>CM065593.1:337181699-337781699 GCA_033119425.1 Bufotes viridis | reverse complement strand
CCGTAAGGTGAACACCGTAAAAAAAAAACACTGCCAGAATTGCTGCTATTTTTTGTTTATTCGTCACAGAACTCTGTAGAATGAAAAATAAAAAATTATGTGATGCGGTGATGCTAAATATATTTAATTTTTATTATTTTTATTATGCAAAAGTAGTAAAACATAATAAAAAAAACTATATATATTTGGTATTTCTGTAATCGTACTGAGATTAAGAATAAAGTTATCATGTTATTTATGGCAGTATTTCTGTTTTTTCCAATCCCCCCCAAAAGAGTTAATAAAAGTTAGGGCTCATGCACACAAACTAATTTTCTTTCCGTGTCTCTTCCATTTTTTTTTTTGCGGCCCCCTATGCGGAACCAATGATTTCAATGGGTCCCCCCAAAAAAACAAAGTTACTCCGTGTGCATTCCGTTTCCGCATGTCTGTTCCTCAAAAAAATAGAACATGTTCTATTACTGTCCACATTACGGACAAGGATAGGACTGTTCTATTAAAGGCCAGCTGTTCCGTTCCGCAAAATATGGAATGCACACGGACGTCATCCGTATTTTTTGCGGACCGCAAAATACATATGGTCGTGTGCATGAGCCCTTTAATCAGTAACTTATGTGTACTGTACTCCAAAATGGGGTGCTAAAAAAATAACAACTTGTTCTGCAAAAAACTAGCCCTCATACGGCGGCATTGATGGAAAAATAAAAAAGTTATAGCTTGTGAAATGTGACAAAAAAATTGCTTGGTCGTCAAAGGGGTTGTACCAAGTTTTTCGGTTATCTCCTGTTCACAGCATAGGGGATAACTAGCTGATCGCTGGGGGTCCAGCCGCTGGGACTCCCACTGCTCACAAGAACAGGGGTCCTGTTCCCCCTTTCTGATGGAACGGCAGGTCGTACATGCACACTGCCATTCCATTTATTCTCTATTGAAGCGCCAGTGCTATCCCCAGCACTCCCATGAATTGAGCGGCAGTGCGCATATACAACCTTCCGCTCTATCAGGATGGGGAACTGGGCCCCTGTTCTCCCTAATTGGTGAGGGGATAACTTAAAGTGTGACTGTTAGGCCTCATGCACACGACCGTTTTTTTATGCTGTCCGCAAAAAGGGGTTCCGTTGTTCAGTGATCCGTGTCCGTTTTTGCCTTCCGTTGTGTTTCCGTGTGTCTTCCGTTTTTTTTAGCGGACATGACCCAAAAGATTTTACCAAAAGACAGGCTGACAATGTTTCCCAAGTGCCTGCCAAGGGATCCGCAAAAAAAACGGACACGGAACGCGGATGACACACGGATGGCCATCCGCATTTTTCACGGACCCATTGACTTGAATGGGTCCGTGAACCGTTTTTCACGGACAAGAATAGGACAGGTTATATTTTTTTGACGGACTGGAATCACGGACCACGGACACGGAGGACAAACGGTGCATTTGCCGAGGTTTCCACGGACCCATTGAAAACCAATGGGTCCGCAGAAAATCACGAAAAACGGAGCAACGGACACGGAATCAAACAACGGTCGTGTGCATGAGGCCTTAGGCTACATGCACACGACAGTATTTTTTTGCGGCTTCCGTTCCGTTTTTTTTGCGGATCCCATTCATTTCTATGGATCCGCAAAAAAAACTGATGCCTCTTCCGTTTCCTGTCCGCGTCCGTATTCCGCATTTGACGTCCGCAAAAAAAATATGGCATGTCCTATTCTTGTCCGCAAAAAACGGTTTGCGGACCCATTGAAGTCAATGGGTCCGCAAAAAAAACGGAAGCCACACTGAAGCCTTCCGTTTTTCCATCCGCATCCGTTTTTTTGCGGATGGTTGCTTGCAAACCAGGGCACTTGTGCAGGTACTTTAAGAAACTGTTTCAAGCCTTCCGTTTTTTTTGCGGATCCGCAAAAAAAAACGGAAGACACACGGAAACACAACCTACAAAATTTTCGGACACACGGAACGGATGTGGATGTGAAAAAAAAAGGAAGACGGATCCGCGATTTGCGGACAGCAAAAAACAACTGTCGTGTGCATGTAGCCTTATTCTGTGTTGTTTTTTGTAGGGACAATGATACTGACCATTTTTGCAATAAATTTTAATTACTGAAATTGTAAATTTCTAGAAAAATAGCTCTAAGCAGCGCTTCCTGTCTTCTGTTTACTTAACTGTGGAGACACACTCCATACTGACTGCTGCTGCCCTCACTGCCTCTCTCCACACGTGTGGAGTGAGGCAGTGAGGGCAGCAGCAGACAGTGTGGAGTGTGTCTCCACAGTTAGGGCGCATGCACACGACCGTATGTATTTTGCAGTCCGCAAAAAGGGGTTCCGCAAAAAAACGGATGACATCCATGTGCATTCCGTATTTTGCAAAACTTAACAGCTGGCCCCATTAGAACAGTACTATCCTTGTCCGTGATGCGGACAATAATAGGACATGTTCTATTTTTTTGCGGAAAGGAAATACGGCCATACGGAAACGGAATGCACATGGAGTGACTTCCATTTTTTTTGCGGACCCATTAAAGTGAATGGTTCCGCATATGGTCCGCAGAAAAAAAAACAGAACGAACACGGAAAGAAAATACGTTCGTGTGCATGAGCCCTTAAAGGAGTATTCCAGTCGGTTAAAGTTATGTCCTATCCACTGGATAGGGGATAACTATCACATCGGTGGGGGTCCCAGCTCCTACCGCTGGGACCCCCACCAATCACAAGAAAGGGGGCCCTGTACCCCCTGCAGCTCCCCAGAAAAGAAAGGAGTGGTCGGTATATTCATTTCTATGGGAGTTCCAGAGGTAGGTGAGCGCTGTACTCGGCTATCTCCGGAACTCCCATAGAAATGAACGGAGTGGTCATCCGCATGTGCGACTGGCTGCTCTGTTCTTTTCAGGGGATCTGGAGGGGGCTGCAGGAGATACAGGGCTGGAATGCCCCTTTAAGTGAATAGAAGACAGAGAGCATTGCTAAGGCATAACATGGGCCACTTTAGAGCTATTTTTCTAATAGAAATGTATGATTTAAGTAATTAAAGTATATTACAAAAATGGTCAGTATCATTGCCCCCATACATTACAAAAAAAAAAGAATGACCTTTACACTTTAAAAACTTGGCACAACCCCTTTAAGGTCCAAAACCATCTGGTCACCAAGGGGTTAATACCTAAGTTTTTAACCCAGTTGTCCAGCATCCTGTTTAGCAGATTTTCCACATATGAACTAATAAAAGGAATGATTTGGTGGATCTGCGCTCATCCTATTTTTACTTTAAGATAAAACTGCACAGTTGAGTTAGCGCTTTGCTGCACACCTCAATGGCTTGTTTTTAGCCACGTTTTAATTACGCTCCTGTCTAAACTATGAAATAATGTACATTCAGTGGAAATAAACACTATACACAAATGAACATAAGGAGACCTATCAGGAATAAAGACATTTTAGCAAACACTAAAACTGTGAAAAAAAATATTCTCTCAGATCACACAAAACATAACCGTTCTCCAGTGCCTGAATGTTGCTGTTACCAGGCTCGGACTGGCCCACAGGGGTACAGGGGAATCCCCCGATGGGCCCCTGAGCAAGATGGGCCCCTAGTCTCCCACCCCCTGCACAAGTGGCACATAACACAGTAGACTTACTGCACTACATACATATATTCAATGTACAGCACCTCAACCAGCCTATGTTCATATAAAAACACTTGTTAAAATATTTATTATATTTGAATGTATTCGTACGGTGGGCCCCCAAAATAAATTTTACTGGTGGGCCCTAGGTACCCCAGTCCGACACTGGCTGTTACATACTGGTTATGGCGCCCCCCGGTGTTGTTTTAACTCCCTCTCAGAACGTCCTCCTGATGTGTTCAGTAATCACACAGGCTCAGTAGCTCATTACTATGGCCGGAATCATCTTGTACATGCGCGGCACAGTGATTTCTGCTATTGTGCAGGCCAAACACTATGAACCAGCGCACTACAAGACGTCTTCTCACCGGACACATTAGATGGATGTTCTGGCATTTTTTCTGGTAATATTTATTATCATGAACATTAATCTGGTTTGGAAAGTGTTATCTGCACGAAGTCTGACTAGTGGTATATACCGGAGTCCACAATGATCATTGTTATAGACGTTGGCAGCAGATCCAACAATGCAAAGTAATCTCATTTATTCTGATAGCAAGCAAAAGGGCACATGCACACGGCATAGTCATGTGTACTGAGGCTGTACAGCACCGCATGGAGGCCATACGGCGGGCTAGTAAGGAGCTGAATGGACTCTTCATCAGGTACCATAGCTATGGAGAAGTTCTCCACTAAGAGCCATGCCTCTAGGAGAGAATACCTCAGTATGTACAGAATCTGATGGAACGTGGCACATTTTTGTATGTTAGACCCACATGGAATTTGAAAAGAAAAAAAACAACCCTCTGTATTGCTCTGTTTAAAACTTGAAACATATGAAGATGTAATATGTCCACGTGCATTAGCCCTAAATCCAACTTCTAATACAACAGAGCATTGTCTAACCAGCATTGTCGGTGGGTGAGATAGCAGCCCATCCTGGAATCGCCAATCGCTGCTTAGATCTAGGACTTCTTAGGCCCATTGCAGACGAGCGTGAGTGGATTAGGTCCGGATGCGTTGCCGATGCGTTCAGGTAAAACTGCACGATTTCGCAAGCAAGTCCATTCAGTGTTGTTTGCGATCGCGTTCAGTTGTTCAGTTTTTATAGCGTGGGTGTGTTTTGCACACGTGTGATAAAAAACTGAATGTTTAAGAACAACACCTCTTAGCAACCATCTGTAAATCGCATCGCATCCGCACTTGCTTGCGGATGCGAGTTTTTCAGACAGCCCCTTTCACTTCTATGGGGCCAGCGTTGCGTAAAAAACGCAGAATATAGAACATGCTGCGATTTTTTACGCGACGCAAAAGTGATGCTTGAAAACCACCACTCATGTACACAGTCCCATTGAAATGAATGGGTCCGGATTCCATGCGGGCGCAATGCGTTCGCATCACGCATTGCACCCGCGCAGAATACTCGCTCGTGTGAAAGGGGCCTTACGTGCACCATAACACAATTTTTCCCTTTTCTATGAAGGAATGATTGTGCTCAGTATGTCAAAGCTTACCAACACTTATAAAATGTGGAACTTTGAGGGCTATTTTCTCACTTCCGGACAAGAGTTCCAGCCTACTTAACTATAATAAGGTCTGGCAGAGATCTGGCCGCCACCCACAAATATGCCAGGATTCGGTGGGACAGATACCAGCCGCAGATATAAATGAAGCCTTAAACAAGAAAATCTGGACAAAAAAAATGCATAATTTCACCATTTTACAATATTACACAGTATAAAGGGGTTTTCCAGGATTTTAATATTGATGACCTGTCCTCAGGATAGGTCATCAATATCAGATCGGCGGGGTGGCGGTTGAAGAGAAGACCGCGATCCGTGCGAGCGCAGCCTTTTCTTCATTGTTTACCTGCTCGCCGGCGACATCGAAGCAGTGAGCAGGTGTAATTACAAGAAGCCGCCCCATTCACTTCCATGGGACGTAGTAACATAGTTTATAAGGCTGTAAACAGACATCTGTCCATCCAGTTCGGCCTGTTATCCTTCAAGTTGATCCAGAGGGAGGCAAAATAAAAAAATGTGAGGCAGAAGCCAATTTTCCTAACATTAGGGGAAAAATATTCCTTTCCGACTCCAATCAGTCAATCAGAATAACTCCCTGGCTTGTTCTTATACACTTGAATAGGAAGGAGCCGTCCTATAGAAGTGAATGGGTCGACTTAGATGTAATTACACCTGCTCACCGCTGCGATGTCAACGGCGATTAGGTAAACAATAATGGAAAGGCTGCGCTCCCACGGAGCGTGGCCTTCTCTTCAACCAGCTGATTGGCAGGGGTGCCGGGTGTCGGATCCCCGGCGATCTGATATTGATGATCAATCTTAAAATCTCGGAAAACCCCTTTAAGGCTAATTTTGGATGTAAAATACACTCCGTGTGTCAGTGGTATTTCAAAGATAACTCCTGTGAAACGACCTTACAGCATTGTAATGACTTATAACTGCCCGACCTCGGCTGTACTGAATTGTACTCACATAATGCTGTCAGTACAGTTCAGTACAGCCGAGGTTGGGCAGGGACACACGGCATTATAAATCATTATCATGCCGTGAGGCCGCCTCACAGGAGCAGCATTGAGCCCAGGAAATACCTCTGACACGGAGCGTGTTTCACTGCATACACTTTTGTAAAAAATTGGCCTTATTAAAAATAAAAGTAAATTTTTTTTACAAATTCTTTCTCCTCCTATGTTTATATTAATTTTGAGCTGTTTTATGTTTTCTCCATTCATATACAGAGCTGCTTTCAGTGGTTGTTCAAGACCTTGCTGGTCTGTAACTGTGACAGCGAATTAAAACATGATAAGTACAAGTGAAAGATAAGTAATGCAAACTAATTACAAAGTTAAACAACTTTTTATGCCAATTTTCAGGGCTGAATATTGTAGTGTAATGTAACAAGTTATAGAGGGTTCTCCACCATTGGAAGTGATGGCAGTTCACTAGCATACTCCATCATTCCCTGATCAGGGTGAGTCCAACTCCTAGGACCCTGATTTTCAGAATGAAGGGGCTGCAATCAGGGGCAGATTGACCATAGAAATTTTCTGGTATGCCGATGCCCAGGGGGTCGCTCAAGCCTCCATCTCTGCCGGTGACCAGGTACATAATGAGCTCTCAGTGGTAATTAACGCTGTGAGAATCAGGTACTCATGTACCCAGCCAGTACTGCACATGCCCACCTGAATTCAACAGCTGCGGCCCACATCTCACATCCTAAGGGGTTTGGGGGCTATATATTGTGCTGCACTGTGGTATATGGTTTTGCTAGGACGGTATTTAGCGCTATGGTATTGCTGACCCCGCCTACTTGTGTTGTGCTGCTTCTGTGAATTTGGACCCGTCTACAACTGGGGCCACTTTTATTTTATTTTTTTTCATGGGCCACTTTAAATTCCTGTCCGCCCCTGGTTGGAATGCAAGTTTTCCCTTTGCACAGCGGCACTAATCACTTTTACATGAATGGGGCTATTTGTCACTTCTGAAAGGGTACAGTATATCTATCTTGGATTGGCATAGCCATAGGATTTGCCATAAAAGTCTGATAAATCTATCTGGAGAATGGATCCCCGAGGACCAGAGCAAAAGTTCTTAAAGGTCATTTTTTTAAATTTTTTTTACAATGCTCCTGACTAATTTAAAAACATTGGAGAATCCCTTTAAAAGAGGGCTTTTTCAGAAATAAAAAACCTTGTTCCCTTCATTCTGGAATCAGCAGCGGTTACTGAGGTTGGACCCCACCGATCATAATGTTATGGGATATCCTGTCTATATGCTCTTAAAGGGGTTGTCCAGTTTCTGGAGGAAACCGAACAACACAGGGAATCTGCCTATAATAAAGAAGTGATCATTACTTACCAGTCAGATCCCACGCTGCTGCTCCTTTTCTCCCAGCTGGAATCTGTTTACCTGGCTGCAGAGGTGACATCAGGTTGACAACACTTGACTGCTGCAGCCAGTCACTGGCCTCTCGAGTGCACTGCTGAGGTAAGCAGATCCGGCCAGGAGACGTGGAGTTGCGCCGCGGGATCTGCCAAATAAGAAGTGAACACTTCTTTATTGTAGCCAGACCTCCTGTGTTTTCTGGCTTCCGACAACCCATTTAAATCTATAATGTCACTACCCCTTTAAAGGGGTTCTCCAAGCTTTTAAACAGTTTTTGGTTCCCCCCTCCGCGGGAAGATGTAGAGGGACCCATAATTACCTGTTCCCTGCTGTTCAATGACAGCTTTTTTAGTCCCTGCTTATAAAAATCTGCCAAGGACCGGAAACACGTCACCACTGCAGCCAGTCATCGCCTGCAGCAGCACAACTTCCATGCTGGAAGTTTATAAGCAGGGGCTGGAGCAAGACAAACAGAAGGACGAGAACCCGGGAGCAGGTAAGTATGCTTCCCTCCCCAGGTAGGGCAGGGTGGAAGGGGGAGGTAAAATATGTTAAAAAGCTGGAATACCCCTTTAAGGCATTTACAAAATTTATAAATAGAGCCAAACTAGTGGGTGCATTATCCCAAAGTACCTACCACTTATAACTGGCTGCGAAGGCTCAGTGCAAATAGCATGCAGTGCACTTCAGGGCATATTAGGAGATGAATATGCTCCCACTAGAGCAGGGGTGCCCTCAATATCATTCTGTGTGGCCCCAATCATCTAGTAACAGATATGTATGTCTATGACATGTGGCTGCTCACATGTATCTTTCATGTATATCATTTATGATATATGCTCAGTATGCCATAAATAAAGTATTTCAGTTGGTAATACCCCTTTAAGTTTTATTTTCGGCCCTTGGAACTGGTACAGGCTCACAGTGTGGCCCCAAACCAGGAAAGGTTGTGCACCCCTGCATTAGTGGATCTCTGTTTGGGTGTCGGGTAGATACTATAATTTTAGGCACTCAGGCCTTAGTAAAAGAGGCCCTTTAAACATTGTAACAGACGTATTAGTCACCAGCCCAAGATCAATTATTCACTCTATAAAAGTAAGGTGCAAGCAAATCCCAAACGAAATACGAAAGTTTGTGTGAAGGTCACATTGCAGTTTGATGGATTTCCAAACATTGACTTTAATGTGTCACGTATAAACCCAGCTTCCTGGCTGCCTCTGAAATGCGAGGATTTTTTTTCTGAGGGAAAGGATAGTAGACCAGTTTCTCGGTAGGAGAAGTGGGCTTAGAGGTTGGGAAGGGGTACTGACTCCACGATGCAGGAATCGGGTTCTTGAAGGAAGATTTCCTGCGGAAACCACTGATAGAATGGTGATCTCCATGCAGTTCTTTTATCTCCATGGTCTTGGCACTGGGTGCAGAGATATTTACTGGCCGCATGTCTGAGCCCAGCAGCCTCTCAAACAATACAGCCTTGTTAATGTCTCTGTCATGCCCTGGGTTGATGGCTTCAGGAGCCAGTTGACCATTTAGCTGCACCATGCGATGAATGTTTAGATGTGCGTGCCAAGTGCCATCTCTCTCCATCAGATAGTTCTTGTCTGACAATTCCAGAGTCACCTCTTTAACCGGGATCTGTTCCTTAAAGGCCTTTGGTTTCCTAACCCTCTCATTGACTTGGACAGTGTTCACATCCGGCTCTCTTAAAATCAGTTCATTGTCACCTGCAAAAGGAGAATACGTAGGGTTTAAATAAATTCTATTTTTTTTCTTAATTTTTCATGGTTACTGTACATGATAAGTGGTAAAGAAACAACAATCCTTCCTTCTGAAAATCACCCGTAATGTCACTGGTCGCTTCTCAAGTCTCCTTAGGGCAATTCATGCTGACCGTGTCAGGCTTTGTGGGGCAACACCCTATTGACTAGGGTTGTTGTAACACCTAGTTGTCAATTTAACCCTTAGGACACCGGAGGTTTTTTCGTTTTTGCGTTTTCATTTTTCTTCCCTATTTTCCTTGAGCCATAACCTTTTTATATTTCCGGTCACATAACTGTATGAGGGCTTATTTTTTGCGGGACAAGTTGTACTTTCTAATGCCACCATTAATTATGGCATACAATGTAGTGGGAAGTGGTAAAAAAATTCCAAATGGGGTGGAATTGGAAAAAAAATCACATTTCCTCAACCGTTTTACAGGTTTTGTTCCCACGGCATTTTGTTTGCGGCAAAACTGACCCATGCCCTTCATTCTCTGGGTGAGTATGATTACAACGATACCCCATATGTATAGGTTTTTTTAATGTCTAAATAGTGTAAAAAAGAATTTAAACTTTTATAAAAAAAAAAATTTCCATCACCATATTCTGACCCCCATAACTTTTTTATACTTGTGTCTACTGAACTGTTTAGGGGCTCATCTTTTGCAGGACAATTTGTAAGTTTTATTGATACCATTTCGAGTGTGTTTGACTTTTTGATCACATTTTATTACATTTTTTGTGTAAGAAAATCAATGAAAAAATGGCAAATCGGCCAAAAAAAAAATTGTGATGATTTTGAAGCTCATCTATAAGCCTATAAATAATGTTTTTTTAATTTTTGATTTTGTTCTATCAGGGATTTTTTAAATGAGATTTACACTAGAAATTGCTCATTTCTTATCCTGCCCTGCCATCTGGTGGCCAAACTAAGAATTGCAGCATGAAGACTTAAAGCCTCATCAGCAAAGCTTACAGTGTTCAGTGCAACTACCGATGCCCACATTGGCCACATAGGGCATCGGTAGGAAGCGTAAGATTTCCGGTTTTTGCCATTTAGATGAAGTGATCTCGCTTGATCACGGCATGTAAAGCCTTTAATTACCGCGATCAGCATTATTGCCGGTCACCGTAATTAGCTGCAGGTCTCTGCTGTTTGAAACAGAAGAGATCTGCCGGCCATGACTTCCGCTGCACGTGCGAGCGGGTGCCATGTTTACACATCAATCCAGCACCGTACAGCTCTCCGGCGAATGGGTTAATCATACATTTCTAGGAGGAATAACAGAGGAAATAAAAGTATCTACTAAAACACACATTCCAGGAGAGCTGGTATGTCCTCCTTAAGGGTCATAAACCGACACAAGTATTTTAGAATATAGAATCCCACAGGAAAAACATGTCTGTTTTAGTAACTACTGACATTCCCCATATAATAACTATTCTAGAGCACCTACCTTTTCATATGACTTTGGGCTGTGAAATACGTATAAGTTATCAATAAATTGCCAGCAGTCTAAAATAAAGGTCTGTCGGAGGTCATGAGTTGCGATGAGGGATGAGCGAACTTGATGTGTTCGGGTTCGACGTTCAAGTTCAGTCCTGGACAAGACTCCTGCATAACGGAAACCAGCCAGATCCATTATGCTGCCTATAGACTTCTATTATGATGGAATGCAAAACGGAATGCCTCTTAAAGGCTTCTGTGGTGCATTCCGTCATAGAATTCCGTTATATTCCATGGTAACGGAATCCATAATGGGATTGTCGCCGAACCCGAACTTGAAAACATCAAGTTCGCTCATCCCTATTGGGGATGTGTCCCTGCATAGTCTGACACTATCTAATCAGTGCTGCCAGTATCAGACTGTGAAGGGACACATCCTCAACTGGTAACAGCCAGGTGGATATTTATTGCAGACTGCTCGCAATTAAATTATAAACTTCTAGAAGAAATAAAAGAAAAATGCCACGTCATATAGTCATAAAAATAGATACCCCAGCGTTATTTTGACATGGAAAATGTAAGTAGTTACTAAAACGGACATTTCAGGATAGGATACAGGTCCTCTTTAACCTAGCTATCTCCAGTGCTCCTTTTCCTTTCTTTGGGTTCCCCTTGTAGGATGAGGGACTGAGGGTTAATTCACCACTATTTACAGAGCCTCCTTGGCACATACAGACCTATGTGAAGAAATTTGTACACGTGGCAATGAGTTCTGCGTTTTGGAGCGAATCCAGTGTCTAGATTAAACAGATCTAATCTGCGCCATGTCTCTAGGTGCTGTACAGTACATATGCACTGCCGTACATAATGATCAGCCAAGCCAAGGGTACAGAACACTTATCACATGCTAATGCAAACCTAGATATATGCTGCTCCATTACAGAACCTGGAGAATTCATTTTAGTAGATATCAAACAGCTTTTTTTATATTATGGCCGTCAGGGAAAGTAAATTTGTCAAAGTCTTGGAAAGGTAAAAGAGGTTGTTATACACAGTTCAGCAAGAACAGGTAATGCAGGTTTCTCTTGCACACCCTATTCCAAGTGCTAGTGATTAAACTGATATTAAATCATCCCTAATGTAATAAAAAGTCACCAGAGACACGTTTATTAATGCTGGTGCCCCCTGTGAGCATTGTGTGAATCTCTCTGCTACTGAAGGAGATATGCCAGTCTCAGTTACAAGGATGCCAGCAATAAATGAAATTAAAAATTATATCTCTGATATCAAGATGATTATAATAGCTTTTTGTGATACAAAAACAATCTGAAAAAATGTAAAAAAAGAGACTTTGTTCCCTCTATGTTTACATTTTCCCAGGTTAACAAAAGAACTAAAAGTACTAAAATAAAAATGGCATAAAAATAAAGTCCTATGTATCACCATAAAAATGCACACATTATTTAAAGCGTACTTAACAAACTTGAGTAGTTTTCCTCTGTTTAGTTTGCAGTTTTCCCAGAGCTGGTAGTAGAGACTAGCTGCCATCCACTGCACACAGAAAGTAGAGGAGAATCTGCTTCTCTAACCTTCTCTTAGTCGCGCAGAAGAAGCCCCAGGATCATAGAGTACATTACTGAGAGGTACTGACCTGTATGGTTGTGAATAAAACACTTAGGAAGTTTATTTCTCAGCCCATGTAGCTGCAGCAGCCTGCTTGTCTGTGTGTGCTCCTGCTCACTCCTCCCCTTCCTCTCTTAATAGACTTGCATTGACATGTGTAATATGATCCTTCTGTGAAGCTGATCCTGTCTTAGACTAGTTTAGAAAAATTTTCAAAGTGAAAAGCAATTAGTGGGGCCTCTGCTCAATATCTGATCGGTGGAGGGGGGCAAGTCCCACACCGCTTACCTAAGGCATGCCTGAGGAAGGGGAATGCCCCCGAAACGTTGTGGTGGCACAGTCTTGTGCCTTTTGAATAATGATAAAATAAAGATGTTAATATAATAAAGCAAGCTCTTTCGTTGCTTGGACTGTGTGGGAAGTATACAAGAGAACTTACTCTATTGCCTATACCAGTTATATATGTGGATTTCTTTTTTAATACTGTCCTTAAGACAGGACATCAATAACAACATCCTGGAAGACCCCGTTAAGGTACAAAGATTGTACATCCCGCTGTACGAGACGGGTTCGAGACAGGCCCATAGAATTTCTGTTGAGTTCGTCTCACTTCCTTTTCTGCAGTGAATAGAGAGAACGCTCTAATCACACACTTCTCTTTCTAGCGATCGGTAGAGGTCTTAGTGCTCAGACCCCCACCGATCTAAACTTCTAATATGTCTCTATAACATATCAAAAGCTTAATGAAAGTAAAGTGCCACTGTAAGGCTATGTTCACATGAAACAAAAAATCCGCAATGGATTAATTTACAGTAGTAGCAAAGTGGATGAGATTTTAACAAATTTAAACCATATCCTGCAAAAGAGTCTCCATGTCAGTCCACACCACGTCAATCCTTCGTGCATTTCACAATTTACAGTGCATAGGATGAAATCCATGTGAAATCTGGAATAAATTCTGCATGGCCCCATGACAGTATCTGTGTTGTATTTATGCGCCATGTGGACGTACCCTAGACAGATACACAGTGTATGTTTCTGGTTGTGGTTATTGATATAAGATTATGTAATTATGTATGACACACCCGAAGATACGGTGCCATGTATAACACGGATGGCTTGAGACAGATTAAACAGAGATGCCTGATATGGAGAAAACAGCTCAGTTATACTGGACGCTGTGCCAAAACAAACCTCTGGGCTCCTGAAAGCTGACCGCTCCTCCATTATGGTTCCCTAATCGAAATAATCGAGCCTTATATAGAAGGCAAACACTAAAGGCAGCACTAAATGGAGGATCACAGAGCAGTACAACACAATGCAAACATCACAGCAGATAAAAGCCCCATTACACCATTAATGGTTTCTCGAGAGCTTGACACATTTACTTGACAAACCCATTTAACTAGGGCCTGTCGCCTCTCCTGACATTTCTGTTTTGGTAACTACGTGCATTCACCCTGCAATAGCAATTTTGGAGCTATATGTTGTGCTGTTGTGCTTCTATTATTCCTGCTTAGGAATACACATACTACTGTTTTTTACCAGTCGGGAGGTGTCCCTGCACAGTCTGCCAATGACAGCTTTGATCGGACAGTGTAAGACTGTACAGGGACACACCATCAACTGGTAACAGCCAGATGGACCTTTATTCATAAACTTCTAGCAAGAATCAACAGAGGACTAGCACACCATAGAGTCACAAGAATGTGGATCCGCAAAAAATACGGATGACGTCCGTGTGACATCCTTGTTGCATCCGTTTTTTTGCGGATCCATTGTGACACTGCCTATCCTTGTTAACCAAACGCACAAGAATAGGACATACTATGTAATTTTTGCTGTGCTACGGAACAGACATACAGTCCTGATCAAAAGTTTAAGACCACTTGAAAAATGGCAAAAAATTCATATTTAGCATGGCTGGATCTTAGCAAGGTTCCAAGTAGAGCTTCAACATGCAACAAGAAGAAATGGGAGTGAGACAAAACATTTTTTGAGCATTCAATTAATTGAAAATAACGATTAAACTGAAACAGGCAGTTTTTCAGCTGATCCAAATTTTAGGACCACATGCCTTTAAAAGGCCAAATCTGTGCAAAGATGTGAATTCATTGTCATTTTCTGTCAGGTAGTCACACGTTGTGATGACAAAGGCAGAAAAAGGCTCCCTTTTTGAATGTGGTCGGGTTGTTGAACTGCATAAGCAGGGTCTCTCACAGCGCACCATCGCTGCTGAGGTGGGACGCAGTAAAACAGTCATTTGGAATCTCTTAAATGATCCTGAGGGTTATGGAACAAAAAAGTCAAGTGGAAAACCCAACAAAAATTTCACCAGCCCTGAGGATCCAATTGGCTGTCCGTGAAGACACTGTAGTCGGCTCTCCCTAAATTTGGAGGCCTACTGGCACTGACAGAGGTATCATATAGAGCAGATTCAATATACATATGGAGCCTGCTCTTCCTGAATTAAATTAAGGCTGTTTGCACAGAGAAAGGTATCAAACAGAGCACGTTCCCATCCAGAAGGAGGTCACCTTGCCGTGTTGGATGGGCACAAATAATTTTGATCAAAATATACTTGTACCGCATATTCATTTTATATAATTAATATAGCATTAGTTTATATATTCTATGTTTGGAGAGAGCTGTTGCATTGTGTTGGAACTGAACATGTGCTACCACCTCTTCTATATTACTGAGGTGAACAGTGAAATAAGGAAAAAACAAACAGCAAGTGGCGCTATATGGGTACATTTTATTGAATAACAGTGGCTGTAGTACATTATTGTACTACAATAACTGGCTGACCTGTTACATGTGCGCTTGGCAGCTGAAGGCATCTGTGTTGGTCCCATGTTCATATGTGTCTGCATTGCTGAGAAAAATGAGCCTCTAGGAGCAATGGGGGCGTTGCCGTTACTCTGATAACCCTCAGTTCATTTTTAGTAGAGCACCGATCATTAAAGATAAAATAGTCCACAGTTCCTTGTGTAAGGATCCGCATGTACCAAATGGACAATTTACATGGTGCGGCTTTTGTGCCACACTTAAAAATAGAACCCAAGAGAAAAAATGCCCGAAAAAAAAGTTTGGTTAGGAGTAATGTAGAAAATAGGGATTTTAAAATAAAAGGACACATATCCTGTGGAAATATAGGAGAATTTTATGTACTCGAATGTCCATGCAAATTACGGTATGTGGGTAGAACCCTGAGGAAACTAAATGTGAGGATGGGGGAACATCTTAGAAATCTAAGAAACGGTCTAGAAACCCACAGTGTGTCGGCACATTTTAAAAAATATCACCAATGCAATCCGGCAGGGATGAAGTTCATGGGTGTGGAGCTGGTACGGAACAAATGGAGAGGTGGAGATCCAGTCGATCCTCCTATACATAGGAGGGGTATGGGAGGAGTGCTAATGGTGGTTAGAAAGTAGGAAGAATAAATAGAAATGTTAATCCCTGTATAGGAAACAAAGGGTTAATTAGCTACCTGTTGAAAGGGTTACGCGAGAGTATAAAAACGTGGTGTTAAGTCCATTGTTTTAGAATACAAAATGAAGTTGTACTTGTGTATTTTAAGGAATGTATGTTTGTAAATTACTAGAGGTGATGGAGATTTGTTTTTTAAATGTGCAAATAAGGAAAAAAGCAGGCGGATCTGATGCTGCAAGTGGGAGGTTTAAAAGCACTTGCACTAAATACAAATGGTGACACACCCCTGATGAAGCGGTGCGAAACCCGGGTCGGGCTTTGAGATTTTGGCCTTATTCACACGTCCGCAATGTTCGTCCGCACCCGTTCCGCAAATTTGCGGAACGGGTGCGGACCCGTTCATTTTGAATGGGGACGTGATGGATGCGGAGAGCACACACTGTGCTCTCCGCATCCGCATTTGCGGAGCGCGCCGCCAATCTTCCGGACGGCGGCTCCGCAAAAAAGTAGAGCATGTCCTATTCTTGCCTGCAATTGCGGACAAGTATAGGCATCTCTATAGGGCTGGTGGCAAGGTGTTTTGCGGATCCGCAAAACACAACGGACGTGTGAATAAGGCCTTTATGGTATTTCTATATGAATGAAGCAAGTTTTGCATCTTGTAAGTGCAATAAAAATAAGTTATTTTATTAAACACACGGTGAGCACTATGCGCATATCCCTTTCCAGGACCTTTTTGCTGAAGTGAGGAGAGACTGAGATACTCGGGATTGAGGAAAAAGTTTTTTAACATTTTGGATCTGGAGTACCCTGTGGGCTACAGGAACACTATGTAATCGCCCAGACATATGAGAGGAAGGACGCTTGTGGGATTACACATCGCATGCAAGTACTAACTAACCATAACTAAGACTGCGCGGAACTGCTCTTTCTCGTTTGGTATACAAGTGGAGTTTCGGGATTACTCTGCAACAGTTACCGCTGCAATTCACACACACCAGATAGGATTTCCGTTTTCTGTTTTTGTGCTGTATCTAAAAAGTCATTTATGGCAAATAACAGATTTGCTTCCCATTAATGGAAGCCCAGACTAAGCCGCCGATCACAAAAGATGGGGTTGTCATTTTCAATTATGGCATCGTCATCCAAGACAACAACCTTCCCAGAACAACCATGAAATGGCTGGTTTGAAATTCCAAAGGAAAGGTGTGCTGTCCGCATCGTTTGCGGCCCCATTGAAATCAACAGGTCCGCACCCGTTCGGATAATCTGCTTTATTAATGGACAGAGATTAGAATACTGGGTGGAGAAGGCAATCCTGTGGCCCTCATTACCATTGCTATCCCTCAGGCACTTTTTATTTTCTCCCTTTTTTGTTGTTTTTCTTCCTTCTCATGTGCAATCTCCTCCTTCTCTTTCACTAACATACTTTCCTCATCACTCTTCTTAGTGCAGTTCCTTTGGATCCTTTCAAATTGCCCTCTGGGTATATTGTTTAGCCACAGTTTATAATGAGAGCTTTTTTTGTCTATATATCCATATATTCTGTGGGTTTAAAATACGTTCTTGTATTGATTAGCCCCTTTTCCACAAATATTTCTAAATCCAAAAAACACACCTTTTCTTTACTAGTATTCACAGTGAATCTCAAGTTCCAAGAAGAAAAACAACAAAAAAGGGGAGAAAATAAAAAGTGCCCGAGGGATAGCAATGGTAACGAGGGCCATAGGATTGCCTTCTCCACCCAGTATTCTAATCTCTGTCCATTATTAGAGCAGATTATCCAAAGAAATTGGAGAGTACTACATAATGACCCAATATTAGGTAATATCCTCCCTGATAACCCTTAGTTCATTTTTAGAAGAGCACCGATCATTAAAGATAAAATAGTCCACAGTTCCTTGCATAAGGATCCACACGTACCAAATGGCCATTCACACGGTGCGGCTTTTGTGCCGCGTGTAAAAATAGAACCCAAGAAGAGGAAAAATGCCCGAAAAAAAGTTTGATTAGGAGTAATCAAACTTTTGAAAATATAGGCATAATCAAACTTTTGAAAATCTAGGAGTTATTTATGTACTCGAATGTCCATGCAAATTATGATATGTGGGTAGAACCCTGAGGAAACTAAAAGTGAGGATGGGGGAGCATCTTAGAAATCTAAGAAAAGGTCTAGAAGCCCACAGTGTGTCAGCACATTTAAAAAAATATCACCAATGCAATCCGGCAGGGATGAAGTTCATGGGTGTGGAGCTGGTACGGAACAAATGGTGGAGGTGGAGATCCAGTCGAGTACATAAACAAAAAGGAGACTGAGTGGATATATTGGATGCGCACCTTGCGACCAGCAGGTCTGAACATAGAGTGGGATGTAAAAGCGGTCTCTATGTATTAGATCCAGTGTCCCTATGTAGAAGCGTTTCCAATGTGCAAGAGGTTTTATGCAAATAAGGAAAAAAGCAGGCGGATCTGATGCTGCAAGTGGGAGATTTAAAAGCACTTGCACTAAATACAAATGGTGACACGCCCCTGATGGATCGGTCCGAAACCCGGTTCAGGCTATGAGATTTTATGGTATTTCTATATGAATGAAGCAAGTTTTACATCTTGTAAGTGCAATAAAAATAAGTTATTTTATTAAAAACACGGTGAGCACTATGCGCATATCGCTTTCCAGGACCTTTTTGCTGAAGTGAGGAGAGATAGAGACACTCGGCATTGAGGAAAAAGTTTTTTAACATTTTGGATCTGAAGAACCCTGTGGGCTACAGGAACACCGTGTAATCGCCCAGACATATGAGAAGAAGGACGCTTGTGGGATTACACATCGCATGCAAGTACTAGCTAACCATAACTAAGACTGCGCGGGAACTGCTCTTTCTCTTTCAGATACAGCACCCTACAAGGACCGAAAAAATCCAACATGGCAGATCAACTTTTTAATGTATCTGCCTTCAGTTTGCATCTGTTACACTCGTTTAGGTTAAGAAAATATATGGAAAATATATGGATTGTGAAAATGGTCTCAATTGGTCTCTCTAAGATTTCAAGTGTTAGTTTAAAGTGGGGTGTCCTAATGACATATACCTTCATTAGTGCTAATCCAACTCTGAGCTTACTCTTTTTTAGGATGTGGTGAGGGGAATATACAGGATTAGGCTACATGCACACAACCGTATGTGTTTTGCGGTCCGCAAATTTCGGATCCGCAAAAAAAACAAACGGATGACATCCGTATGCTATTTTTTTTTTTTGCGGATCCATTGTAACAGTGTCTAAAACGGACAAGAATAGGACATGATATATATTTTTTGTGGGGCTACAGAACGGACATACAGATGTGGATAGCACACAGTGTGCTGTCCGCATTTTTTGCGGACCCATTGAAATGAATGGGTCTAAATCCTATCCGCAAAAAAAACAAAAATCGGAACGGACACGGGAACAAAATACGTAAGTGTGCATGAGGCCTTACAGGGATGACGAGATTGAACCTATATTGTGTGGCAAAACTGCTGCTTTTCTGTTGAATATGCCCCTTTAGGTATAGAGAATATTAGAGAACAGGCATGCCCAACCTCCCGCCCTCCAGCTGTTGGAAAACTACAACTCCCACCAAGACCTGCTGTAGGCTGATAGCTGTAGGCTGTCCGGGCATGCTGGGAGTTGTAGTTTTGCAACACCTGGAGGGCCGGAGGTTGGGCATCTCTGTCAGGGCTCATGAACACTGCTGTTGCCCGGCTGTGGCCGTATTGCGGCCCGCATACAGCGGGTCCGCAATACACGGGAACTGGCCGTGTGCACCCCGCATCACGGATGTGGACCCATTCCCCAATCCGGGAGATGTGGAGCGGAATAGAGGCACGGATCGAAAGCCCATGGAAGATCTACGTGAATGGTTCTGCGATCCGCATGCGGCGGCCACACGGTCGGTGCCCATGCATTGCGGACCGCATGTGCCCTGTCAGCACACGGTCGTGTGCATGAGCACTTGTAGAAAGTCCTCAGCTCAGGACCCCTTTAACAGCATGGCTCTTGCTCTGGCAGACCTAGCCTGGTCATGCTTTACATTTAAATAGCAGTAAAATGAAATATAAAACTAATTTTCCCTCTAGCAGCTGCAACTTCGCCTGTTAATAACATTTCCGAAACTGTACCGGATTGCCTGGCCGGCTTTACCCTGAAACGGGTTTGTCTTAACAAGACAACACGTTTAACTCTTTCTGTTATTATGATGCACAAAATAATTCATTTACGAATTTAGCTACATCTGCACCTTGTCCTAGACGCTCTGGGTGTAAATAAATGCCAAAAATCAGCACTAGGACCGTCAAAATCTACATAGGGACCAAGTTATGGAAGGTATTGTACAAAGTACAGGCACATACATGCACAGTTCAACTATGGAATAAGGGCGTGACATTAACTTCATGCTTTACGTGACAGCTGGAGGTCTGCTAGGTAACATAAATAGGATTTAGGATTTGTCCTAATAGTAGATCAAGTTCACAGATTTCGACTCTTTCTGTACTTCTGTCAGTCCTTTTTACTCCTGTTTGCCTCTTACAATTCACCCGGTTCCAACCATAGATTCCCATTTACTTTAAGAGGGTAACACTTTCTAGCCCCACGTACCTGATTTGAAAACAATGATGTGGGTCTGTAACTTTTGCTTCTGTTTCATGCCGTTGTACTGCTCCTGCAGATGATGGATATCCATTTTGCTCAGCTTCCTGGTTCCGTCAGCAGGATCCTTGTCAGTATGAGTCACTGATAATATCTCGCTCATATATTTATACACCTTTACCATTTGTTCCCACAGGGAGAACTGCTCCCAGCAGCCGCAGCACCCAGCCATCTTCTCTGCCGCCCGTCAGCACAGTGAGGTTCTCCTCCAGCCACCAATTAGGTCTTCAAACTAATAACGATAGTAGCTGTCTTCTCACTGGAACACTAGGTGTTTTCTGCTGGTGGATGATCATCTGCTACACGTATTTCAGGTTGCCCTGAATGTCTTGGTTCAAAGTAAATGATAAGTACTGCACACAGAGATTATTGACTTAAGGTAGAACAGAAATCAAAGCCAAGGGAAAGTAATGGGATATACGGAAGCCAGTGGAGAAAGCACACAGTGTATACAGGAGAATTAAGATAAACCATAACTTCACAAATGAATCGGCAAACACATTACTGCATAACATTTTACAAAATATGCTGCATGGTATGTTTTTTTTTTTTTTTTTTTTTTACAATGGGAGCCTATGGGCGATGCTTGCCACTGCACACAGTTGTATCTGTCAGACGTATACATTGAGATGGCCTCCAATCCAGAACTGTATGACGGGCACTATAAAACACAGAGTGAGGGCTCATGCACACAAACTTTTTTTAAAGCCCATAGGCATAACCATTCATTTCAATGAGGCCGCAAAAAAACCCAGAAAATGACTGTGTGCATTTCATTTCCGTATGTCCGCAAGTCCGTTCCGCAAAAAAATAGAACATGTCCTATTCTGGTCCGTTTTGCGGACAAGGATAGGCATTGTCACAATCCCCCCCAAAAAACGGATGCACTACGGCTGTGACAAGGACGTTATCTGTTTTTTTTTGCGGATCTGTGTTTTGTGGACCACAAAAAACATATGGTCATGTGCATGAGCCCTGAACGTAGCCATACTTGTCATTGTATTAGTAGGAATATTATAGAGCCGATAAGATTATAAGCTGCTGTGTTGCACCGCAGGCAAAATCGTATCTTGCACCCCACACAATTGTTCCTGTTTCTAGGGTAATAATAGGTACGGCGAGGCAGTGTTAATTCCGCCCGTCAGCAGGTAAATTATCACAATTGTTTTCCCGGCTACCATTGGAGGGCACCGTGCTGTGCAACACAGGGGTCTCGGTCTCCGGGCTCAGTGTATGTGACTTTATTTTATGTTCACTGCATTTGGGGTTGTATTTGATATTCCGTAAAAGTTTGTTTTACAAAAGCTGGTGTCGGAGTTGCTTTCCTCGTTTGTGACTTCTCTGTATCCCGGGGTGCCCACCACGGTACACTGCTTACACATGCACAGTGTGACCTGAAGTCTGGGGCCAGGCTGCTACAGTGTGGGCCAAGTTCTATATCCACCCTCCCATCACTACAGAGCATACAGGGTAATACAGCACACATACCTCTTACATCCAGTGACGTCTCCTTTGATGTAGATTTTCTCTTTCCTCATCTTCTCTTTTCAGACCTTCAGACCACTATTTTTCAGCCATTTCTCGTCTCTGCAGTTTGACAAAAAATAATCTTAGTTTACTACTTTTCCATCATCCTCTCATCTTCTGGACAAATCATCCTACCACCCCCAATACTATACTGCAGAAACAAATAAACCCCCTGATAATACTAGTACCACACAGATAATGCCCCTTCAAAAATTATTGGCACACACTGCTTTAAAATAACTGCGCCCAGCAAATAGTGCCCCTGACACTAATAGTGTAAACGTAACATCCCCCAAAAATAATTGTGCTGATACTGTGCCAAGGTGCCCCCACAGTAATAGTGCTCCTAAAAGTCTCACCAATAGTAATAATTCTCTGCTAGAGCACACATGGTAGTAATAGTGCTCCTACAGTGCCCCCAACATGTCCCCACTGTGCCCTAAAAGTAATAACGCTCCCATAATGCCCATACTAGTAATCATGTTCCCCATAGACCCCCAGTAGGAATAAAGCCCACCTTAATGCCCCCCAGTAGTAATAATTCTCCTTAGGGTCCTTTCACACTTGCGTTCTGAGGATCCGGCAGGCACTTCCGTCCCACCGGATCCGTCAGAACGCAAGTCGCCTGAAGCATTAGAAGACTGATCAGGATCCTGATCAGTCTTCGAAATGCTTTCAGGTTACTATGGCAGCCAGGACACTATTAAAAGTCCTGGTTGCCATAGTAGTTGTGGGGAGCGGGGGAGCAGTATACTTACAGTCCGTGCGGCTCCCGGGGCGCTCCTGAATGACGTCAGAGCGCCCCATGCCCATGGATCACGTGATCCATGCGATCACGTGACCCATGCGTGTGGGGCGCCCTGACGTCACTCTGGAGCGCCCCAGGAGCCGCACGGATGGTAAGTATACTGCTTCCCCGCTCCCCACTACATTTTACCATGGCAACCAGGACTTTAGCGTCCTGGCTGCCATGGTAACCATTGATAAAAAGCTAAACGTCGGATCCAGCGATGCGCCGAAACGACGTTTAGCTTAAGGCCGGATCCGGATTAATGCCTTTCAATGGGCATTAATTCCGGATCTGGCCTTGCGGCAAGTGTTCCGGATTTTTGGACGGAACAAAAAGCGCAGCATGCTGCGGTATTTGCTGCGTCCAAAAAAGGTTCCGGTCCTGAACTGAAGACATCCTGATGCATCCTGAACGGATTTCTCTCCATTCAGAATGCATGGGGATGATCCTGATCAGGATTCTTCCGGCATAGAGACCCGAGGACGGATCTCTATGCCGGAAAACCAAAACGCCAGTGTGAAAGGACCCTTATAATGTAACAGTACAAAAATGCCTCCTTATAATGTGTGCCAGTGCAACAAATACCCCCTTTTAATGACCCCAGTTGAGCTAATGTCCCAAAAGTGCCCCCATAATGTGCCAGTATAAAATACCCCTATATAGTGCCCCCATAGTGCTCCTCTCCCCCTTCCTCCTAGTGTCCCCATAATGTACCAGTATAAAATGCCTCATATATAGTGTAGCAGTAGATGCCATCAGTGTCCCCCCTTAATTTGCAAGTATAAAATACCCCTTCTTAGTGCCCCCTGTAGATGACCCCATAGTACTCCTCTCCCCCTCCCCCTTTGTGGCCTCAGTAGAAGCCCCCATAGTGTTGCTCTCCCCCCTTGTCCCATAGTGTCCCCATATAAAATACCCCTTCTTTGTGGTCTCAGTAGATGCCCCCGTAGTGCCACCCAATAATGTGCCAGTAAGAAGTGCCACCCAATAATGTGCCAGTAAAAAGTGCCCCCCATAGATGAGCCCACAGTGCCCCCCAATAATGTGCCAATAAGAAGTGCCCCCATAGATGCCCCTCAATAATGTGGCAGTAAGAAGGGCCCCCCATAGATACCCCCCAATCATGTGCCAATAAGAAGTGCCCCCAATCATGTGCCAGTAAGAAGTACCCCCTCCATAGATGCCCCCTCAATCATGTGGCAGTAACAAGTGCACCCACAGTGCCCCATAGCGCTCCTCTCCTGTATTGTACCATATAAAACAAATAAACACTTATACTTACCTCCATCAGGCTGGCTGCGATGCGATGCAGGCCTCTTCTGGCCTGTGTCCTGCGCTGTACGGCATCGTGCCGCCTGCCCTGGCCTCTGCATCCTCATTGTGGAAGCGCTCTGCAGTACGGGTACTTCCTGTGTCCTAAAGAGGTTAAAAAGCCTACATAGTTTCCATGGTTTGATGGCCTATCCTCCAACTCCTGGCACCCCTTCCAATTAGCTGTTTGAAGAGGCCACACTCTGAGCAGCATGACCTCTTCCTAGGCCAGTGACATCACATTCATCGGTGTGTAGATTAGTTCTATTCAAGTGAATGGGTCTGGGCTGCAATACCAAGCACAGCTGCTACAGCAAAGAACAATGGAGAATGCAGCTTCCATAAAACTTGAAGGTTTATTTAGCAAAAAGGATAAAACCCATTCAGCAAAGACAATTAGTGTCTACGCGTTTCGGATCACTCAGTTTGGATCTTTACTCATGATGAGTTAGGGGCTGTGCTTGGTGAGGCTGCAGCACTCTTCTGATCAGTGGGGTGATGTGAGTTGGATTCCCACCAGCCAAATATCGATGACCTACCTTGAGGAAGAAAATCCCTTCAATGCTGCAGTTTGGCCATCTTACCATGGTGATGGACCATGTAATTGGACCATGTGATGTGACGTCATCACAGGTCCTTTAGCTGGTAGCTGAAGCTTGAAGAGAGAAGACAGATCGCAACTACGCGATCAAGTGGCAAAGGTAAGTTAAGTTTTATTATTTTTAACCCCTTCCTCTTCATTTTACTAAGCATTCTTTATTAAGAATGCTATTATTTCCCCTTATAACCATGTTATAAGGGAAAATAATAAATTCTCCAGAATACTCAACCCGAAACCGGACTTCAGTGATAAAGTCCGGCTTCGGGTCTGGGTACCAAACATGGCGATTTTTCACTCGCGCGTGCAAAACGCATTACAAACGTTTGCACCTACGCGGAAAAATTGCACATAATCCCGCAACGCACCCGCCTCTTATGCGGGCGTCAAACATGACGCCCGTGTGAAAGAGGCCTTATTCTAACTTTTTTGCATGTTAAAATGGTTAGTCTTGAATAACCTCTTTACAATTAATTAAAAGTGCTGCAAAAATTCTGTGTGTAGCCCCAAGCAAAGGCCGCGTTCACACAGTCAGTGCTTGATCATTTATTTCCATCAGTGATTATGATCGAAAACCAGGAATGGCTCCTACACAGAGCTAAGGTATAATGGAAAGATCTGCACCTGTCCTGTGTTTGAGACCCGCTCCTGGTTTTGGTTTGCAAACACTGACCAAACACTGACTTAACGCCTCATTCACACGTCAGTGTTTTGGTCAGTAATTTCCATCAGTGATTTTGAGGTAAAACCAGGTATGGCTCTAAACACAGAACAGGTGCAGATCTTTCCCTTACGCTGGGTTCACACCTGAGCGTTTCTGAGACGCGCGTTTTTGGCAATAGTAAACGCGCGTTTTACGCTCGTTTGTGTGATTGACTGCAGTGTTGGCTTCTCTCCAAACTGTGCCTAGCACCTAGTGTTTAGCCTTTCCAGCATGTTGCAAATTCATAAACGCGCGTTCGAACGCGCGTTTTCAGTGTCAAAAACGCGCAAAATACAAGCGTTGCGCGTTCCCATTAAAGTCTATGGGCCAAAACGCGCGACAAACGCCCCAAAAAAAGCGCAAGTACTTGTTTATGCGTCGGGCGTTTTTCAGCGCGTTCGAACGCGCTGTAAAACGCGGAAATGTGAACCAGTCCCATAGGGAAGCATTGGTTTGCATCGGTTATGCGTCTTACAGCGCATTCGAACGCGCTGTAAAATGCGCAAGTGTGAACTGAGGGTTAAGCCTCATTCACACGTCCGTGTCCGTGCTCAAATCCCTGAGAAGGTGGTTAGTGATGCCTCTGTTAAGGATCCATGTGTGATCAGTGTGTCCGTTTTTTGCTGTCTGTGTGCATCCGTGCTTCACTGACCCTGCACAGCTGAAAAATAATTTTCAAAGCATTTCTTCCTAATGATCCATTGATGCAACATGGATGCAACACGGACTCCGTGAAACACTGATGTGTGAATGAGGCTTTATACCTTATGTCTGTGGAGGCTCCAATCCCGGTTTTGTCTCACAATCACTGATGGAAATCACTGGCCAAACACTGACGTGTGAATGAGACATAAGGGGTTGTGCACACGACCGCAAAACACAGATATCGACGGTGTCCGTTTTATTATCCTTGTTCGTAATTCAGAAAATAATAGAACATGTTCTATTTTTTTGCGAAACGTCCATACGGACACAGATTGTGTCTTTTCCGTTTTTTCTTTGGCCCCATTCAAGTGAATGGTTCCTCATACGGGGCGGAAAAAAAATGGAATATATAAAAAAAATAATGCTTTTATGTGCATGAGCCCTTAGTGAAAGAGGCCTAAACCTGCCCCTTTATTTCTACTTGTCCTTGTTATGTCTAAAACCAAATACATGATAAATTCCCTGTAGGTTTCCAGAATTCTCTCTAAAAAATTACAGAAAGTATTCAGTTTTATGGTACATCTAACTAAAGGTCATAAGAAACAAATAAATGGGTATTATCAGTTCCTGCGTTCATGCCAGTTTGGCTGCTCTCTGATGCAGTACCTATTATTTTAATTGCCATGCGAAGCTTCCTGAAGGCGTATTACGAAAGACAGCCGCCGGCCTTGAAGCATACCTGGGATGATGACATTATAACTGAAATCAGGGAGGTGCTAATTGTTCTAGTGCTGTACGTTTTACGTTGTGCTTGGTCAGAGATGTAGCCGAGCAAAACTTGATGGTCAATGCGTTAAGTAAACAATGGCAAGAAAATGTTAATTTATTCTTTCAACGAATTTAAATAGTTTTTGTCACAAGATAACAATGTGATATACCGAATGTTATCAGAGTCAATTTTAGCTCGGCTACATCTGTATGCTATGGAGAATTTCTAAAATCTATGACAGTGTGTTAAAACAAAATTAAGATGATTTGCAGCAGTATGGCTGCTAGGATAGTCATCAATGTCGCTGCTGCCGCACCGAACAGCTGATTGGTGGGGGTGCAGGAGGTTGGATGCCACAAATCTGATATAATTGGCGGGGAACCATACAGCAACAGAGGGGCAATGATGAAAATGTTTAGGTGTTAAGCTCATTTTATTTATTTTTTAATACATTTGTTAAAGGGGTTTTCCGAGATATTTATACTGATGACCTATCCTCTGTATAGATCATCAATATTTGATCGGGGGGGGAGGGGGGGGGCTGTGCGTCTGACACCCGGGAAATTATCCTGTGACAGGGTTGGTAAACCTGCCATGAAACATACATACACATGCAGCAGAACTGAGTTTGTCATATGATCTGGGCCTACTGATTTAAAGAGGATGTTTGGCTTCAGGAAGAAACCAGACAACGGACGGGATCCTCCTGTATAACAAACTGAGCGTTACTTATCTGACAGATCCCGGTCCCCAACATCAATTCTCCAAGCAGGGCTCTGCTTCTTCTTGAAACCTGACAACCCCTCTAAATAACAGCTATGTGACACACTGGTACTGCATATTTATAAGCTGAGGCCTCTTTCACACGGGCGTCACGTTTGACACCCAGATAAGAGGCGGGAGCATTGAGGGAAAATGCACGATTTTTCCGCGCGTGTGCAAACTTTTGTAATGCGTTTTGCACATGCGTGTGAAAAATCCGCATGTTTGGTACCCAGACCCGAAGTCGGACTTCATCACTGTCCGGTTTCAGGTTGAGTATTCTTTATATTTTATTATTTTTCCTTCTAACATGGTTATATGGGAAAATAATAGCATTCTAAATACAGAATGCTACGTTAACCGTTGCAATAGATGGTTAAAAATAAAAAAAAATTCAACTCACCTCCTCCCATTGATCGCGTAGGTGCAAGGAACATCTTCTATCTTCATATCTGTTGGTTGAAGGACCTTCGGTGACGTCACTGGGTCACATGGTCCAATCATGGAAGCTTTTGATTGGATCATGTGACCCAGTGATGTCACGAAAGGTCCTTTAACCAGCAGAATGAAGAAAGAAGAATGATCCCGGCACCTACGCGATCAAGGAGAGGAGGTGAGTTAAAGTTTTTTTTATTTTTAACCCTCTCTTCCCCTTTTTACATAACATTCTGTGATTAGAATGCTATCATTTTCCCTTATAACCATGTTATAAGGGAAAATTATAAAGATCGGGTCCCCATCCCGATCGTCTCCTAGCAACCATGCGGGAAAATTGCACCGCATCCGCAGTTGCTTGCGGATGCTTGCGATTTTCCCGCAGCCCTATTCACTTCTATGGGGCCTGTGTTGCGTGAAAAACGCAGAAACTGGAGCATGCTGCGATTTTCACGCAACGCAAAAGTGATGCGGGAAAATCACCGCTCATGTACACAGCCCCATAGAAATTAATGGGTCCGGATTCAGTGCGGGTGCAATGCATCCACCTCACGCATTGCACCCGCGCGGAAAACTCACCCGTGTGAAAGGGGCCTAAGGCTTCTTTTCCACTCATATTTTTTTTCTGCATTTTTGTAATTCTTTTGTGTTTTCTTTTCATTGCATTATTTATAAGTTATTTTTTGCACCTATGTAGCGCTACCATCTTCTGCAGCGCTTTACAGACATCATTGTCCCCAGTGGGGAGCACTGAAAGGTTCTATTACTGAGCTATTTTATATGGGCTTTTTGAGTTTTCATCTATATTTTAATATGAACAGGGCATTGCTGCTTGTGTGGAATAAACTTTGGACTGTAATGTAGCTGTAAATGCTTACATGGCAGTCCAAGGTCTATATACATTAATATATCAGGAACATGGAGGTGAGAGGGTTCTCCAGGAACTGTTTTGCTGACACTCTAAAAGATAAGATAACAAATGTGTAGCTAAGACTCGTGTCTCTCTATCATTGGATAAACTTTAACATCATGTCATTGGACTACGACTATATATGTTTCATATACCCAATAAACGTCAGAGTGGCATTGTATACCAGAATCGTATCGTGTGTCAATGCTGCTCTCCTAGCGCTAGAAAAGAATCAAATCAAGCTGAATACCGAAGTCTAGTACCAGGGGTACCAACTACCAATAAGAGGGGAAGAAATGAATATTCCTAACAATCTGGGGGCTCTGTCCGGGATCGAGAAGGTCATCCTCGGGTCTGGTGAGAAGAGACACCAATTTTGTCCTCTGGCCGATCCGAGGGCACTGGCCACGCCTCGGAGTAAGTACAGAGTTTTTTGTATCCGGGATACATAGATAGGTACTCAGGGAGTTGTACACAGTTCAGGGAACTGTCAGATAGGTACTCAGGGAGTACCCAGTATTGTGTCAGGGACACATACGATACAACTCAGGGAGTTGTAAACAGTTCAGGGAACTGTCAGATTAGGTACTCAGGGAGTACCCAGTATTGTGTCAGGGACACATACGATACAACTCAGGGAGTTGTATACAGTTCAGGGAACTGTCATAGGTACTCAGGGAGTACCCAGTATTGTGTCAGGGACACATACGATACAACTCAGGGAGTTGTATACAGTTCAGGGAACTGTCAGATTAGGTACTCAGGGAGTACCCAGTATTGTGTCAGGGACACATACGATACAACTCAGGGAGTTGTACACAGTTCAGGGAACTGTCATAGGTACTCAGGGAGTACCCAGTATTGTGTCAGGGACACATACGATACAACTCAGGGAGTTGTATACAGTTCAGGGAACTGTCAGATTAGGTACTCAGGGAGTACCCAGTATTGTGTCAGGGACACATAAGATACAACTCAGGGAGTTGCACACAGTTCAGGGAACTGTCAAGTTAGGAATTTAGGGAAGTCCAGTAACAAGGAAAGCGTACTTCAGAGGGCTTGACTTCACAGAAGGTTTCACAGCTTGATTTGATTCTTAATAAGATAATTATAGAAGTTTTGAATGATAAGTTGTTTGATAATTGTAGAAGTTTTGCATGATAAGTTGTTTTGTCTAACATACTTATATAAGGGGAAGTGACAGGCTGGGTGGTAAGTGTACAGCTGTCGTCCCAAGACTAACATTCTGTTTTGCTATTGCTGTTTTGAATTCTGTTTGTAAGAAAATAAGTTTTGATAATGAGTAGTCAAAAATCTAAGACAGAATGCCCTAAACTAGAACCAGGTGAAACATGTAAATAATATGTTGCCTGAGTCAGTCCTACAAATTATTATCTTGTTAACCCATGGGTAGATAATTTGGCAGGATGGACAGAGGCAATGGAAGCGGTAGACCCCTTTCCCAGGGAAGGAGACAATAGCATATATCACATGGACATGGTCAAGAGTCAATGCTTAGGCGACACTGCCGCCTGGCCATATTTTGAACCTGACCCTTCATGGGATATGGATTATATGCAGAAAGGAGGAGAACAATGGCTAGAGATAGCTCCTCACTGGTAGGACCCCAACATGTGCAAAAGGTTTAAAAAGATCAAAAGACGATAGAAAACTACATGAGATACAGACTAAGAAGGAAAATGATAAAAAACATCAGATGTATCCCCCACCTTCATATCTACATAAAATTACCTGTTTAGCGCTCAGGATTTAATAGCAGCCAGTCACATAATAGCAGGACACACAGTTAATAAACAACCCACACCCTCAATTGTATCGAGATATAATTTAAGGAACAAGGGTTAAGTGGAAAAGGATAGTGAGATAAGGGGACCTGAGACATCCATGCCTTTTTTGACGGTTGGTAATCAACTGATGAAAAAGGCTTTGGACATAGATGACCTTAATAAAATTATTAAACACTGCCCCAAGCCTACTGTGGCTCCGTCTGGCACAGCGGCTTATTTAAAGAAAGCCTGTAAAGGGAGAAATATGCGAAAGACAGCAGGAAACTTTCATAGATCAAATGATAGAAACCAAGACTTCCAAACCATGAATAACTGCTGTTATAACTGTGGACAGGAGGGACATTGGGCTAGACAGTGCACAACACCCAGGAGAGACACGCAGAATAGGGGAGCACACAGCCAACAACAGCCCATGACACAAAGGGGACAGAATACAGATAGACAGGGTACGCAGACTCAGCCCAGGTTCCCCATTGATTGGAATCATCAACAACCCTACTGACGGGGCCCGGAGGGAGTCACCCAAGCTTTCACACAGGTCACCACCCACTGGAGAGATACACCGATTATTTTGCTTAAAGTTGCAGTAAGGAAGGTAGGATTCATGGTAGATAGCGGCGCCACCTCCAGTGTGTTTAACAAAGACATGTACAAGGGACTTGTTTGTGAAGTTGGACTTGGCAGTGACAGTAAAAAATGACGGATTAAGTATTCACTCAGCCGCCATGCCCATAGTCACCCCGGCTATATGTACTTTTGTTAGTTTACAGGACCACCCTTAGCTAGGAGACATAAACCCTTCACTATGGTCACAGGGCGACTATGACACGGGCCTGATTGATTGCTCACCTTATCAAGCCAATCTTAAACCCGGTGCCACACCAGTGTATCAAAAGCAATACCCACTGTCCAAGGAAAAGATTGAGGGTCTACGGCCAATGATAGAAGAATTTCTGAGAAGAAATCCTCGAGGAGGTGATTTCACCTTACTCTACCCCTATCAATCCTGTGACAAAGGCAGATGGTACTACCCGCTTTGTCCAAGATTTGAGGGCAATCAACAATCTCATTGTGCCCATAGCCTCAGTGGTTCCTGATGTCACAACTCTCCTTTCTTCCATCCTCGCGGAAGCCGTCTGTTTAATAAGAGTACCATTTTGATTTTTCCTTTGAGGGACGTCAACTGACCTGGGGTAGAATGCCACAGGGGTATGCTGATTCACCAGTTGTGTACAGCATTGTCCTCCAAGCCACTTTGAAACCCTGGCACTCCCCAAGGTTCCATCCTGATGCAGTATGTTGATAATCTACTGTTGTGCAGCATGTCAGTGGAGGCAAGTGTAAATGATTGTTGAAATGGTTGTCAGAATGTGGTCATAAAGTGTCGTTAAAGAAACTGCAGTGGTGCAAAAGCAGGTTGAATACTTGGGCTTTGTCCTCACACAGGGGGAAAGAAGAATCAGTCCCGGAGAATCCAGTCTATTGTGGGTCTGGTCACCCCACACCAAAAAGGAAATGCTGTCCTTTCTTGGTATGATAAACTACTGTAGACAATGGATCCCCGACTGTTCTTAATATGACAATATTTTGAGGCAAGCCACTCTGGAAGAATCCCCAGAGCTAATAAGATGGTCAAAAGGAATGTTGAATGCTTTCGATACTCTGAAATGTTCATTGATGTGTAGCCCAGGATTGGGCCTCCCTGATTATAACCTACCATTTCACATGTTTGCACAACAAAACTGTAAAACCATGGCGGGGGTACGCACTCAAGAACACGGGGGAAAAGTTGCGTCCTTGTGCTCTTTTTCTCAAAGGTAATGCCTGTCCCTGTACAAGGGATGCTGGCATGTCTATGTACTCTTGCGGCCTGTGCGATGATGGTGGAATTGGCCACACCTTTTACACTGGGACACCACACTGTCTTGCATACTATTCATGATGTAGTGGGACTACTCAGAGGTATTTATACGCAACACATGTCAGCACAAAGATTGTCAGGTTATGAAGTCCTTTTACTCAGTGATCCATCATTACAGATTAAATATGCCTCACATACGGCAGGACCAGCACCTATACTGAATGCATTACTAGGACTAAAAGGGACAGAAGACTTTTTACCAGACAAACATGACTGTCTCAAGGTACTCGAATACGAAACCTCCCCCAGACTAGACTTGTCAGCCACCCCCATACCGGACGCACCAGAAGTGTTTGTAGACGGTTCATGTTCACGTCCACTCGATACCGTCTACTGTGCAGCATATGCAGTAGGGATGCTGCCAGATATTATCCTTGAGTCACGACCCGTTCATGTGCAATCAGCCCAAGCTGCAGAATTAATAGCACTTACAAGGGCATGTCAAATACACAAAAACAAACCTGTCACAATATACACAGACAGCAGATATGCACACGGGGTAGTGTGGGACCATGGGGTAATCTGGCAACGCAGGGGTTTCACCACAGCTGACGGTAAGAAAATATCTCATTCCCAGCTTATAGATGATCTGTTGGCCGTCCTTCAGCTTCCCTCACAAATAGCTGTTATACATTGCAAAGCACATACTCGAGGAAAAGACTGGGTTTATCCTGTTTTGCAGAAAAATCCACACACTGGATTGGTCTGCAAAGAGGGGAAACCATGTATACCCCAGCACAGCGCTGCACTTTTCATAGCACATTTTTACGGAGTAGAGCACAACAGCATCAAAAATTTCTTGTAGAATGCATGAATCGAACAGTTAAAGACAAACTTAGGAAAGTACTTTTGAGAAATGGAAACAAACCCTACCTATTATATTGGCAGAAATAAGAATGACTCCTAATAAGAGGTTAGGACTGTCACCCGTTGAAATCCTCATAGGTAGGCCCTTTCCAACTCCTTGGGCAAATCACCCCCTAGTGGTACAGGAAGGCGACATAGACCAGAATATGTCACAAAACTGAAGAAAAAGTTGCTTGTAAGTTTCCCTCTCTTCCACAGGAACCGACGCACTCGTTCCGAGCTGGAGACACGGTGGTGGTCAGGGTACTACGTAAAGGAAAAGATCCAAAGGAGCTGGCATTCGGACCCCCTACCACGGTGGTAGCTATCACTAGAACGGCGATTCTCACAGAGGAGGCTCCGATCTGGATTCATGCTAGCTGAGTGAAAAGGATCCCTGAGGTTTCTTCTCCGGTGTCCAACAAAGACAAAGAGCGGAGCTCAGAAGAAGCCTTGCCACAGGCTGAAGATGAAGACCCCACAATATTCTGGGAGATTTGTTTGTCTGCTGCTGATTATTAATCTTTGTGTTTTCTTGCCAATCGGACTCATTACCACTTGTATTTATCATCCAGAGGAGATGGGTTTATTATGTGGTACACCAAATAATCACACAGTCTCTAAAGGAGCTCAGGAGCAAGATCCAGTTGTTCCTGGACCCTCATATTCTGAACAGAATAGTATAACCAGGATAGTGAAGGCCCTAAATGTTAGCTCATCGTGCCTTACAGATTTACAGAGTCCACGAGACCTTACACAAACATGTGTTGTTACTGTATCCAATGTATACCCTCATTAGTTAATACATTTATGAGATGTAGGCGAGTCTCAGATACACCACAAGCTGCATACATTCAGGTACCTCAGGAAACCCTGGGTCTCCAGAGGATTACCAACAATACTTACAGAAAAACAAGAAAGGAACAAAATGAAAAAACCAAAAATGAAATATGTAGATGGTTTTTAAGAGGGGATTGAAAGGTTCTATTACTGAGCTATTTTATATGGGCTTTTTGAGTTTTCATCTATATTTTAATATGAACAGGGCATTGCTGCTTGTGTGGAATAAACTTTGGACTGTAATGTAGCTGTAAATGCTTACATGGCAGTCCAAGGTCTATATACATTAATATATCAGGAACATGGAGGTGAGAGGGTTCTCCAGGAACTGTTTTGCTGACACTCTAAAAGATAAGATAACAAATGTGTAGCTAAGACTCGTGTCTCTCTATCATTGGATAAACTTAAACATCATGTCATTGGACTACGACTATATATGTTTCATATACCCAATAAACGTCAGAGTGGCATTGTATACCAGAATCGTATCATGTGTCAATGCTGCTCTCCTAGCGCTAGAAAAGAATCAAATCAAGCTGAATACCGAAGTCTAGTACCAGGGGTACCAACTACCAATAAGAGGGGAAGAAATGAATATTCCTAACAAGCACAATCTAAGTTCCCTATGAGTTTGAGTATGGGAGGAAACCGGAGGACCCAGAGGAAGCCCGAGCAAACACGGGGAGAAACTACTAACTCCACTTGTAGTCTGCATTTTTTGTAGAGAAGATTACTGGAAAAAAAATCTCCATAACTAGAGCATGCTGCCTTTTAAAAAAATGTTTAAAAAAAAGCCACTGGACCAAAAAGGTCACCAAAATGCCACAGAACAATGCGTTGTTTAAAGTAAAACATAAAATGTTCTACAAAGGGAATCTGTCACTAGGTTAAGGTCTCATGCACATGTCCGTACGGCATCAGTGCCTGTGCTGCGGACCGCAAATAGCATGGGCACCATCCGTGTGGCCGCTCCTGCGGATGCAGACCCATTTCGCATCGCAAAAGTCTAGGACGTCCACTATTTTTTGCGCCCACAGAAGCCCTCCGTAGTGCTTTCATGAGGTTCCATTCAGTGCCTCTGTATCTGGCGGATTACGGACCCATTCAAGTGAATTCATCCGCATCTGTAATACGGAGTGAAAAATGGACGATGTCTGTATATTGCGGACTGGCCGTTTGCGGTTGGCGATATGGGCACGGACCAGCTATGGTCGTGTGCATGAGACCTTATGCTGTCCTATCTGAGGGCAGCACAACCTCCTGACAGACACCCATTGGCTGGTGTGATGCATGTGACCATCCGCACAGCCAGCCAGATGATGAAAACTGTGTCGGGACTGGAAGATGGAGAGAGCGGAGGCAGTGCGGAGCGCTGGAGCAATGCGGGGCAGGTAAGTATGAATCTTCTGTTTCAGGGGCCAGGCTGCAGGAACTTGTTAAAAATCATTTTTAACAGAAAACTCCTTCAAGGATAGGTTCAAAGAATAGATGAAGAAATTTTAGTGACTTTCTCTTTTACTCGAACAATACATGCAGAAGCTTATGCTCACTCTGCAGAAACAACCCCATTAAGGCCTCTTTCACACGGGCGGGTTTTCCGCGCGGGTGCAATGCGTGAGGAGGACGCATTGCACCCGCACTGAATCCAGATCCATTCATTTCTATGGGGCTGTGCACATGAGCGGTGATTTTCACGCAACACTTCTGCGTTGCGTAAAAATCGCAGCATGCTCCAGTTTCTGTGTTCTTCACCCAACGCAGGCCCCATAGAAGTGAATGGGGCTGCGGGAAAATCGCAAGCATCCACAAGCAAGTGCGGATGCAGTGCGATTTTCCTGCATGGTTGCTTAGCAACGGGACCCGATCTTTATTATTTTCCCTTATAACATGTGATTGGACCATGTGATTGGACCATGTGATGTCATCACAGGTCCTTTAGCTGTTAGCTGAAGCTTGAAGAGAGAAGACAGATCGCAACTACGCGATCAAGTGGCTAAGGTAAGTTAACTTTTATTATTTTTAACCCCTTCATCCTCATTTTACTATGCATTCTTTATTAAGAATGCTATTATTTCCCCTTATAACCATGTTATAAGGGAAAATAATCAATTCTCCAGAATACCCAACCCGAAACCAGACTTCAGTGATGAAGTCCGGCTTCGGGTCTGGGTACCAAGCATGGCGATTTTTCTCACGCGCATGCAAAACGCATTACAAACGTTTTGCACCGCGCGGAAAAATCGCGCATATTCCCGCAACGCACCCGCCTCTTATCCGGGCGTCAAACATGACGCCCGTGTGAAAGAGGCCTAAGGGTGTCTGAGATCTGTTTTTTTAGATGGAAAAAAGTGCTGGATGCAGGACTGGTTTTCCTGTTTAAGAAAACGAATCTCTAATGGAAAATGGCTCAGACGGATACCAAATGTGCACAGCTGATGCTAGGGGTGCACCACCAATGAGGCAAGGTAAGGCGATCGCCTCAGGCAGCACCAGTAGGGGTCAGTGGAAAGGCCATGGGCAATAAGCGCTTTCATTGTGGCAAAGGGGTTCGGTTAAGAAACTGGCATTGGGGGGGGCAGCGTTTCAGTTTTCGCCTCAGGCAGCAGAAAGTCTAGGTGCACCCCTGGCTGATGCACAGGATCCCCTATTATACAGGATTTGTTGTTTTTTTCTGTTCTTCTGATGGATAAAAAAAAATCAAAATGAAACAGACATGTAAACTCTCCCTTAGGGCTTATGCACATGAGCGTAATGGCTCAGTGCCCGTATTGCGGACCGTAAACAGCCGGTCCGCATTATACGGGCACTGGACGTATGCACTTCATGGTACGGATGTGGACCCATTGACTTGAATGGGTCCACAGTCCACAACATACGACTAAAGATAGGACTTCACCTATCTTTTACGGATTGGAGGCACGGATTGTAAGCCCACGGAAGCACTACGAATTGCTTCCGTGGGCTTTCGGGTCCGTGCCTCCGCACCGCAAAAGGATGGCCGTATCTTTGGCTGTATCTTGCGGATCAAGTCAGTGGGTCTGCCTCCGCAAACAGAGTGCACTGAGCCGTTATGTGTGCATGAGCCCTTAGATGTATGGGGCTGATTTTCTGCCACATGTGAATATACCCTTTAGGCCTCATGCACACGCCGATATTTTCAGTCTGCATCCGATCGGCATTGTGCATCCAGTGTGTCTGTTCTGCGGCCCCACAAAAAGAATAGAACATGTCCTATTTCTGTTTTGCAGACAAGAATAGGCATTTCTATCATAGGGCCCGTATTTTGCGGATCCGCAAAAATGGAGACGGTCATGTGCTTGAGGCCTGAGGCTGAAGGTACACTTGTGACAGTTTTGTGCTGTTTCTCGCAGACAGGTGTGTGACTGAAGTGTGACTAGTTGGGCTCATCGCTAAGATTAAGCAAGAGTTTTGCTTAGCAAATGTGGAGCCTGACATGCTATAAGTCAAACTAATAACGGTTTTTACTTAGGACGAGACGTTTAGTAGCATGCATAATGCCTCTTTCACACGAACGATTCAGATTGGCTCCGGATGCGTTCAGGATGCATTCAGTGAAACTCGGACCATTTCGGAAGCAAGTTCAGTCAGTTTTGTCTGCAATTGCGTTCAGTGTTTCCGTCAGTTTAGATGTCTCACGAGCATGAAGATTTACAAACAACTGTAAAAGGAGCCTACGGCCCCTTGCAGACAAGCGTGAGCAGATTAGGTTCTGATCCGTTGCGGATGCGTTCAGTAAAAAATGCGCGATTTTGCAAGCAAGTTCATTCAGTTTTGTAAGCGATCGCGTTCAGTTGTTATCGCGCAAGTGCAATGCGATTTAATGCGTTTTGCATGCGCACGATAAAAAACTGAAGGTATACAAACAACATCTCTTAGCTAACCATCCTTGAAAAACACATCGCATCCGCACTTGCTTGCGGATGTGATGCGATTTTCACGCAGCCCCATTCACCTCTGTGAGGCCAGCGTTGCGTGAAAAATGACGAATATAGAACATGCTGCGATTTTCACGCAACGCACAAGTGATGCGTGAAAAAAAACGCTCATGTACACAGACCTATTAAAATGAATGGGTCCGGATTTAGTGCGGGCGCAATGCGTTCGCATCACGCATTGCATCCGCGTGGAATACTTGCTCGTCTGAAAGGGGCCTAAATCTGCCACAGTGAACATGTGTGTGATTATGTACATACTGGGGTCGATTTATCAAACTGGTATAAAGGACAACAGGATTAGTTGCCCATAACAACCAATCAGATTCTACATTTCTCTTTCCAAAGGAGCTGTGAAAAATGAAAGGTGGAATCTGATTGGTTGCTATGGGCAACTAAGCCTGTTGTCCTTTATACCAGTTTAATAAATCTCCCCTACAGTGTAGGATTTTGAGCAGAGTAATGTCTATACCCTCATGGCTCCCCTCTTCCTGCCTCTTGTCAGTCCCACCCCCAGGAACAAGCAGATTTTGGTAGGAATGCGTGCATGCATGAAGCTAGCCGTCCATTAGTATCAGTACGGTGAGCGTGCAGTCTCCTCAGAGCTGTACTCCCTGCTGACACGTGAGAACCAGGAAGGAAGCTGAGCACAGGAAAGGAGAGCACATGGCTGAGGAGAGGGCTGCTGCATCTGGGGGTCCCTGCTGAATAAACCATGTACTCGCCCACCCTTGCTACATGTCATCCTTTAACTAAAACAAACTGGAGCTGAACTGGTTAATGATTGACTGTATGGTAGCAGCTCCCCAGTGCAGGCCTGCAGGACGGACAGAGGAATCTGCTGCAGTGTCTGTAAGGATCCTGTCCAATGGAGTCCGCTGCATATTACCTGGGGTTTGACTTCAGCACTCAGCAGGTAATAGGCGTCTTCAGTCTTATATAATATCGGAAACAGATGTAGCAGAGCCATGCCTGTCTTTCGGCCCAGTGCGCTGTGGACTACACATAAACTAAGCTGTCCCAATATACGAAGAATGATAAACTGAGCTCTGCTACATCGGTTATTGGCATAGTACATGTACCACCTAATACTGCACTGTTTTTTTTGTGGCAAGCCGCCTGTATCAGTTAGCCCCCTGCACACGACTTTATGCCCTCCGAGACATACGGTCCGTGAGCGGCATACATTGTGCGCACGGGAGCGCACAGCATCATATGAGTGCAGGACAATAGTCCCGTGGGTGGCCTGATGTGAACAGCATCATAGTAACCTATGATGCTGTGCGCTCACGTGCGCACAATGTATGCCGCTCTGGGACATATGGCCCACTCACGGACCGTATGTCTCGGAGGGCATACGGTCATGTGCAAGGGGCCTTAGGGGAATTCTCAAATCCTGGCTCAACACCTTCCATCACTAAGAAAAAAAAAATTCAATGTTAGGACTTGTTAACATTTACGTCTTTCCATTTGTTTTGAAATGCTTGTTCACACCGTAGATCAGCGAAAAAACAAAATCACGGAGACATGCTCTATTCTGGTCAGTGTTCATGGAATACGGATGACACATGGACCAAGCACGGACATCTTGACGGATGAAACACGTACTGATATTATTCAAGGTCACGAAAATGTGAACGAGGCCTAAGGCTTCATTCATACAGGCTTATGAATTTGAACTCAGAATGTGGAACCATATTGTGCAGAGTAGTGCGGCCAGTATCCTTCTGTACAGATGTTGTGTGGCCTTCACACGTGGTGGAAAAATCTGATTATCCTATGGGGTTGAAAAGTGTCAATTCCTGCAGAATCGGGGCCATTTATTAACAAGCCTACACCAGTTTTTTGGGTATAAAAAAGTTGCAAGACCCAGTTTTGCTATTTTCTTTAAAGGGAGTCTTTTACCCCAAAATCGCAACCATAACCATTACCATAATGTTGTCCGTTCCACAGGTCATCCAAAACACACTTTTATTCCATATGCAAATCAGTGTGTGAAGGTGCCCAGGGGCGGCGTTCAAACGGCTGATGCCCAGGCCCCGCGCTAATTTTCATAAGCAACCACTCCCCTTTCACCCATTTGGCCCGCCCTTTAACTGGATCTTCAGCTCCTTCGTCCGTAGCCAAATCGCGCGCCTGCGCCGACGAATGGGAGGTCCACGCCTGCGCACTGGTTTATCCATCACTGGCAGAAGCATCGGAGTATCCAGTGCGCAGGCGCCGGCCCGTACGTCACATTACAGCAAGCGCGCAGCGGCTTGGGTGTTTTTACTCCATCCTCACTACATGGGAGTGATGGGGTGTGGTGGTGGCGGCCGGGCCGAAGGCAGGACATTTACACCTGCTAACATTTATACCTGGAAACAGGCGTAAAAGAGGAGTAAAAATGACTCCAGTCAGGGGCTGGAGTGGTTTTCATTTCAGGTGCAGGGACAGCCGAAAGCGCGCCTAATTTATTACGTGGTCTGCACCTTGTCATAAATGAAGGACTTCCTCCGGCAGCACAGGGGCTAGCAAAGATCAGCGTGAAAAGACGGTCTTTGATAAATGACCCCCCAGCAGCTCCACTCATTTGAAAGGGGGATGTATTCCACAAAGAAATCTGCATCCAAATTCATGTGTAAAAAGGAACCCCATGTACCCTGTGCCCTAAAAACACACAAAATCAGAGCTTTTATGACAAAAGCATTCACTGTGAAAATGCGGAGGAAAACAAAATATTTGTGGGGTGAACCCTTTCATAGAATTACGTTGGCTCCATATACCTCACCTACTCCTTACAGACAGACCGGGCTAAGGGGTCCCAAAATCCCTTCTACCATATAAGAAGACACAAGTATTAAAGAAAGCACATGGTGCGTGGGCGCCCCCGTTACATATTTTACTCTGGGGCCCAGGATCTTCATGTTCCACCTCTGGAAAGGACAGCCTATCCATCACCCCAGAATTTTCAAAAAGCCGGAAGCTGAAAAAGTGGCTTTAACCAACCAAGTCCAGGGCTGTTGTGTGGCTTCCCTTCTGTACTCACAAAGTGGATCCTTTTTTTCCTGCTTTCCTCTAACTGCATCTGCAGAAAGCCCCTGAGGAGCTGGTGCAGATGATGGGAGTGGTAGTGGCCCTGATGAGATCGTTCATGGTGTACTCCCTCAAGCTGTTGTTCCATGAGGTCGGTGCAGTGGAAAGATGGTTTGAAAAATCAGGTCAGAAGTAAAAGTCTCAGTGCAAAATGTCCAGCAGTAGTTGGCACAAAGTGCAGTCCCCACCCCCAGATGATGAGGTATGGCGGCTGGATAAGTGGCGGTACCTCTGATAGGCTATCTTGCTTATAACAACTTATTTACAATTGGTCTTGGACGACTAGTCACCAGTTTCCATATTTGCCTTATTGCTCATTTATTTAAAACTTCACTTTCATTATTCCATTCATAAAATAGAATACAAGACACTGGCAGCTGAGGCACAATATATGTATCTCTGTAAGGGCTCTTTCACACTTGCGTTTTTGTTTTCCGGCATAGAGATCCGCCGTCGGGTCTCTATGCTGGAAAAATCCTGATCAGGATTATCCCAATGCATTCTGAATGGAGAGAAATCCGTTCAGGATGCATCAGGATGTCTTCAGTTCAGGACCGGAACGTTGTTTGGCCGGAGAAAATACCGCAGCATGCTGTGCTTTTTGCTCCGGCCAAAAATCCTGAACACTTGCCGCATTGAAAGGCATTAATCCGGATCCGGCCTTAAGCTAAATGTCATTTCGGCGCATCGCCGGATCCGACGTTTAGCTTTTTCTGAATGGTTACCATGGCAGCCAGGACGCTAAAGTCCTGGCTGCCATGGTAAAGTGTAGTGGGGAGCAAAGTGTAGAGTGAGTGTAGAGTGACGTCAGGGCGCCCCACGCGCATAGATCACGTGATCGCATGGATCACGTGATCCATGCGCATTGGGCGCTCTGACGTCATTCTGGAGCGCCCCGGGAGCCGCACAGACTGTAAATATACTGCTCCCCCGCTCCCCACTACTACTATGGCAACCAGGACTTTAATAGTGTCCTGGCTGCCATACTAACGCTGAAAGCATACTGAAGACTGATCCGTCTTCAAATGCTTTCAGGTCACTTGCGTTGTTACGGATCCGCCGGGCACTTCCGGCAAATGGAGTACACGACGGATCCGGACAACGCAAGTGTGAAAGATGCCTTATAGTTTTGTTGACAGTATCTCAGCAACACTGTATCTAACAGACCGTATCTCTCTGCTCAAACCAGCAGATGTATCTATGAAATCGTGTCTCTCTGCTGTGTATCACAGTTTTACAAAGTTGTGTCTATCTGCTGCAGCATGTCTCCCTGACAACTAGTGGTCCAGGACCAATTGTAAGTTGTGATGAACACACCACAGGTTTAGCCAGGGTCACAAGTGAGAAAATCTTGCTGATGAGGCTACTTTTACACTTGCGTTGTTAATTCCAGTATTGACGTCCGGCAGAGGATCTCAACACCAGAATTAAACGTATTAGTTTTGATTTTACACATCAGGGTGCATCCTTTTCATTAGGATGCGGTTGTGTGAAATCAAAACGGAAAAAAACTGATCCGTCATTAAATACATTGAAAGTCAATGGGTGACAAATTCGTTTTTTTGGCTCCTAAAAAAATTGATCTGTCACAATTGACTTACATTGTTTTTTGCAGCGGTTTTGTGTCCGGTCACAAAATGGAATGCTGCCGGAATGGAAGGCATCCTGAATGGATCTCTTTCCATTCATAATGCATAAGGACTAAACAGAACCATTTCTTTCCAGTATTGAGATGCTCTTCCGGATCTCAATACCAGAAAACAACAACGCAAGTGTGAAAGTAACTTAACTCTCTCTTGTACTTCTGACTAACAGCTGTAAACTGGCACTTGTGGATATAGGTGTCCACTGTGTAATGCAGTCTTGGAGTTGGTCTGGTTTGGATGTTATCTAGGTGATGGATGTCCTAACTGTATTCCCTCACTTGAAGCAGGGCCTGTAAAGCTGTGACTTTCTGTTCACTCTGCTGTCTGGATCATTCTGTAGCTTTCTAGTTATCCTGGTACTCATACAGTCTCTCTGGAGTAGCAGACTCACAGGAGAATGAGTTCTCTTGATGGTCCCTAAGACCCTAGTAGTAGGAGCAAATGGATGTGCTTCCATTCTCCTCATTGTCCTAGCTAACATTCCCCCTCCTGGCATCAGGCAGGACCAGCCTACTCCTACCACGAGTGGAGGAACAGGGTGGCTAACCCTATCCCTGCCAACCATACCTTTGCATGCTGCTGCACATAACATAGTAACATAGTATGTAAGTGCGAAAAAGTCCATCCATCCATCAAGTTCAGCCTGTTATCCTGCAAAAAAAAGTGGATAGATCTGGCACCCAAATAAAAACAAATTCTTTATTAACTCAAATCATAGTAGAAAAATATTACGCTTATGCGTTTTGAGCATACAAGCCCTTTCTCATAGCAACTGTTATCCTGCAAGTTGATCCAGAGGAAGGCAAAAAACCCTGTGAGGTAGAAGCCAATTTTCCTAATTTTAGGGGAAAAAATTTCCTTCCCAACTCCAATCAGGCAATTAGAATAACTCCCTGGATCAACGACCCCTCTCTAGTAGCTATAGCCTGTAATATTATTACACTCCAGAAATATATCCAGGCCCCTTTTGAATTCCTTTATTGTACTCACCATCACCTCCTCCTCAGGCAGAGAGTTCCATAGTCTTACTGCTCTTACCGTAAAGAATCCTTCTATGTTTGTGTACAAACCTTCTTTCCTCCAGACGCAGAGGATGTCCCCTCGTCACAGTCACAGTCCTGGGGATAAACAGATGATGGGAGAGATCTCTGTACTGACCCCTGATATATTTATACATATTTATTAGATCTCCCCTCAGTCATCTTTTTTTTTTTTTTTTAAAGCGAATAATCCTAATTTTGATAACCTTTCAGGGTACTGTAGTTGCCCCATTCCAGTTATTACTTTAGTTGCCCTCCTCTGAACCCTCTCCAGCTCTGCTATGTCTGCCTTGTTCACAGGAGCCCAGAACTGTACACAGTACTCCATGTGTGTGTAGCACCCCCAAGTCAGAGCAATGTGTGTGACCAACCTGGGGAATGCCAGTGATGGAGAGGTCGGCACGCTGTTCCTCTGGGGCACTCTCTGGGTTCTGAAGGGACACAGCCAGGTGCAAGGTGAGGTGCCCTTGGTGTTGTAGTTTAACGTGCCTATGGCTAAGTCCCTGATGTTTCGTGACGCCAGTGCCAGTAAACGGTGGCACACCGTATTTATAGTAGGAATAATAGAGGTGCAGACTTGTAGCTTGAAACAGAATTCCAACTTTACTGAAACAGTGGAAATACAGAAGGCACTCTCTTAAAACAGTTCTTGTTGCAGACAATAGGCTTTGGTACAGTCTAGTTACAGCAGGCTTATATCCAGCAAGGTGAAACAGAGGGTTAAATCACAGGACTTTTGAATTGCAGGTGAACCTTACTTTCTTCCTGACTTGTCCTGACTGGCAATTATTCTTCAAGGCCCCAATGCCCTACTTCTGGCTTATATCCTTGAATCTCCAGTTTGCAGTGTACCTCCTCTGACATTACAGTACCTCTTGCTCTAGGGATTGCCTCAGCTTGGCTCCTGCTGACTTGCCTAGGCCTATGACATGTGGCCTTCACAGACTCCAGGGTCTGCACTACCTCTAGCCTGTCCTGACTGGGCCTTATATAGACTAGGGCTCCCTAGCTCCCTCTAGTGACTAGAGCTGGAATGAAATCCCTAGCAGGCCTGCACATGCAATACTCACAGTAACAGGGAATTAAATACCATTACATTACATTTTAAGAATAGGACATATACCAGCCTCCCCATGAATGAGAGGAACGACAACATACAAGGGACCCTTCTGTAGTGACGGGTATTACAACTCCCGTACACTACATACCCCGCTGCTTTAAGCTGAGTACGACCTCGTACTCCAACAGGGCACCGCCCGTCTGGAATTTTCACCTGAAAGAGAAAAAGAAAACATGCAGGCATACATACTCATCAGTAATCAATTCCATCTGCATTGACAATTAGTATCAGGTCCAGCTGGTAACGGAGAAGTGCGGTGACAATGGGCGTCGTCCTCTGCTTGCAGGCTGTTAATGCAGAACTGTAATGCTGACCTGGTACAGCAAATCAATGGTTAACACCAGGATAGTCCATAAGAGAATGCCAGAGTCCATAATAAGAACATAATAAAACATCACATAGTCCATATGAAAATGCATAAGTCCATAATAAGAACATATCACAGAGGCTCGCACACAGGGAGTCCATCTCTGGGCACAAACTTAAAAAGGATGATGCTCACACAGAGGTTTCCTGTCGGGAAACACTTCCAGTACAGTCATAGTTTTCAAAACGTACTGGTAAGCGCCCTTGTAGACCGGGTAGACCTCCTTAGAACCAAGGTCTCCTCTTGTCCGGGTACAGGGGGACAAGAAGGATCCACGTCAGTGGGACCCCTTTCAGTAGCACCCTGAGCGGGGCCTGCTACGATTGCAGGTTCAGCAGGTGCCGGGCAGGCACCCCAAAGTTTAACCAGGGTGTAAGGAACCAGTGGAGCGGCTCAGGATCATTCAGCAAATCCGCTATGGCCTGCATAGGTTCAGCAGGCCGAGCAATGGAATCTGACTCAGAAGACTCGATCCGGAATCTCCAACGACAGTCTCCTTGTCAATACAGAGTTTTAGGCGGTTTCTGTGAACAATTTGGGGACCCTTACCCTCTCTGGTGACCTCATAGGTATGAGTTTCAGCATTAGGGATGGCAGACACAAGATAGGGAGTCCTCTCCCATTTACTGTCCAGTTTACTGGTGCGGTGATTGTTCTTTAACCACACGGTATCCCCCACAGCCAAGGGCTCTGCATGGGCCGCCAAATCATAGTCTTTTGTTGTCGCTCCCGGGCACCTTCCATGCGCTCCTGGACAATTTCTTTGGCATTAAGCAAGCGCCTTTGATGTTCCGTTACCCAGTCAGTTTTAGGCAGGGGATTAATGTCATCCAGCACTTGTACATCCAGGGAATGATCTGCAGGCAATTTACCCTGACGCCCAAACAACAGGTAGAAAGGAGTGTATCCAGTGGAACAATGGATAGTATTATTGTACGTATACATGAGCTGTGGTAGCAGGTTAGGCCAATCTCCTCTGGTCTCAGGGGGCACGGCTCTCAACATTTCAATCAAGGTCTGATTCATCTTCTCACAGAGTCCATTACCTTGTGGATGATAGGCCGTGGTCCGGACCTTTTGGCAATTGTGTAGTCGGCACAGCTCCTGGAACAGATGAGACTCAAACGCAGACCCCTGGTCGGTGAGGATCTTTCTGGGCAGCCGTAAGGCAGGAGGAAGTGTTTCCAGAACAATTCAGCTGTCGTCTTGGCTGTCAGGTCCTTCACAGGCACTGCTACGGCAAACTTAGTGAAATGGTCAATAATAGTCATAGCATAGGTATACCCTGAGTGACTGGGCTCTAACTTTACGTGATCAATAGCAACCAGTTCAAGAGGGGCAGTACTTATAATAGGGTGCAGCGGTGCTCTCTGATCATGGTGTTCACCTCTCTTCAGGGCACAGGCTGTACATTCCCGACACCACCTCTCAATGTCCTCTCTGATTCCAACCCAGTAGAACCGCCTACGGACAGTGGCCTCAGTCTTCTGAACCCCAAAATGTCCAGACCTATCATGATACATTTCTAAAACCATACCTGCATCACGACGTGGGATGAGGATCTGATGCACTCTGTCATTTGACACTGGATCCAGGCTTCGTCGCAGCAGCAGGCCTTTTCGAAGGAACAGTTGTTGACGTTGCCTCCACAATTTAATGAGTTCTGGGTCTGCGGTCTTTCGCCGAATTCTTTCAGGGGTTCTGCCACTGATGAAGAAGTCCAGCAGTTCACCGAGAACTCTACTCTCTGATTGCAACTTAATCCACTTTTCCTCTCTGGATGCAGGCTTATCGAAGGATGGAGGGTCAGAGGTTCCACTGTTGGCAGCTCGAGCTTGGTCCTGTTGAGCAAACCGGTTATAAAATGCTGGCATCTCCACATCTTCCCAGGCATCCCGTATGTCATCTGGTGCTATTTCAGTGGGGAGCCTTGACAGGGCATCAGCATTATCGCTTGAACGGCCAGCCCGGTATTTTACAGTGAAGTCGTAATTAGCAAGGCGGGAGGCCCATCTCTGTTCTAAGGCCCCCAGTTTAGCGGTATTCAGGTGAGCCAGAGGATTGTTATCAGTGAATGCAATAAATGGAGTGGCAGCCAAATAGTCTTTGAACTTTTCCGTTACCGCCCACACTAAGGCCAGAAACTCTAATTTGAAAGAGCTATAATTCTGATCATTCTTTTCAGCTCCCTTTAAGGACCGGCTGGCGTAAGCTATCACTCTCTCTTTTCCCTCTTGCACTTGAGCTAGCACTGCTCCCAGACCTTTCTTACTGGCATCTGTGTAGAGGTGGAATGGCTTACTGTAATCTGGGTAAGCACAGCAGGATGATCGCTGAGGTTAATCAGACGGACAGGTACTTTACCTTGGGAGACGGTCGCCAGGCACTTGGCAGCTCTCACATATGGGTAGTTTTCCATCTGGACAGGTTCCACCAGGGCCGGATAGTCTTGGCCCTGGACTCCCAGGACAGCACGGCACCATAGGAGGGTTTGGGAGTTTGGAGGTAGAGTCACTGGCCTATTATCACGGATCCTGGCGGTGCAGATCTCTCCTTTTTCATTTGCAAACCTCTGCTGAGCACACAATACGATGATAGTCTTTTGGAGGACCTTCTTGGAGGCAGAGGAAGCTGCAGGCAGGGACTGATGGAGAGCTTCAAGGACCTCGGGGTAGCAATTTTTGAAAACATTAGTCCCAACAATCACAGGGTGACCCCTTTATCTCCGGTTTGTACCACGATCACTCCTTGCTGTGGTAAAGGGCTTCTCCCACCTGGAGAGTGGGTTCCCAGTATCCATGGACTTTTATGGGCTTACCATTGCTTGCAATTATCTCCAGCCAGGACTCAGGTGGCTGGGTAAGCAGGCTGGAACTCCAGAACTGATTAAAGGTGGACTGCTGAATAGTGGTGACTTGAGATCCAGTGTCCAACAACGCTTCAAAAGGCACTCCATTGATCCGGACGCTTATTTTGGGACGGGACCCCACATAACGGGGCATCCAGTTTGGATCCCTTGGACCTGTTGTTCTACCTCCCGAGGGGCGGTCCTCAGCCTCGAGGGTGACCCGCTTAACTGCCAGCAAGTAGATTCAGTATGCCCCAACTTCTTGCAGTAGTTACAGGCAGGCCGCTTGCAGTTCCTAAACCGGTCACTTGAACGTCGTCCCAGGATCTCTGGGATAAACTTCCTGATACGCAGGGGGCCAGGCTTTTGCGGCAGAAGGAGTTCATCTTCCAGCATTAAGGGCTTCTCCCACTCTTCCAGTTTCCTGCAGACTTTTTCCAGGCTCTTAGTGAGGAAATTGACTTGTTCCATCAAAGCAGCTACTGTATCAGGCACTGGAGTCTGGGCGGCTTGGCTGGCCCCTGGCAGGCTGGCATCCGTCAGCTTAGGATTACGGACAGAAGGCTCGGGATGGGCCACTGGTTCCGTTGGCAGATGTTGTCCCAGAATACTAATGGCCAGTTCTTTAAAGTCCAGGAAAATACTGCTAGGGTGCTGAGCCGACAACATTTTCAATTGAGTTTTTAAAGATTCGCTATTCACACCCGCAATAAATTGTTCTCTCAGAGTTTGATCCTGGGTGTCAACCTCTCTAGGGTCTATATGAATGACGGCCCTCCAGGCCTCTTGGAGGGATAAAGCAAAATCACGGAGTGACTCACCAGGCTTTTGTTTCTTACTGAAGAAGCGCATCTTTATTTCAGACACAGTCCTGACTTCAAAGGTAGTGCTGAGACGGTCAAAGATCTGCTCTATGGTACTCCTCTCAGAACTGGGCCAGGACATGACCTCTCGGCAGGCCGCTCCTTCCAACTGGGGTAACAGAATCTCCATTTGTTGCTCCGGATTGATAGGATAGAGCCGGAACAGAGCCAGGAGTTTGTCTTGGAAGTCTTTTAAATTATGAGCCTCCCCGGCGTAGCGGGGAAACCATGGGGCCCCAAAGTAGTATGGCATCGTCAGCGGCATCATGTTGGCAGGCGCAATACTGTTGGTGGCCACTGGTTCCCTGGGGGCAGGCTGCTCCGCTACTTCTGAGTCCGACATGGTGCAGATTAATTGGGTGTGCGGTCCCTTTAAGAGGTAGCGACAGGTCCGATGCCGCACTGGCGGGGTTACTGGCCAGTGAGTGCAATCGGTGGAAAGAGTCCGGTGTCCCCTTTTCGGGCCTTACTAACCAGGTGACCCCTCCGGTGTAGAATTATTTCACCCAGGAGTTTGTACTTACTCCGGTGCAGGCAGTCCAAATCTCGCGAGATCCGGGAGGACGTCTTCGGGAATCCCTTGCGCAGCGTCCCTTCCCGCGAGGACGTCGGGCCGGAGGGGCGGAGCTCGGACTTACTCCGACGGGGAACAGCGTCTGCGTTCTTCCAGGCCCAAGGTAGGTGGAGTCCAGCTTGGAAAATTTGAATAAGGCGGTGACGCTGCAGAGTTTGGCGCTAAGTTTTCCCGCCAGCAACGAGTAGTGATGGCGCAGTAGATAAGTCCACAGTTCAGGCGGCCATCTTGGGCGCCATGATGCAGCTATTCAATGACAGCAAGCAGGATGATAAAAAGTCCACAAAAACACACTTTGAAGTGGCGATTTTCTTCCTCTTGATAGCGCAACACTGCACAGCGCTTTCTGGAGACTTTAGGGACACTTTTTGTATGTTTTTCAGTCCACAAAGTTCCCTTCAAATAAACAGGCGTTTTGTCACTTGGCAAACTGGTTAAGGCACAAAGTTCACGTTTTGCTCACAGTCCGTAAAACGTGCGTATCCTGTTCGTGACGCCAAAATGTAGCACCCCAAGTCAGAGCAATGTGTGTGACCAACCTGGGGAATGCCAGTGATGGAGAGGTCGGCACGCTGTTCCTCTGGGGCACTCTCTGGGTTCTGAAGGGACACAGCCAGGTGCAAGGTGAGGTGCCCTTGGTGTTGTAGTTTAACGTGCCTATGGCTAAGTCCCTGATGTTTCGTGACGCCAGTGCCAGTAAACGGTGGCACACCGTATTTATAGTAGGAATAATAGAGGTGCAGACTTGTAGCTTGAAACAGAATTCCAACTTTACTGAAACAGTGGAAATACAGAAGGCACTCTCTTAAAACAGTTCTTGTTGCAGACAATAGGCTTTGGTACAGTCTAGTTACAGCAGGCTTATATCCAGCAAGGTGAAACAGAGGGTTAAATCACAGGACTTTTGAATTGCAGGTGAACCTTACTTTCTTCCTGACTTGTCCTGACTGGCAATTATTCTTCAAGGCCCCAATGCCCTACTTCTGGCTTATATCCTTGAATCTCCAGTTTGCAGTGTACCTCCTCTGACATTACAGTACCTCTTGCTCTAGGGATTGCCTCAGCTTGGCTCCTGCTGACTTGCCTAGGCCTATGACATGTGGCCTTCACAGACTCCAGGGTCTGCACTACCTCTAGCCTGTCCTGACTGGGCCTTATATAGACTAGGGCTCCCTAGCTCCCTCTAGTGACTAGAGCTGGAATGAAATCCCTAGCAGGCCTGCACATGCAATACTCACAGTAACAGGGAATTAAATACCATTACATTACATTGCATTTTAAGAATAGGACATATACCAGCCTCCCCATGAATGAGAGGAACGACAACATACAAGGGACCCTTCTGTAGTGACGGGTATTACAACTCCCGTACACTACATGTGGTCTGACTAGTGATTTGTAAAGTGGTAGGACTATGTTCTCATTACGGGCGTCTATGCCCCTTTTGATGCAACCCATTGTCTTGCCTTGGCGGCAGCTGCCTGACACTGGTTTCTGCAGCTTAGTTTTCTGTTCACTAAAATTCCTAGATCCTTTTCCATGTCAGTGTTACCGAGTTATCATTTAGTATGTACGGGTGACTTACATTATTCCTTCCCATGTGCATAGCTTTACATTTGTCAGTGTTAAACCTCATCTGCCCCTGTCTGCCCAAGCCTCCAATCTATCCAGATCCCTCTGTAGCAGTATATTGTCCTCTTCAGTGTTAATTACTTTACACAGTTTAGTGTCATCTGCAAAAACTGATATTTTACTGTGCAAGCCTTCTACAAGATCATTAATAAATATACTGAAAATAACAGGGGCTAATACTGACCCCTGAGGTACCCCACTATTGACAGTGACCCAATCTGAGTGTGTACCATTAATAACCACCTCTGATTTCTATCACTCAGCCAGTTACTTCCCCACATTCAGACATTTTCCCCCAGTCCGAGAATTCTCATTTTATATACTAACCTTTTATGTGGTACAGTGTCAAATGCTTTGGAGTAGTCCAGATATACGACATCCATTGATTCTCCGCGGTCAAGTCTAGAACTTACCTCCTCATAGTAACTGATTAAATTAGTTTGACATGACCGATCCCTCATGAAACCACGCTGATATGGCGTTATTGGCCTATTTTCACTGAGTTGCTCAAAGATAGCATCTCTTAGAAAACCTTCAAACAGTTTACCCACGGCAGATGTTAGACTTACCGGCCTATAGTTTCCGGGCTCTGTTTTTGACCCCTTCATTAATATTGGCACCGCATTTGCACGGGTAGGCGGGCACAGATGTGTTTTGATAAAAATATATTGGCTGAGACTCTTAGATTTTATTATTAGAGTGAGGACTTAGTCCATATATTATGTTTGTATCTATTGTTTTCGTACATTATTTTCTGTGACTTTATAAATGGCACCACATTAGCCCCAATCCTGTGGAATGGTCTCTGTCGATATAGAGTCATTGAATATCAGGAATGAGGCTCTGGCAATGACATTACTTAATTCTCTTACGATACGGGGGTGTATGCCATCTGGTTACGGCAATTTGTCTATTTTAATCTTTTTATTTTCCTCAGTGAGTACAGTGGAGAAAAAAATATTTAATAGCTTTGCTTTTTCCTCATTGCTCTCTACAACTCATCCCTCATCACTCTGTAACTGGTTGAAACTTTTAGGTTTAAACTTTTGACCATTTATATAACTGAAGAACATTTTAGGGTTAGTTTTACTCTCTTTGGCAGTATGTATCCAGCTTGGCTGCTTTTATCTGTCTTTTACATATTCTATTTTTTTCCTTATGGTTTTTCTCACTACCTTCCTGTTTTATTGATTTAAATGCTTTCTTTTTGTCATTTATAGCTCCCTTTACATTTCTATTTAGCCACATTGGTTTCTTTTAGTTTCTTACCCTTTTATTCCATAAGGTATGTACCTCTCACAATTGGAGTTTAGGATGCTTTTCAAAATATCCCATTTTGTGGCTGTATTTTTATTTTTAAGGATTTGTCCCAGTTAGTTAGGCCTATGGCCTCTCTTAGCTGATCAAATGTAGCTTTTTGAACTTTGTATTTTTGTGTCTCCCTGAAGAAACAATTTTTTGAATGATAATTGGAAGGTTATTATTTTATTATTTCCCAGGTGTCCCCCGACCTGCACATCTGTTGTTCTGTCAGGTCTATTGGTTAATACTAAGTCCAGTATGGCCGTCCCTCTAGTTGGGTCCTGAACCATTTGGGAAAGGTAATTGTCTTTGGCTATTGCCAAGAACCTGTTTCCTTTATGGGATGTACAGGTTTCAGTTTCCCAGTCTATATCTGTGTAGTTGAAGTCCCCCATAATAACTATTTCATTATGATATGCCGTCTAATCTATTTCCCTTAGTAGTAGATTTTCGTTGGACTCTGGTATATTCGGTGGCTTATAATAAACTCTTATCAGTATTTTATTATTGTTTTTTGCTCCATGTATCTCTACCCACAGTGACTCCACATGTTCATGTCCCTCACAGATGTATTTTCGGACTGTGGGCTTTAGACAGGACTTAACATAGAGGCAGACCCCTCCACCTCTCCGGTTTTGACGATCCTTTTTAAATTTATTGTAACCTTTTATATTAACTGCCCAGTCATAGCTATCATCCAGCCATGTCTCAGTTATTCCCACTGTCATAGCTATCATCCAGCCATGTCTCAGTTATTCCCACTATGTCATAGTCCTCCTCACACATCACTAATTCCAGTTCCCCAGTTTTATTAGTCAGGCTTCTGGCATTAGTATACTGGCATTAGTATACTTTTTTTTTTACCCTACACCGTTCCTTATGAACTATTGTAGTCCCTCTCTCCAATCCACCCCCAGTCCAATTACCCCTCCCCAGGTCTCTATCTTCATTGTCTTTTTCTCCTACATAATTACCTTCCCCCCAGTCCCTAGTTTAAATACTCCTCCAAGCTTTTAGCCATCTTTTCCCCCAAAACAGCTGCCCCTTCCCCATTGAGGTACAATATAACAACAATAATACATTAAACATAACAATTGCAGATATCCCCAGGTCTGGGGTACTGTACATCCAGCTTCGGCAAAGCGCAGACTGCAAAAAATGGCCATCGCTGTGATATGTTACCCGTGTCCTAGACCTATGTGGACATTTTAAATTACAGTAGAGGGACCTTGAATTTCTATATTTGGTGGGTCTGCACTTAATAACAAATACACTGACTCGTGTTGTTTGCATCTATTTGTACTGTATCTGCTCTGCAATTGCATAACCATACCTGTGATTGCACAAAATCCTGTGTGTATGCCTCTGACAGGGTATGACTGATCTGACCTGGCATAAGCTGTAAAATCACTTAGGCCACATGCACACGGCCGTATGTATTTTGCGGTCCGCAAAAAACGGATTCACAAAAAATACCGATGACGTCCGTGTGCATTCCGTATTTTGCAGAACGGAACAGCTGGCCCCTAATAAAACAGTAATGCGGACAATAATAGAACACGTTCTATTTTTGCGGAACCGAAATACGGACATACGGAAACAGAATACACATGGAGTACCTTCCTTTAGATAGATGCTTCCGCAAAAACGTAACAGATACGGAAGACATACGGATGCATTCCATATGCATTCAGTTTTTTTTACAGCCTCATTAACTTGAATGGAGCCATGGAACATGATTTGCAGACAATAATAGGACATGACTCAAAATGTAGCGGAATGGAAACACGGAAACAGAATGCAGTTGGAGTACATTCCATTTTCTTTATTGCAGACCCATTTAAATGAATGGTACCGTATACGGCCGGTATACAGAACGCAAAAAACGTTAACTGATGCAAATAACTGAAGTGTGAACTCAGCCTAATTATAAATTAGAACATATCCCCAAACAAAACATTTTTGTATAGGAGGTAAAAAAAAACTATGCAAAAATGGGTAGGACTGTGTACCAACTAGATATGGCAAATACACTTTGGCTCGATGCACCTTATTATTTCTTTGCTGTGTTGTTTTGTTATCTTGTCATTACTTTAGGAAATGTGAAGGAATTTACTCACTGACTGCTCCAACTGATTTCAGTTTTTTTACTTTTTGACAAACACTACTTTACAGTCACTCTTTAATGCTAAGCATTAAGAACAAGTTTTGGAAGAATTAGATGTAAATGACGTGCTTGCTAATAACTGAGCTGCAGGGGCTATTAAGGATATGACATATGGGGCCATTAATATAGTGTTTGTGTTTTTATTCTACAGTTAAAGGTTATTGCTGTCAATGAACAACTGCTGGTTGTCTATGAGGACAATGTTCACTTTGATAAAGATCTTCCTGAATTTGGGTAAGCAAAGCTCCTTAATTACAAAAGGTTAGGAAAACAAAACTAAAGGGCTATTTTTGGATAAGTTCAGTAATTAAGATAAATGTCTCTTCATATTGCACAACCAAGGAAAGGTCAACACAGGATCATTCATTACATAAGACAGAGATGACTTAAGCTACTTTCACATTAGGTTTTTTTGCGGATCCGTCATGGATCTGCAAATACACTTCTGTTACAATAATACAACCGCATGCATCCGTCATGAACGGATCCGGTTGTATTATGTCTTCTATAGCCAAGACGGATCCGTCATGAACACCATTGAGAGTCAATGGTGGACAGATCCGTTTTCTATTGTGTCAGAGAAAACGGATCCGTCTCCATTGACTTACATTGTGTGCCAGGATGTTTTTCCTGGCGGAGAGAAAAACGCTGCAGGCAGCGGAATGGTGTCCGCCTCCAGAGCGGAATGGTGACTGAAGGGAGGCAAACTGATGCATTCTGAGCGGATCCTTTTCCATTCAGAATGCATTAGGGCAAAACTGATCCGTTTTGGACCGCTAGTGAGAGCCAATGACGGATCTCACAAACGGAAAGCCAAAACGCGAGTGTGAAAGTAGCCTTAAGTGAAACTCTAGGCAAATGTTCTTATTTAGGGCTCATGCCTACGGACGTAAAGGCCCCGTGTCCATATTACGGATGGTCAATGGCGGGTCCGCAATATATACGGGCTCTGACCCATTGATAGGCAATGTATCTTTTGCGGAGTTGAGGCACGGATCAGAAGTCCACGGAAGCACTACTTGCTACTACATGCTTGAGAATGGTTTGATTGGAGGCATCTTTACACAGGGCAGTTATTGGGAACATGCATTCATAGGAACATTTGATCCCAATAATTGTTCCGATCCTTGGCCCATGTAAAAGGGATTTTAGACTTTGTGATTAGGAAATCAGTCATACCTCCCAATGCAGAGTATCCCATCTCCCAAATCCAATAGTGCTGGCTCTGATTCTCACCAGTGGGAGATTGCCCACTGTCCACAATATCTAAAGGTGAGATCTCTTTTCTGGTTTCAGATTCATTTTTTAGAATATTTTCTAAGGTCATACGTCAGTGTTTATACAATGTAAATTCTGTAGATTTTCTAATTCTGTTTCCATCACTTGATTATGGGGGGGGAGTAGTAGTATATTTAACAGTATCAATACACAGTTCCTATAGCAATTCACAGTGCAATCCTTTCCCAATAACAATGTAAGAATGGGTAGTAACAATGATGGTGGTTGTGGTACTCCTTCTCTCTGTCCTTCTAAAGTCTCTCTGCAGAAGCTAAGGGTACTTTCACACTAGCGGCATAGCTATCCGGCAGGCTGTTGGATCCGCCATGCCGCAAGTACCTGTGCACTGCCGTGCTGCCGCTCCGTCCCCAATGACTATAATGGGGCGGGGGGCGGAGTTACGGCAGTGCGCGGCTGGAGATCGCCGGACTAAAAGTACTGCAGGTCCGACTTTTTAGTCCGGCGATCTTTGCCGTGCACAGACGCTCTGCGCCTTAGCTCCGCCCCCGCCCCATTATAGTCAATGGGGATGGGGCGGCAGTGCACGGGTACTTGCGGCATGGCGGATCCGGCAGGCTGTTCACCGGCCGGAACAGCCTGCCGGATAGCTATGCTGCTAGTGTGAAAGTAACCTTAGGCATGCAATTGAGGTTTTTGCTTAAAGATAAGGTTGACCAGACCGTTTCAAAGTGTGGAAGGGTGTCCTGGAAATGTTCCCTCTCACAGCAGCAATATCTAGATCAGCCTTAAGCGAGCAGAGTACCTTGCTGACTGACTACTCTAATGTGCAGCCTTGCCGGTCCTTGCTGGACTGCCGAGAAAGCTGAACCTACCCCCCAACCCATCTTATCGCAGCTACGTAAAAAACCACGCAACACTTTCTTTGTTGGGTGAGAGTCGGTCACAGCTTTTATTTGCCTTTTGATATTCTCCAACCAACTTTTATTTCTTTATAATTCAACCATATAATAAAACTCGGAGTCATAAGAAGCAGTATGCCCCACGGAATCCCTTCGTGGGAAAGTCCGCCTTCTTCTCCATCTCCATTTATATCACCGACCTCAGCTGTGACTTCTGTATGAATGATCTGCAAAGATACAACATAGAAAACGAGAAACAACAGGGAGGGGGTAGGGGGGGGGGTTTGTGGGAAGCTGCACAGGTGCCACGAGAAAGAGACCAGGGCGGGCTCCTGCCACCCCATACATACCCTCAGCAGAACCACCCACTAGGGCCAATCAGATAACGGGGGCAGATAATAGGGAGAATACAGCTCCTGTCACCTTCTTTTTCCGACCAGGATGCCACACACCCCTATCAGGCTATACCATTCCCTACAGCTGCTCCTTATATTAACCATTACTTCTCTGCAGTCCAAAACGCCGTCGTTTATCCTCGGCGTTGACTAAGCCTACTAATTTTCCTTCTCTTTCTTTCTTTTTCTCTCTCTGTGGAGCACTTTGGATAACTGTAACTGTCTCAGAGATGATGGTTCCCTGTAACTCAGACCTAGCTCTGAGGAGCTCACACAACATAGGTCTTATCTGTTCCTCAGGTGTATCCTAAAAGGCTTGAGTCATCTTGACCCATCCATACAACACTAATAAGTAAGAACAATTAACCTTTTGCAGGTACCTTGGGCTGGCGTACTGCACATAAACAATGGTCAGGAGGGCACTCATTGAGTTCTATGAGAGAGTTTTCTAGGCAGGCTCAGTGACCTTTGCAGTGGTCAGGAGGGAGTAGATAAGTAGTGATGCCAGACCGCCAGGGGGATTATATGTGAGGTCACGGTGTGAATAGCGGTAATCCGAGGGAAAACTCAGTTCTGGTTACTCACGGTTATGTTGTCCCTGGACAGGCGTGCATAAGTGATGAGGAGAACGGCACAACGATTCTCTGGGGAACGCTCTGATAAGGGACACAGGCCAAATGGTGGTTCCAGGTGCCCTTGGTGGTCTGTGTTACTGTGCCTATGGCAAGGTCCCTTATTGTTGTGACACCAGTACATTTTGTGGTGGTATAACCATTTATAGTAGTAGTAATTGAGGAATTGGAAACTGAGACAGCAGTGAAATCCAACTTATGACTTTTACTGAACGTTGCTCCTGGTAACAGTTACAACTTACATCCAGGTATAAAACAGTCTCTAGTACATCCAGATATGAAATACAGTCTCTCATGCATACGATGGTAGGGAAATGTAAGTTCTCAGGGAAAACAGGCTCATTGTCTCTTATATATATAAAAGCTACTGCTTCAGACTAGGCTTTTGACGTATAAAAGTCTTAGGCTGGTATTAACTCTCGCCTTATTCTAACCTTGATTAAAGGTGGTTTTCAGAATCCTTGAACCTCTATTTCCAGTGCTTTTCTGACAGTTGGCCTGACTGTCCTCAGGATGTACACTGGAGGTGTGGATGCCTGAAGCTGTGTCCTACACCTAATTGCAAAGGTGCCTGGGAAGCCTTTGAGTATGTCCGTTATGCTATCCTTTGACTTGAATACTTGTAAATATATATATTAGTTCCCTTGAAACTTGCTGTTCGCAGCTTTGTTGCTGGTCACCCCCGAAGGGCAAGCTATAGAAGTAGATTTCTCACCTCTAGGCTGAATCTTATAGGCTTTAACCCTGGACCGTGGAGCCAACAGGGAGAGAGCAGAGAGGCAGGAGGCCTCCCTCTAGCAGGCAGCTACATGACTGACTGCACACTGACTTAACTTCTCTTCTTCTACTCTGCCTACTAGGCCCGAGCTAAGCTATATATACACTGTCACACTGCCCCCATCTAGTGGTCAGACTAGTGTAGTGCAATCTAAGTGGTCTGAATGCAAGGATCTTACACAGAATCACATAGTGAGAATATGACATGAGATAAAGTATGACATTCAGACATAATATATAGAAATAAAACAATTTGCTGTGCCCACGATCACGAGTGGGACACTGCACAGATAACTGTATAAAAGTGATCTGTACAGAAGTGGCGCTTATTATTAGGCTTCCCGGCCAGTGCAGAGACTGTAGGATTTTTTGATTTTTTTTAAATATTGATAGTGACACGGACAATTAAACATAATCACCATTTAAAAAATGTATAACCGAAAAATGAAATTAAACAGAAGGTCCTTTTATGATGACACATTCCCTTTGTGTAAATGATCTTTGGCAGCTATAGACCTAAATGGATATCTTATTTTTTCAGAACACAAGGTGGTGTTCATGTCCGTGGTGACAAGCTGACCGTAACATCTCCAGTTTTAATGTGGCTTAAGGTAATGCATATTTTTTATATCCATGTAAAATTACAAATAATGAAGTAAATATATTTATTTTGATGGACTTCTTTGCTAATGATGACAGGTTTGTCATTGTAAAATATATTTTGTGCTATCTAGAAACCATTAAAGGGGTTTCCAAGCTCCTGATAGTCATACCATATCATTATAGGCTATTACTATCCAATTGGTGGGGCTCTGACAGTGTAGTGGCCGTGCTGGGGTACTGCAGCTCATCTGCCATTGAACGGATTTGAACATTGAACAGTAACCCAACATGACCACTACACTTTGCGCAGAGCTGTGCTTCCTGGTCCATCCACAGTGGACATTCCAGTGCCTGGATGCTGCATGGAACAGCTGATCATTGTGTCAGGCCCTCACCAATCAGATATTAACCCCTTAACGCATTATGTCGCGCATGTACGGCGGGGAATGCTGTGCCAGACCGCTTACCCCACTATGTCAGGGACCGAACAACTCCCGCTTGACAATCAGCGGTGGTCCTGGCCGCAAATCACTGTGATACGTCTGTTCCTCCCTGTCAGCGATGGTGTGCACACATCTCCTCCTGTAGTCCCATCCAGCTATCATTGTGTAACAGAAAGCTCTCTCTCAGCTTCGATCCTCTCATTTCTGTGAGGGAATTGATCGGAGCCAGAGATCATTTGTCCCTACTACAGTATATGTCACTGTGTTCTTTACTAATAGTACATCAGCACCCCCAATTACCCTTCAATAAACCCCCCAGTCCCTCTTATCCATATCAATGACCTGTCAGAAAGCTTTTTGTCTTAGCATTAGGAATTCATTAGGGTAAGGGTCCATTCACACGTCCGTAATTCTGTTACGCATTTTGCGGAACGAAATTGCGGACCTATTAATTTCAATAGGGACAGACGATGTCCTGGCTGGGTCCGCAATTGCGGACAAGAAAAGGCATTTTCTATATAGTGCCGGCGATGTGCAAATTGCGGAACGCACATCGCCGATGTCCGTGTTTTGCGTATCCGTGGATCTGCAAAACACACACGGACGTGTGAATGGACCCTTAGTTAGAAATTTATCAGGGTGAGGCCTCTTTCACACGAAGGTTTTTTTTGCGAGCGTACGGACCGCTTTTTTGCATTCCGTATACTGTCCATATACGGAACCATTCGTGTGCAATAGGCCTTAAAGCTCTAGTTTTAGGGTAAGTTAGACTAAGGCCTCTTTCACACGACCGTATGGCTTTTTCAGTGTTTTGTGGGCTGCTTTTATCGGATCGGTTTTTCAGTTTTTTGCTTCCGTTGTGTTTCCGTTTCGGTTCCGTTTTTCCGTATGGCATATACAGTATACAGTAATTAGAGAAAATTGGGCTGGGCTTAAAATTTTAATTAGATGGTTCCGCAAAAAACGGAATGGATACGGTAGACATACGGATGCATTTCCGTATGTGTTCTGTTTTTTTTTGCGGACCCATTGACTTGAATGGGGCCACGGATCGTGATTTGCGGGCAATAAAGGAACATGTTCTATCTTTGCACGGAACGGAAAAACGGAAATACGGAAACGGAATGCACACAGAAACACTCCGTTTTTTTTTGCAGACCCATTGAAATGAATGGTTCCGTATAAGGACCGAATATGGAACACAAAAAAAGGCCCGTACACTCGCAAAAAAAAACGTTTGTGTGCAAGAGGCTTAAAGTTGATTGTAAAAAAAATAAAAAAATACCCGTACCTCCAAACCTCTATCTTCTATCTGTGACCTTGTCACAGATTTTTGCAGCAGTGACAAATTTCTGTCACCAGTGACTGATATAAAGCTCCACTGCTTTTGGAGCACTTTTTTTTTTCTATTTTTTTTTCTGAATAAAAAATAAAATACAAAAAGAAATTGGGGCTCATTTAGCATATTGTGGAGAAAGCGTGTTTGGGTCCTTATCTTAGCATTAGGAATTCATCAGGGTTTGCGCGCTATTTTTAGGATAGGTTAGATAGACTAATATTTTTTAGTTAAAATAAAAAAATTAAATAAAAAAAATTTACTTTCCAAGTTAGTATCAGGCTACTTTCACACTCGCGTTTGGTGCGGATCCATCATGGATCTGCACAAACTCATCCGTTCAGATAATACAACCATCTGCATCCGTTCAGAATGGATTCGTTTGTATTATCTGTAACATAGCCAAGACGGATCCGTCTTGAACACCAGTGAAAGTCAATAGAGGATGGATCCGTTTTCTATTGTGCCAGATTGTGTCAGTGAAAACAGATCCGTCCCCATTGACTTACATTGTGTGTCAGGATCCGTTTGGCTCAGTTTCGTCAGAAGGACACAAAAACGGTGCCGGACTTTACGGCCACTACAGGCATTCATGTGAACGCTGCAGGGTTCAAGGAAGCTGATTTTTTTCCACCTTTTTTTTCTGATGACTTGATAGGCATGATGGTGGAGAAAACTAATCTTTATGCCAATCAATTTTTAGCCGCCCACCCCAACTCATACTATGCAGGACTAGAGATGAGCGAACTTTAAAAAAAAGTTCGGCGTTCGGGTTGTGGTAATTGCCGCATCCCGTTATGGATTCCACTACCGCGGACTATCGCGGCATATGGAATCCATAAGGGGCGGCTTCCACGAACCCGAACTGTTGAACAGCCGAAGAACCTGGGGTGACGTCACCGTCATGTGATCAGTGCAGGGGGCGTGGCTCAGCACGGGATCAAATCCAGTGCTGAGCCACGCCCCCTGCACAGATAGGACATTACCACTGTGAAAGGGGCACAGATAGGGCATTCCTACTGTGAAAGGGGCACAGAGAGGGCATTACTACTGTGAAAGGGGCACAATGAAGGCATAACTACTATGAAGGGGCCACAATGAAGGGATAAGTACTTTAAGGGGCATTATGTGGGCATAACGACTGTTAGGGGGCACAATGTGGGCATAATTACTGTTAGGGGGCACATATCTGTACAAAACTACTGTGAAGGTTGTACAATGAGGGCAACACTACTGTGAGGGGGTACGATTTTTTTTAAGTATTGGGTGCAGGGGTGCCAGAGAAAGAACCCGCCCCGGGTGCCAAACAACCTAGGCACACCACTGCCGCTGATCAGCTGATAAACAAGCGATCACGTCGGCGGATTTGCATATTTTATCAGGATGAAGGATTACAATTATTGTCAGCACATCTCCCTGTGTAATCCGTGTGCTGCCAATAATCAACAGAACTGAATGAGGGAGCAGTGACTGTGTTAGCGATCATTCCTCCCCATTCACTTTGCATCAGCCTGTGTATTAGGCTGAAGCAAACAAGTGATGATTAACTTTTTTTTATGCGGCCCCTTCAAATAGAGCAACGTGACAATGTGTCCCTGAGACCAAAAAAGGTTGTGCACCCCTGGGCTAAAGCGACATTATCTTGTAAAAAATGTAATTGTTTATTTTCGCAGCCAAATATTTCTAAATTCTATAAATCGCTTGTTGGGTAAAAGTGCTTGCTACACGCCTTGAAAATTTGCTTGGGAGGTGTAGTTTCCAAAATGGGGTCACTTCTTGGGGTACCTCAGGGTGTCTTCAAATGTGACATGTCACCGAAAATTATTCCGGTGAAATCTGCCCTCCAAAGAGCATCCATGCAAAACTGCTGACAGCACTAGGTAAGCGTTGGGGAGGGCGGGACAAACATAGCTTTTGAAGAGCTTTTATAATCCTGAGTAGTGTGAATATGAGCTTTTAGGCTCTGTTCACATAACATTTGGAGATGGTTGTCAGGAAGACTCCCTCCAGCACCTGGAAGCTTTCCCGTCATTTCATAATGTCTACAAAAAACCCCTATCCATTACTTGTTCACTCCTGTCATTCCGGCACCACTGCTCTGGTGGTCCCTGATGGACCTGTAGCCTTGACATCGCGTACATCATTTATTGTGATCACATCATAACATATGCTGTACATACAAGCTTGTCCGCTGTGATTGTCTGCAGTAGTCATGTAAACGATGGGCGTGAGTCGTGACCTCCCCACTGCAGAATGCCAGTAACCACCGGAGCAGCGGATAAGCAGTGGCTAGTTTTAGTTATTTTTTGGTATAAAACTTCATGCTCTTTCCCACAAGTTGAAATCTTGGACAACCAAGTTCTTCAAAAGGGAGGGTCATTTTAAACAGAACGTGGAGTGAATTGTTCTGTATGAGAAATAAAGTAAAATTAAAGGCTTTAGGCCGGGTTTACACATTCCAGCCGTAATCTGTTAATTCCAGTGGTTTATCAGTAGGCTTTAACATGATAAATCAACCATATCCTCTCTGATCTAGTTTTCTTTCTCTTGCTCTACACAGGCGCTAGATTGTATCCTGGATAGAATGAAGTCATCTGGATTCAGCTTTGTCAAAGTCAAAGCCTTGTCAGGAACAGGTCAGGTAAATGAAGGCGCTGCAATCTGTGGAGATGAAAGTCACCAGTGGCCACTATTGGTACAGGCACGTTATACAGTAGTTTGTGCATTAAACAGCGGCAAGGTCAGCTCTCAGTATCAGAATGTATATTGAGAGAGTTATATAAGAGTTTTATATAAAGAACCTACATAAAGAGGTACTCTTGTTTGGCTGTCTACAGATCTCCCATAGCAGTGAATGGAGAGAGCCATGCATGCTCAGCTACACCTCCATTCACATCGTCCATGGCACCAGGCAGTACGAGTAGTTGAGGACACCTCTGGAGATAGGTGTGGTACTTAGAGATGGGATACACATCTATCAGATATTTATGATATATCCTGTGGATGTGCCATACATGTATAAGATGACAATATACCCATCTAACTATCGGAGTCATTGACACTTTTAAGCAATATCCACCGATACATAGTGACCATAGAATGTTGTTAAACAATCAGGATCCATAATTCAGTTACTAAAATTACATGATTAATGATATTAATTCTCATGACTTTTTCATGGGGTTGTCTTACATTGACAACCCATGTCTATATGCCCAATTAGAGCATATGGGTGTCATAGGGTGTCATGACCTCCCATTTTGAGTCAGAACTCAACGTAGAGTCTGTCGATGACTTACGGTTTTTGAATGGCCGACATGTACTATAAAACATGTATTGTAGGTCAGTGATGAACAACATGAAAATAAAGTGGAATGTGTTTATATTTTCCTTGTTCCCCAAAATTAAATTCTGAAATACTAAATTCTAACGTGTACGAACCCCGAAATGGTTTACTTAAAAACTACAATTTGTCCTGAAAAAATATAATCTCATGTTCATGCAAAATGAGTCTCTCTAATGCTGAGATGAAAAATGAAGAAAAAAACATGGCTTTGTCCTCATGGCCAAAAATGGCCTAATTCTTAATCGGTTAACGGGGTTTTCTTTAATGAGACTACCCATTTGAAGGGTTTGTCTCAACTGAGACATTGGTGGCATATTGGTAGGATATGTCACCCCACCAACAGGGACGAACCGGCCATAGACCTTACATGGAATTTTCCTGGTGGGCCGATGCCCAAAAGGTCACCAAGTCCTCCTCACTGCTGCTGGCTGGGTACATACTAGTGGGAAGCAGGCAGCATGGGCAGAAGGGCTGGCTTGGCATTGTGACCCACATCTTACCGCATAGAGACAGTTGGTGGAGGAGGACAGAACGTCACCACTATTTATGCCGCCCACCACAGAGGGACAGCTGCTGGGGAGGTATTGTGTGCTGCACTGTGTTTTTTGGTCCCGTGGGATGGTATTCTGTGACTCTGGCAACTTGCATTGGCCCCATCTATGGTGTTGCCCTGCTTTCTCTCAATTTGGATTAATCTACAACATTGAGGTCATAGTTATTATTATTTTTTTTTTTACGGCCACTTGTAATTTCCAGTCCGCCTCAACCCACCAATGTCAGATTAGTGTGAATCCTACCTTTGGAACCCACACCAATCTCCTGAACAGGATCCCTGAACTGAGCAGAGAGAAGCCTTGCATGTTTGGTTGCTCTCCATTCATTTCCATGGGACTACCAAAAATAGCCAAGCGCTGGCTCGGCATTCTGATAGAAGTGAATGGAGCTGTGGCAGCGCTTACTCGGTGCACTTGCTATTCATTTCTAATAGACAGACCATGCTCGCTTATCTATTTTCAGAACTCCTGTAGAAATGGAGACCACTCCGCACATGCACGGTGCAGTCTCCTTTACTTTTGGTTCCTGTTTTAGAGATATGTGCGAGTCTTAGTGGTGGGAACCTATCCTATCTGACTTTGATGGCATATCCTAGTGATCCCATCAATGTCCCAGATGAAACAACCCCTTTTAGTTTGTTGTATGCAAATTAGTTCATCTCAAACACGTTGAACAATTTAAGGCAATCTCACGCTAAACTAATTACCTTGCAGATTTATTTTATAGCTTGGTAAAATAATTAAGGGAGGACCTTTGATAAGACAATTCATCATCTGTAGAGCTCTATCGATGTCATTATAATGTGCTAGATTATATCTGAAGCTGTCACAGCTCCCTTAATTATTCAGTTCTGGGAATGTGGCGTTCAGTGGTTTTTCATATTTACATATCTTGATACAGCAACATGGCAGTGTGTATTGGAAAACTGGTTCCAGAGAGGCATTAAACCATTTGCCCGCCGAGCACCCTCTGCACATTGCACTGCAGGTAGGTCCCCAAACTGCATTATAAATGTTACTATTTATTTGATTTAATACAATTATAAATAAAAATATTTCCTTCTCTAGACTTGTTTCTCCATCAGTGATAGCCCTATCTGGATGGACTCCAGTACAAGTGCTGAGTGCCACCATCTTGAAAAATCCATTGGAGGGCCACAAGTACTGGCCAATATTACTGGATCTCGAGCCTATGAGGTTAGCACTAAATAATAAATTGATTTTTCAATCATTGTGATGTGGGAAAGTTATTTATCAGGCAGGCTGTAGCCAAGACCCCCTAAGCAGCCTCATCTGACGGTGTCAGTGGAGCAGATTTCCAGTGCCCTGAAGGGTTTGACACATAGCTGGTCACAGAGTGTGATGTCACAGTGCTTGCATGGTGACATCATCAATAGTTGTCTTCAAGTCCACATGCTTGTCAAAGCGGGGGCAGACACCAATAAGTATAGGCCTTTGATTTTGGTATGTCTAACTTAGTTGGAGTGTCACAGTAGCATACTTGATTAAAGTGGGTTGGTATCTCAAAGCAGCTTTCCTGAGTAATACACCTTTGTGACGTCAGAGCAGTTTTCCTAACTAACAAACATGTGAGGTCACAGAAGCCGAAGAACTATTTTCCCTGACTGAAACCCAAAATGATGTCACAGCAGCTTACTTGACTGCATCTGACATTTGATGACACAGCGGGTTACCTACCATAACTGAAACACACTTGTGATGTCACAGCAGCATTCTGTACCTGACTAATCACACTTTTGATTTCACAGCAACATATTGTACCTGACTAATCACATTTGTGATGTCGCATCAACCTACCTGACTGAAATCACAGTAGTTTACCTGACTGATCACACTTGTGATGTGTGGGGAGTCGCTCTGGTAGACAGCGGTGCGGGTGCAGTTTAGAGGCAAAACAAGGAGTCCAGATGGTGCATCAAACAGTGTTTTATTCACACTTGCACGCCACAAATGAAAAGCAGTCTCTTGGTGACAGTTCACACACAACGGAAATACTGTGGCAAAACAAAAACAGGCCAACACAGGGTCCAGTCACCTTGGGTGGTTTAGGTGCGGGTTCACACCTAGCAGTCAGCTCAGCCGCAGGCGATTCCACCTTCAGGTCGCAGGGAAACACCACCTTGCTGAGCTCCTTCCTCCAGGACAGAGAATTCCTCAGCCCTGTTTGCAGGCTCCAGGATAATCACACCCTCAGACACAGCTGCTGGCTGCGTTATATACCCAGCCCAAAACATGGACTGGACCGTGGGGAGCAGCCACCCACCCTACTCTTTAGCTGCTCCCAGTAAGAGCCGGCCCGGATCGGCTTTGCAGCCATGCTATTTAACAGAGCAGCACTAGCTGCTGCAGACCAAAAACCCGGCTCTTACCTCACCGAGGCCAGCAACCTCGGTGACACGTACCTGCTATCAAATACAACACCTTGCACCCTCTTACACACCCCCCCCCTTTGTTCAACCCTGAGGGGGTGAACACACGTGAGGCAGTGGACGCGGGACAGGGCATCTGCGTTGCCCTGCAAGCGGCCTGCCCTGTGTTCCACGGAGAATTTGAAATTCTGAAGAGATAGGAACCACCTGGTGACCCGAGCATTCCTCTCCTTGGCCTGACTCATCCATTTGAGGGGGAATGGTCGGTCACCAGACGGAACCTCCTCCCTAACAAGTAGTAGCGGAGAGATTCGAGTGCCCACTTGATAGCCAGGCACTCCCTCTCCACTATACTATATCTGGACTCGGCGGGATTGAGCTTACGGCTCAGGAAGACAACGGGATGTTCTTCCCCGTTGACCTCCTGAGACAGTACCGCACCGAGGCCTACCTCCGAGGCGTCGGTCTGTACGACAAACTCCTTGTTGAAGTCGGGTGTCACCAAAACCGGGGACCCACACAGGGCCGACTTCAACGCGGCGAAAGCCTCCTCCGCCTTTTCACTCCAGCTAACCCTCCCAGACTTTCGCCCCTTCAACAGGTCTGTCAACGGCGCTGCTATTGTGGCAAAGTGGGGCACAAACCTCATGTAGTAACCTACAATCCCCAGGAACGACTTTACCTGCCTGGTGGTGACCGGTCGGGGCCAGTTACGAATGGCCTCTACCTTGGTTACCTGAGGTTTGATGACTCCCGCCCAATTACATATCCCAGATATTTTGTCTCCTCTAACCCTATGGAGCACTTCTTTGGGTTAGCGGTCAGTCCGGCTTTCCTCAGGGCATCCACTACCGCCTGCACCTTGGGTAAATGGCTTTCCCAGTCGGTGCTGTGGATGACTACATCATCTAAGTAGGCCGAGGCGTACCGACGATGTGGTCGCAGCACTATGTCCATTAACCTTTGGAAAGTGGCGGGGCGCCATGCAGGCCAAAGGGTAACACCTTGTAGTGATACAGGCCCTGCGGGGTAACAAATGCGGTTTTTCCTTAGCCGACTCCGTTAAGGGTACCTGCCAGTACCCTTTAGTGAGGTCCAGCACAGAAAAATAACGGGCTTGCCCTAAACTTTCAACCAGCTCGTCTACTCGGGGCATGGGATACGCGTCAAACTTGGACACTTCATTTAATTTGCGAAAATCGTTGCAGAACCGCAACGTCCCATCCGGCTTGGGTATCAGGACTATGGGACTGGCCCACTCACTTTTCGACTCCTCAATGACATCGAGCTTCAACATTACTTGCACTTCCTCCGCGATGGCCCGTCGCCGAGCCTCGGGTACCCGGTATGGTTTTAACCGGATCTTGGCCTGAGGCTCAGTGACGATGTCATGTTGGATGAGAGACGTGCGGCCAGGGAGGTCCGAGAACACATCCGTGTTCCGACTGATGAACTCCCTGACTTCCTGAACTTGTTTGGAAGACAGGCTGTCTGCAATTTTTACCGTGGTTACTGCTTCACAGGCCTCGAACTGTGGGGCTGGACCCTTTTCACCTAGAAGCCCTGGCCGGGGGCTGTGGTCGTCGGCCGTGTCCCTATCTTTCCACGGCTTAAGTAAATTCACGTGGTACACCTGCTCCGGCTTGCGCCGCCTGGCTGGTGTACTTTGTAATTTACTTCCCCTACCTTCTCGATCACCTCATAGGGGCCCTGCCACCTAGCTAGGAATTTGCTGTCAAGGGTGGGTACCAGAACCAACACTCGATCTCCCGGATTGAAGCCCCGTACCCGAGCCTGACGATTATACACCCTACTCTGGGCTTGTTGTGCTGCCTCCATATGCTCCCGGACCAGCGGCAACACCCTTTCTATCCGTTCCTGCATCTGGGTGACATACTCAATGACACTTTTGTGGGGGACAGGCTGTTGTTCCCATGCTTCCTTGGCGATATCCAACAGGCCCCGAGGGTGTCTGCCATAAAGCAGTTCGAAGGGCGAGAACCCAGTAGAGGCCTGGGGTACCTCTCGCACTGCGAACATGAGATAGGGCAGAAGCAGGTCCCAGTCCTTCCCATCTCTAGACACCACCCTCTTTAACATATTTTTAGAGTTTGGTTAAACCTCTCAACAAGACCGTCTGTTTGCGGATGGTAAACGGACGTCCGTAACTGCTTTATACGCAACAATTTACACAGTTCCCTCATTACTTTGGACATAAAAGGGGTCCCTTGGTCTGTCAGAACCTCTTTTGGCAGGCCCACACGGGAAAACATCTCCATTAACTCTTTGGCAATGAGCTTAGCTGAGGTATGTCGCAGAGGCACCGCCTCGGGATACCAGTGGCATAGTCGAGAACTACCAGAATGTGTTGGTGGCCCCTGGCAGACTTTGGTACAGGCCCAATTAAATCCATAGCGATTCGCTCGAACGGTACTTCAATAATTGGCAGAGGTACCAGAGGACTACGGAAATGTGGCTGGGGGCTAGTTATCTGACAGGTCGGACAGGACTTACAATAATTCTCTACCTCCTTGAACACACTGGGCCAATAAAACCGCTGCAGTATGCGGTCCTGGGTTTTCTGCCACCCCAGGTGTCCCCCAAGAACATGTTGGTGGGCAAGCTCCATGACAAGCTTGCGATACGCTGTGGGCACCACCAACTGTTCAACAGGTTCACCTCGGATTTGGTTCACCCGATACAACATATCCTGCAGAACAATAAATCGTGGGAACATTAATTCAGCCCCTGGTTTCTGGGGTTTACCATCAATTTCCAGCACATTCTCCCAGGCCCTGGTTAGGGTTTGGTCCCGGTGTTGTGCGGTCCCAAAATTTTCCCGGAGACATTGAGGTCTGCCAACTCAGGCCCCGGTGGCAAGTCCTCCGTGTCTCCCACCATTACACTCAGTGGGGTTGTCTCCCCCACTACCGCTGCAGCAGTGGTCACCCCTACCGCTGGCCCTTCAGACTCGGGCTCCCAGGGTTCTGGCCTTCCAGGGGTATCAGGCCACTCTGCTAGGGTTACCCCTGTCTCAGGGCTATTAGTCACTTTCATCTCAGGCCACAGTGACGGAAAACCAGGGAAGTCTCTCCCAATTATTAGTTCATAGGGCAGCTTTGTGGAGATCGCCACTTCACAAGTCCAGGTGCCGGCCGCCGTGGACAGAGACATTACAGCCGTGGGATAGTCCTTTAAGTCTCCGTGTATACACACCACACCAACTTTCCGGCCCGTATACTGGGGGGCTGTACCAGGGCAGCACTTACCAGGGTTACCAGGCTCCCTGAGTCCAACAGCGCCACTGCCAGGTTATCCCGATTTGCACCTGGCACAGATGTCGATTGTCTATTGTCTCGGGGTGCCGGTCGCACACAGTCTCCGGGCATACATGGAAGCCCGGTACCCATAATTAATCTCCATGGGTTCCCCCACTGTGGACAGTCGGCCCTTACGTGGCCAGGCTCGTGACACCGCCAGCAGACTACTGGGGAGGGATCTGCAAGGGGTACATCCCGGGCGGGTTTGGCCGGCCGCCGGGACTGGGGTGGAGGTTTCCGGGGTTTGACTGGCCTCCTCCCAAAAGAACCCCCTGCAGGTTTCTGGTGGCCTCATATCGCTCCACCAGGTCGACCATCTCAAGGGCATTGGTGGGGGATACCTGGCCGATCCAGTGCTGGAGAGGGTATGGCAAAGACCTCCAGAATACATCTGCTAACAGACGGTCGAGCATAGCAGTGGGAGTCAGTATGTCTGGCTGCAGCCATTTTTGCAACCGATGTAGCAGGTCATAGTATTGTGGTCTGGCGGGTTCAGCCGGGTTAAATTCCCACTGATGCACCCGCTGGGCCCGGACCAAAACATTCACCCCCAGTCTTGCTAGAATCTCACCTTTCACGGTCGGGTAGTCAGCTGCCTGGACATCTGCCAAATCGAAAAAAACTTGCTGGGGTCCGGCTGCCAGGAGCGGAGCAACCACCTCGGCCCACTGGTCACGGGGTAACTTTTCCCTCACGGCGACCTTCTCAAAGACGGCTAGAGTATGTCTCCACGTCGTCTGCGGGGTCATCTTTGGGATCGCCGCACGGACCGCTTTCGGGCATCATGGGCGTGGTGGGACGCTCCTGCCGCCTGTAATGCCATCACATGTTGCAGCAATAACTGGTTGGTCTCCCGCTGCTGCACGTTAGCCTCTATGAGGGCTTTCACAGCAGCCTCCATGTTGCCAGAAATCACAGGCTGCAACTTTGCCGGCCTAATATAGGACATACACTTTTGCTCAGCAAACAAAGTTCGGCGTTCACGCCAGCCTCACTGCGCATGCCCGCATCCTCCACCAAATGTGGGGAGTCGCTCTGGTAGACAGCGGTGCGGGTGCAGTTTAGAGGCAAAACAAGGAGTCCAGATGGTGCATCAAACAGTGTTTTATTCACACTTGCACGCCACAAATGAAAAGCAGTCTCTTGGTGACAGTTCACACACAACGGAAATACTGTGGCAAAACAAAAACAGGCCAACACAGGGTCCAGTCACCTTGGGTGGTTTAGGTGCGGGTTCACACCTAGCAGTCGGCTCAGCCGCAGGCGATTCCACCTTCAGGTCGCAGGGAAACACCACCTTGCTGAGCTCCTTCCTCCAGGACAGAGAATTCCTCAGCCCTGTTTGCAGGCTCCAGGATAATCACACCCTCAGACACAGCTGCTGGCTGCGTTATATACCCAGCCCAAAACATGGACTGGACCGTGGGGAGCAGCCACCCACCCTACTCTTTAGCTGCTCCCAGTAAGAGCCGGCCCGGATCGGCTTTGCAGCCATGCTATTTAACAGAGCAGCACTAGCTGCTGCAGACCAAAAACCCCGGCTCTTACCTCACCGAGGCCAGCAACCTCGGTGACACGTACCTGCTATCAAATACAACACCTTGCACCCTCTTACAGATGTCACAGTAGTTTACCTGACTGATCACACTTGTGATGTCACAGTAGTTTACCTGACTGATCACACTTGTGATGTCACAGTAGTTTACCTGACTGATCACACTTGTGATGTCACACTAGCTTACCTGACTGATCACACTTGTGATGTCACAGTAGCTTACCTGACTGATCACACTTGTGATGTCACAGTAGTTTACCTAACTGATCACACTTGTGATGTCACAGTAGTTTACCTGACTGATTACACTTGTGATGTCACAGTAATTTACGTGACTGATCACACTTGTGATGTCACAGTAGTTTACCTAACCGATCACACTTGTGATGTCACAGTAGCTTACCTTACTGATCACACTTGTGATGTCACAGTAGTTTATCTGACTGATCACACTTGTGATGTCACAATAGCTTACCTGACTGATCACACTTGTGATGTCACAGTAGTTTACCTGACTGATCACACTTGTGATGTCACAATAGCTTACCTGACTGATCACACTTGTGATGTCACAGTAGCTTACCTGACTGATCACACTTGTGATGTCACAGTAGCTTACCTGACTGATCACACTTGTGATGTCACAGTAGTTTACCTGACTGATCACACTTGTGATGTCACAGTAGCTTACCTGACTGATCACACTTGTGATGTCACAGTAGCTTACCTGACTGATCACACTTGTGATGTCACAGTAGTTTACCTGACTGATCACACTTGTGATGTCACAGTAGCTTACCTGACTGATCACACTTGTGATGTCACAGTAGTTTACATGACTGATCACCCTTGTGATGTCACAGCAGCTTACTAGACTGATCACACTTGTGATGTCAGTAGCTTACCTGACTGATCACACTTGTGATGTCACAGTAGCTTACCTGACTGATCACACTTGTGATGTCACAGTAGTTTACATGATTGATCACACTTGTGATGTCACAGTAGTTTACCTGACTGATCACACTTGTGATGTCACAGTAGTTTACCTGACTAATCACACTTGTGATGTCACAATAGCTTACCTGACTGATCACACTTGTGATGTCACAGTAGTTTACCTGACTGATCACACTTGTGATGTCACAATAGCTTACCTGACTGATCACACTTGTGATGTCACATTAGTTTACCTGACTGATCACACTTGTGATGTCACAGTAGCTTACCTGACTGATCACACTTGTGATGTCACAGTAGCTTACCTGACTGATCACACTTGTGATGTCACAGTAGCTTACCTGACTGATCACACTTGTGATGTCACAGTAGCTTACCTGACTGATCACACTTGTGATGTCACAGTAATTTACCTGACTGATCACACTTGTGATGTCACAGTAGCTTACCTGACTGATCACACTTGTGATGTCACAGTAATTTACCTGATTGATCACACTTGTGATGTCACAGTAGCTTACTTGACTGATCACACTTGTGATGTCACAGTAGCTTACCTGACTGATCACACTTGTGATGTCACAGTAGCTTACCTGACTGATCACACTTGTGATGTCACAGTAGCTTACCTGACTGATCACACTTGTGATGTCACAGTAGCTTACCTGACTGATCACACTTGTGATGTCACAGTAGCTTACCTGACTGATCACACTTGTGATGTCACAGTAGCTTACCTGACTGATCACACTTGTGATGTCACAGTAGCTTACCTGACTGATCACACTTGTGATGTCACAATAGCTTACCTGACTGATCACACTTGTGATGTCACAATAGCTTACCTGACTGATCACACTTGTGATGTCACAATAGCTTACCTGACTGATCACACTTGTGATGTCACAGTAGCTTACCTGACTGATCACACTTGTGATGTCACAATAGCTTACCTGACTGATCACACTTGTGATGTCACAGTAGTTTACCTGACTGATCACACTTGTGATGTCACAGTAGTTTACATGACTGATCACCCTTGTGATGTCACAGCAGCTTACTAGACTGACCACACTTGTTACATCACAGAAAATTATCTGACCAAAACCAACATGTGATGTTATATCAGGTTACCTGACTGAAACACATTTGTGATGTCACAGTAACTTAACCAGGGGTAGGTACTAATAACAGAGGACTCCTGTGAGAGAACAGTATACAGGCTCCTGCAGATTTTATGAGTGCTAGTCGCAAACCACCTCATTTATTGCATTGTGAAATTCCCTTACTTGTATCAGTCCACCAGTAGTTATGAGACATGGTCGGCAAGAAGCGTAGCTCCTTAGGTTCAATCTCAATTAATAGGCAATAAAAACCAGACTGCACATATGGTATACCTACCCTTACCTCAAACAATCTCAGACGTTGAAGGGGTTTCTGGGAGTACAGTATTGATGACCTATCCTCATATCTGATTGGTGAGGGACTGACGCCCAGCACAACCATCGATCAGCTGTTTGGACAGCTCGGTGAGTGCCGTGACTTCACATATGGTAGCATAGCAAGGACAGCACCATATATTGCGTAGCGGCTGTGTTAGTAACGCAGCCCAGGTCTATTCACTTGAATGGGAATAAGCTGCAAATAGGCCATATGACCGATAAATGCGACATCACTGACCTAGGAAGAGACATGGTGCCAGGAATTGGACCTTGGATCTTGAGGATAGGCCATCAATACTGAACTGCTAATTATCTTTGGAGTAATTAGGAAGGATGGACTAAAAAGTCAGCCAGCTTCATACTTAGGCTACTTTCACATTAGCGTTTTCAATTCGCTATTGAGATCCGTCATAGGATCGCTATTGAGATCCGTCAATTCGCTATTGAGATCCGTCAGATGAAAACGCTTCAGTTTTGTCCCCATTCATTGTCAATGGGGACAAAACTGAACTAAACGAAATGTAGTATCCAAAATGCATTCCGTTCGATTTGGCTGCGCTTCCATTGTGGACAGAATAATGCTGCAAGCAGCGTTTTTCTGTCCGTGATGTGGTGCGGAGCAAGACAGAGCCATCCTGACTCACAATGTAAGTCAATGGAGACGTCATGGCTATATAAGACCTAATACAACTGGAGCCGTTCATGACGGATGCAGGTGGTTGTATTATTGTAACGGAAGCGTTTTTGCAGATCCATGACGGATCCGCAAAAAACGCTAGTGTGAAAGTAGCTTTACTTGTGTGTGCAAGCTGGCACCTGTAGTGCTCCATTCTTTTCATTGTTCCTATCCGTGCATACATCATAATTAATACAAGCCACTCCATATGAGCATGAACTTAGAAAACCAACCAATTTGGCTGCACTTTCTGTTGTCACAGTTGGAAAAATGTTCACCACATTAGAGCAGATGTAGACTGAATTTTTTTTCTTCGTCTTTAATAAATTATAGCGGCCCAATAGTTATATATAATGTTTTACTTATAAAGTCATATACTATACAAAAAATATACATAACATCCTTTGGTGGAACTGTTACTCCCAGGAATACATTTTGAAATCTTTTAGATGAAACCAGTTTCACTTTCTATTTACCATGCATGTTGCAGATCATATTTATTACTCTTGCAAATAAACAGACTGCCACCTAGTGGTCACACTTAGGTATTGGAGCCCAGATTTGCAGATTTAGATTTACATGATTGAGCAGATCTGTGACGCTCAACTTGGTGTTTTATCTGTAGGCATTATGTTATAAACCAGGAGGAGAGGAGGTGATTGATGTAGAGTGCTGTGTAGAAAGACTCAGCATAAGGCTCCATTCACACGTCCGCAATTCTGTTCCGCATTTTGCAGAACGAAATTGCGGACCCATTAATTTCAATTGCGGATCCACACTTCCGGGTCCACAATTGCGTTCCCGAAATAAAATAGAACATGTCCTATTCTTGTCCGCAATTGCGGACAAAAAAGGCATTTTCTATATAGTACCGGCGATGTGCGATCCGCAAATTGCGGAAAGCACATTGCCGGTGTCCGTGTTTTACGGATCCATGGATATGCAAAACAGATACGGATGTCTGAATGGAGCCTTACTTGTTGTAATTAATTAATTCCAATCCCTGCTCTGTGCTTCAGTCTGAAGGGTGGTCTCTCTCAATCAGCCTCCCTTAACTCGGTTATGTGAGACCCTAGATACATTAAGGATTATACATTATACAGGATTGCTTTAACTGCAGAATTTACAGATAGTCACTTCCTATACAGGTTCCCGCGTTGGTAGTGATACATTCATCACCCCCTAGTGCCTCTCATCAGCCCCCCAGTGCCTCTCATCAGCCCCCCAGTGGCTCTCAATCAGCCCCCAAGTGGCTCTCCATCAGCCCCCCAGTGCCTCTCATCAGCCCCCCAGTGCCTCTCATCAGCCCCCCAGTGGCTCTCCATCAGCCCCCCAGTGGCTCTCCATCAGCCCCCCAGTGGCTCTCCATCAGCCCCCTAGTGGCTCTCCATCAGCCCCCCAATGCCTCTCCATCAGCCCCCCACTGCCTCTCATCAGCCCCCAAGTGGCTCTCCATCAGCCCCCCACTGCCTCTCATCAGCCCCCAATGCCTCTCATCAGCCCCCAGTGGCTCTCCATCAGCCCCCAGTGGCTCTCCATCAGCCCCCAGTGGCTCTCCATCAGCCCCCAGTGGCTCTCCATCAGCCCCCTAGTGGCTCTCCATCAGCCCCCAATGCCTCTCCATCAGCCCCCAGTGCCTCTCATCAGCACCCCAGTGCCTCTCATCAGCCCCCCAGTGGCTCTCCATCAGCCCCCCAATGGCTCTCCATCAGCCCCCCAGTGGCTCTCCGTCAGCCCCCCAGTGCCTCTCATCAGCCCCCAGCATTTACTGCTTCCCCCCCCCCTTTGACTTCTGCTGTTGACTCCTGGGGTCGCGCAGGCAGAGTGCGCATGTCCAGGGGCCGACAGTGAGGGTCTCTGGCTCCTGGCTGCCTTGCATGCTGCAATTTCCTGATGCACCAATACCGCACTTGAGGAAGTAATATGGCGTTCATCTACCTTACTGTCTATATATCTATGCTCATCACTAATAAATATCTTTTTTTTCCGTCAGCGCTTTACAGGGAATCAAATTGCGAAGATTTATAATGAGAAACCAGAAGCATATTCCCAGTGTGAGGTGAGTTGCCGGCACCCTGGCACCACTATTGAAAGCCTTGAATGCCATTTTATATAGTGAAGCCCCTGTTACCCATAGGAATCAATAAGACACTTACATTAGGGTAGGTTTCTCCAGCCTTCTCACACGTAGCTGCGGTGGGTTGTTTGCGTTTGCATCTATGGTCATAAATCAGCCCTTTGAGTAAAGAATTCATGCAGTTAGTGCACTCAGGTGCATCCATTACTGTGCAAGCGCACATAGGAGTGATGGCAATTGATTTGCAAGTGTGAACTAATGCTTGAAAAAAACAGAAATGTGCACATAATCTGAATGGCTGGCCAGCTGTCAGATAAAGGTAAAGATTATTTTCAGTACAAATTTTTTAGAGGGGCGCTTTTGTTAAGTTCCACTATGGCGTGGCTTTCTAGGCTCCTCCTTACTCAGGTCTATTCAAATATTACTTCATAATCAAAGTTTTTTTTCCGCTGCCTGTTCAGTGGTCTATCCTTGCTATGATAGAAACCAACTCGCCACCCGCCGACTTTCTGGTGAGCCTGTGTTTATAGCAGCCAATCTGATAAGGCAGAGCACACCCATGATGAGACAGGGGGTGTGCCTAAGACTACTCCTGACTCCCTGTAGGCAATGTAGCTAAGCTGAAGTCACATCTCAGCTCTGCTCTATGGCCTCTTTTACATGAGCGAGTTTTCCGTACGGGTGCGATGCGTGAAGTCAATGCATAGCACCCGCACTGAATTCTGAACCATTCATCTCAATGGGTCTGTGTACATGAGCGTTGTTTTTCCACACATCAGTTCTGCATTGCGTGAGAATCGCAGCATGTTCTATATTCTGTGTTTTTCACCCATTCCTGGCCCCATAGAAGAGAATGGGGCTTCAGTAAAAAACGCATTGTAGTTCGGATGCAATGCATTTTTCACTGATGGTTGCTAGGAGATGTTGTTTGTAAATCTCCAATTTTTATCACTTGCGTGAAAACGCATCAAAATTGATTCCACCCGCACGGAAAAACTGAAACGCTGAACACAATTGCAGACAAAACTGAACTTGCTTGTGATTTTTACTGAACGCATCCTGAGCCAATCCGTATCGTTCGTGTGAAAGAGGCCTAATGGAGCTAAATAAAAAGCTGCAAACAGTAAGGAAAATAAATGGCAGGTAGGTACTGACTTGCACAGCATTTTGAGCTTCATATGTTTGAAGTCATTCTGCTTCCTTGGCTGCTTGCTGGGAGTTTCTCTGAGCCATGAAGAATAGCCTTGTGGTGGTTCTGATGGCCACAGGATCTGCAGACGTTCCAGTTATAAACCAATGCAGAGAATCAGTGGTGGCAGTGAACAAAAGACTGTAAAAAAGCTGTTTTAGATCAGGTGATGAGTGTGGGTACAGGGAGGAGGGACGTGGTCATTCTGGTTTTTTTTTTCTTAGTGACATCCAGTATATCACAATTAGGGTCCATTCACACGTCCGCAACTGTTTTGCGGCCTGCAAATTGCGGATCCGCAAAACACAGACATCGGCCATGTGCGTACCGTATTTTGCGGACCGCACATGGCCGGCACTGTAATAGAAATGCCTTTTCTTGTCCGTGTCTGCGGTCAAGAATAGGACATGTTCTATTTTTGTGTGGGGCTGTGTGCTGTTCGCATCTTTCGTGGCCCTATTGAAAATGAATGGGTCCGCACCCGTTCCACAAAACTGCGGAATGGATGCGGACCCATGAATGGACCCTTACTCAATTTTTAAAAAAACAGAAAGGAAAATTGAAGCTACATTTTTTAATTCACATGCAGCAAATAAATTCTCAAAATTTTGCTGAAAAATCTGGAGCCTATGGTTGTGACATGGGAGAGGTGAGATACTAGAGTACCCTATAGCATTATCTGAGGCGGTTATTCACATTCAACAGCTGTCAGCTGTCAACATCGGCCAACAACGATCTGTCCTGACTTAGCCATAGGCCTCTTTCACACGGTTGTCAAGTTTGACGCCCGTATAAGATGCGGGTGCGTTGCTGGAAAATGCGCCATTTTTCTGCGCGAGTGCAAACTGTTTTAATTCGGGTTTGGGTTAGGTGTTATGTCGATTTTGTTATTTTCCCTTATAACACGGTTAATAATAATAATGACAATTGACGGTTAAAAATAAAAAAAAATTACCTCCCCTCCTTCAATTGATCGTGGATGCTTGCGATTTTCCTGCAGCCCCATTCACTTCTATGTGGCCTGTGTTGCGTGAAAAACGCAGAATATAGAGCATGGTGCGATTTTCACTTAACGCAAAAGTGATGCGGGAAAATCACAGCTCCTCTGCACAGCACCATTGAAATGAATGGGTCCGGATTCAGTGCGGGTGCAATGCGCTCAACTCACGCATTGCACCCGCACGTAACACTTGCCCGTGTGAAAAGGGGAAAACCAATTTGGTTTGGTCAAACTTGTATACATATTCAGTGGTAAGGGGGAGAAAGCCACTGCCAGACATCTTTGGCAGCAGCTTATCTCCTGGGATTCAGCAAAAAATAATCACTTTGCCCGATTCTTCTGTCCCCCAACATCATCTGTCAGGGGGAGAGTCGGGAGCTCTCTACACATAGAAACTGTTGACAATACTGGCCATTTTCAAGGGGGTTCAGCTGACAAAACACTAATGTATATGGCGGCCTTTAGAATGAAGGTACTGTAGGAAGCACCTAAGTATCCTGTCGGTCATCTATATAATATATGTTTTAGACTGTTCATTGATAGCACGAGAGTGCTATTGGTGCATGTTCGTGAATACTTTTTTCAGTTTTTCTTCTTCTGAACTTGACACAATCTTTTTTTCTTTTTACAGAGAATTTCCTTGGTCAGCAGTTTTGCAGCGTCACTGTTTATTGGGGATTATGCACCTATAGATTACAGTGATGGTAAGTGGTTGCCATCTCATATTTAATATTGAGTAATACAATACAGAGTGGCCCAGATTTACTAATGGGTTGGCGCCTAGAATCTATCTAAAAATTGGTGCAGCTAAGTTTTTTTTTGGGATCAGATAGATTTTTATTGAAGTTTTTTAACATTAGAAAATAAAACATTGTACAATGCGTACAGACAATGACCAATAATTTACAGGATATCAGTTTACCAAAACCATTCCTAACTCCCTCCCCCCATATCTTAGATTTAGAGTATCTATATACGCTCCTTGAGTGGCAGCAATTATCAGAATGGTTTCCTATACAGAGTTTTCGCAACTTTTCTGACTTGCTCAACAAGGGGGCAGACTTTTCAGAAAGGGGTGAAACTTTACAGGAAAGGGGATATGACCTAAGATGAGCCATTTTGCACCAAAATTGCACCACAATTTAGGCATAACATTAGGCGAAATATCTCTGTAAATTGACAACTTTGTATTAAAAAAATTAAAAAGTTGTCATTTACAGAGATATTTCTCACCATACCCCTCACGGAATAAATTGGGGTGTCTACTTTCTAAAATGTGGTTACTTGTGGGGTATTTATACTGCCCTGGCATTTTAGGGGTCTCTAAAGCGTGAGAAGAAGTTTGGAATTCAAATGCGTGAAATTGCCCTGTGAAATCCTAAAGGTACTCATTGGAATTTGGGCCCCTTTGCGCATCTTGGCTGCAAAAAAGTGTCACACATGTGGTATCGCCGTACTCAGCAGAAGTAGGGCAATGTGTTTTGGGGTGTATTTTTACATATAACCATGCTGCGTGTGAGAAATATCTCTGTAAATGACAACTTTAAAAAAAAAAATTTATACAAAGTTGTCAGTTTACAGAGATATTTATCTCACCCAGCATGAGTATATGTAAAAATACACCCCAAAACACATTGCCCTACTTCTTCTGAGTATGGCGATACCACATGTGTGCCACTTTTTTTCAGCCTAGGTACGTAAAGGGGCGTAAAGTCCAATGAGTACCTTTAGGCTTTACAGGGCTGTTCACAATTTAGCGCCGCCCAAAATGCCAGAACAGTAAACACACCCCACAAATGACCCCATTTTGGAAAGTAGACTCCCCAAGGTATTCACTAAGGGGCATAGTGAGTCCGTGGGAGATTTTTTTTTTTTTTGCCAGAAGTTAGCAGAAATGGAACCTTTATTTTTATTTTTTCCTCAGAAAGTGTCATTTTCCGCTAACTTGTGGAAAAAAATGAAATGATACATGAACTCGCCATGCCCCTCTGCGAATACTTTGGGGTGTCTTCTTTCTAAAATGGTGTGATTTGGGGGGTATTTATACTATCCTGACATTCTAGCACCTGAAGAAACATGACAGGCGCTCAGAAAGTCAGAGCTGCTTCAAAATGCCGAAATTCACTTTTTTGCACCATAGTTTGTAAACGCTATAACTTTTACCCAAACCAATAAATATACACTTATTATGCATTTTTTTTTATCAAAGACATGTAGAACAATAAATTTAGAGAAAAATTTATATAGAAATGTAGTTATTTTTTTAAATTTTGCAACAGAAAGCGAAAAATTTCATTTTTTTGCAAAAATGTCGTTACATTTTTATTAATAGCAAAAAAAATAAAAATGTCAGCAACAATGAAATACCACCAAATGAAAGCTCTATTAGTGAGAAGAAAAGGAGGTAAAATTCATTTGGATGGTAAGTTGCATGACGGAGCAATAAACGGTGAAAGTAGTGTAGTGCAGAATTGTAAAAAGTGGCCTGGTCATTAAGGGTGTTTAAGCTAGGGGGGCTGAAGTGGTTAAAGAAGAAGACCTGTCACCACAATCTGGAGGTAGCAGGTTATAGAGCAGGAGGAGCTGAGCAGATTAACAGGGGCGGATTGTAAACTCAAAGTGGCTCTAGGAAAATAAAAGCGTAAAAGTGGGGCCAAACTAGTAGAAGAAGGAACCAAGCCAAGTAGGTGGGGTCAGCAAACTGTTAGGCATGGTTCACACAAGACAATTATTTACACAGCATACCTCACAATTGTTGAAAAGCCCAAGGAGGGATAATAGCACACCGCAGCAAATTTTTTTTAATACTAAGTGACACCTCAGACTGTGCCCAATGCCCAGTCCTGCCCAGTCCACTTGGTGTTCCCACACTGTAGTTATTCCTACTTTGTGCCCCCAGAGTATTTATGCCCTCTTGGTCACCCCACACCGACACATGGTAATGACAGCACAGCAGGCCCAGTGCCCGGCCTCACTTCACATATTTTTTTTACTTTAGTTATAGACGGGGCTGTCTTCTCAGTGATTTATAGCATTCTCTATGTAAGTGTGTATGCGGAGATAACTGTCAGTCACTGATAGCTGTACACCGGATATATAAAGTTTTATTAAATCTTTTCTCATAAAACTATATAGCATTCTGCTCAGCTCCTCCTGCTCTATAACATGCTGCCTACAGACTGCTGTGCATTTTGTGGTGACAGGTGTTCTTTAAGGCCGCGTGTGCATGTTTCTGGGGGAGGTTACATACCCCCAGATATATGACACGAGATGGAACATGCTACTTTTTGGCTTCTCTGTGAATCCTCTGTATGTTATAGAAAGCATACAAAGGTAGAGTAGATAGGCCCTAGGCACTACCACACCAGCCCTATAACATCTGCATACAAAACAGAGTAAAATAACCATGTGCATGAGACCTTATAATAGACGATTCCTAGATTTAGGAAGATTAGCCATTTAGACTTTAGATTATACTTGGGAGTGAGACATGATTAGTACATTTGTAGAATAGTCCTGCCTATCTACTCTATGGTACTAATATCAGTAAAAGTGTCTGTAGTCATAATAATGATAACCTTTTCAGGATCCGGAATGAACTTACTAGACATTCATGAAAAGACGTGGAATGACACCTGTCTGAATGCGTGTGCACCCAACCTCAAAGAGAAGTTGGGCTCTGTTGTTCCTTCATCTTCAGTACTGGTGAGTCTATCTATATATACACATCAGGCAAATGAGACGCTGTTAATATATATATATATATATATATATACAGTCAGATTGGTCCATCGGAGAACTAAAGGTCTTCAGCACTGCATGACTGTATGTGTATGTCAGCTGTATAGAGACTGTTGTGAAGGGTCATCTTGTACACTGTATACGTTGTCTTTCTGGACTTTGAGGCACAGCATGGACAATGGCTTCCTCTGCTACTAAAAAGATTCAATGCAACTTATGCAATAAAGCTTAAAGAAGAACTCCTGCAAAAAAAATGTAATTTTCTTACCATTGACTATTAGTTATAACCTCTCTTCTGATCCTCAGCTGTGTCATGTGACCAGCAATTAGACTCTCTATGTATTCCTATGGGAGACTCAATGTCAGTCTCATAGGAATGAATAGAGGAGTAACTGATTTCCTATCTTGTGTCAGTTGGAGATCAAAGTGTTGGTCACATGACACAGCTGAGGATCAGATGGGAGGTTATAACACAAATACAGTCATCAGTGAGAAGACTACATTCACTACAGATTTCATCATGTACCTTTCTAGCAAGTCAGAGAATACATTTTTTTGCCGGAGTTCTACTTTAATCTTGATTTGATGTCAACTCAGCCACCTGACAAAATTAGTGCCAGCACCAGATTAACAGTAAATCAGCTCATGGGCTCTGAACGATTAAGTACTCAAAAACAAAATCATAGAAAATGTGCAAACGATATAATTATGTTTCAAAGCATATTTATTGTTATAATAGCCAGAAATTTGTACACATTTACACAGCATTTACTGTGTACATAATAAATAAACTTATATCTGTAATAACTTTGGATAATGTTAAATACAGAAATACAACCATAACAGACGTAGGACAGGAGAAACCCATCCTACGGTACAAGTTACATAAGTAAGACAGTGCAAGGCAAAGGCTCGTATCTCGTGACTCTACCAGTCCAAAATTAAAAAAGAAGGGGGGGGGGGGGGGCTGAAGAAGAGAGCAGTCAAATCTTCCAGGAGTAGGCTATCAAAGGGACAGGAAATACTGGAAGCTAGGAGAGTTAGCACAATTTAACCATGGATTCCATATATTCAAGTATCGCTCCCTGGTGTCATTTAAAGTGGCATTAAGTTTTTGATATAACGCAATGCGATTAACCCTGTAATAACTGCCGGCACTGAAAGTGAAGGAGACCTCCACCTGGACTCAATATGAATCCTCGCAGACATCAGGATATACTGTAGTATAGTTTATAACCAGTATTGTTAAATGGAGGTTTGAGCCCCAGCAAGTACACAGGTGTCGACAAGGGGAGACCTCTCCTAAACAATTCAAATAATCCTCTTTTGATGTTGGCCCAAAACCGTCTCACTATGGGACAGGTCCACCAAACATGAAGGGTGTTACCATTATCTTGGCAACCCCTAAAACATAAAGGGGAAATTATGGGGTAAATAAGGTGCAATCCAGTAGGCACCAAATACACCCTGTGGTGACCAATTAAAGCTAACAGGGAGACTGGCATCAATAAGTAGGATTCATGTAAAACCCATTGTAGGGAATGCATGAAATGATACTAATTGAGACAAACTGGCTGCCAAGTAATATTTGTATAGATTGGGCACAGAAAATCCACCCACCCTCTTATGTAAGTGCATAATAGACCTGGCTATTCGAGGTCTCTTATACGCCCACACAAATTGGAAAATTTCATTCTGCAAAGATCTGAAAAATCCTGATTAAGTAAATCTGCATCAGACAATGAATAAGTCGGAATGGGCAAAGTCGCAAAAAAGGACGTTAGATCAGCGGCAGGAGGGTCAGTGGGTGGGTAGTATAGTTTCTGATAAAAGGCATGAAATTGTTGGTAAATTTTAGCTGGATTAGAGGTAACCTGCCCCCTTGCGTCTTTAATTTGATATACAGTATTAGGACGTTGCTGGGAACGTAATCTGGCAGTAAGCATTTTATCTGATTTATTGTCTAATGTATAGAATTTGGCCTGGGTCCATCTCAATGCTTTCTCAGTGCAGTGTAATATGGTCGCATCAAGCTAAAGCTTTGTGTCTCTAATAGCTTTGATGAGGACCGGAAAGGTTGTTTCTGATTAGCTAGTTCCAGCCGGGACAGTATAAACTCCAAATCTAACTGTACCTTGGAACTTTCCTTCTTCAGTTTAGAAGCTTCAGCTATGATGATTCCCCGTATCACCGCTTTATGCAAAGCCCAATTAACAGCCAGGGAGGTATCAGGGGGTACATTGATACTGAAATATTCCCTGCAGATACACGGTTGGATATAGAGGGATCTGTCAGAAGGGACTCATTCAGTCTCCAGGTATAGGGACTTCTAGAGGGGGATTCCAAGTTAAATTCTGTCAAAACCAAATCATGATCAGACCAGGCACAGGGAACATGCCTAGCATACAAAACATGTGCAAGAAGTCGTGTTGAGGCTAATATTCAGTCTATCCTAGTGTAATGTTGGTGCGCAGGGGAGAAATAAGTGTAGCCACGTTGTGGACCATTATATTCCCTCCAACAATCAGCTATGTCTAATGCCTGCAAACCTGTCATACACAATTCTTTAGAAGACAATTTATCTACTACAGGAGATGATATATCTAGTCGGGCATTGAACGACAGATTAAAATCCCCACACCAGATAAGTGTCGATGAATAGTACTGTTCAAGTAATTTCCCGAGGACAAAAAAAAAAGAAGCAGGCTGATTGTTAGGGGCACAAGAGTTAACTAAGCATACGGAATTATTATGTAGGTAGCCTACCACAATAATACATCAGGGTCTTTTAATAAAAATAGTGACACCTCCGCTTTTAGTGGAAAACGGTGCATGAGCCAACAGGGTATACCGGTTATGAAAATACCTCGGACATGAGGTTGGGGTAAAATGAGATTCTTGGATACAAATAATATCGGGCTTAAGCCGATCATATTGGAGGAAAGCATTACGCCTCTTTTGAGGTGAATTAAACCCCCTAACATGAGGTGAATTAAACCCCCTAACATATAATTCTACACATAGTTAACAAATAAGGAGGCAGCATATGAACCTTGGTACAATAAGTCATGCCCAGAGCATATCAAAAGTAAAAGATAAAGGGAAGGCAAAAGAAAGAGGACCAGTAGAGTCATTTATCCTCTTCATGGAAAAGAAGTCAGTAACTTGTAGGAACAACTATAACTGAACTACTCAACAACAGGTATCACGCGTCAAACCAAGCGTCAACCACGTGTCCTGAAACACCTAAAACGTTGGGGTATCATGGAATCCAGATCCACGGCACTCATCAAAAGAATCAACACTAAAAGGCTAGATAGGGGAAAAAAAAGAGGAAAAGGGGGGAGGCTCTACACATAGCTCCTTATGAGCCACAGTCAGAACTGTGCAATATAACATGTTGAAACATGTCATGCTGAAAGAAGAAACATGGTGGATCCCGGGTGTCCTCCCTCCAGGACCCAGGAGGAGTCCCTAAGGAAGACAACAACAACCACATAATGGTTAAATATTGAAAAATCCAGGAGGACTACATCATCCACCAATCAACCATCTCTACAAAGCCACTGGTCAAATCAGTGGCAATGGACAACTTACCCCTAAGGGCATAAAGCAATTAAAAAACAAGTTGGAGTCATGCAGCTGGTCTGTAATATACTTTAAAGTGGAGCAACCCCAGTCATTTAGGAAGCATCAATTAGAATACCAATTGCGACCCCACTGCCACTGGACGTGGGGGCAGCCCTCTGGCAGAAACCATAGAAATCAAAAAGATCCAGGCACTTCGGGAGGCTAAGGATTCTCGGTATTCCCCACTGTTCAACCAGCAACATTAGGCCGGGCGTAAAATAAACACCTATCACAGCTGCATTCCACAACTTGTAGCAGAGGGGAAGACTGTCTCAGAACATAAATCTTACAGAAAAGGCCCTAGCAGTCTCTAAACCATGATATACGAATCAAAATGTTCACTTCACATAGGCATACGGTTCCGCAGCGTAGAGGTCGTCTCCATAACGGCAGGAGGGCAAGCTATTGCTTAGGAACGTCCGGGCAGTTCCAGTGGCTGTCCAGAAGGTTCCGGAAAGACAGGAAGATGTTGTCTACAAGTTTGCCCCAATCTTAGTGATCGTTACGTTAACGAAGCAGGAACTTTTAACTGATCAAATAGGATGCCTTTTTGCTGCAGCCCCAGTAATGACAATAGGGCTCTCTTCTACTTAAGAACGCCCCAAAGGAATCGGAGGTCACCCAGGAGCGTCTGATGAGGCAGGAGGACGTCGTCTACGGATTTGCCATGATCTCGTCAGCTGTGGTGGCAAAGGAGCAGGAGCAGCCGGCTGGTCAAAGGAAATACCCTCCCGCTGCAAAATATCATAGCCTTCCTTGGGATCTTTAATCATGTAGTCCTGGTTACCAATCTTGCAGGCAACATGAAAGGGAAAGCTCCAGCGGTCGCGCATTTGAGCTCTTTGAAGGGCCATAGTCATGGTCGCATTGCTCTCCGTTTTTCCAACGTGACCGGGGCTAAATCAGCAAAAAGTTGTACAAAGGAGTCAACCCTGGGAGAGATTGTAAATTGTGGGCCGCCGCTAGAAGCTGGTCCCTCATCTCAGGGTAGTGTAGCTTTAATATAATGTCTCGAGGAACATTAGGGTTCCTAAGACGTCCCAGTGATCTATGGACACGATCCAATTGGAACATATTAGAGTCCACCTGGAGCAGTAGTGCTTGGAACAGATTAAGAACTGTAGTGCCGTAATGGCCTCCGGCATACCTCTGATTCTGAGGTTGGCTCTACGGTTATGGTTCTCCAGGTCTTCCAGTTTATATTCCAACACCTCCAGTCTGCGTCCATGATCGTCCAGACGGGAGTTGTCTACCTCCATGGCATCCACCACCTCATCAACTTTCTCTTCCAGATCAGATACTCGGGTACCCAGTTCCTGAATTTCCTTAGTGAAATCTGCCACTGCCTTGGACAGTTCTGTCATAAAAAGGGTCTTGATGTTTTCATAAAGTTCAGCAGGATCAAAGGCAGATGCTGGGGGTTCTGCAGCTGGCTTAGGTTCAGACATCAATAATGAGGCTGGTACTATCCTTTGGGGAGTCAGGACTCTCCATGTCGGACAGCTGTGGAGTGCGAAAGAGCTCAGGAAGGGTTTGCCAAGAAGAAGATTGCCCCTGCAATTTATTTTTCTGTGACTTTGTAGGCATGTTTCACTTGGATGATTAGCGTAGGTACATATTTAGGCTAGGGTAGAAAAAATGCAGAAATTCATGCCATGGATGGGGCAGAACATGTCAGCAAGAGTTAGGCTCCATAGCTATGATATCCGCAAGAAGAAGGAGCCTGGAAGGTGAGCATGATAATGTAGAACTTTCTCGGTACTTCAAGGTATGACCACTAGATGGTGCCCTAACTCCAAGGGAAGAGAGAGAAAAAAAAAAGGGGGACGAAGACTTGCACTCACTGTAAAAAAAAGTTGGGTATGTGGTCACCCCCAGTCAGCTTCTACATCCCTAAATATAAAGCAGTAGCCACAGGGGGTTCTGTGTTGAATGGTGTAGAGGATATAAGTGCCCAGATCACCGACATCCAGGGTCCGGGGGCCCAAGGTATTTGGTCACTGCTCTTCTCCCCCTCTCAGGAGGGTATACAGCACAGGGGGTCCCGCAGATGGCAGGCAGATGCAGTGCCTGGTCCCCCAGGTAGCGGGCAGATGGAAACCCAGTACGGGGTTCCGCATGCAGTGGGCAGAGGCAGTGTGATGCGGCTGAGTCAGCACCACGTAGGAGGCCTCACTCCAAGGAAGCACCGCTCCTCACCTCCAGGTCTCAGTACAGCCAGGTCCCAGGGATCACACCCGGGGGTCCCCAAAAAGGCGCTCCAAGGCCCCCACAGTTCAGCACACTAGTGAGGGGGTCCAGAGGGTGTTATAGCCTGAATGGGCAAAGATGGTGTCCCAAGGCCCGGAGCTCTCAAGTCCTGCGTCCGGCTTTCATGCCCTTTAGCCACACCTGCAAACTATATAATTAAAGGGGTTGTCCCATCTGGACATTTATAATTTATCTATAGGATATGCCATAAATGTCTTGATAGGTTCAGGTTCTGGTACCTGCTCCTATCTCAAAAAAATAGGACCCTGCCATGGATTGAGAGCACGTTGCGGACGCGTGACACCTTCTCCATTCACTGCACTGGGAAAATTCAGAGGTCCCATGTAAATGGAGAAAGCCCCAAAAGCTGCTCGCTTTCCATTCACAACAGGGTCCTGTTCTTGAGATAGGAGCCGGTACCAGAAGTGGCACCCTGAACCCATCAGACATTTATGGTATATCCTTTAGATATGTCCTATAGATATGACAACCTCTTTAAACATGAAATTGTCAGTAAAAAAAAAAGAGCAGTTACAATTCAATATGATTTGTAGGTTTATTTGTATCATCGTATCTTCATTGATAAAGTATCTATAGAATGATTTGTGGAATGAATCATAAGTTGTAGTCACGTATGGTAAGCAAGCAAACAATACACATATCTGTGGGAGACTGCAATCGTTAATTAAAGGGAATTGTTGGCTCTGAAACACCCCCAAACTGGAGAAAGCGGTATAAAGTGTAAGTGGAGCAGAGTCCACTGTGCTCCAACAAACCGGCAGTAAAATGCATTGAGAGGTCTTCTCTTTGAGTCCTCTGCATTATGTACATTAGCACAGGAGTCCTTTCAATGGATTTTACTGCTGGTTTGTTGGAGCACAGTGTCAGAATGTAAGTGAGTATGAAGATAAAACTGACATAACTGTACTCGTCACTTACACTTCAAACTGCTCATTCTAGTTTCGGGGGTGTTTTGTAGCAGACAGATTCAGGGGCGTAGCTAGAAATGACTAGCAAATTTTTTTTATGGGCCCCCCCTCCCTGATCTCCCACCCCCACATACCTATCAGACCTCCCACCCCTTCCAGAGCTCCCACCCAAACACCCCTCCAGGACCTCCCACCCCAACATCCCCATACCCCTCATCAGATCCCCCCCTAAGTGTCCTCCACAGATCCCACCTAAGTGTCCTCCACAGATCCCCCCTAAGTGTCCTCCACAGATCCCCCCTAAGTGTCCTCCACAGATCCCCCCTAAGTGTCCTCCACAGATCCCCTAAGTGTCCTCCACAGATCCCCCAAGTGTCCTCCACAGATCCCCCCATCAGTGTCCTCTACAGATCCCCCCATCAGTGTCCTCTCACAGATCCCCCTAAGTGTCCTCCACAGATCCCCCTAAGTGTCCTCCACAGATCTCCCCCATCAGTGTCCTCCACAGATCCCCCAAGTGTCCTCCACAGATCCCCCCAAGTGTCCTCCACAGATCCCCCCCATCAGTGTCCTCCACAGATCCCCCCATCAGTGTCCTCCACAGATCCCCCATCAGTGTCCTCCACAGATCCCCCATCAGTGTCCTCCGCAGATCCCGCATCAGTGTTCCTCCGTAGATCCCGCATCAGTGTCCTCTGCAGATCCCGCATCAGTGTCCTCCACAGATCCCGCATCAGTGACCTCCACAGATGCCCCTCCATCAGTGTTCCTCCATCAGATCCTCCCTAAGTGTCCTCCACAGATCCCTCTAAGTGTCCTCCACAGATCCCTCTCTACAGATCGTAGTCCTCTCACAGATCCCTCTCTTAAGTGTTCTCTCACAGATCCCCCTTAGTGTCCTCCACAGATCCCCCCTAAGTGTCCTCCACAGATCCCCTCTAAGTGTCCTCCACAGATCCCCCTAAGTGTCCTCCACAGATCCCCTAAGTGTCCTCCACAGATCCCCCTAAGTGTCCTCCACAGATCCCCCCATCAGTGTCTTCCACAGATCCCCCTAAGTGTCCTCCACAGATTCCTCCCATCAGTGTCTTCCACAGATCCCCCCATCAGTGTCCTCCACAGATCCCCCATCAGTGTCCTCCACAGATCCCCCATCAGTGTCCTCCACAAATCCCCCATCTGTGTCCTCCACAGATCCCGCATCAGTGTCCTCCACAGATCCCGCATCAGTGTCCTCCACAGATCCCGCATCAGTGTCCTCCACAGATCCCGCATCAGTGTCCTCCACAGATCCCGCATCAGTGTCCTCCACAGATCCCGCATCAGTGTCCTCCACAGATCCCGCATCAGTGTCCTCCACAGATCCGCATCAGTGTCCTCCACAGATCTCGCATCAGTGTCCTCCACAGATCCCCCTGAGTGTCTCTCCTACAGATCCCCCTATCAGTGTCTTCCACAGATCCCTCCATCAGTGTCCTCCACAGATCCCCCATCAGTGTCCTCCACAGATCCCCCTATCAGTGTCTCCTCCACAGATCCCCCAATCAGTGTCCTCCACAGATCCCCCCATCAGTGTCCTCCACAGATCCCCCCATCAGTGTCCTCCACAGATCCCCCATCAGTGTCCTCCACAGATCCCCCCATCGGTGTCCTCCACAGATCCCCCCCATCAGTGTCCTCCACAGATCCTGCAGTAAGGGTGGGGCAGAAGTTTTAGTCAGTTTAGTTTGCCCCCAGCTAGCGGAAAGGTGTGCAGGGACATGTCTCTGCTGGAGATGCCCACGCCAGCCAGAGCACCTTAAGCTCTGCTGGCCATGGAAGCCAAAGTTTAAAGCCTCAGGAGCCAGGAGGAAAGTTCCCTGGCATAACCTAGAGTCAGACTACAACGTGAAGTGCAGCATACAGAAGAAGTTATACAGCCAGCCTGTCAGTACAACAGAGTCAGAGAGAAACAGATATAGCAGAGTGGAGTTTGCCTGCCAGTTTCATGCTAAAGCCTGCTGGAACCAAGACAAAGCCTGTAAACCGTTCTGGAGAACGTTTATGCGAAGTAAAGCTGCCATTGATCTTCATCTAAAGGTTTAGACTCAAGTTCTTCCTTAATCTCTCAATTATTCCCCCTATTTATTGCTTTGGAGCCAAAGCCTGGGGTCCAGCGGTATCCAGGTAGGAGCACCGTGACACACATAAAGAGACATTTGGGCTGCACCATTACACCACTCGGCATTTCCTACACCTGGGACGCGTTTTATAGAGAGCCCTGGGGTTCGTCCGCCCGTTGCACACCTATAGAGCAGTTGCCCTGCTAATGCCTGCTAATTTCGGGTTAGACAAGGGGATGTGGCTCGACAAAAGATCTGATCAACTGAAAATAAATGATTTATCGCTCGTTTTTCGATCACGGCACTCTATTACACGCAAGATTATTTGCTCAAATTTGAATGATTATCCAACCATTTATTTTTCATTGCACCAATTCAGCAACTTCTGTTATGAAGCTTCTATGCAGGCTAGGGATGAGCGAGTCAACTTTGGAGGAAACATCTGAAGTCGATTTGCATAAAACTTTGTCTCCATACTGTACGGAGCGAGCAATCTGTACAGTTTTAGAATGTATTGGCTCCAATGAGCCAAAGTTATTACTTCGTGAAAAAAAATTTGATTTCTACTGTAAAAAAACATTTCTGAACTCAGGTTCCATTCCAAGGTACGAAGTCGATTCACTCATCCCTAATGCAGGCCTATGCTTCTCCATGGTCACAGGCTACAAACAGATCATTGATAGCATTATCCTACAGTCAGTCTCTCTTCCATCCACTACTTGTTATACATTTGGTAGACTAGAAAGAAGTAGGGGAGATCTAATCAAGACTATTTGCAAAACTTTTTTGTTCAATTTTAGAAACATTATAGCAATAAAAATATGTTGTGAAAGTCGATATAGCGTGGTAATGATTTATATAAGCATCACATTTACCTTTATCTCTTTTCCTGTAGGGTAATGTGTCTTCATACTATATCCAGCGCTATGGATTTAGCCCTCATTGCAGTGTTGTTGCATTCACTGGGGATAATCCAGGTGAGAGGATTTAGACAAATGTATGCATTTGTATTCTATACATTAATATATCACTTTAAAGGGGTTGTCCCAAGTTTGGAAGTCATCCCTTATCCACAGGATAGGGAATAACTTAACTGATCGGTGAGGGTCCAACTGCTAGGATCCCCACAATCATGAGAATGGCAGTCTCATTTCCCTGATCTGATGGAGCGGCAGGTCAAGCATGGGTCCTGTCATTTTGTCTATTCTCTATGGGACTGCCGGAAATAGCCAAGCGCTGTAGTCGGCAGTCCCATAGAGAATGGAAGGGTGGATACCAGACCTGCCGCTCCATCAAATTGGGGAAACAGGACCCCATTCTCAGGATTGGTGGTGATTAGAGATGAGCGAATTTCTCAAAAATTAGATTTGGTGGGTTCGCCGAATTTTACGAAAAGATTCGATTCAATCCGAATTAATTTGTGGCAAATCCTGTTAAAAAACAGCAACACGCATAGTGAGTTTGCTGTGGTAGTGAAACAATACTGTGAGTCAGTATGACATGCAGATGACAGGCGTCGTTCTTAGAATCACTGCATACTTCACTTCTATGGGCAGTTACTGAAGTGTGAACTCAGCCTTACAGGTCGATGTTAGGGTCAGGTATAAAGAACTATGCAGAGGCCCAAGATCCTACTGTAGCGTGAAAGACCGCACTTCTTTTACACCATCATCAGCTGATTTCACATAGATGTCTACAGAACCTGTTCTATTAAACGCTTATACAAGTAGAGCCCCCCTAAAAGAGTGGAGAGGGTGTCAGCAGTAAGTTTGTGTTGACATCACTGATTATTTTGCCCTTACTCTGATCCGTCAGAACATTAAAACGGATCCTGTCTGTTGAGCATTCATATTTACTCGGTCAGCATTTGGTCAGTTATCCATCAGTATTGCTAATGCCAAAAAAAACAGGAGTGGATCCAAAACGAAGATGACACGTGAATGGAATATTTGCATGTCTTCTGTGTTTTGTACCCACTCCTGCTTTTGGCTACCAAATCATAAGCCAATTATGATGGGACCATACAGGCCTTACAGCTGCTACACAGACAGAATCCATTGTGTATCTCATTTTTCCTTCCTTCTTACAGATCAGAAGTAGGTTCAAATAAATGATGATGTTAACCAGGCCAAAAAGGCAAAACAGTGGCCTAGTCATAAAGTGGGGAGGGCGGGAACAGCATGAGAAGTCCACAGAGTGGCCCAATGACATAGTTTGGAGGCGGCACAGCATCAGGAGACCACAGAGTGGCAAGGTGACATAGTGTTGAGGTAGCAGCAGCATCAGGAGACCACAGAGTGGCAAGGTGACATAGTGTTGAGGTATATGCAGCAGCATCAGGAGACCACAGAGTGGCAAGGTGACACAGTGTTGACGTAGCAGCAGCATCAGGAGACCACAGAGTGACCCGGTGAGAGAGTGGGGAGGTGAGTGGCACTAACAGTACCCGCTGACGATGGTGGGTGTAAGAAGGAGCACTTGGCATCATATGTGTGGCATCAGGTGGGTGGCAGCATCAGAATAGTTGCTGAGGCAGGTAGCCAGAAGAAACCGGTCTCTTTTGTCAAAGTTTGGGTGAGGCAGCGTGGATGATCTTATCTAATGCATCAGGCATTGGAGGGTGGAAATCCTGTGCTGTAATTTTCTCACTTCACCACACAATGGCTAATAAGCCCTTTTTCTTTTCCCTACTAATACACGCCAAAAAAAGACTTTAGAACATATAACTGTGGCAGTGAACAGCAAATAATATTTTTTTTTTGCACCTGATACACGCCAAAAAGGGCATTCATTTTCTCACTTCAACACACAACGGCTAATAAGCCCCTTCTTCCCCCCCCCCCCACTAATACACAACAAAAAAAGACTTTAGAACATATATAACTGCACCACACAAGGGCTAATAAGACCCCAATAACAAGAATGGTGTGCTGGAATTACAGAGGTATTCCAAACCTCAAATGAGCAGCAGTATAATGGCAATTTGAATGCGCAGCCAGTGCAGCAAGGTGTAATAGGATTGTTCTTATTACCCAGGCTGTACACTCCCCTATTGGACCCTGTTCTTCTTCAATACTGTGAGATAATTCCTCCCTATCCTTTCCCTACACTTCTAATGGTCTTTCCCTGAACTTCTATTGAGCAAAATATTAGTTTTCAAGTCTTTCCTATCACTGTCCTTAGCGCCTGCTAATGTCTCTCCCTGCACTAAGTACACTGGAAAATGGCTGAATCCAAGATGGCTGAGGCTATTTATAGGGCTGTGACATCACATGGATGGCTGGCTGCTGATTGGCTGCATGCATGGCATTGTGGGCGATTCCTCGTTCCCAGAGTTTCTTGCTCCATGTCCCAACATGTGCAGCAGCCATTTTAGGAAAAAATGCTGTCCGTTACCATGAAGCTTGAGGAAATTTGGATTCGGTGCGAATCAAATATTTCCTGAAATTTGGATCGAATTCCACTTTGTCAGCTTCGATTCACTCATCTCTAGTGGTGATCTCAGCATTCCGACCCCCACTGATCAATTATTCCCTATCCAGCAGTTGTTCCTTTGACATATAACATGGACATGATTCGCTATGTTCAGACATTTGCTCATTTGTGTTATAATACAAGAACATAGAAAAACCATGGAAACCTAATTTCCACTTCAGTAGAGAGAATTCTTCCCTCATTGCCACAATATGAGAAGAAAATTATCCCTTATTGGGTTAGGTCCATAAAATATGTTATGTGAAGGAATGAATGTTGCAGCGCCTGAACTTAGTTATTGCTCCCTGAATTATTATGCATACAGTATTGGCACAATTGTCCTGTAATTCTGATCTTCTAATACAGTGTATTCTTTATACAGCTTCTCTGGCCGGAATGAGACTGGAGGAAGGGGATATTGCAGTAAGTATATTGGTAGCTATTAATGTGTACAGACATTTACATAATACCACATGATATATTTGATGGATGAATACTTGTTTGACTGAACCAAAGGTAGCTTGTGTTAATATCCAATATCTGCCAGTTGAAAGTTCCCTCATGCACATTAGATCTTCGGATGACCTCATCAAAACTAGTGAGTTTGGCCTGCTCTTATCTCATATTTATCATGGCTGGGATGGAAACAGCGAAGCCCTCCTGCTAGTACTATGCCCAGCCCTCACTGGTGCTTACACAGGTTATTCCCATCTTGGCCATGAAAGGCTGAGGTGGGAATACTCCTTTTAGCATGAAATGGAACCAATGAAAATAAAAATATATCGGCTTTATTTCCTATAACTGCTGATACAAATTTAATGTTAAAGGGGGAACCAGTCAAAGTGATCTTCTGTTATGTCATAGATAAATGTGAGAAGATCACATTGGCAATTAAGTAAATTTAAGTAAATCAGCACCATAGATCATTCATTCTCAGGATCACTGGTTTCCCAGGGGCTATTCCCTCAATGGTCAAGAAGTAATGATGACCTAATTAGTTGTGGAGTTAGTCTTGTCTTGAATGAGTAACAAGTGATTACATAGCAAGTACTTTGTGTGCGAACCGTGGGCAATCACCTGTAACAAAGATCACTAAAGATTTTCAACATTTAATCGTTACTGGGATCGGTTCTCTTTTGCCTGTACAAAAAATAAACACAAAGATTATTGAAGTGGAAATTCCTCCTTAAGAGGCTTTTTTTTTATAGTAGTAGTAGAGTCACTGTAGAAGTTGTACTTACAAATGGACTCTGGAGCCTAAGAGAGCTCAAAAGTTTTGTTGTTCCATATAAGGAGTAATCACGGAAATAGTGTAAATCACAAGTGTATACATCTTTCTAGGAAAACATGATTCACTGCTGATGAAGACGTTAAAAAACAAAATAATAAATATTTAATGGAAATTTTGGTTAAAAGGCAGAGATACCCGAAATGTCCTTAGGAGCCGATATCTCTTACATTTCATATGGGCGATTGCGCTCCCTTGGGCGGAGACCCTTTTGAGGTTCGTCTCCCTCCTCCCTAGACTTCGCTGCTCGCTGCACTGTTCAGCCCCGCCCATTGGCAGAGTTAGTTACTATAAAAGGGCTGGCAATGGGCGCGCGCGTCACGGACATACCAGCGCCGGACGCCGCACCACAAGACATTTGCTGCAGCTGCTCCTTTTATTATTTTGTTGCTGAATGCACTGTAACACTCCTGAGGACATTTAAAGGGTAATTGTCATGTTTTTAGCAAAAGATCAATTTTAGCATATGTTACTGCTGCAGCAGCATTATGCATAAAGCTATCATTAGTTTCTTAACATAGCCTTGAGTTTTTCCCTTAGTTACGGCTGTTTAAACATTTACAATATGAGGATCTTCCCAAGATGGCTCCTCTGACAATTCTCTGAGGCCAAAACTGCTTTCCCTCACTTCCCATACACACTTGCTGTAGCCAGCAGCTCCCTGCCAGCCAATCAGATTGGATTACTGAGACACGCCTCCTCACTCTGAAGCCTAATGCAGCCATGCAGTGTGAAGGACCGCCCCTCTGTCTTCTGTTTATACTAAAAGGAAGACAGACAAGCCCTAGCAACGTTAAAGGAGCAGTGGAAAGGGACAGGGGACATTAATGAAAGCTGTTATTATAAGGTAATTACAGATCTTTTGACAATCATTGACAGACTAACTCAGGTATACATGCCTAGCTCTAATAAACTAGCAAAAAAAAAATGACAGTTATACTTTAATGAATAGAAATGCGTCGAGTGTAGAATTGAGTGCTTATCTGTCAGTAGCAGATTAGCGGCTCTCTTATCTTGTGTCACACACAAGGACCCACTGAGATTTCCTAGTAAAGAAGTGTGCAGCAAGTTTATCCGTAACACCAAGACGCACAGATCAGGTCTATGGTGTTTGATTCTCTGCAGGAGCCCCATATATTAGGTTTCTCAGGGATTAGTCCCCCACTCTGCCACAACTTAAAATGCATTTCTTTATCCTCCAGCCAGCTCTCCGCAGCCATTCATATTAAGGAAGGAAGCTCTAATTTTTGCACTACTTGGAAGATTCAGAAATCAATTCACTGCCTATTTCGGGTATCTCTTACATTAAATATTTATTATTTAGTTTTTTAACGCTTCCATATGAGGAGACCAGTTCTTTAACTTCTTTATGACATCTGGCGTACGTGTATGGTGGAAGTCTATTTTTTAAAAATGATGCCTGCTTCTGAGAGCAGCCGGCACCATAGCCACCAAGTTACTGTCTATTTAAACTGCGGACACCTGGGGTGAAAGTCTGTGATCGGCGATAATGTCGATCAGCCATTTAACCCCTCAGATGCCATGCTCAGTCATGGCATCTTAGGCAGCTTTCTCATCAGTGGTTTTCTGTTTTTCTACAACTCTATCTGTGTCTTTAACTCCCGTGTCAAATACTCAGTCCACCACCTCTCCTCCAGCATTATTGTTAAAGGCATATTTGAATTAGACGTTACATACAGCACTACATACCTCTTAGAGGCAGTGACATCTCCGTTAATGTAGAAGTTCTCTTTCCTCATTTTCTCCATTTGGAGCAGACTGCCATGACAACCTCTTTCAGATGCCTTACAGACATTTTAGGTTCCTCACTTTTTCTTCACCCTCTCCTCCTGGTGTACCAATAGTTTCATTCTGCTGATATCCCCAATACTGTGCCTGCTATGCTCCCCAGTGCCCCTAAATACTATACTTATGAAATAACAGTGCAATACAGATAGTCCCCCAAAGTGCTCCCAAATTCCCCACCAACAGTTATAACTCTTCCAGAGTGCCCTCATTACTAATAGTGCCCCCTACAATGCCCTCAATATTGATAATGCTCCCCAAGAGTGCCCATTATTAGCAATGTTCTCCATATTGTGCCCAAGAATAATAATGCCCCCACATCACCCTCAGTACTAATAACATAGTACATAAGGCCGAAAAAAGACATCTGTCCATCCAGTTCGGCCTGTCATCCTGCTAGTTGATCCAGAGGAAGGCAAAAAAAAAGCTGTGAGGTAGAAGCCAATTTTCCCCACTTAAGGGGAATAAAAAATTCCTTCCTGACTCCAATCAGGCAATCAAAATAACTCCCTGGATCAACGACCCCTCTCTAGTAGCTATAACCTGTAATATTATTATACTCCAGAAATACATCCAGGCCCCTCTTGAGTTCCTTTATTGTACTCACCATCACCACCTCCTCAGGCAGAGAGTTCCATAGTCTCACTGCTCTTACCGTAAAGAATCCTCTACTATGTTTGTGTAGAAACCTTCTTTCCTCCAGACGCAGAGGATGTCCTCTTGTCACAGTGACAGTCCTGGGGATAAATAGATGATGGGACAGATCTCTGTACTGACCCCTGATATATTTATACATAGTTATTAGATCTCCCCTTAGTCGTCTTTTTTCTAAAGTGAATAACCCTAATTTTGATAACCTTTCAGGGTACTGTAGTTGCCCCATTCCAGTTATTACTTTAGTTGCCCTCCTCTGAACCCTCTCCAGCTCTGCTATGTCTGCCTTGTTCCCAGGAGCCCAGAACTGTACACAGTACTCCATGTGTGGTCTGACCAGTGATTTGTAAAGTGGTAGGACTATGTTCTCATCACGGGCGTCTATGCCCCTTTTGATGCAACCCATTATCTTGTTGACCTTGGCGGCAGCTGCCTGACACTTGTTTTTGCAGCTTAGTTTGCTGTTTATTAAAATTCCTGGATCCTTTTCCATGTCAGTGTTACCGAGTGTTTTACCATTTAGTATGTACGAGTGACTTGTATTATTCCTTCTCATGTGCATAACTTTACATTTGTCAGTGTTAAACCTCATCTGCCACTTCTCTGCCCAAGCCTCCAATCTATCCAGATTCCTCTGTAGCAGTATAATGCCCCTTGTAGTGCCCCAGTATTTATAATGACCCCCTGTAATGCCACTGTATTTATTATGCTCCCACTGTGGTTCTCCCAGTGTTTATAATCCCTCAGTAGTGCCCTCTGTTTTATAATGTTCCTCTCCCCAGCTGTACTGCCCCAGTAGTGGCAGGGAAAAAAAAGTAATCGCCCCGCTCTATGCTGCTATCTGTGATGCAGACCACAGGCCTGAGTTACCTGTGTCCTAGCGCAGGTGGTTGATTGCAACTTCCTACTATGGGTTTCAGGCGGCGGGATGACGTCATCTTGTCCTCCTGCATCCTGATACAGGTGGATGTGATGATGTTATTGTGACACCTAAGACCGGTCACAGGAGGTCGTGATGATGTTATTACCACTGTTTGTGCCATTATACCACCTACCGGCCTGAGGACTATGAGAGTGAAAGCAATAGGCTTCCTTTCCCCAAATGCCACCTGGATCAAGATCTGGCTGTGGTTATGGAGCTGTCTGACTCACCTGTCAGGGGGCCCCACTCAATAGTGTGGTTTGTGTAGTGGTAAAGACCACCACTGGGGATGTATAGCTTATGGTTAAAGAATTCAAAAAATAAAAATAAATATACAGTATATTCATATAATATGCATAAAGCGTATACTGTATTTTGTGGACTATAAGACGCACTCCAGATTTAGACAACAGAAAATAATTTAAAATTGAAGGGGGTCAAGGTCACTAACTTTGAGGCCTAGCATAGAGGGGGTTAATAATTTTAGTTAGCCCCTGATAACCTTAATGTGTCATCTGCTGACCATTGTAACAAACAGCAATAAAGCATTGGTCAACTGATTAAATGTACCTATCCCAGAAAATGTCTCTTCTGTCATTGCTCTGTGGTATCTTGTCATGCATGTTCTTATAGATTATTAATTTTTTTAGTTTTTTTTTACAAATACCCACAGCTTTGCAGCATACACATTATACATACATAGCTATGCAGTATTCATTATTTTACACATAGTGCACGCACACAATCACAACACAGCTTTGCAGTACACATATTATACACACAAACAGAAGTGCAATATGTACATTATACACACACATCTCTGCAGAACACATTTTATACACACACAACTCTGCAGCATGCACATTATACATACTCACAGCTCTGCTACAGATGCAATGCGCCCCCCCCCCCAGGGACGATCATGTCCCAAGTTTATAAGAATGCTAAATGATGTGGTTAAACCCCAACATTTTTCTGTGTGTGTCATGGTGCTCCTACCTGGATACCGTTGCTCCCCAGGATTAGGCTCCGAAGCAATAAAGGGGAGAGTAATGGTGGAGGTGGAGAAATAGTTGAGTCCAGACTTTCATAAAGTTCAACAGCTTTACTCGAATCAACTTGCATCTAGACAGTATACAGTCTTTCTCTTGGTTCTCTTGGTTTTAGGGTAAACTGGCAGGCAAACTTGAATATTCTGCTTTCTCTCCCTGCTGTGCTGAACTCGGCTTTAATCTGGACTTAAGGACTGTTCTGGTACCTTTTAGAGTGGGCTGCCTTTGGCTGTTGATCCCCTGTCAATACTCTTTCTGTAAATCTGTACGGAGTCAGGGTGATACTCCTCTCCTTCAAACTCTAGACTAGACTGCACCCCGACTGACTGAAAACTTCCTGCAGCCTCTCCCTTGGCAGGAAACGGGACTAGCCCACTTCTGTCCAAAAGGGGGAGAATGTAATGGTAAGTTCCATTCTATCTAAAAAGCTCTCTGACATATAAGCTGCCACCTGCTGGTGAACCAGGCACATAACCTGTAGTACAACAAATAACAGTTTCATAGCAGAACAAAAAATACACAGTGTAAGAGGACCTGGAATAAATACACAGATGACATTATGGTTATTCCATTAGAGACAGTAGCAGAGATTAGGAATGGTAATACCACTCTGGGGTATTACACAGACACACACACATAGCTTTGCTACAGACACACACCGACAGCTCTACCGCATTTACACACACACACACACACACACACAAAAGTCTTCAGGCTGCAGTTAGTTGGAGCTTGTATCTCTCTTTTTAATCTTTGGGACGTTCAGGATGGAGAGGTTGTTCTTTCCAAAGTCCGGTCCATGACTGCTTACCCTCCTTTCCTGCCTGCACTGATCACACAGATCAGAAGCAGTCAGGAAGGTCTGGTACTGCTGGGCTGCCCTAACTGCTGACTATAAGACACAGGCACTTTTTAGCACGGTTTCTTTTTGTGCTCAAAAGTGCATCTTATAGCCCAAAAATATATGGGGTCATTTATTTTGACGCAGGTCTTAATACCCCTGCGATGGCGCTGGATGTGGTGGCAAGCTTAAATCTACGCCGGCTATCTTGCTGGATTTGTAGATTTAAGTCATTTTCTACGACTGGTGTAGAAAATGATAAATGAGACGGGCCTGCTTACACACCTCCTTTTTTTTGGCACTGCGAGAGAGAGAGAGGGAATCTTTACCGCTGGCAATTGGTCCAAGTAGAGGATTCCTATACTAAATGAGTCAGCAGTCTCAGATTTTGCCGCAAATAATCTTTGTGACAAAATCTGCAACAGATATACCTCAAAAAGTGGAGTATATCTAATCATAAATGACCCCCATAGTAGCTTAGTATATAATATAGTTTATCTTTTCAGCTTTGACATTTGACTTAATACTTCCAAGAACTTATTTGCTTTTTTTATTCAGAAAGGATGGTGGAAAGTCAAAGGTCTAATTATAATGTAATAATAAACTGTGAGAATTCATGAAAACATGCTTTTTACCCTCTAATGAAGCCAGTATTTAATGGATACGGAACATAACAGTGACCTCAGCACTTCAGCCGTCACAATATGCCACCAGCCTTCGCACATTTTGCGGAGAGCCTTCCCATCCTCAGTTTAATGTATTTTTCTGAAGGAGTATACCCATTTATTGCCTGATGGAAATATGATTATAGGTAGAGGTCATATGTATTGACTTTTTAATGAGATTCATTATTGTAAGTGTTAGAATATTAAAATGGTATGTGCAGAAACAGAAAATATAATGATACAATTATCAAATGCCTCTTGGTATATAGGCAGGCCACAGTGTGTAAAGGCATAACTTTTTCTGTGCCAGAATTTTCCAGGTTCCGGTTATAGACATTCTTTCTAAACTTCAGTGACAAATTACCTAAATTTCAAAAATTATCAGAAATTATCAAAAAATATATTTTATTCAAAAACATTACACTCCCCGAACCATTCACATGTATTCCTATCCTATGCTAGGTAGTGGCTTAAAGAGGACCTTTCACTGGTCCACAGTTTGAGGCAAATGTATATACATGCAGAGCGGCACCCAGGGATGACCCTGCACTTATTTGTATCCCTGGGTGCCGATCCGTTTGTCCTCCGTAGCCCCCGGTAACGGTGCGCGCGCTTCTCCTATTTTTGCCTGAGGTTAGAGACATATTCTTTTGCCCTGGGCGTCTCCTTCTCCCAAGCCTGGAGCGCTGGCCAATCGCAGCGCTCAGCTCATATCCTGGGAGGTTGCAGGATATTGAGCTGAGCGCTGCGATGGCCGCTCCAGCTGGGAGAAGGAGACGCCCAGGGCAAAAGAAGAGGTCTCCGCCCCAGGCAAAAATAGGAGAAGCACGCGCACCGGTACCGGGGGCTACACAGGATGAACGGAGTGGCACCCAGGGATACAAGTAAGTGCAGGGTCATCCCTGGGTGCCGCTCTGCATGTACATACATTTGCCTCATAAACTGTGGACCAGTGAAAGGTCCTCTTTAACTCCCCATAAAATAACAATTCTGGTACATCTTTTCTTAAGACTTTGCATTGAGCCTTTCCTCTGTTACTCCTTCTGGAAATTTATGAATAAATAGACAACTGAGTGTTAACAACATTTCTCTTTTACAATAGGGTGTGTCCTTTCATAGTCTGACTGTCAGATTTTGTATGGAGATTACCCCCTTGGCATCAAACACCTTTGAACATGAGCCTCACCAGTCCCCTAGCTATACCCGGGCTGTATACCAAGGGTATGGCTACACTCGGCATAAATAATGCCGATTTTCTGCAGTGGATTTCATCCTTTGCAACGCATAGCTGTGGAAAATCCACCCTTTGTACCCGCATCTATAATCTTTCTTTTCACTTTGTTAATCCCTTTGCTCACCCTGCCATAATACTACATTAACTGGGTGCAAGAGGTGTATGGAGCAGGATCATAATCTAGGGCTTTGGGAAGGCTCCTAGGCCTGTCATACTGAGCTGACAGCAGAGCCATGGCCAAGACCGTGCCAGTAAAAATATAATACACTGCAATAGTATTCTAGTGCAGGCTATGATACAAGCAATCAGATGATCACATGCACAGTGAAAAATAAATAAAAAATCAAATTTTTTTTTGAAACCACACCCCTTTCCCTACTTTACATCTAAAAATAAGCAATAAAAAATAAACATAATTTTATACTGCTGAATCTAAAAATGTGCATACTTATGAAATATAAAAATGTTTTCTCTGTAAAAAAAATGTTTTATTCCCATTTTTTGGGTCATCCTTCCCCTCCCAAAAAATTTAATAAAAAGTTATCAAAAAGTCATATGTACCCCAAAATGGTAGCAAAAAAAAAATTGCGCTAAACTCAGAAAAAACAACCCCTTAATCAGCTCTGTAGAGAAAAAGATGTTACTGACAGCTGGATCCCTGCTGTATCCACCAGCATCGGTGATAACGCCGATGCTGGTAGATTTACCCCTCATATGCCGCGGTCAGCGCTGACCGCGGCATATGGGCGGTTTGCGCTTCCTCTCCTCATCCATCGGGTCCCTGCGCTGCGATGGCGGGGACCTGATGGTTGCCATGGCAGCCCCAAGCAATTCAAAGGCCTTGGGCCCGACATGTATGTATTGTGCTGCATTGAAACAGGGATCAGACCCTGTAATGTTGAAGTCCCATAGGACAAAAATAAAAAATAATAAAAGTGAAAAAAAGTGTTTTTAACAATAAAAAAAATTTCAATTAATAAAAAGCCCCTTTCCCATAAAAAGAGACATATTCGGTATCGCTGCGCGTGTAACAACTTTCTCTATAAAAATATCACATGATCCACCCCGTCTGGTCAACTGAACACCGTAAAAAAAAAAAAGCCATTTTTTTGTCACCTTTCATCACAAAAGGTGTTATACCAAGTGATAAAAAAGTCATATGTACTCAAAAATAATACCAATAAAACCATCATCTCATCCTGCTAAAAATGAGACCCTAATTAAGACAATTGACTAAAAAATAAAAAAATATGGCTTTCAGAAAATAGGGACTAAAACATAATTTTTTTAATAAAAATGCTTTTATTGTTTAAAACCAAAATATATTTAAAAAAACAGACATATTATGTATCGCCATGTCCATAACAACCTGCTCTATAAAAATATCTAATGAGCTAACCCGTCTGGTGAACACCTTAAAGAAAAAAAAAAAAAGTGCCAAAAAATTCATTTATTGTCACCTTACATCACAAAGCATGTAATACCAAATGATCAAAACGTAGTATGTACCCCAAAATAGTACCAATCAAACCATCATCTCACCACGAAAAAAATTAAACTCTACCTAAGACAATCGCCTTAAAAATAGAAAAGATATGGCTTTTAGAAAATGGAGACATAAAAACATGATTGTTTTTCCTTCAAAAATGCCTTTATTGTGTGAAAAAAAAATAGACAAATTAGTTATCGCTGCGTCCGTAACAACCCGCTCTATAAAAATATCACATGATTCACCCTGTCAGGTGAAAACCGTAAAAATAATAAAATAAAAACTGTGCCAAAAAAAAAATCTATTTTTTTGTCACCATACATCACAAAAAGTGTAATACCAAACAATCAAAAAGTAGTATGTACTCGAAAATAGTACCAATCAATCCATCACCTCATGCCGCAAAAACTGAGCCCCTACAAAAGATAATCGCCCGAAAAATAAAAATAAAATGGCTTTCAGAAAAAGGAGACACAAAAACATGATTAGTTTAAAAAACTTATGTAAAACTGAAACAAAATAAAAATAGACATATTTGGTATTGTCGTGTCCATAACAACCTGCTCTATAAAAATAGCACATGATCTAACTTGTCAGATGAACACTGTAAAAAACAAAAAAACTTAACTTGCCTCGCAAAAAGCATAATATAGAGCAGTCAAAAGTCCCCTTATCCTATAATTTATAAAATAATCTTTAGAGTTTGTACTCTAGGGGTGCATCAGGGGGTCTTTACATGTCATATGGCAACTTAAAATTATCCCAGTGAAATCTGTCTTCCAAAATCCATATGGCTCTTCTTTCCTTCTGTGCCCCGCGTGTGCCCGTACAGCAGTTTACGACCACATGTGGGGTATTTCTGTAAACTGCAGAATCAGAGTAATAAATATTGAGTTTTATTTGGCTGCCAAAAAAGTGAAATTTTAAAATGTAATCTCCTTTTTCCTTTAATTCTTATGAAACCCCTAAAGGGTTAACAAAGTTTGTAAAATTAGTTTTAAATAACTTGAGGGATGTAGTTTATACAATTGGGTTATTTATGGGTGGTTTCCACTATGTAAGCCCCACAAAGTGACTTTAGAATTTAAGTGGTCCTTAAAAAAGTGGGTTTTGGATTTTCTTTTTTTTTTTTTTTTTTTTAAATGTACTTCTAAAATTCTAAGCCTTATAAGATCCTAAAAAATAAAATACATTTACGAAATGATGCAAACATGAAAGTGGACATATGGGAAATGTAAAGTAATAACTCTTTTATGATGTATCACTATCTGCCTCAAAAGCTAATTTTTCAAAATTTTCGGTAAATTTGGTATTTTTTAATTAATAAAGGTGAATTATATCGACTAAACTTTTTCACTAACATGAAGTACAAAGTGTCCCGAGAAAACAATCTCCGAATGGCTTGGATAAGTAAAAGCGTTCCGAAGTTATTACCACCTAAAGTGACACATGTCAAGTGTCCAACAAATGGCCTGGTCATTAAGGTGAAAAATGGCAAGGTCCTTAAGGGGTTAAGGGTGTCAGAATAGGGCGATGCAAAGAATTTTTTTTGAAGTTTTATGTTATTTAAAATAGTAAAACAAAATAAAAAGTATATAAATTAGTTCACCCTTACATGCCATGGCCGTGCACTGAAACCCCAGACCAGGGAACAATCCAGCCAAAGTACAAAAACACAAAAATTCCAGCAATTAGGCCACTGTTAAAATTCCATCGTTTATTACATCATCTTAAAATCCATTAGCTGACCGGAGAGCAAATCTGTCTACGCATTTCGACATATAGTCATAATCCTGACCATAGTACGTTTACAGACTGACTGGTTTAACCCTTTCACTACCGGAGGTTTTTGTGTTTTCATTTTTCTTCCCTATCTTCCTTGAGCCATAACTTTTTTGTGATGACTTTGAAGCTCAAATATGAGCCTGTAAATTCAGTTTTTTTTATTTTGTACTACCAGGGATTTTTAAAAAGAGTCTTGGACTGCAGATTGTTCATTTCTTATCCTGGCCTTTTAAAGGCTTCCGTTTTGCATTCCGCCATAATACAAGTCAATGAGAAGCATAACGGATCCGTCCTGGTTTCCATTATGCAGGAGTGGACTCCTGCATAATGGATCGGTTATGCTGCACATAGACTTGTAATATGAGGGATCAAAGCAGATTGCCTCTTAACGGCTTCCGCTTTGACTTCTGTCTTATGGATTCCGTTATTTTCCGTTATAACCATGTTATAACAGAAAGCCATACCGGAATACATAACGCTGATGTGAACTCACCCTAAGAGATAACATAGAAGCTAGGGTGGAGGCTTTTCGACTAATCCCTAAGGTCAGAATATTCTAAAAACTATCATCTTGATACAAGACAGGGAGATATTGTTTAATAATACCTTGCACTTTCTCAAACTGCCGACTATATGTTGTCATGACTCTCACTTGATTTTGTTATAAAGTCGTGACAACATATAGTTAAAACGAAAAATGAAAATGAAAAAATGAAAATTGGACTGGTCCTTAAGCGTCTATGCGTAAGAGTGTAGGTTCTATTCAATCTTTTTCCTGGTACCACAAATAAATCATTCTTTTTTAATTTTCCAGGTCAGCCTTGGCACCAGTGACACTCTATTCCTCTGGATAAAAGACCCTACTCCTGCTTTGGAGGGGCACATATTCATCAATCCAGTGCAGTCTCAAGACTATATGGCTCTACTATGGTGAGACAATTGACTGTTATTGCACATCACAGTCCTTTGGGCTGTATAATACATTTAGATAACATACGTGAGAGAGGCATTACTTTGGGCTCCAAGTCCCCAGTGCAAAAGCTGTAATTTGCCATGCCATGTAACTGATGTCACAGCTTGCAATGGAAGATGACGTCTCCCTGCTTGTATGCACTATATAATTAAAGGGATTTTCTAGCTTTGTGTTAGATCTTGTATGTGCCTAAAATGCATAGCAGAAAACTTTGAACTATACTTTACTTTCATATCCTACTCTATTTCCCCACCGCTAGTATCCACGGGTTCCCATTACACGTTGTTTAGTGGGCTGAGCTGCCAATTATGATGTTGACATGGAGGAAACAACATGGTGGGCAGCAATTCTTATGCAGTAATGTAATTAAGTAAAACACATAATCTTTCCAGATTCTAAGCAGGGCGCTGCCATGAAGATTGACAGCAGGGTAATGAAGGGTCATTCAAAAAGTTAGAATATTACAAAGTTTGTTTTTGAGTTTTAGGCACATGCATGGCTTATAGAAAAACTGGCCCATCCCCAGCATTGGAACTTACAGTAGCTTCACAGCCGAATATCTTGATCTAGAACAGTTGAAGAATAGTTACTCGAACCTTCTTTAAGAAGGTAGACTGTAATAGTTATTTGGATTTTTCCAGCAAACATCATAAGAAGTGGAAAACCAATATTCCTTTAAGTCAATTTAAGCGAGTAAGGCGTAATTACACTTTAGATAGTGATTTTATCTCCCACAGCGAAACTATCCGCACTAGATTCCTGCAGAAAGGGTACCCACCCGGTATCATAGAGGCTGCTTTTAATAGAGCTAGGACCTTTACACAAGAAGATTGTTTACCCAAAAATGATAAAATTGTGACTATGAACAGCACTTGTAAACAATATAATATGAACTTTACAGGTATAACTAGATACAATAGTACAGCAAATTAGTCCATGGCACCTCCAGATAAAGAAGAATCACTGCTTGAGAAAGGTCCCAGTAAGCGGACCGAAACGTCGCTTCTTGGTAAATAAACTACCACTTGATTTTTATCTGGAGGTGCCGTGGAATTATTTGCTGTATATTTTTGGAGGTGGATCGCCCCCTCAGCCGCTGGCACTTCGCCATCACTCCTGAACTGCTGTGCTGCCCAAACCTTATCTTCTTTAGATACAATAGTAATCATAAGGCCATTGGGACGTTCTCTCTAAACACTGGTATATTTTAATTAGAGACCCCTTTTTAAATAAAATTATGCCTACTAAACCTGCAGCGGGCACCTCCCCCAGGGCCCTTTAAGAGTACTAGTACTTGTTTCATGACGCCAGTTGCAATGAAGCAAAAAGGTCACAGGGCCACTTTTAGTGATATAGTAGATGGTACCCAGGTATAGGAATGCCAGAGTGGTGTAGGGTGGCCTACAATGTCCCTTAATGTTGGTGCACGTGTCACGGTGCTCCTACCTGGATACGCTGGACCCCAGGTGTTGGCCCCAAAGCAATGAAAGGGGGTTGTTGATGAAGGGGATGGATAAATAAGTTTAGTCAAGACCTTGTGATGAAGTTCAATAACAGCTTTACTTTGCATAAACGTTTCTCCAACAGTTTCAGGCTTTGTCTTGGTTCCCAGCAGGCTTTAGCATTAACTCTGGCAGGCGAACACACTCAACATTGCTACATTAGTTGCTCTCTGGCTCTGCTGTGCTGACAGGCTGACTGAATAACTGTCTCCTGCAACTTCTCTCTTTGTAGTCTGACTCTAGATTTGTCCAGGGAAAACTCCTCCTGGCTTCAGAGGCTCCAAGCTGTGGCCTCCACATCCAGCAGAACTAAAGGTGCTCTAGATGGCCTAGACATAGCACGTCCAGCATGGACGTGCACCTGCTGCACACCTAACCCCTAGAAGGGGGTAAGCTGAACCTTCCCCTAGCAGGGGGTAAGCTAGACTGACCTCTAACTAACACCTTCCCCCTCCTTAGAGGGAGAATTAGAATGGAAAGAAGGGTTCCATTGTCTGTAAATGTAGCTCTGCCATGCTTGCTGCCACCTTGTAAATTACATGAACAATAACAGTTACAAGAAATAAATATGCACAGTGTTGAGGACCTGAAATAAATACACACGATGACATGAGGTTAACCAATAAAGACAGTAGTGGGGTGCAAAGGTGTTAATGCCACTCTAGGGCTTTACATACCTCCACTTACATTTAGGCAATCTCAAACCTTGAAGAACATCCTCGCACCAAGCAAATTAAGACCACATTTAGAGAAAGGGATCAGACCTGGTAACAGAGCCGGCACCTCAGAAATACCAGGGAGTTTTAAGTACTAATATCATCTATCTCCTTGAGTGTCCATGCGGCCTTCAGTATATAGGACGCACTATTCAAACCCTCTGGAACAGATTGAATAAGCATAGATCTAATGTAAAAAAGAAATTCCTACAGCATAGTGTTTCTAGACACGCCACTGAACACCACCAAGGCTCCTTTTTTGTATTTTCTATCACGCCCATTGAACAGATAAATTCAGATGATTACAACATTATCCATACCCTGCAAAATGTTCTGGATTTATAAATTGAATTGTTTAAATCCACAACGAAGTGTTTGAAATCAACCTCTAATTGTATTTTAGCTTTCACACATTTCTTTTTTTTTTTCTCTGCATTTTCTCTGGATTTTATTTATTTTATACTTATATTGAATTTTCATTATCTACATCCAATTTATATATCATGTTTATGTACATTGTAAGATAGATAGATAGATAGATAGATAGCAATTCACTGTCATTATCTATTTACACAATTTGCTCATATATTTTTTATATTATTTATTATAAGTATGCACTGTGCACTTTATATTATTGATATGAAGGGGATACACTTTGGACACAGTATTTTGTGTTTTATAAATCAAATGTTTTATATATTATTTGCACTAATTGCTTATTCTATATGCAAATCATGTAACGCTTTAAATATCGATCACTGACTGATGCTCATTTTCTTGAGAATAATCTCAGTAAGGCTGAGTTCACACATGCGTTGCGGAATGGGGCCGGATAGGACGCGGGTGCGTGGCAGGGAAATCGTGCGAGTGCGCATGCAATTTCAGTTAGTTTTGACTGCGATTGCGTTGCGTGGTTGTTTTTTCCGCGCGAGTGCAATGCGTTTTGCACGTGCGTGAGAAAAAACTGAATGTGGTACCCAGACCCAAACTTCTTCAATCAAGTTCGGATTTGGGTTAGTTGTAGTGTACATTTTATTATTTTCCCTTATAATGGCTCTTTCACACTTGCGTTGTTCCTTTCCGTCCTAGAGTTCCGTCCTCGGGGCTCTAAGATGGAAAGATACTTATCAGGATTATCCCAATACATTCTGAATGGAAAGAAATCCATTCAGGATGCATCAGGATGTCTTCAGTTCAGTATTCAAACGTGTTTCTGCCATCCGCAAGGACGGATCCGGAATTAATGCCCATTGAAAAGCATTAATCCGGACCCGACTTTAAGCTAAACTTCGTTTCGCCGCATCGCCCGGATCCGACGTTTAGCTTTCTGAATGGTAACCATGGCAGCCAGGACGCTACTAAAGTCCCGGCTGCCATGGAAAAGTAGTGGGGAGCAGTGGAGAAGCTACTTACAGTCCGTGCGGCTCCCGGGGCGCTCCACAATGACGTCACAGCGCCCTATGTCGCATGGATCATGTGATCCATGCGACATAGAGGCGCTGTGACGTCATTGTGGAGCGCCCCAGGAGCCGCACGGACGATAAGTGGTTTCTCCACTGCTTCCCACTACTTTTCCATGGCAGCTGGGACTTTAGTAGGGTCCTGGATGCCATGGTAACACTGAAAGCATTTTGAAAGCTGATCAGTCTTCAAATGCTTTCAGGTGTGTTGTGTTGTGACGGATCTGGCGGACATTTCCGGCGACGGAAGTGTACGCCGGATCCTCACAACGCTAGTGTGAAAGAGGCCTTACATGGTTATAAGGGAAAATAATAGCATTCTTTAATACAGAATGAAAAGTAAATTAGGGATGGAGAGGTTAAAAAATAACAAACAGTTAATAAACTCACCTTAATCTACTTGAACGTGATGCCGGCATGTGTAAATGGCTAAAGGACCTGTGGTGATGTCACAGGTCTCATCACATGGTCCAATCAATGGTGCATCACCATGGTGATGCACCATGTGACGCAGTGACTTCACCACAGGTCCTTTTCCTGCCAGTTCCTGAAGATAGAAGAAGAAAGAAGCCGGGCTGCGCGAACAAGTGGATTAGGTGAGTTAAATTTTTTTTTTTTAACCCCTCCATCTTTAATTTTCTTAGCATTCTGTAATAAGAATGCTATTATTTTCCCTTATAACCATGTTATAAGGGAAAATAATAAAGATCGGGTCCCCATCCCGATCGTCTCCTAGCAACCATGCGTGAAAATCCCACCGCATCCGCACTTGCTTGCGGATGCTTGTGATTTTCACGCAGCCCCATTCACTTCTATGGGGTCTGCGTTGTGTGAAAAATGCACAATATAGAGCTTGCTGCAATTTTCGCGCAACGCACAAGTGATGCGTGAAAATCACCGCTCATCTGCACAGCCCCATAGAAATGAATGGGTCCGGATTCAGAGCAGGTGCATTGCGTTCACCTCACGCATTGCACCCGCGCGGAATTTTCACCCGTGTGAAAGGGGCCTAAGAGGACTGAAACTGGTCCTTTCTTTTATATTTACGGTAATTATTTCTATATTTTATATTTTTTCCTTTTGCAATATATTTTTTTCCTTTTGCAAAATACCTTTCTTTGATTTGACCAATTGTCTTTCAGGGGTCATTTAGGATTAAACCCCCTGCTATGACCGTAAACACTGCCCCACTGCCTTTTGGCAGCTCTCTCTGCTGTTCTGCTGAACCGTTTCCATCAAGCTTGTTATCCCTGCTGTCAGGCTGTACAGTCTAGCGCACGCCTCTGTCATGACCGCAACCCCGCTAGTGATCGTCCCAGTGTTGCCGGGTATTGCTCTGGGGCCCAGCCCCTTTTAGTATTCTGATAAATTTTAATATACCACCACTTGAACCACCAATGATTTTACATTCTTAAATACATTCTATAAACTAATGTTTCTTTTTAATGAATAATATTACTCTACACCAGGATGACACCTCGACATGTGTTAGGACCACCCACTTTGTCCCTGACCCTCGTTTTTCGCGGTTTTTTAGTGTCTATATGTCTGTACAGGTGTATTACGGTATGTGTGTATAAGCAGTTTGCACCTGCTAATAAATATTGAAGACATTTCTACAATGCGTATGGACTAACTGGCTGATGCCTTGAGCCGTTGGATGACCCTCTTCTGATTTGAACCATCCCCAGCATGACCTATGAAGAGAGCTTCACTTACAGTACCTGCTTCCCACAACTCCATTTGGGTTCCATGGCTCCTGGGCTGTGTTCACTGGATTTCTGGTCCCCGCATAAATTTTCCTGCATGGAAGGGGTCATGTGCGCTGCTGCAGCCAATGATTGGTCTCAGTGGTGACGTCACTGCTGGCTCATGTGCTGCTTGGTGACACATCACTGCTGAGGCCTGTCGCTAGCTGCTTGCACATGACTGTGTCTATGCCTACGTCTAGGACTGGAGTGGCTGGAAGCAGGTAAGTGTAAGGCTACTTTCACACTTGCGTTGTTGTTTTCCGGTATTGAGATCTGGCAGTGGGTCTCAATACCGGAAAATGTTTCCGTTTAGTCCTCATGCATTCTTAATGGAAAGAGATCCGTTCAGGATGTATTAGGATGTCTTCCATTGCGGCAGCATTCCGTTATGTGACTGGACACAAAACCGTTGCAAGCTGGGAAAAAAAAACGGATCCGGTACTGAAAACAATGGAAGTCATTGGTGACAGATCCGTTTTTTTAGGAGCCCTATTGACTTTCAATGTATTTAGTGACTGATTTTGGATTTTGATCCATTTTGATTTCACAGAAACATCCTGATGTGCAAAATCAAAACGGATTTGTTTAATTCCGGTATTGAGATCCTCTGCCGGATCTCGATACAAAAATTAACAATGGAAGTGTCAAAGTAGTCAAACTTTTTCATTAGGTCATACACGCTAAAGGACATAACTAAGTAGTGAAGATTCTTGGAAAACCTCTGTCCATACACACTAACTGTATGACTACCCAGCGGTTATTTGAGCTAAAATCTCTCAACGATTTTTGCTCAGTGCATATTGCTGGCTCTCATGATTTACATTTTGGAAATTGTAACCTTTACTCAAAGTAGTATACCGTAATGCAGTGCCGATAAAAGTGAATGCAGTGCGTCATAGAACATTACATCAGATGTTTCAAAAGCAACCAGAAAAATTGTTGTGATATCTTAACAAACCCTTCAAGAAATTCACTTTTCTTATTTTTATTTGGCGATAAACCTAAATGAAACTCGGCCTATAAATATGATTCACAGCAGCTATTAAACAAGCCTATAACTGCCCCTCAAATGTAACCTGTAATTATAATCATTCGTTTCCAGTGGATCATCTATAAGCATCCAGTCATTTGTGTCACCATCACAATCACAAAGTAACATCCCCTTCGCTTATTGGTCTCTAGAGACAAATGCAATTTTGGGATTATTTTGTTTTTGGAGCCAAAGCGAGGTCACCTCTTCATTACAACGTATGGCAAAATCTGCTTTATGCCACCTTAATGTTTTTTCTTTGCTTCCTAGTTTTAAAAATGGCTCCCTGATGAGAGAGAAAATCAGAGACAACTGTTCATCTGCCTCCTGGGAAGAGTTTTCTACCATTTTGAGATCGACTCCACCTGGAAACAATGGCCATATAGGTAGTTCTATAAATATAGTGCACTTTGCCCTGCCCGGAAAATTACCTGGTGAAATGGACAAATAATGTATAGCGATATGCACAAAAGCTAAAGGATATATAACAAAATCATATAAACTCTGCATTCTGTTACATCTACCACACCAACCAGGAAATACACAGTACACAATTAATACAAATATATATTTTATTAACTCATCTAAAAAAATATTAAAAAGTCAGTAGCAGCGGCATACATGTACAAAAGAACAGAACCACAATGGGCGTGTAACACACTAAGAAGAGATCCCATCAATGAACTAGGCGCAGACCATGCTGCACCTGCGCCTATAATACAAAATTCATTAGGGGATAACACTCAAACCTCCTACAATAAATAACATTTAAAGTGCCCAGTGCACTAGGCACTTTAAATGTTATTTATTGTAGGAGGCTTGAGTATCGAGGAGAGAGCAGACAGCATGCAGCTTTAATGAGCATTTGGTTCCCCTTCCCCTACCAGCCTTGGTCACAGGCACACCCTCTACGACTGCAATTGTTATGCCCCTGGCAGTATTGATTTTGTAAATAGATATTTGTATAAAACTGTAATAACTGAACATTTATATGTATTGTATATGTACATTATTATATTAAAGGGATTGCCCCACAAAAAATATTCTACAGTTTTCAAACCAGCACCTGGATCTGAATTCTTTTGTAATTGCATGTGGTTAAAAATTTAGCATATCCACTGAGTTATTCCATAAAATGTATCTTTATAGCCCCACCTGCACTTTGTTATTTTCTTATTTCTTTGTCCGGCTCACTGAGATGGCCGCACATGCTCAGTTTAATCGTTCAACTGCCTCCTGAGCTGTGATAGAGAGCTGCGGCAAAATGGACACGCCCCCTTAGCTGCAGCAGAAAAGACACTCCCTTGAGCTTGATATTAATTTAGCAGAGCAATGAATGTGGAGATACGGTTCTAGCTTTGTTAGGCCCCTTTCACATGAGTGAGTTTTCAGCACTGGTGTGATGCCTGAAGTGAACCCATAGCATCCGCACTGAATCCTGAGCCATTCATTTCAATGGGTCTGTGTACATGAACGTTTTTTTTCATGTATCATTTCTGCATTGCATGAGGATCGCAGCATGTTCTATATTCAGCGTTTTTCACGCAGCCCAGGCCCCATAGAAGTGAATGGGGCTTCAGTGAAAAACGGATTGCATCTGGATGTGATGAGTTTTTCACTGATGGATGTTGTTTGTAAACCTTCAGTTTTTTTCATGCCTATGAAAAACGCCTGAAAACGCATTGCACCCACGCGGAAAAAACTGAACTGAATGCAGTCGCAGACAAAACTGACTGAATTTGCTTGCAAAATGGTGCGAGTTTCACTGAACGCATCCTGAGCCAATCCGTATAGTTTGTGTGAAAGAGGCCTTAGAAAGAGATTGTCGTGTACTATATATGTATGATTTTCATTTTTGTACATTAGTCATGGGCTAACCCCCTTAAGTTTGTAGGATTTATTACTATGGTATTTCTCACATGCTTCTAGTGTGCAGTACCACTCTTAGCCTCCAGATGCCACTCTAGAGCTTCTCTACTCAACCTCAATGGTATACTGTATATGACAAAATATTATTTTACCCCTTTTTCTCACTAGTTATGCTATTGTTGACACTAATATTTTTGTTTGTTTCTTAGGCTTTTACTTTGATGTAATGGAGATCACCCCACAAGCTGTTGGTGTTCACAGGTTCAATGCTGAAAACCTAAAGGTACATTATAATGAGCAAGACGCTTAGACTGACTTTCATGCTGTAGATGCATGCATTCACACATGGCTGATTCGTTGCAGGAGTTTCTATGATTTAAAAAATCCATCACATGTGTTTGAATAGATTGGTTTCTGATGATTTCTGCAAGCCCTGTATAGATAGAAGTTGCAGAAATTTCTGCAACAAGCTAGCAATGTGTGAATATTCCGTTTCAAGTTCTGTACTTCAATGACAACATTCCATTATTTTAGATCTACTATCTAGTTTTAATTCAAATTAGCCGGCAAAACATACTGGCTCCAGTCTCCTGCTTTACAGTTCCCCAAAATAGGGTACTTTCAAATAGTTTCTTGTTGCATAATGTACTGATGTATTGCATAACCCAATTTATCTCTGTATGGATCAGTTAGGGTTAACAATCCTGACTCTGCCCCTATAGGAAGATAGGTGATGGACTTCTGTTCCCTAGTTTTGAATTGAATTACCTAAGGAGGTGAGAGGAGCTACATGTGCTCACTCCTTGTAGCTTTGCATCTAGATATTAATCTCTACTTTACAGTACTCCAGAAAAGAGAAAGAAAGAACTAGAAGGTCCAGAAACTGCATGGCTGAGCATTGGAATCAGTCAGTAAGGTATTCACTGTTTAAGGCAGAAAAAGACTTTACTACAGTGAGAGGGACATTGCCAATACACCCTTCCACACTGTGACACGTTTCTGGCCAGCGGTATCTTAACCCTGTACCCTCCATCTTGAAATTGGAGATAAGTTTGCGAGAACCTTATTGTCAACCTTAGACTCTGCAGAGAGGAACTTTGGAGAAATAGAGGAAAGGAGTGCTACGACCCCCATCCTTGCTTATATCCATACATCGCTATCTGGGAAGATTTGCGCTGTGAATTGTTAGGAGCTTTGATAACATTGGATGTACTACAACTCCCAATCTGCACTTTAGTAAAGAGAGACTTCTCTATTTTCTAGGAGTGGCTTGGTTATTGACTCCAGCACCATTGGCTGGCCACAGCACCTACAACTCATGTCTTTCACCTCTTCAACACTAATAATGCCAAGGGGATCCCCAACTACCACCAGGAAGGAGCTCCCACTTCAGGGTGTTCCCCCCTAGGGAGAAAAGGGTGCGCCCTCCTGTTACTGTCCGGCCCCATATCATGGTTGCAATACCCAGACTCCTGCAGTTCTACTGAACCAGACCTTAATTTCCCTCATAGTAACTTATTGTAAGGGGAGAACAGAATGTTGTTACCTTAATACTGACTCCAAAATACAACCTTAGTACTCATTCAGACGACTGTATGTGATTTGCGGTCCGCAAATTGCACAGATACCAGCCGTGTGCAGCCTATGATACAGAATGGAAGTATGGACACGGACAGCACACATTATGCTGTCTGCATCTTTTGCGGCCCTATTGAAGTGAATGGGTCTGTATCCATTCCGCAAAATTCAGGAACAAATGCGGACACATAAATAGGGTTGTGTGAATGATCCCTTACACGTATTGACCAACATTTACTTAGGTGAACAGAAACAGGTTACAAGACACACAAATGTCCTACATAACAGTGGGAAAATGTCGGACCCTAATACAGTCCGCTCAGCAACATAGCATAAATCCTACACAAAACAAACTGAGAACCACTGGACCCAATATAGCAAATATTTTATTGATTAAAAATGTTGGTACAAGTATTACAGACAACAACTGATCACAAAGAGGGAAAATGTGTACAAGACTCTCCTGAGGAACGGATGTATAACAAGTATAAATATAGGGGGGTTGTCCAAAAAAGACCCTTTAGGGAGAGGTAAAAAGTATTGGTAACCAATAGTGTGGGAACAAATGCACAGCACAGGTGCATGTAACTCGCCCCTCCAATCGAAGAGTGCATAAATGGCTGCCAACCAAAGTTCATGTGTGGTGTGCTATAGTGTCCACGAATACATAAGAATTACTGACTACTCATGATGGTAACAAATACCTCTGCTAATAAAGTGCAAGTGTTTACATTTACAGTGGCAGAAGAGAACAGTAATGGAGGACAGTACATACTCATAAACAATGTAAGAGAGAGATCCTCAGGAGAGCCGTACGGCCCAACGCACGTTTCGGCTATGCCTTCTTCCGGGGGTTCTCAGTTTGTTTTGTGTAGTATTTACTTAGGTGAGTAGAACCAGATTTTAGCTGTAAATTTTGCCTAAATATGGTACAATTTGGCATAGTTTGGAGCATCTAGGATAAGAGAGATTATCTGTGTCTAACCTGATAAAGGATGGTTACTGGGAGTTGTGTGGCTTATGTGACATTTTGTACCTAAAAGTGTGCTACAATTTGGCTGTTAAATTCTTTCTCAGACTAAGCAAAGTAATAATTGGTAAAAAGTTAGACAAAATTGTCTATCCCTGCACAAAATGTATCATCCAGCCTGTCTAAGATTAGTAAATCTGCCCCATAACCACATTATAGAAATATCTTATAGCTGTATATATGTATTATATATTTCAAACAGCTTAAAGGAACAAATTCATTATAGATGTTATCCCCAACCCTTGTCAAACAGCGTAGTAAGGGACCACATCTGCAGTACTACCAGGGGTCCCTTAAAATGAAAGAGTTTTTTGTTGTGACGCCGGTTGCATTTCAGCAATGAGGGACAGGGTCCCCCTAAGTAGATGGTGATGGTAGCACCCAGGTGTAGGATTGCCAGAGTGGTGTAAGGGTTGCCTAAAATGTCACTTTAGGTGTTGGGGCTGTGCACTTGTCACGGTGCTCCTACCTGGATGTCCTGGAACCCCAGGCGTAGTCGTCCGAAGCAGTGCAAATTAAGTAAATAGTTGAGGGATTTGTAGAATAAATGGAGTCCAGACTTGTATTAAAGTAGTTAACAGCTTTAGGGCTTGTTCACATCACCGTTTTGCTTTCCGTTCTTCTGATCCGTCAGAAGAAGATTGAGAAAAACAAACAAACAGGATCCTGTAAAAAAAAAAATAATCCTGTTGCATCAGTTGTCATCCATTTAAGCTATTTCTGTCTGAGATCCGTTTTTTTAGATGGGGAAAAAAAGTCCTGCATGCAGTACTTTTGTTTCCGTCTAAGAAAACGGATCTCAGACAGAAATGGCTCAAACGGATAACAACTGATGCAACAGGATCCGTTTTTTTACTGGATCCTTTAAAAAAATTGATCCGTAGCAATCCTATGCATAGCTGATGCCACAGGACCCGTTTTTTTACTGGATCCTGTCCCCCCCCCCCCTTCTCTTTTTCTGGCGGATCAGAAGAACGGAAAGCTAAACGGTGATGTGAACTCGCCCATACTTGCGTAAACTTTCATCAAGGAACAATCTCCCAATTTTATCTTGGTTACCAGCAGACTTTGGCATAAGTTCTGGCAGAATCTTTTCCTTTCTGTTGTACTTGGCTTTCTGTAGTCTGACTCTGTCTTTATCTGTATCCAGGGAACTTTACTCCTGGCTTGTGAGGCTTGCAGCTTGGGCCTCTATGTCCAACAGAGCTGAAGTGTGCTCTGCTTGCTTGCACACGACCTTCCCCTTGCAGGGGTACTCTAGTCTGACCCTCACTAACTAAGAGACTAACTCTAGAGAGGGCTAGAATGTAGAGACAAGTTCCATGCTCTGCCATAGGTTCCGTCATCTGCTGGTGAACCAGGCACACTACATGAACATTAACAATTTCAAACATAGGAAATGCACAGTGTGGAGGACCTAGACAAAATACACAGAATGACACCATACCAGCACACACAGATAGGAGCGGGGCGTAGGAGTGGTAATGCCACTTGGCGGCATTACACATCCTTCATTATTTACATAGCTGCAGAGGCTTATCCGTATGAGTGATATAGCACTGCAGTTCATATCATTACCAGGTACATATGACCCACTGGCTGCATTACCAGGTACATATGACCCACTGGCTGCATTACCAGGTATAGATGACCCACTGGCTGCATTACCAGGTATAGATGACCCACTGGTTGCATTACCAGGTACAGATGACCCACTGGCTGCATTACCAGGTACAGACGACCCACTGTGCCTATGTAAACAGTGTGGTGATTGGCAAAGGTCCTGTTGGTTCCACAAAGTAGTGCACCAGTAACCTTGTTGAAATGCTACTAAAACTAACTCTTTACCATGCTCTACATTTGCACTACCACACCCTTTATCTTTTTCACCATATCTGCAAATGTCACAAATGTCATACCCTAGATAAATCTGCTATTCACTTCCTCTTCAGACATTATAGCCTTGAATTGTTCAGGTGACATAGCTGCTTAGTGCGGATATACAGTAATGGCGGGTTTACATAGCTCAATTTCTAGATCAAATATCAGGAACAAACGTTTGTACAAACCCTTGTTCCAGATATTCGGCCTGCGTAAAGGTGCCGCAGATCACCCAATGAACGAGCAGAATGCTCATCCATGGGGTGAAATGATCCTTGGTGTGGACACCTTAATCATGGGGTCTGCACAGCAGACTGTGCTATGCAAACAGCGATCTGCTGCCCAGAAACAATGTCTTTGTATAAGGATGAGCGATGGCTGTAACGATCACTCGTCCTCATACAGCTGAGGTGATTGCTACACGTTAAGGCAACTCTTCACTTCCACTAAGGAGCTAGTAATTATCATGAAAAAAAGCTTCCTACCCGATAATTGTCTACCTGTCGGCACAATGTAAATGCTCCTTAAAGGAAACCTGCCATCAACTTTATGCTGATCTCACTGAGGGCAGTATAAAATAGTGACAGAAATGCTGATTTCAGCAGTGTGTCACTCGTGAGCTAAATGTAAGTGGTTGCTGAGAACCAGCATCATAATCATTGCAGTCCAGGCCTTGAAAAGAGTCACATCTACCTGAGAAGAGTCCTGGTTATTATAATCTCCTGCTCTCCCACCCATCTGCTGATGATTGGCAGTTCTCTCCTAGAGAGAAAAGGAGAAAACTAGGTAGAAGCCTGTCAGTCATCAGCAGGAGAGCAGGAATTCATGAATAACCAGGACTCTTCTCAGGTGGCCGGGACTCTTTTCCAGGCCCAGTCTGCAATGATTATGATGTTGGTTCTTGGCAACCACTTCCTTTTAACTTAATTATTTATGACATTAATTAATGACAGACCGCTGAAATCATCTCACCTGTCTACTTTATTCTGCCGTTAGTATGGGCAGCACAAAGTTGATGACAGGTTCCCTTTAAAGGGCTTCTGCCAGCAGATTTGTACCTATGAAACTGGCTGACCTGTTGGCATTGTGCTTGGCATCTACGTTGGTCTACGTTTGCATATATTACAACATCATTTTTCTCAGCAATGTGGGCACATATGAACATGGGGCCAACACAGATGCCTTCAGCTGCCAAGTGCACATGTAACAGGTCAGCCAGTGTCATAGGTACAGATCTGCTAATAAATGCTCTTTAAGTCGGAAACTGAAGGTGGCCATTTGTTCATCCATAGCGCTCTGATGTGGATTAAATAACCATCATTATGATATCTACCTTACAAATACTTACTGGAGAGTGAGATAACAATCAGCAAGGTAACTGCATACCTTACACCAATAGAAGTGATTGAAGGTATCTGTCACATCAGTTTGCAGTAATTTCCAACGATCAAATCTTGCTTGCAAATGTACACACACGCCATAACTTTTGTGCATTATTTTTTTTTGTTTTGTTTTTTACCATGGGTGCTTTTTATGTTATGACCCTTTTTAATATCTTATGTTGTATGATAGGTATCCGAATTCCCAAAAGATGTGGAAATCCGAGCACTAATTGAGGGGCAGTTTATGGCTAAGAGGATCTATGCAGAAAGACTTGGTTATAAAATATGTAAGTTCAACTTTTCTATAATCAGTATCATTTTTATTTAAGGGTTTGTCCTCTGTTTTTCTTAGAAGGGTCCTGTGACAATAAGCTGATCACATCACTAAGTCCTGCTGGAACCCCCAATGTTCAGATGTAATCTGTTAGGGAACCTAGTAGCAAGTATTCAGTTACCCTGCATTGTCTTCACTGCAATACACAAAGTGCTTGTTCATGTGACATGTTCTCTACAGACACCACAGCGTGCCCAGATCCGCGTTGGTTATCATACATATCTGATCCCCCGCCCGTTCTGTCTGCCCTGCTGCCCCGTCAACCCTGTAAGTCAAGGGACTTCCCCTGTCAACATCTGGTTTGACACTGGTTAATGTGATCACTACAGCCAATGTCTAGACACAGCAGTGAGGTGTCATGGGTGACGGCTGCAGCTGTCACGTGACCCAGTCTCAAACCAGATGTTGACATGGGGAGACCCAGGACCTGCAGAGCCAGCGGTGCAGCGATGGAGCTGGAACCCAGTGGGGTGGATTAGGCAAGAATGATTACCACCATGAGTTTGGTCATATTGTGAAGTTTGTAGAAAGCGTGCAGAAAGGTGAACAACCCCTTCAAAGGGGTATTCATGTATCATCTAGTGTTGAGCAAAGCATTTGAAGCGGAATTCAGTCTGAAGTTTAGGAAAACTTTGATTTGCAGTGAATCCAAATTCCCTCGTGCTTAATGGTAATGAATCAGCTTTTCCTAAAATGGGTGGCTGCACGTGTTACAAGGTGAAAGTAAGAAGGCTGGGAATGCGAGATCACCCCTAATGTTGCTCACACAGCCAATAAGCAGATAGCCATCCCCTGTGATGTCACAGAGCTATAAAACCCTGATCCCGCACGGTCTCCGTCATTGTCCTGTGAGCTGAGCTTAAAAAGACGTTGCAAGCGCTCATGTGCTGATAATGATTAGCAGAAGAATATTGGAGAGGGAGAGTGCAGGGAAACTTATGCTGCATCAGTTTTGTTTATTTATTCCTACATTTACTTATTCCTACATCAGCCGTAAACTAAGATATGCAATTCAATACCAATAAGATGGAAGCATTTAATACTCTGGTGCCAGCGTGCCAACCATCCAATACCATCCATCCTCATATTTTGCTGGCTTTATTTCTTCCAAATCATCCTTCAAAGTTTCCATGTCCTAGAAAAGTCAGCAAGATGCAGAGAGAGCAGAAGCTGGATGTTCCTGATGACATATTCTCATCGATATTAGATGATGTGGAAAAGGAAGAAAAGCAGATTTCAGAAAAAGTTCTCCCACCTATAGGGCAGGAGAGTGTTGGGGTTGGAGAAGTGGGTCTTCATTATTAACTGAAAGGCAGCTGCGAGGTAATTGGCCACTTAGTTCTTCACCAAAACATGGCTGCAACCTGCCCGCAGAGCGGCCACTCTGTGTGACCATACCCTAAGGCAGAGTGGCCTCAGTATACCTGATTTATAGTGATTATTGATGAATTTATTCATAATTAATCAAATTTCTTGTGGAACTTCAGTGAAGCTACCGAATCATCTCTAGTTAAAACATACCTTTTACTAAAGAAACGCTAAAACTTCATGTAATTCTTTAACTTACGTGTTTTGCGCATGTAGTGCTTATTTATAGCATCATGATATGATAAAGGGGTCATGCACACGACCATATCCGTTTTGCGGTCTGCAAATCGCAGATCTGCAAAACACGGATACCAGCCGGGTGCATGCAGCCATTTCTATTTTAACTCCTGCAGAAATGGCCTATCCTTATCTGCAATTTTTTTTGCAGGGCAGGGGAACGGGCATACAATGTGCTGTCCTTATCTTTTGTGGCCCTATTTAAATGAGTAGGTCTCCATCAGAGCCACAAAAATGGGGTTCAGATGCAGACCAAACATACAGTCGTGTGCATGAGCCCTAAGCATTACATGTGTGAAACATGTAAGCTAAGGAACACTGTGAAGTTTTAATGTTTCTTTTGTAAAAGTTAAGTTTGTGGAATATCAGCCAGCACTTGGAGTCCAAAGGATGGTCTGTGCTGCCTCTTACTACATCAAGGAATTCTATACAGTGCTGGTTTTTGGGTGTGCTCCAGCCACTCTGGTCACCACATAAGACTTGCATTCTGATTTCAGTCTTAAATGTCTGAGATGGCAAAATTTATTGAAGTGTTACTTTTTGATTATAACATGTACTGTAGTAACATCCCTGTTACTAAGTGTCTTTTTTACATGGGCTGAGAGCTGGGGTAATTATAAGTGATGAGCGGCATAGACAATATTCGAATCTGCGATATTTCAGCCAAATATTTGGAATAAATTCATAAATTCGTCATTACAAAAATCAGTAATGTAATATGCGCATATTGTGCACAATTTAATTACCTATAACATATATTAAACACACAATCACACAAAGGCTTTATGCCAATACCCTATCCATGAGACAGGTGTAGTCAGCATACCTTACAATAGCAGCCTTGTGCACTAGGAGACATTCAAATCCAGCTCTCACTGAGATCCAGTAAGCCTCAAAGTTGCTTGATTTAAGTTAGATAGCTTGGTGGGACCTGTGCACCTAGATCATTATCATTAGGGTGACATAAATTGATATATTATTTTTTTTGGATGCCAGCTAACTCTTCTCTCACTGTTTAGGAGGGCTGCATAAAAATTTTCAGTTTTCTAATTGTCCTAATATTATATTCAATAACCTTTCTATACAGTTTTTTCATGTAAATTGATTTGCATAAACTTGAATATGGGAAAGACATGCAAATTAGCAGAATCTGCCTTGTTTTTTAGCTGAAACACTGTTTGCATATATATTATTTTCTTGATTGCAAAAATCAGCAGTGTAATATTCGCGTATTGTGCGCGCAATACAGGCATGGGTCATTTTTCAAGCTGCTAGAAGTTTCCTGAGACTGGACAAAATGATTGGCATGGCAGAACCTTACAATAGCTTTACATACAGATAGAGTGCTCCAATATATTCGCGATTGCGCAAATCGGCAATTGATGTGCATATACGGGCAACTTCAAATTTTAGCAGATCTGACTACAGTCGTGGCCAAAAGTTTTGAGAATGACACAAATATTAGTTTTCACAAAGTTTGCTGCTAAACTGCTTTTAGATCTTTGTTTCAGTTGTTTCTGTGATGTAGTGAAATATAATTACACGCACTTCATACGTTTCAAAGGCTTTTATCGACAATTACATGACATTTATGCAAGAGTCAGTATTTGCAGTGTTGGCCCTTCTTTTTCAGGACCTCTGCAATTCGACTGGGCATGCTCTCAATCAACTTCTGGGCCAATTCCTGACTGATAACAACCCATTCTTTCATAATCACTTCTTGGAGCTTGTCAGAATTAGTTGGTTTTTGTTTGTCCACCCGCCTCTTGAGGATTGACCCCAAGTTCTCAATGGGATTAAGATCTGGGGAGTTTCCAGGCCATGGACCCAAAATGTCAACGTTTTGGTCCCCGAGCCACTTAGTTATCACTTTTGCCTTATGGCACGGTGCTCTATCGTGCTGGAAAATGCATTGTTCTTCACCAAACTGTTGTTTGTTCAAAGACGTTGCTGTTGGAGGGTGTTTTGGTACCATTCTTTATTCGTGGCTGTGTTTTTGGGCAAAATTGTGAGTGAGCCCACTCCCTTGGATGAGAAGCAACCCCACACATGAATGGTCTCAGGATGCTTTACTGTTGGCATAACACAGGACTAATGGTAGCGCTCACCTTTTCTTCTCCGGACAAGCCTTTTTCCAGATGCCCCAAACAATCGGAAAGAGGCTTCATCGGAGAATATGACTTGGCCTCAGTCCTCAGCAGTCAATTTACCATACTTTCTGCAGAAGATCAATCTGTCCTTGATGTTTTTTTTTGGAGAGAAGTGGCTTCTTTGCTGCCCTTCTTGACACCAGGCGATCTTCCAAAAGTCTTCGCCTCACTGTGCGTGCAGATGCGCTGACACCTGCCTGCTGCCATTCCTGAGCAAGCTCTGCACTGGTGGCACTCCGATCCCGCAGCTTAGGAGACGATCCTGGCGCTTGCTGGACTTTCTTGGATGCCCTTAAGCCTTCTTAACAAGAATTGAACCGCTTTCCTTGAAGTTCTTGATGATCCTATAAATTGTTGATTGAGGTGCAATCTTAGTAGCCACAATATCCTTGCCTGTGAAGCCATTTTTATGCAACGCAATGATGGCTGCACGCGTTTCTTTGCAGGTCACCATGGTTAACAATGGAGGAACAATGATTTCAAGCATCACCCTCCTTTTAACATGTCAAGTCTGCCATTTTAACCCAATCATCCTGACATAATGATCTCCAGTCTTGTGCTCGTCAACATTCTCACCTGAGTTAACAAGACTATTACTGAAATGATCTCAGCAGGTCCTTTAATGACAGCAATGAAATGCAGTGGAAAGTTTTTTTGGGATTAAGTTAATTTTGATGGCAAAGAAGGACTATGCAATTCATCTGATCACTCTTCATAACATTCTGGAGTATATGCAAATTGCTATTATAAAAACTTAAGCAGCAACTTTTCCAATTTCCAATATTTATGTAATTCTCAAAACTTTTGGCCACGACTGTACATATTACTGATTGTTGCACTAAGTATTGTTGTGAACTTGTGATATCACAGCACTATGTCTGTAGCATGTATCTATGGACAACAGAACATATCACCCTACCTAACACCCTGCTCTGGAACCTATCAGCTACACTATATCACTATCTAATCTACACTGACTATCTCCCACTAACTATCTGTATTATATATTTAAGCTAACTAACTCTCTAATGTAATGTGACAGCAAAACACAGAGCACAGCAATGACACTGCTGTCTCTCTCAGAACTGAAAACAAACTGCAGAAAATGGCTGCTGGGGAGGTTCTTATATAGTAAGGGGTAGGCAACTTTCCTATTGGTTGCTAGGGATGTTGCTAAGCTCAGACAAAGACATTGCTGCCTTCTCATTGGCCCAAAAGCAAGAAGCAGGGAGGGATCATGGGTTCAGATGGAAAAAAATGACAAATATAAGAAAATACAAATATATAGCATTAACGTAAAATCCAGCTCATCAGATCCAAAGAGAAAAACTTTATTATGGCGATAAAAACAACATGCGTAGATGAGACTTTCTTGTGTATTTTTGGAAGTTTTTATCGCCATAATAAAGTTTTTCTCTTTTGGATCTGACGGGCTGGATTTTACGTTTGTGCTATATTTTCAAGTTTGCTGTGTCCAGGCGCTGTGCCTGTGCTTGCAGCCAGAGAAACAGGTGAGAGTTGTCTTACTTCGTTTTCTGAATATATAGCACTATATTCTAAATATTCGTGAATTCTTGAAGTGCAGATATTCGCGATAAATATTCGCAATTTGAATATTCACGCCCAACACTAGCGGGGAGCAGGGAAGTATACTTCCCTTCACAGGCCAGTTGGAAGAGGGAATCCAAATATTTGCATAAAGCTGATAAACCCCGTTAAAGTGGCAACAAAACATGTTACTGATGGCTGGAAACGCAATGTCGCACAGAGAGGTCTGGTTACCAAATGAACTGTACAATGCCCAAATCTGCTTCCCTAGATCAAGCATGCAGGTTTATTTTAATACAGAGAGCGGAAATGGCTGTTGCAAAGCATCAGAATAATTGAAATCCAGTATATTCGACCCCTCTTTACCCTAACATCTGCCATCTTGGGACAGGAGGGAGGTCCTGATAGACACTAGATTACTGATCTGAACTTTGGCTGACTGTTATCTAATGTTTATGGCCAGCTTAAGACTTTTTATCCAGTATAATTATTGTGTAATATTATTGCTGAGCTGCTATACATTTAATTTAATTCCAGCCTACTAGATATTGAAAATGTTTAGAACACTTCAATAGTATAGAAAATAAATAAAGGGGGGCATTTACCAACCTATTTACGACTTTTTTGTGGTATAAACAGGTCACACATTTTGTCATGTGCCATTTGTGGGACAAAATGTGCGGCATTTTCTCCTTCACACCACCTTTTAGATTTTTTGAGAAAAGGGTGTGTGCCATGATGACGGTGATACAGGCCTGCCACATTTATCTTTTATCACGCCAGTTTTCTGGCATGAACAAAAACTTAAATCTATGGCAGCTAGGAAGCTGCACGGCCAGAAGATGCATCAAATATATGAGAGGTGTTTGCCTCTGCATGAATTTGGCCCCGTCCTCCAGCAGCACAGAGAGAATCAAGACCAGAGTACAGTATGCCTGTTTTTTTATATGTCCCCCAAAAGCATAGAAATTCAGAATTTGTTACCTGTGTTAGGGTAGTTCCACATTTCTGGCTTCCTGATTTGTCATAGGTGCAAAAAAACAAAACAAAAATGACAGCAGTCCCAGATCCCTTACTTATATACACCAGCGCCACCTGACAGAAGTGATTGATTTATATTTGGGACTGTCGTTATGCTATCTATAAGTTACCAGAAAAAATGGCTCTGCTCTATTTTTTCCAGCAAAAATAGTGGAATCTGAAGTGGTGATGTCTAGCAAATACTCCTTCCCAGATGTGAACATAACCTTAAGGGTGCTCTGGTTATGTCCAGTGTTAGAGAAGATTTATAGAAAATCTCTTAATTTAGTGATTAATGACACATCACTAGGAAATTTAAATTCACAGTTCTGACATACCCACTGTCCAAGAATGTAAATACAGAATTAGAGGTGTTAAATCAGTTGGTTCTCAGAAAGACCACCATAAAACTTAACCTTAAAATTATAAAAAAAATTGTGTGGGGAAAAAAAAAATTCCACCTTAGTCAGCAAATGGATAGTCAAGAGATAGGTGAAGATCTCACCCTAAACCATCCTTAGTTATATCTGTGGAAGTTCAGTATTAGTCAGGTGTAATTAGGGATGCTTTAAGGGGAGATCTTCACCTATCTATGGACTACCAGGTTCATGACTGCCTGCCTGATTTAATATTGGTAAGTTGATAGGAAACCATGTTCCATGAGATCTGATCTCTTCCATAACAGAGTAGGTTTGACTTTTGTATGCAGATACTCATGCACAAATAGCCATACAGTAAATGTAAGATTTGTCTTTAAATCACATGCCTATAACAATATCTTGCTGTGACTGAAACTGTGCGCCAATGGGAATGTAAAAATGAATAGTAATACTGTAAGTGGAGAATCCTTATAATTCTAGCAAACAACGTATATTAGAAGCCTTGATCTCAGCCTTGAAACATTTATTGCATTATCATTAAATTTATAAATCCAAAAATTTAAAAATGATGATATCATAAATGGGTACTCATCGATCTATGGTCCATAATCACAAGGCCCATTACCAGTCAGTAGGCAACAGTAGTAGCACTTTAGCAATTCTAGAGCTGGGCACTCCAATATAGCAATTTCTATTGTGTGGGTGGACATGTACAATGCCTTGAAAAAGTAGTCATACCCCTTGACCTTTTTCCACATTTTTCACGTTACACCCACAAACTTAAATGTATTTTATTGGGATTTTATGTGATAGACCAACACAAAGTAGCACGTACTGTTTGTGAGAAGTGTAAATGAAATGATACATGTCTTTCAAAATCTTTAATAAATAAAAATCTGGAAAGTGTATTCAGCCCCCTGAGTCAATACTTTGTATTTTCATTGCAATACAGATGCGAGTCTTTTGGGGTATGTCTCTACCAGCTTTGCACGTCTAAAGGCTGACATTTTTGCCCTTTCTTAAAATAGTTCAAGCTCAGTCAGATTGGATAGAGAGCGTCTGTGAACAGCACTTTTCCAGTCTTGCCTCAGATTCTCAATGGGATTTAGGTCTGGAATGTGACTGGGCCATTCCAACACATGAATATGCTTTGATCTAAACCATTCCATTGTAGCTCTGGCTGTATGTTTAGGGTTGTTATCCTGCTGGAAGATGAACTTCCTCCCCAGTTTCAAGTCTTTTGCAGCCTCTACTAGGTTTTCCTGCTGGATTGCCCTGTATTTAGCTCCATCCATCTTCCCATCAACTCTGATCAACTTCCCTCTCCCTCCTCATTCACAGGGGATTTTCACAAGATAGCTCGACAATCCGGGTTTTGTGGTTTTTGAAGATTTTATTGAAACCACAAGACCACAAAACCCGGGGTGTGTTATGCGCCTAATGTCCATTCGCTCGGATTTAATCCAGACGAGCTATCTTGTGCAAACCCCATTACTTACATAAGTGGCAATCTGGCCCTCACCCAAGGTCATCTTGGACATCACACGGCAGCACCAACCCAAGCGTCTTGAAACTACTCAGCCTCCCCCCACCAGGATTGCACCACACCAAGTGCAACCCCATCAGGTGAGTATAATAGACTCACCCTGATAAGAGGGAGGTTGTACTATCTTACACACCAATACCTATGAGCGCCCTCTCTTTCCTCTCTTTGGTCAACCAATTGCTGCATTCACAGGGGGATGAGGGGTGGTGATCTGCAGTGTTAGTTTTCAGCCACACATAGGGTTTTGCATTTATGTTAAAAAGTTCAACTTTGGTCTCATCCCCTACATGGCTTGTAGGGGATGAGCCCTAAGCATTACATGTGTGAAACATGTAAGCTAAGGAACACTGTGAAGTTTTAATGTTTCTTTTGTAAAAGTTAAGTTTGTGGAATATCAGCCAGCACTTGGAGTCCAAAGGATGGTCTGTGCTGCCTCTTACTACATCAAGGAATTCTATACAGTGCTGGTTTTTGGGTGTGCTCCAGCCACTCTGGTCACCACATAAGACTTGCATTCTGATTTCAGTCTTGAATGTCTGAGATGGCAAAATTTATTGAAGTGTTACTTTTTGATTATAACATGTACTGTAGTAACATCCCTGTTACTAAGTGTCTTTTTACATGGGCTGAGAGCTGGGGTAATTATAAGTGATGAGCGGCATAGACAATATTCGAATCTGCGATATTTCAGCCAAATATTTGGAATAAATTCATAAATTCGCCATTACAAAATCAGTAATGTAATATGCGTATATTGTGCACAATTTAATTACCTATAACATATATTAAACACACTAATCACACAAAGGCTTTTATGCCAATACCCTATCCATGAGACAGGTGTAGTCAGCATACCTTACAATAGCAGCCTTGTGCACTAGGAGACATTCAAATCCAGCTCTCACTGAGATCCAGTAAGCCTCAAAGTTGCTTGATTTAAGTTAGATAGCTTAGTGGGACCTGTGCACCTAGATCATTATCATTAGGGTGACATAAATTGATATATTATTTTTTTGGATGCCAGCTAACTCTTCTCTCACTGTTTAGGAGGGCTGCATAAAAATTTTCAGTTTTCTAATTGTCCTAATATTATATTCAATAACCTTTCTATACAGTTTTTTCATGTAAATTGATTTGCATAAACTTGAATATGGGAAAGACATGCAAATTAGCAGAATCTGCCTTGTTTTTTAGCTGAAACACTGTTTGCATATATATTATTTTCTTTGATTGCAAAAATCAGCAGTGTAATATTCGCGTATTGTGCGCGCGCAATACAGGCATGGGTCATTTTTCAAGCTGCTAGAAGTTTCCTGAGACTGGACAAAATGATTGGCATGGCAGAACCTTACAATAGCTTTACATACAGATAGAGTGCTCTAATATATTCGCGATTAGCGCAATCGGGCAATTGATGTGCATATTTTTGTGCAATACGGGCAACTTCAAATTTTAGCAGATCTGACTACAGTCGTGGGCCAAAAGTTTTGAGAATGACACAAATATTAGTTTTCACAAAGTTTGCTGCTAAACTGCTTTTAGATCTTTGTTTCAGTTGTTTCTGTGATGTAGTGAAATATAATTACACGCACTTCATACGTTTCAAAGGCTTTTATCGACAATTACATGACATTTATGCAAGAGTCAGTATTTGCAGTGTTGGCCCTTCTTTTCAGGACCTCTGCAATTCGACTGGGCATGCTCTCAATCAACTTCTGGGCCAATTCCTGACTGATAGCAACCCATTCTTTCATAATCACTTCTTGGAGTTTGTCAGAATTAGTGGGTTTTTGTTTGTCCACCCGCCTCTTGAGGATTGACCACAAGTTCTCAATGGGATTAAGATCTGGGGAGTTTCCAGGCCATGGACCCAAAATGTCAACGTTTTGGTCCCCGAGCCACTTAGTTATCACTTTTGCCTTATGGCACGGTGCTCCATCGTGCTGGAAAATGCATTGTTCTTCACCAAACTGTTGTTGATTGTTGGAAGAAGTTGCTGTTGGAGGGTGTTTTGGTACCATTCTTTATTCATGGCTGTGTTTTTGGGCAAAATTGTGAGTGAGCCCACTCCTTGGATGAGAAGCAACCCCACACATGAATGGTCTCAGGATGCTTTACTGTTGGCATAACACAGGACTGATGGTAGCGCTCACCTTTTCTTTCTCCGGACAAGCCTTTTCCAGATGCCCCAAACAATCGGAAAGAGGCTTCATCGGAGAATATGACTTGCCTCAGTCCTCAGCAGTCCATTCACCATACTTTCTGCAGAAGATCAATCTGTCCCTTGATGTTTTTTTGGAGAGAAGTGGCTTCTTTGCTGCCCTTCTTGACACCAGGCCATCTTCCAAAGTCTTCGCCTCACTGTGCGTGCAGATGCGCCTGACACCTGCCTGCTGCCATTCCTGAGCAAGCTCTGCACTGGTGGCACTCCGATCCCGCAGCTGAATCCTCTTAGGAGACGATCCTGGCGCTTGCTGGACTTTCTTGGACGCCCTGAAGCCTTCTTAACAAGAATTGAACCGCTTTCCTTGAAGTTCTTGATGATCCTATAAATTGTTGATTGAGGTGCAATCTTAGTAGCCACAATATCCTTGCCTGTGAAGCCATTTTTATGCAACGCAATGATGGCTGCACGCGTTTCTTTGCAGGTCACCATGGTTAATTTAATTTAATTCCAGCCTACTAGATATTGAAAATGTTTAGAACACTTCAATAGTATAGAAAATAAATAAAGGGGGCATTTACCAACCTATTTACGACTTTTGTGGTATAAACAGGTCACACATTTTGTCATGTGCCATTTGTGGGACAAAATGTGCGGCATTTTCTCCTTCACACCACCTTTTAGATTTTTTGAGAAAAGGGTGTGTGCCATGATGACGGTGATACAGGCCTGCCACATTTATCTTTTATCACGCCAGTTTTCTGGCATGAACAAAAACTTAAATCTATGGCAGCTAGGAAGCTGCACGGCCAGAAGATGCATCAAATATATGAGAGGTGTTTGCCTCTGCATGAATTTGGCCCCGTCCTCCAGCAGCACAGAGAGAATCAAGACCAGAGTACAGTATGCCTGTTTTTTATATGTCCCCCAAAAGCATAGAAATTCAGAATTTGTTACCTGTGTTAGGGTAGTTCCACATTTCTGGCTTCCTGATTTGTCATAGGTGCAAAAAAACAAAACAAAAATGACAGCAGTCCCAGATCCCTTACTTATATACACCAGCGCCACCTGACAGAAGTGATTGATTTATATTTGGGACTGTCGTTATGCTATCTATAAGTTACCAGAAAAATGGCTCTGCTCTATTTTTCCAGCAAAAATAGTGGAATCTGAAGTGGTGATGTCTAGCAAATACTCCTTCCCAGATGTGAACATAACCTTAAGGGTGCTCTGGTTATGTCCAGTGTTAGAGAAGATTTATAGAAAATCTCTTAATTTAGTGATTAATGACACATCACTAGGAAATTTAAATTCACAGTTCTGACATACCCACTGTCCAAGAATGTAAATACAGAATTAGAGGTGTTAAATCAGTTGGTTCTCAGAAAGACCACCATAAAACTTAACCTTAAAATTATAAAAAAAATTGTGTGGGGAAAAAAAATTCCACCTTAGTCAGCAAATGGATAGTCAAGAGATAGGTGAAGATCTCACCCTAAACCATCCTTAGTTATATCTGTGGAAGTTCAGTATTAGTCAGGTGTAATTAGGGATGCTTTAAGGGAGATCTTCACCTATCTATGGACTACCAGGTTCATGACTGCCTGCCTGATTTAATATTGGTAAGTTGATAGGAAACCATGTTCCATGAGATCTGATCTCTTCCATAACAGAGTAGGTTTGACTTTTGTATGCAGATACTCATGCACAAATAGCCATACAGTAAATGTAAGATTTGTCTTTAAATCACATGCCTATAACAATATCTTGCTGTGACTGAAACTGTGCGCCAATGGGAATGTAAAAATGAATAGTAATACTGTAAGTGGAGAATCCTTATAATTCTAGCAAACAACGTATATTAGAAGCCTTGATCTCAGCCTTGAAACATTTATTGCATTATCATTAAATTTATAAATCCAAAAATTTAAAAATGATGATATCATAAATGGGTACTCATCGATCTATGGTCCATAATCACAAGGCCCATTACCAGTCAGTAGGCAACAGTAGTAGCACTTTAGCAATTCTAGAGCTGGGCACTCCAATATAGCAATTTCTATTGTGTGGGTGGACATGTACAATGCCTTGAAAAAGTAGTCATACCCCTTGACCTTTTTTCCACATTTTTTCACGTTACACCCACAAACTTAAATGTATTTTATTGGGATTTTATGTGATAGACCAACACAAAGTAGCACGTACTGTTTGTGAGAAGTGTAAATGAAATGATACATGTCTTTCAAAATCTTTAATAAATAAAAATCTGGAAAGTGTATTCAGCCCCCCTGAGTCAATACTTTGTATTTTCATTGCAATACAGATGCGAGTCTTTTGGGGTATGTCTCTACCAGCTTTGCACGTCTAAAGGCTGACATTTTTGCCCTTTCTTAAAATAGTTCAAGCTCAGTCAGATTGGATAGAGAGCGTCTGTGAACAGCACTTTTCCAGTCTTGCCTCAGATTCTCAATGGGATTTAGGTCTGGAATGTGACTGGGCCATTCCAACACATGAATATGCTTTGATCTAAACCATTCCATTGTAGCTCTGGCTGTATGTTTAGGGTTGTTATCCTGCTGGAAGATGAACTTCCTCCCCAGTTTCAAGTCTTTTGCAGCCTCTACTAGGTTTTCCTGCTGGATTGCCCTGTATTTAGCTCCATCCATCTTCCCATCAACTCTGATCAACTTCCCTCTCCCTCCTCATTCACAGGGGATTTTCACAAGATAGCTCGACAATCCGGGTTTTGTGGTTTTTGAAGATTTTATTGAAACCACAAGACCACAAAACCCGGGGTGTGTTATGCGCCTAATGTCCATTCGCTCGGTTTAATCCAGACGAGGCTATCTTGTGCAAACCCCATTACTTACATAAGTGGCAATCTGGCCCTCACCCAAGGTCATCTTGGACATCACACGGCAGCACCAACCCAAGCGTCTTGAAACTACTCAGCCTCCCCCCACCAGGATTGCACCACACCAAGTGCAACCCCATCAGGTGAGTATAATAGACTCACCCTGATAAGAGGGAGGTTGTACTATCTTACACACCAATACCTATGAGCGCCCTCTCTTTCCTCTCTTTGGTCAACCAATTGCTGCATTCACAGGGGGATGAGGGGTGGTGATCTGCAGTGTTAGTTTTCAGCCACACATAGGGTTTTGCATTTATGTTAAAAAGTTCAACTTTGGTCTCATCCCCTACATGGCTTGTGGCAAACTGCAAAAGAGACTTCTCATGGTGTGCAAAAATGACTTTCTTCTTGCCACTCTTCCATAAAGGCCTGATTTGTGGAGTACATGACTAATAGTTGTCCGGTGGACAGATTCTCTCACCTAAGCTTTGAATCTTAACACTTATCCACAACTTTATCCCTGACCTGCTTGGTGTGTTCCTTGGATTTCATGATACTGTTTGATGTCTAATTTTCATTAATAAACCTCTGAGGCTAATTGAGAATAGATTACACACATCTGACCTCTGTTTATTAATTAGGTGACTTCTGAAGGCTTTTGGTCACAATGAATTTTATTTAGGGGTATCACATTACAGGGGCAGAATACAAATGAATGACACACTTTTGATTTATATTTATTAAAACATTTGAAAACCATGTACCGTAAGTCCCCCAATCAGACCTCAGATCAAAGCCCAATGTGAATGATTCCCATTAAGAAACCCATGCTCAGATCAGAGAAAAACAACTTACATCTTCTCCAGCTGCCACCCCTGTCATCCAGCTCTCTTCTTGTTCTTCCTGTGCTGTGACCCGAAGCCACACAACTTAAGGTCAAAGACCACCAACATCCCCACTCTGTGCACAATCATACACAGCAAGCATCCAAGGAAGACCAGGAAGCAGTGAGTACAGAGCCAGGATAGAGCTGCATTTACTGCATTTGGGGGGAGGAGGCGAATACACATCTTATATGGAGAAAAGCACGTTATCATTTTTTTTCACTTCACACATACTTGCCACCTTGTGTTGTCTATCACATAAAATCCCAATAAAATACATTTAAGTTTGTGGGTGTAACGTGAAAAAAATGTGGAAAAGTTCAAGGGGTATAAATACCTTTTCAAGGTATTACTGTGATGTGTTGAGGATCCTATTTTGGTATTACCTGACCAGGAGAAACATTCTCCACAATAGCATTTCCAATTCCCTACCTGACAAGTCATAGTGCTTCCCTGAAAAGGATGTCCCCAGTCACCAGTTGGTTTCCCTGCAGTTCACTTTTTTACTCTCCTATATTTGATGTGTTTCCCCAGTCACTGGGTAGATTTATCATTGCCCTTCAGTAAAAGAAAAGCTCATCACCTGCTCTTGTACCATGTAAGTGGACGAAGGTCTTTCATTGCCCCAAGCTGTCATAATCTAAAGGACTGGGCAAATTTTACTGTAATTTTAAGCCAAAACATGGGGTGAATTTATCATGAGGGTAATATTTAAATCAGTATTGCTCGAGTCTGTGTTGGTATACTTTGCACCAAGTTTAGCAAGTGATGCTTGTTTGTTAAATTTTGTCTAGAAATGCTGCTCCACTTTTTTTCTACCAATTTTCTGTCAATTTTCCAACTTTTTAAAAAGTCACAGTAATAGATCTGGAATGATAATTATTAATATGGCTTATCAGACCCACTTTCCCACCCACATTTCAGAACTGAAGTGAGTGATAGAAAAATGATTAAAAAAAAGACCCCCCACCCCAAAAAATCCTTTTTTTTTTTTTTAAAGCCAGAATTCTGGAGTGTAGGGTTTGATAATTCTTCCCCTTCACATTTGTGTTTTGGATACCGTCTGTATACACCAGGAACATGTACAAAACTTCGTATCCTTAGCCCATAATACCCTACATGCTAAGAAAGTGTAATCTAAGGAAAAGTTCTGTTATGAGTTGGCATGCTTTTTTGAATTGAAAAGCAGCTGAGTACAAGTTTTAACACTGGGATATCCTGTGATAGGAGTCAGTAGGTGACATATGCATTTGTACAGTATAACATACAGCTGCATAATGTACATCGTGGCTATTTCTGTGAACAGAGTCTTAACAATCATTCAGTAACATAATGTAAAAAATTGTAAATTTATCTGTGTCCTTTATGAGAACATCACTAAGCACTGCGGCTGCTGCTGACCAATATCAGCTCAATAGCTGTATCAGCCATGGGGATTATAAGTACGTTGTTTCTTCATAAGGCAGAAAGTTAGCTGCAGTTGTAAACTTTGCAATCTCTTACAGTCCTCGTGGACTCAATAAAACAAAATTGGACAGGGAGCTCTAGATCAAAAATCTTGGAGTTTGGAAGAGCAATAAAACTGAGCTATGTAATGTACGCCGTTACTTTTCCATCACTGCAATAAAGCAATTTAAAGTTAACCCGTAAGCTCTGTTTTTGTTATATAACCTGCCCACTGTACCCCTTTAATAAAGTCAAGCATTCCCTGCCTGAATCCCACCTCCTAAGTTTGATTGATGTTCCCGGTCACAAGGAACATCATCCCCTTACATGCGCTGTTCTGTTGCATCTGCAGCGCATGCTCAGTCAGGTTTGGTGTACAGCACCTGGAGGTTGTCTCTGGAAAGGTTGTGTGCATTGCGGGAGCACAGAGGGCTGGGAGTGGGCTCTTCTGTTGCGTGGTGATTGCACCTGGAAGCAAGGAGCTATACACTAAACGTGACTGAGCAGGTGCAGGAAATGCGATAGAACGGCGCCTGGGTGCCTGTGTGAGATCGTCAAGGGCAAGAGGATGATATTTCTTGTAATAGGGAATGTCGATCAAGATGCAGGAGCTGGAGTTCAAACAGGGAATGCTTAACTTCAAGGAAGCAACTGGAAGCCTCCTTGACTTTAAGAGGCTAATTTGCATACATCCAAGTCTGGATCAAAGTTGATTTTCCGCAGATTGAACATGTTGGAAAAAGGGAACAAGAGGCACCTCAGGAGCAACATGAGAAGATTGAAAAAGTACTGTAGGCAGGTTATACACAAGAATGACCTGACAGGTCCCCATTAATATGGGCTGAAATGCTTTGATAGTGGCCTTAATTTGGTGGCTTTAAAGTAAAATTTAGTCTTCAGTCCCTTTCATTTTTTTCACATTTTCTTATGTTGCGACCGTGTACTAAAATAAAAAAAAGTTCAAGTATTCCCCTATTGTGCAGTCAATACCCCATAATGAGAAAGAGAAAACTGAATCTTTGAAATTTTTGCTAATTTATTGTAAAGGAAAAACTAGGGCTTAGTTGAAGATTGAACCATTGACGGCAATTACAGCCTCCAGTCTTCTTGGGTATGATGTCACAAGGTTTGCACACCTAGATTTGGGGATTTTCTGCCATTCTCTCCGCAGATCCTATCAAGTTCTGTCAGATTGGAGGAGGACTGTTAGGCAGGTGGCTCATGTCCACCGTTGTCCTGCTGTCCTGGGCAAGAGGAGGCATCATTCCATTCTCCCTGTATGTACTGGGACTAGTGCTCAGTAAACTCTTTTTTGGCACTCGGAGAGATAAGCCCTTTCTCCTGCCCCTGTCTAGGTGCTGATTAAATTGCTGATTAGCCTCCTATTTAGCTGGGCTCTGGATCCACCTCATCACCTGAGCTTTGAGGTTTCTACTTATTCCCTAGTGAAGGTGATCTCATCTGAATTCCCGTGTACCGAACCCTGTCTGTCTTCTGATTCTGCTCCTTGCTTCCTGCCCTGACCTTGGAACTGTGACCTGGACCATGCACGAACTCTGCCTGCCCTGACCTTGGAATCGGTATTTGGAATACTTAAGTACTCAGCCTTCCCCAAATATTGGTCTGTATTCAGACTATGCATTTGCCTGTGTCCTTGGTGCTTCACACTGGTGTCTCTGACTCCTGTGGGTCAGCAGCCAACTACACCAGGAATACTCCAGGAGGTAGCGGCCATGTTGGTTTCTTGTGGCGAAGTCCAGATTCCTGTACAGGGGTTAAAGTCACACATCCAGTGTCCGTGACAGGAACCATCGGTGGACAGCCATTTTCAGGTCTCTCCAGAGATGTTCAGTTGGGTTTAAGTTAGGGATCTGGGCCACTTTAGCACATTCACAGAATTGTTCTTAAAGAGCATTTATCAGCAGATTTGTACCTATGAAACTATCTGAGCTGTTGATTGTGCACTTGGCAGCTGAAGGCATCTGTGTTGATCCCATGTTCATATGTGCCCGCATTACTGAGAAAAATAATGTTTTATTATATGCAAATGAGCGTCTAGGAGCAACAGGGGCGTTTTGGTTACTCCTAGAGACTTTTTCTCTGCAACTGCCACGTTCTCTGCACTTTTATTTACTTTAGGAGAAGTCAGGAGTAATGATGTTTTTAATTCCAGGCCCTGCCAATCAAAGTGCAAAGGGCGCAGCAGTTGCAGAGAGAGCAGAGCCTCTAGGTGTAATGTGAATGCCCCCGTTGCTCCTAGAAGCTCATTTGCATATATTAAACCATTTTTCTCAGCAATACGGGCACATATGAACATGGGACCAACACAGATGCCTTCAGCTGCCAAGTGCACATGTAACAGGTTAGCGAGTGTCATAGGTAAAAATCTGCTGACAGATGGCCTGTAAGCCACGCCTGTGTTGTCTTGACTGTGGGCTTAGGATCATAGTATTGTTGGAAGGTAAACCTTTGGCTCAGTCTGAGGTTAAGAGCCCTCTGGGTCAGGTTTTAATTTAGAATATCTCTGTACTTTGCCCCTTCCAGTTTCCCCTGTCCCAGCCACTGAAAATCTGGATTGGAGAAGTGCTGCAGTGATTGTTCACCTTTTGGATGTTTCTCCCATCTGTACACATTATCTTTGATGCTTAGAAAGAGTGACCATTGGGTTATTAGTTACCCCTCTTAACAAGGCCTCTGTCCCCCGATTACTTAATTTGGTGGAGCGGCCCGCTGTAGGAAGAGCCCTGGTTGTTCCAAACATCTTGCATTTAAGAATGATGAAACAAAATAATAGCTGATCTTAGGGAGACCAGCTACAGGAAACAAAGTGCAAAGCTCCCTGGGAAACAGTAATATGCAAAATAACTGTGGACCCCCAGTATTGGGTCTACAACACAGTGAAAGCCAGATATCCCTCAAAGGAAGGAAAACTAAGCAAAGGGGTGTCCTCATTACAGAGATCACCAAATCCACCATATTAAGTGGCCCCTATGTCAAGATCCCACTCTTTTACATGCTTTAAGGATGTGACGGGGAAGACCTAAGCCAGTTATCCTTTGCTCGGTTTTCCCTCCTTTGAGGGATATCTGGCTTTCACTGTGTTGTAGACCCAATACTGGGTCTTCACAGTTATTTTGCATTTAAGAATGATGGAAGCCACTGTGCTCTTGGTAGCTTTCAGTACAGCAGAAATTTGTAATACCCTTCTCCAGATCTGTGCCTCCACACAATTCTGTCTCTGAGATCTACAGTTCTTTCTCATTGTAGCTTAGACCTTATATAGACAAGACTGTGTATGTCCAATCAACTTAACGTACCACAGGAGGACTCTAATCAAGGGACAGAAACATCTCAAAGATAATTAAGCGCCCCCTTGGAAATGTCCAAGCTTATAGCCAATCCATCCCTGCTGGTTATCCCGTCCGCAGAGCTAATGTTGTGTCAACAGCAAGTGACCACTTCAATCAATCACTGGCCTGAAAGGTATACTGTCAAGGCCAGTGACTTGCTACAGTAGTCACTTGTCGATGTGATGTCATCAAGTGCACCTGGTAGCATTGGGTGTGGCAGAAATAGTAGCATGCCCACTTACTTTTTCCCACGTAGTATGTCTTTTATGAGATTGTCAGAATTAAGAATATGTGTAATAAAGTACTGATCATTGGGACATCTTTCTGGTCTTGCTTTCTGTAATCTAATGGAAGAAGACTTAATTTCACTTTTTTTTTAACATGCAATGGCTCTTTAAATGCATTAGATTTTATTTGCACAGCAAATTTAGATGGAATTTCCCTATAAGATTATTGGTGCTATTCAATACGTGCATACAAATTCAATTCTACAGATATGACAGTAGAGGGCGATAGAGTCTCAGCAATATTTCCTAATGCAGCATGGACATTCTGAGCATTCTTAGATTAAAATAGCATACTTGGTATTGTTTTACATCTTCTTATAAAATGCCTGACTTAATGATCACATTTTAACAAGAGAGCTTTATGTTTGGTCATTGCTGCCTTAAAGGGGTTTCCCAAGATACAAACTCATCCCCTATCCACAGTATAGGGCATATGCAGGGGCGTAACTATAGGCTCATGGGCCCTGGTGCAAGAGTTCAGTTTGGGCCCCCCTACCCTCAATACCGTTTCCTAACACCACCAGACCCCTGCATGCCCACCATGCCCAATGGCAGAACTAAAATCTCACAGAGAAAATACATTTGAATCCAATAAGTGCATAATAATAATAATAATAATAATAAGGATGCCATTTAAAAGTAGTAAAGTATAGTTGGCTGAACCGAGCATGCATGTGGTCTGATCAGGGAGAGTCACTACCGCCTTTGGTTAAACTTCCATGAGAACATTGGGATACTGAAATCTAACACGCCCGATTATTTTGTTCCATGGCATCTGCCATTGGGGGAGGATCGGGGCACCCGCATACACATGATAGGGTTAAAGATCTCACCAAAACTGGTGGGTTAAGTTGTTTTAAGCTGACTATAGGGTTCTGTAGGATTCTCTGACATGGTATTAACCATGATAGGTTTAGGTACATGGGCTCAGAAGACAGTATCAAACATGATAGGCTTCTAATCACCAGCTCAAAAGCACCGTATCACACATGATATGCTAAGATACACCAGGAGCTTAGATGCATCTGCTCATAAGACAGTATATGCTTAGATATGCCATCTTAGCAGTACAGTATCACACAAGAGGTTTAGATACACCGCTTAGCAGACAGCATCTTAGATACACAGGCTCAGTGGGCAGTACTACACAATAGGATTAGATACGCCAGCTCAACAGACATTATCACAGATGATAGACTTAGACATACCAGCTCAGTAGCACAGTATCAGAGAGTGTAGGCTTAGATACACCAGCTTAGCAGTGAAATATCATAATTAAGAGGTTTATATACACAAACTCAGTTAAGAGTATCACACATGACATAGGCTTAGCTACACCAGTTCAGCAGTACAATATTGCACATGATAGGTTAGATCAGTGTTTCCCAACCAGTGTGCCTCCAGCTTTTGCAAAACTACAACTCCCAGCATGCCCGGACAGCCTTTGGCTGTGCAGACATGCTGGGAGTTGTAGTTCCGCAACAGCTGGAGGCACACTGGTTGGGAAACACAGGGTTAGATACATGGCCTCTACAGTATAGTAGCACACTTGAGAGGGGTTAATGTACAGTATCACATATGATATGCTTAGATACATCTATACTCCCAGAAGATTATTCCATTGATGACTGTGCATTAGTCATGTTGGTCCCTGAGGGCCCCCTCATTGTCTGGCGACAGGGAACAGCCACCATAATCTCTTCTGCTATTTTCTTCTTAATGTCAGGGAGGAACATGCAGTCAGACCGGACGCCCCTTCTGGGGAAATATTCAGTTTATGCCTGAAGCCAAGTTTACTGCACCTCATGTAGTGATAACGGCGTCCCGGCCGTACAGCCACAGTGCGCCCACAACATGGACATCCACAGTGCCTCCATCACCTCACTGACTCCAGCAGGTGCGCGGCATGCAGCTTGACCTCCCCCACGTCCGGCCCGTACAACTCTGCCAGGCAGGAGCGGGACCATTTCCTCTCCTCACTGCGCCTGCACGCACACACGCTCTGCCTCCGCCCCCACCCTATGTGAACTTACTAAGCCGGCGCCGCCAGCAAGCATTATATGTAAATCACTCAGGGCTTTACTCTATCTCTCCTGGGGGGACGCGTGGGCCCCCCTGACTTAGGGGCCCGGTCGCAATTGCGACCGCTGCGACCCCTATAGCTACGCCACTGGGCATATGTATCTGATCGGTGGGGGTGCAACCACTGAAATCTCCAATGACATGAGAATGGGAGTCCCATGTCCCCTTAAGAAAGGAGCAGGAGGTAAATGATATACATTAGTGACATTACAGAGATATTCATCATCAATTGTAACACTAAAAAAAAAAAACAGCATGTGACTGTGCAGCAAACTAAGGGCGCATTCACATGACCGCGACATGTTTTGTGGTCTGTAAAACACGGATGGCACCCGTGTGCATTCTGCAATTTGCAGAACATAATGGGCAGCCCATTATCGTAATGCCTATTCTTGCGGACAAGAATAGGACACGGTATAAAAAGCTGGGCACTCACTTATATTTGGGACCAAACAATTTAATTAAATATATAATAAAAAGCACAAATACCATACATTATATAAACAACATTAGAAACATATTAGAAAATCGCATTAGAAAGATCGTCCTGGACTAAAAAGGATACTTCAAATAGTCTCTCCTCCGATGATATGAGGACCTGATTTATGGCACGTGTGCAGCGTCCCACTACACAGGCCCAAGAAATCGTATTCAAAGTTAATTGCAACCACAGCGAGATTGCCAAGGTAGAAGTATGTCGTATACAGTCGGTATTCCTGAGACACTGGTGGTATGATGATGAATACACTTACGTGTCCACGATTACACCCTTCGATTATACCGCACTTATTCGCATCTCACACTGACCGGCAGACATGTGTCGATGTCGATTAAAACTCTGAGGTTGATGACGTCCTCACATAGACGGGCGGGTGGCTCGCTCTTTCACGGCTTACAGCTTGTAGTTGGTGGTTATCCTGTATTGTTTTCTTTAGTAAAAAGATGATTTTGCGTGGCAATGCTGCAGTATGAAGAGTAGTTTTCTATAATTCGGAGTCCTCCTTGCTAAAGATTAGGGGGGGTGGTGGTACCAAACGCGTTTCGGGACTGTATATTGTCTCCTCCTCAGCCCGCCTATGTGAGGACGTCATCAACCTCAGAGTTTTAATTGACATTGACACATGTCTGCAGGTCAGCGTGAGATGCGAATAAGTGCGGTATAATCGAAGGGTGTAATCGTGGACACATAAGTGTATTTATCATCATACCACCGGTGTCTCAGGAATAACGGTTGTATACGACATACTTATACCTTGGCAATATCGCCGTGGTTGCAATGAACTTTGAATACGATTTCTTGGGCCTGTGTAGTGGGACTCCGCACACGTGCCATAGATCGGGTCCTCATATCATCGGAAGAGAGACTATTTGAATCCTTTTTAGTCCAGGACGATCTTTCTAATGCGATTTTCTAATGTGATTTTTCTAATATGTTTCTAATGTTGTTTATATAATGTATGGTATTTGTGCTTTTTATTATATATTTAATTAAATTGTTTGGTCCCAAATATAAGTGAGTGCCCAGCTTTTTATACCATTTTTGCACTTTTGTATAGTGAGTCTATATCAGCTGGGAGCACCACTGTTCTATGGTTTGACAGCCTTGTGCAGCCTTATCACACCTTATAAGAATAGGACATGCTCCATCTTTTTTGCGGAGCAACGGAACAACAGATGCAGACTGCACACTGTGTGCTGTTGCAACTTTTGCGGCCCCATTGAAATTAATGGATGCAGACCCATTCATATGGTCGTGTGAATGAGCCCTAAAAGTTATGCTGTGGGCATTTTGCAAGTATGATATAGGCTTGTATGCTGTTCTTATTTGGCATAATTTATATAAAGTATAGAGGCTACAAAATAGCCATTAAAGTGTCCTATAGCTGCAGGTCCCATAGACAGTAGAGGGCCTTGCATGCTAGGGCACCTCTTAATCCCAGTGGCCATAAGACAATCCCAGAGGTGGGAACACACTTGTTAGACACTTGTAGCATATCTGGGGCATATGCCATAAATGCACAAGACATGAATATCCCTTTAAAGGGAAATGGGCAGCAGAGTACTAATCTGCCAAAGCCAGGACTGCGAACCAGCGCCGCAAGAGAGATGAGTCTGATGCCACACGCTGCCCCTATGAGAAGCAGTCACCCACACTATAATAGTTGTAGAAGTTCACTACTGCATACTGACTGACACAGTTGTGACCCTTAACAGTACTGTGGACACTACCTTAAAGAGGACCCGCCACCTCTCCTGACATGTCTATTTTAGTATATTAACTGTAACTCTATTTTGTGCTATTCCTATAAACTGACAACTTTATTACCATTCCCCTTACCATTCTGCTTGTCGAATGGGTTTGTCCCTAAACAGTCTGACACTGCCAGCACTGATAAGACAATGGCTGAGTGTATAAGGATAATTTCAGAAGGAATAACAGAGGCACAACACAGTGTAGAGCTCCAGAAAAAGATAGTCAATGATTGTTATTTCATGAAGAATACAAGTACAGTATTTGCTAAAAATATACGTTAGGGGCCGACATGTCCTCTTCAATTGGGTAGATAAAAACCTAAGAGAAGTTTCTGCCATATAAAATCCAACAGACTGTGTCCCAGATTTACTCATTCTATAGATGATGTAAGCTTAGACCGGCTGTCTAGACCTGTACCAGATTTATCACAGGGGCTCAGGCTGGTTGATGAATCTGGTTCAGGGAGAGACCCTTTTCTCTGACTCTATACATGCTGTATGTCAATCTCATGTGTGCCCACTGCTGTCAATATTCACTCATGATGTAGAAGATCAGAAGCAAGGCTGCTGCGTAATAGCAACAATATTCTGGATACAGTATACCAACCTATTATTATGCTTTTAATTAGTGGCTGGATTTCTGTATGTTCTGTATTTTTCATGTGGGCAGAACCCTTAAAAAAATGAAAGCATTGGGCTAGCGACTGTGTATATGTCTGCCTTTGATCAAATCCTTTAATCCGATGAATGTATTTGGTTTATAGGTATATTTGCCCTCTGAATCATCAGTACAGCATAATCCAAAGAAACAACATAGAAAAGCTTCACTAGTGACACGGCCTCACGTGTCAGCCAGGCCTCTTAATCATTGATGGGTTTAAGAATCACAATATTTGCTTTTCTTTCCCGATACGTTGGAAAAATGGTGTCACAGCCAATTGCCTTCAGTGTCTAGTCAGCATGCCATCAAATATTTAACCAGTATTAATTCCCAGTAAGGTGTGGAGACGCGCTCTCAGTCCTTGTCAGCCACATCTGCCCGGAAATGTTACGATTTCCAATCACAGCTGTCGTAGATGTTAGGCAGGATGCGATGATGGCAGAGACAGAACTAGGAGGCCGCTTTCTTGTTGTAATCCTCTTCAAAGGAATAAGCAATGGTTTTCTCCTCTCCATAGCAGGAAGTGTTGCTGAACAATCTGTATGTTTGTAATGGACTTTAACAGTAACGATGGAATACAGATGCTTCCCAGAATACAGAAAGAAAAGATGCGTATATACACAAGAGGAAATGTAGAAATGTATGCAGTGACTATAACATGATGACATCAATATGTATGCCAGACGCAAGGAAAACAGTCATATTAAGATCAAAGAGAGGAACAGAAAAGCAGAAGTCACGGGGGGAGAAGAAAGGGAAGAGAGACGGGAAGGTATAGATCTTATTCAAGACCCACTGGAGGGAAAGAAAAATGAAAAGAATAATTAAAGGGAACCTGTAGCCAGGAATGGACTGATAAACCACACTGCTTTGTAGGGCTAGCTCAGCTGATTGCAAGGATACCTTTCACTTAGCGATCTCTTGCTTTATTCTGGAGAAAAAAAAGGCTTTAAATCCATATTCTGATGAGCAGTAAAGTGCACTGAGGGTGGGACTAAGTTACTCTGTGCACCCGTGCTCCTCCTGCTTTCTGGTCAGGTTCCTGCATAGTCATTTCACCTGGATCATGTGAATTAAGAAGGAAAGTGAGGATCAGAAGGAGCAATTATCAATATAATATAAAAGGGGAGGATGTTTGGGTCACATACATTTGCATACTGAAGGCTTGCTAAAGATTTCTTAGGTTTGTAAATTACTTCCAAGTTACTACCAAATAGTTGCACCCCTTACTGCCCTCACTCGAAAAGGTGCAAATACTCATAACTGCTTGGAATCTGCATTCTAGGCCTCAAACTATCTTAAATCCTTCTTCTCCTCTGCATCAGTTCTTGATCATCTAGACCAGGGATGCCCAACCTGCGGCCCTCCAGCTGTTGCAAAACTACAACTTCCAGTATGCCTGGACAACCTAGAGCTATTAGGGCATGCTGGGAGTTGTAGTTTTGCAACAGCTGGGGGGCCGCAGGTTGAGCATCCCTGATCTAGACACTAGCATAGCATTTTACTCCCTTTAAAGGGAGTCTGTCACCAGCAACCTCCCTATTCAACTGTTTGTATAGACACATAGCTGTGCTTCGTCTCATTAAAACGCAGTTTCTTTTGTTTATTTGAAGCTCCATTACCAAATCGTGATACTTTTTCTGAATATGCAAATTAGGGCTTTGGTGCAAAGAAGGCCTCACTATTGCTCTTGTTGCGTCCAAGCTCCACTCCTTTCTGTGGCCAGCTCTTCCCTCTCTGCATAGCCGCTGCCTGGCCTTGTCAATCAAAACAGCTAGGGAGGGGCCAGCCACAGAAGGAGTGGAGCTTGGGTGCAATAAGAGCATTGGTGATTGCACCAAAGGCCTAATTTGCATATTAAGAAATGGCATTGTAATTCAGGAATGGAGCCTCTGATCAACAGAGATACAGTGTTTTAATCAGGTGAACCACAGCTATGTGTCTATGCAAACAGTTGGATAGGGAGGTCGCTGGTGACAGACTCCTTTTAAGAACAATTTGGCCTCAGGCACTATTCAAATAAGATACAATTCAAAAAAAAAAGAGAAAAAAAGCACGGATCGCACATCCACATGCTATGCATTGATCTATTATTGCTTCTCAGCACAATTCATATCCCTTCTCAGCGTAAATAATAGTATGGTATGTAAAACCCTACTCTACTATTTAAAGGGAACCTGTCACCAGGAAATTCACTGATAAACCAGCCATGCTGCCTTGTAGAGCTCACTCTGCTGAATATAATGATACCTTTCTCTTGGTGATCTGTTGTTTTATTGTGGAGAAAAAGTACTTTTAATCCATATGCTAATAAGCTGATTTGAGTCCAGCATTTTTTCTATTCAGAGCTGTAGCCCCTCCCCTATTCACTTCTATAGATCAATAAATAAATAAACCACGCCCCTTTTACATCTGAAGAAGTGAATAGGGGAGGGGCTACAGCTCTGAATAGAAAAAATGCTGGACTCATATCAACTACTGGACTCAAATCAGCTCATTAGCATATGGATTAAAAGTACTTTTTCTCCACAATAAAGCAACAGATCACCAAGTGAAAGGTATCATTATATTCAGCAGAGTGAGCCCTACAAGGCAGTGTGCCTGGTTTATCAGTGAATTTCCTGGTGACAGGTTCCCTTTAAATAAGGGAATGTGTTGACGTATAATGATGAAACATTTTGGATAATTATTAAGGGATTGCTCTCTCACAAGGGTCGGCAATGACAGACTTCTCCTCAAACAGGGGGTTTTCATGCTCAAACAGAGCTTTATTTGTCACACAGCACATCACACTTCCAAGTTTGGCATCATTAGGCACCATGAAGTCACAGCTTCACCTCTCAACATGTTACATCAACACAAAACAGCAAAAGCTTGCCGGGCTAGGCACTAACTATACAGAGGTCTCCCTAACTCACCTCTAGGTCAATGTTCACACTGCGGTATTCGGCTTCGGTCACACAGCCTCCTAGCTGTGACCAGTACAAACCACCAGTCCTCCTGGTGGAAGCTGCGAAATGCCTTGGGGGGGATATGGTCCAGCAGTCCTCTTGACTCTGACCGTGTGACACCTCTCTTTTTCAGGCGTCCTGGGCCCCCCCAAACTCAGGCTTCCTTAGCCTTGTGGCTCCACAGCCCTCCTGGCTGGAACCACACAAAGCTTCTGCAGGCTTCCTTCTCAATTTCCCCAAACTGAGTCTTCCTCAGCCTTGTGGCCCCCCAGCCCTCCTGGCTGGGACCACACAGAGCCTCTGCAGGCTTCCTTCTCAACTCCGAGGATTGCTTTATCCCCAAGTGATTATTGCACCTGACCTAACCACAGGCCAGGTGATCGTGGGGAAAACACAGCAAATCATACCATACATCTCCTCTAATCGGTTTCCGGCACCGTTCTAGGAGACACATATCTTCCCTCTTCATTTGAGGCCTGTCACTGCCTCACATCATGTTTTACCTTTTTAGCATATTTCTGTGATATCAAATGATCTCGATTCTAAGAAATACAGTGAGTAAAATTATTTGCATTATCAGAAGGAAGCCAATATCAAGATCTAATTTCCCGTCATGTACCAAGTTTATTTACTCTCCCACCAATGTCATACAAACCAGCCAAAATTGTAAAAGATTCAGGACAAGCTGCCGTGCTGGCCAATAAGCTGCCGTGCTGCCAAATTGCTATTTCTATTGCTATGTTTATAAAGCAATTTATCTGTCAGTAAATCATCGCAGCATACAGAGAGGTTCGAGTCATTGACAAGAACTTTGCTTTCACACATAGACAATGGTGACAACCGTTCTCAAGTTGGTTATTTTACCTGCTTGCATCAGTGGCTACTGTTTCTAATGACAACCTCTGGTTTCAGAACAGAGGACAGGAAATATTGTATCAATTGCCTGCTTGTCTGATTATATGACAGCTGACCTCTACTGAAAACTGTTCTCTAAAATACGACAGCTAGAAATTACCCAAGTCTGTGCTAGAATCCTTTGAGATGTTATTTTATCAAACCAGTAACTGGCTCAACTAGCCAGGCAAGACCTACGAGAAATCTTAATATATCAGTTAAAGTACAGGGAAACCCCCAGAGCATCATTTTTATACTGCCATGGCTGTGCGCCTGCAATATATCACGCACACAAATGAGAAAAGGGAACTATCCATTCTTCACTAATATACCTAAAGGGGTTTTCCAAGATCCAGCAGGTCCTGCAAACCCACCTTAATTACGCATAACTGGCCTGTAGAAGAACGTTTGGGAACCTGCCGCTTCTCTTCTGAAAATACTGCATCCGCCAGTGTTACATACTTTACCAGATTGCCAGCCTGGACTATAGATGAGATGAGGGGCTAGAACGATTAAAGATTTTATACCGTGACTAATGTAAAAATCAGACGGAATATATTACATGACAATCTCTTTTTGACAAAGCTAGAACCAACCCTGCACCTCACGTGAATCCAGAGATGTCCCCATTCATTGCTCCAATTGGTCTGCAAGATTTTCTTCAGGCTGGCAAGTCGGGAGGTGTGTCCTTTCTGTGGGGGTTTCTCCTTTCTGCTGCAGCTCTCTTCCTGTCTCAGCTCAGGAAGTATGTCATTCAGCTTTCTTCTTGTAACTGTCACAGCTTCTTATAGTAGATATGACTGGCGGCAGTTGAAGGATGGAACTGAGTATGCGCAACCATGCTTATCCAGCTTAGTAAGTGGACGTCTGCACAGGGGTGCACCATTATAATAAAGTAAAGAGAATGTCCAATAACGGGAGTATTTTTTTTTAAGAAAGTACGTAAATTGCAAAACGTACCAGTTTTTCATGCTGAATTATATTAAAATAACATGTATTGGTGGCAAATTCCCTTTAAGGCTGTATCTTGCATACCTAGCAGATTTTTTCTATGGAGACTGATTCTGAGGGTCTGAATGGACTAATAGCTTACACAATATTTGAAAGGATGTGGAAGATCGGGTAAGCTACTCACAATAGGCATGGCAATATCATTTCTCCTTATGCAAAACCAACTGGAAAGTGGAGAGAGAGCTACGGGGCAGTGTTAACCACCTCAGCCGCCCTAGCTTAAACCCCCTTAATGACCAGGCCACTTTTTACAATTCTGCACTACACTACTTTCACCGTTTATTTCTCGGTCATACAACTTGGCACCCAAATGAATTTTACCTCCTTTTCTTCTCACAAATACAGCTTTCTTTTGGTGGTATTTGATTGCTGCTGAGATTTTTCGTTTTTCTGATATTAATCAAAAAAGACAGCAATTTTCTCAAAAAAAAATGTATTTTTAACTTTTTCTGGTAAAATTGTTCAAATATAATTACATTTCTATACAAGTTTGTGTCAGAATTCATTGTGCTACATGTCTTTGATAAAAAAAAACCAATAAGTGTATATTGGTTTGCGCAAAAGTTATAGCGTCTACAAACTATGGTACAAAAAAGTGAATTTCGGCATTTTGAAGCAGCTCTGACTTTGAGCACCTGTCATGTTTCTTCAGGTGCTAGAATGCCAGGATAGTATAAATACCCCCCAAATGACACCATTTTGGAAAGAAGACACCCCAAAGTATTCGCGGAGGGGCATGGTGAGTTCATGTATGATTTTTTTTTTTCACAAGTTAGCGGAAAATGACACTTTCTGAGGAAAAAAATAATAATAATAAAGTTTCCATTTCTGCTAACTTCTGGCAAAAAAAAATAAAAAATCTCCCACGGACTCACTATGCCCCTCAGTGAATACCTTGGGGTGTCTACTTTCTGAAATGGAGTCATTTGTGGGGTGTGTTTACTGTTCTGGCATTTTGGGACTAAATTGTGAGCAACCCTGTAAAGCCTAAAGGTACTCGTTGGACTTTCGGCCCCTTTACGCACCTAGGCTGCAAAAAAGTGTCACTCATGTGGTATCGCCCTACTCAGGAGAAGTAGGGCAATGTGTTTTAGGGTGAATTTTTACATATACCCATGCTGGGGGAGAGAAATATCTCTGTAAATTGACAACTTTGTATAATTTTTTTTTAAAAGATTGTCATTTATAGAGATATTTTTCACACCCAGCATGGGTATATGTAAAAATACACCTCAAAACACATTGCCCTACTTCTCCTGAGTACGGCGATACCACATTAGTGACACTTTTTTGCAGCCAAGATGCGCAAAGGGGCCCAAATTCCAATGAGTACCTTTAGGATTTCACAGGGCATTTTTACGCATTTGGATTCCAAACTACTTCTCACGCATTAGGGGCCCCTCCGTGTTTCCACATCCGTGTTTCCGCATCTGTGTTTCCGCATCCGTGTTTCCGTTTCCGCAAAAAAATAGAACATGTCCTATTCTTGTCCGCAATTGCGGACAAGAAAAGGCATTCTTTCTATAGTGCCAGCAATGTGCGGTCCGCAAAATGTGGAATGCACATTGCAGCCGTCCGTGTTTTGCGGATCCGTGTTTCCGTGTTTTGCGGATCCGTGTTTCCGCAAAACACACTATGGACGTGTGAATAAGGCCTTAGGCCCCATTCACATGTCCGCAATTCTGTTCCGCATTTTGCAGAACGGAATTGGAGACCCATTCATTTCTAAGGGGACAGACTTTGTCCCGCTCGGATCCGGAATTGCGGATCCGCACTTCCGGGGCCGCACTTCCGTTCCGCAAAAATATAGAACATGTCCTATTCTTGTCCGCAAGAAAAGACAAGAAAAGGCATTTTCTATATAGTTTTGTCAATGTGCGGATCCGCAAAATGCGGAAAGCACATTGCCGGTGTCCATGTTTTGCGGATCCGCAAAACACATATGGACGTCTGAATGGAGCCCTACAGGGGGGGTTATCAATGAGAGGGGGGTGATCAGGGAGTCTATATGGGGTGATCAGGGGTTAATAAGTGACAGGGGGGGGGGGGTTTGTAGTGTGGTGCTTGGTGCTACTTTCAGAGCTGCCTGTGTCCTCTGGTGGTCAATCCAAGTAAATAGGACCACCAGAGGACCAGGTAGCAGGTATATCAGAGGCTGTTAACAAAACAGCGTCTGATATACCTATTTGATGCTTTTTATTTTACATCTACAGCCTGCCAGCGAATGATCATCGCTGACAGGCTGTAGTATAACATCACTGCCAGACGCCGCTGTGAACGCATGCGCGTGCGGGCATTCACAGGAAGTCTCGCGTCTCGTGAGATGACGCATCGATGCATCAACGAGGAATAACCTGGTCGCCCGCAGGGTAGTGGTTAAAGGGGTTGTCTGGACTTTTTCGATTGATGACCTATCCTCAGGATCAATATCAGATCGGCGGGGTCCGACACCTGTCCGCCCGCTGCTGATTAGCTTTATGAGGAGACGGCACGTGCAGTGCGCACATGCCGTCTCTCTCCTCTCTTCCTGCTCGCTGTATGTCGATGGAACAGCAGCAGCGGACAGGAAGGCAGACAGCATGTGCGCACTGCGCACGCAGCCTCCTTATAACAGCAGATTGGCAGGGGTTTTGGACCTCCGCTGATCTGATATTGATTACCTATCCTGAGGATATGTCATCAATAGAAAAAGCCCGGACAACCCCTTTTAAAGGTCCACTGAGTTTTCATAAACATTGATATGTCATAGAGACATCAAAAGTTTTTATTGGTGGGGGTATGAATGCTGAGACCTCCACCGATCACTAGAACGAGGAGAGAGAAGTGCTTGGATTTTGTTTTCTCTCTTGCTCTTGAGGATGAAATTCAGATCGGCGGGGGTCCGACACCTGCCCCCCCTGCTGATTAGCTTAATGAGGAGATGGCATGCTCAGTGCTCATATGCCGTCTCCCTTCTCTCTTCCTGCTCGCTGTATGTCTATGGAACAGCAGCAGCAGCAGACAGGAAGGGAGACGGCACGTGCGCACTGTGTGCACAGTCTCCTTATAACAGCTGATCGGCGGTGGTGTCGGGAGTTGGACCCCCGCCAATCTGATATTGATTAACTATCCTGAGATAGGTCATCAATAGAAAAAGCCTGCACAACCAATTTTAAAGGTCCACTGTGTTTTCATAAACATTGATATGTCATAGGGACATCAAAAGTTTTGATTGGTGGGGGTCTGAGTGCTGAGACCTCCACCGATCTCTAGTATGAGGAGAGAGACGTGTTTGGATTTTGTTTTCTCTCTCCTTGCTGTAGAGGATGGAATTGAGATGCCAAAAGTGTTTTATTGAGCCCATTTCCTGCACCAAGGAAAGAGAGTGCCATATTCAAGCGCTTCTCTCCTCTACGTTCTAGGGATCGTGGGGGTCTAAGCACTCAGACCCCCACCAAGCTCTAAGACATATCAAAAGTTTTATGAAAACTCAGTGACCCTTGGAAAAAGGTGCAAATAACTTTTCTCCACCTAGGAACTGTGCCATTTACATGGCTGCTTTGTAAGTCATTGATTGATTCCAGAATAGATTTGGGTTAACAAAAATACGAACCACGGAACAGATCTCTTTCTGTCTTTTGTATAAGGATACAACTGATTTGTAGGGAAAATGTAATAACTGTCCCTTCCCTCATTATTTATTAAAATCTTAATTAGGCCTTACTTATTAAATGGAGCTCGAGAAAGCATTGCTTTACTCTAGGAAAAAAAAGGAAAAGGTCAAACAAATGAGGAATGGGTTCCTGGGCTTGGCATTTCCAGTGAGCTGAAAGTCTTCTGTTAAATGTGGTTTAAGTAGTAAATAATTATGTATGTAGAAAGTAAACAAATAATGCATAACTCATTTATAAATGCCCCCCCGCCAACAAGTCACATGCCGAGAGACATACTTAACTGGCACATAAAAGTTTATGATGACAATAATGTTGACAGTTTAGAGCTTTACTATATTATTTCTGGTTAGAGTTAAATTAGCCGTCTTATTAAAGAGATGCAAATGGTGTGAACTGAGCCCGTGATGTGGATTTTTCCTTCTGTTGTCTCTGAAAACTAGTGGGGCGAAACAAATTGCAATTAGATATTATCTGATTTGATTCATGACTTAAGTTGAAATATAAAACATTGCATTAGATCTGTATGTAATCCACAGTGCCGGAGATAAACAGAACACCCTTGTCTATCCATTTTAATCGCTTCTTTGTAAAGGGTACTTGAAACTGACTCTTTGTATCTAGAAAGCCTGATTGAAGCAGTACACAGAGGACAGCATGAAGGACATTAGGCAACCAGCAATTACAAGAGTGGCAATATGTGCCATATGAAAGAAGAGGAATATGTGAAGATGAAATAACATCTTGAAAATGAGTAACACCCTTAAATCAAAGTACAGTAATTAATCGATTCTGAAGTTTTCTTCACAATTGTAGTAAATGTGTTCCTGTCTCATTCCCTAGTAAAGGTGTGGCAGCAGGGCTCAGTAGATGTTAGGCCATCTGACAGTTTCCTTCTGGTTTATATTAGTGGGGTAACGGGGGACACCCTCTGGTAGTAAAATGCTTATGGTCATGTAGGTTTAACGCACACGCTCACAGCTAATATTCGTCCTAACACCGAGCAGTGAAGGGAGGAGCAGTAAGGTCAAGTTTGGAGAAAGCATTAAAGGGGTACAGTATTCCCATTTCAGACATTTATAGCATATCCACTGGATATGCCATAAATGTCTGATATATCCCACACTGCCAGAATGGGGCCTTTCTGACCCTGTCCCATCTGGATCTGGATCTGGCAGGCAGCATGGTCAGGACTACAGAAACAACTGAACAAACTGTGCTCCTATGGTTCTGTAACTCCCAATCACTTGAATAAGACTAAATGCTCCCCCATACACACCAGTGGATTGTCGGCTGAACCCGAAAAGAACCATGGGTTCAGCCAACAGTCTATTGTGTGTCAGAAGCTCCCAACTCTCCCCTGACAGATGATGTCAGTGGAAAGACTGATCAGGTGAAGTGAATATTACATTAATTATCTGATCTTTACACCCAGGAGATAAACCACCACAGAGGCGTCTGGCGGTGGCTTTCTCCCCTCTCCCCACTGACCACACATGAGCAAAACGTGTATGACAGTCAGGATAGCAATGGAATACTGGGTACTTAAAGTCACTCTGGAAAAAAACTAAAAGTGGCCCCATGTTGTCGACGGGTCCAGATTGACAGAAGGCGGGACAACACAAGTAGGCAGGAACAACAGAGGTAGGCAGAGCCAGCAATACCATAGTGCAGCACAAAATACCACCCCAGCAAAACCAAATACCACAGAGCAGCACAAAATACTGCTGCCCTCACTACAGCATCCAACTGTATTACCATCCTGAGGATGGTGATACAATTGAATTCGGGAATACTGATGCTCCTAGCATTAACTAATGCTGAGAGCATCAGATCGTTATGTACCCAGACGGTGGCCATGAGGGTGACCTCCTGGGCATCAGAACACCAGGAAATTTCCTTGCAGAGTCTATGGTCAATTCGCCCCTGCAGGATAGAGTCGGGAGAATCGCCAAACTCCTGAATGTGTATGGCCGCCTTAACAGAAGCAGCATTGCACAGTGAGCTGTTTCTGCAGCTTGTGAGATAACTGTGCTGACCTGTTTTCATAGCTCCCATTGATTCGAGAGTTGTGGGGAGAATGTAGCACAGTCCAGTTGGCTGTATCTGAAGCGCCACATCCAGGTGGGGCAGGGTTGGGAATTCCATTCTACAGAGGGCTGGAAACTGCATTTATCAGGCAATTATGAAATACAGTTTTGGTTATGCCAAAAACATCTGAAATAGGAATACCCCTTTAAAGGCATCAATGCAGAGTATGTCCAATAAATAAGTAGCTATGACTGATGTCACTGGTTTGGGAGCCCTGTAACTGCAGCAGTAGAGTCTTACATAGCTTATATATCTTTCATTTCTGGCTCAGACACAGGGCTACATTTTTTGAACAAAAATCACAGAAAACAAATAATGCACTAATACAATAGATGCAAGCATTATATATGGACTAAGCCCTTACTCTGTAAGGCTCTAGTCTTAGCCAATATATTTTGAACACATCTGTGCCCACCTACGCTCGCCGAGGTGGTCTCAGTCAGGCAGCTCCTACTCTAAACCTACCTATGCCATTGGGCATCTATTTTTGATTTAAAAAAAATTGATTAAGAGTCTCAGATTTGATTATATCAGAATGAGGACTTAGTCTATATATAATGCTTGCATCTATTGTGTTATTATTTGTTTTCTGTAATTTTTTTCATAGACAGGGGTCTTGTTCATATGCTGAATAGACAACCAGTTTAATGAAGCCAATTTCTTGAAAATAAAGAAAGGAAACAGGCATGACATTTCCTCACTGGCCATTCTACCTGGAAATTAAAAAAGTAAAAAACCAAAAGGTGGTGTCTGAATCTTCCATATTTCAAGTATTTCTATTATGGTTATGACGTAGGTAAAGCCGTTTATCAGGCTGACATTTCAGAGTATGCCAATATTGACGACTAGCTCTAATTGAATGGCACTCTGCTTTGCTAAGACTTTTTAAATTGTCATTGGATGTCGAAGAACTATAGGAATGAACTTAAGTCAATACAAATATCTCACAGTTTATAGAGTTTATGTCAATTAAATGAGATTGGAGGAAAAAAAATCAACTATGCTTAGGGTTGATATGTGACCGTTGCTTAAAAACTTGAAAATGTGTTTGCGGCTTTATGTAGATTTTTATGGATTTTTTCCTTATATTGTATCAATGAGAGGCATAAAAAATCTACCTTGCTACATTTTTTTTGGGTGTTTTTTTTAAGCAGTGGTTTTCGGGTGGGACATGAGCAGTGTACACAGCAGCCCAGTCATTCTGAGAAGAATCTCTGTATCGAAATTTGCCTGTGGGTTCCTTTAAATGCTTGTTATATTGGTTTATATCCCGTACTTACCTGATATCTGATTTCCTGCACATTATTTACTCAGTGATTGACCCAGATAGTTTGACTATGCTATGTGTTCCTGATCTAATTTTACCTTGTCTGAATTGCTGACCATTTCTGTTTCCTGCTCATTCTTAGTTTAAAGGGCTTGTTTGTTCTAAAAACAGCAATGTTTGTGCCAGCATCATAGAGGAAACATGCTTATCAGACTGTATTTTTAGTTTTGCTCTGGCCCCGTTCTGACGGCCACATCAGAAAAAATACATGCGGCATTTAGTGTTGCCACAGGATATTCCATCTGCCATTCATGTGATCTCTCCTCCAACTATCCTGCCCACTTAGATTAGATGTCATCAGTGGATCAGTATTGGGCCCTATTCTCTTCAATATATTTATTAATGATCTTGTAGAAGGCTTGCACAGTAAAATATCTATTTTTGCAGATGACACTAAACAGTGTAAAGTAATAAAAAAGCCTAGGGGGGGGGGGTGCGGAAAAATTATTATTATTTTTTAATCAATCATATGCGCGGGCGCTCTGACAGCTATGTTGTGTGCTGCGTGTGCCGTGCGCTTCCTCACTCACAGAGCGAGTCGCACACGGCAACACAGGGTCAGGGGGGTTGTGACTGGCGCCGCGGCTGTGGGCGACAGCAGGGAGTTGGTGACTCACACATCCAGACGGACTGCTATAGGTTAGCGTCAGCCACAGTTCCTGTTCACCTCAGTATGGTCCTGGTATGTTCTCTCTGGGCTCCGACAAGTTTGAGGACCTTTCCCACTCAGCCAATCAGTGGCCGCAGCTGTGTCACGTGTCAGGGCAGTGATTGGCTCAGCGGGAAAGGTCCTCAAACCAGCATTAGTCTGAAGCAGGGAGAAGATACCAGGACCACACAGAGGAGAAGGGGAGCTGCTGCAGACGGATTTTCTATTAGATTGAGACTTGGGCTTTGACTACGCCATTCCAACACATTCACATTAGCAGTGTGTTTGGGGTCATTGTCCTGCTGGAAGGTGAACCTCCGTCCTAGCCTCAAATCACGCACAGAGTGGTACAGGTTTTGCTCAAGAATATCCCTGTATTAAGCACCATCCATCTTTCCCTCAATTCTGGCAAGTTTCCCAGTCCTGGCTGCTGAAAAACATCCCCACAGCATGATGCTGCCACCATGACGGTGTTCTTTGGGTGATGTGATGTGTTGGGTTTGCGCCAGACATAGTGGTTTGTTTGATGGCCGAAAAGTTATATTTTAGTCTCATCAGACCAGAGCACCTTCCTCCATACATTTTGGTAGTATCCTACGTGCCTTTTCCCAAACTCACAACGTGCCTTTTTGTTTTTTGCTGAAAGTAATGGCTTTCTTCTGGCCACTCTCCCATAAAGCCCAACTCTATGGAGCGTACGACTTATTATCGTCCTATGTACAGATATTCCAGTCTCTGCTGGAACTCTGCAGCTCCTCCAGGGTTACCTTAGGTCTCTGTGCTGCCTCTTTGATTAATGCCCTCCTTGCCTGGTCCGTGAGTTTTGGTGGGCGGCTGTCTCTTGGCAGGTTTGCTGTTGTACCATGTTCTTTCCATTTGGTTATGATAGATTTAATGGTGCTCCTGGGGATCATCAAAGATTTGCATATTTTTTAGAACCTAACCCTGACTTGTACTTCTTAGCAACATTGTCCCTTACTTGTTTGGAGAGTTCCTTGGTCTTCATGGCAGTGTTTGGTTAGTGATGCCTCTTGCTTAGGTGTAGCAGCCTCTGGGGCCTTTCAAAAAAGGTGTGTATATGTAATGACAGATCATGTGACACTTAGATTGCACACAGGTAACATAATTTCACTAATTATCTGACTTTTGAAGGTAATTGGTTGCATCTGAGCTTTTTATGGGCTTCCTAACAAAGGGGGTGAATACATACGCACATGCCAATTTTCTGTTTTCTAATTCTAAACAATATTTATATATTTTTCTCATTTCACTTCACTATTGTGTTCTGATCCATCACATAAAATTCAGATTAACAAAACATTGAACTGTAGGCTGTAATATAACAAAACACGAAAAAGTCAAGGGGGTGAATACTTTTGCAAGGCACTGTATTTCTGGAGTGTAATAATATTACAGGCTATAGCTACTAGAGATGGGTTGTTAATTCAGGGAGTTATTCTGATTGCCTGATTGGAATCGGGAAGAATATTTTTTCCCAGAAAGTGGGGAAAATTAGCTTCTACTGTATCTCACAGGGTTTTTTGCCTTCCTCTGGATCAACTTGCAGGATAACAGGCTAAATTGGATGGACAGATGTCTTTTTTCAGCCTTATAAATTATGTTCCTATGTTACTCATCTGAATATTTGATGCACTGGAAAGGTATATGCTGCAGGAGAAATAGGACATTCTATTCTTCCATTCCACCAAAAGACTGATAGGGGTATTATGGCAACCATAAAGGTCCTGCTGTATGCGCCTAGGTTATTTACCTACAGCACATTTACCCCAGAGTGTACATGACAGTAGGTGTAGTAGGTGTTACATTATCCTACTTGTGCTCTTTTTAGGGGCAACACAGTGTAAAATCATAACCTTTGGGTCACCTTAAAGAAGTGAGCTGAACTTACTGAGCTGTTACTTTATTCTGGAGAAAAATTACTTTCAATCCATATGCAAATGAGCAGTAAGGGCACCGAGGGTGACCACAAGCCGCTCTGTGCACCCTTGCTCCTCCTGCTTTCTCTGCCAGCTCCTCCCTCTCCTTTATTTATAGGGCAGTAATATGACTATGCAGGAATCTATCCCTGTCATGAGAGCCTGGCAGAGGACGCAGGAGGAGCTAGCATGCACAGAGTAGCTTTGGCCCCGTCCTTGCTGCACTTAACTGCTGATTTGCAACGAGCTCCTGAGGAAGCGGGTGCAGAGGATGGGAGTGGTAATAGCCTTGATGAGATGTCTCAGAGTGTACTTTCTCAGACCATTGCTCCTTGGGGATCGGTGCAGTGGCAAGGTGGTATATGGAATCAAGCCAGAAGTAAAAGAAAAAAGTCTCTTTACTTAATGTAAAGGATAAGCTGTAGTACATCGGGCAGTTTACAATTTCTCTTCCCAGGTGATGACGTATGGTGACTGGTAAAGTGGTAAATAGTATGCTATCTTGCTGATGTCTCTCTCCTGGACCTCTGTGTAATGCGGACTTTGAGTTGGTCTGGCCTGGAGGTAATCTAGGTGATGAGTTTCTGAGCCGTAGTCCCTCACCCGCAGCAGGGTCAGTAAAGCTGTGACTTTCTGGCCACTTTGCTGATTGTAAACGCTGTAGCTTCTAAAAAGCTGTATCTTGGATTTTCTTGCAGTCTCTCTAGAGTAGTGGTCTCAGAGGAAAGTTGGATCAAGAACTGGCCCCTAAGACCCTCGGAGTAGGAGCAATTGAAAGTGCTTCCTTCCTCCTCACTGTCTAAACTAGAACTCTCTCTCCTGGCAGGAACCAGGACCATCCCACCAAGATGGGAGGAACAGGGTAGTTAACCTTGTCATGCTGGTGTACATACATAACAATTGCAGGTTATGTCCCTATGCAAATGTGAAGGTCTGGGGTATGAATGAAGCAGCAGATCAGTAATTTAAAGGTATCATTATGTTCGGCGGAGCTAGTCCTACAAGGCATTGTGCTCGATTTATCCATGCATTTCTTGGTGACAGACTCCCTTTAAGGTAATCTATTAGAGCAGGTTATACTGGGCTTAGGAACATTAAAAAATATTGATCGAGCTTATCCATAGTACCAGTGTTTTCCACACTGACCTGACTAGGCAAAAAAAGCACCCAAAAATATGTGAATTTTTGTGGTGTCACGATTAGCGGCATTATGTGAAACGTTTCTTATAGATTTTACCAACACTTTCTTTCATTGATTGAATTCTCCTATGCTTATAATTCAATACAGTAATTTGACCTATTCCTTTCTAGATTATTAGTGTGATTGGTTTACAAATTCTCATTCGTTTTCATATATTGTTCATATTCCTTTATTCATATATTATTTTATGATTTCTTCCAGATCTATTTTATATTCCAGGTATAGCAGAATAAGCGGGATAGTGAGCAGTTGGTATTACTTGTCATGTCATGAAATTAACTTCTTGCCGACCGCCTCACGCAGGATTGCGTCCTGCGGGCGGTCGGTCTGTTCCTCGTTGACGCGCCCGCGCGTCATCTCGCGAGAGGCGAGATTTCCTGTGAACGCGCGCGTTCACAGGATCACGTCGGGGAGAAGGTAAGCTACAGCCTGCCAGCGCTGATCGTGCGCTGGCAGGCTGTAGAAGTCAAGGACGGCATATCAGACGCTGTTTTGTTAACAGCGTCTGATATGCTTGCTGATCGTTCCTTTGGTGGTCCCTTTTGCTTGGGACCACCAAAGAAACTTTTGTAAGTGCACCAAAACACCACACAGACCCCCCCACCCATCCACCCCACCCCCACCCCCGTTACTGATTAACCCCTGATTAACCCCCGATCACCCCATGTCACCCCCTGTCACCCCCTGACACTAATTACCCCCTGTAAGACTCATTCAGACGTCCGTATGTGTTTTGCGGATCCATGGATCCACAGATCCGCAAAACACGGACACCAGCAATGTGCTTTCCGCATTTTGCGGATCCGCACATTGCCAGAACTATATAGAAAATGCTTTTTCTTGTCCGCACTGCGGACAAGAATAGGACATGCTCTATCTTTTGCGGAGCTGCGGCCGGATGCTTGGGGGCCGAAACCCGGAAGTTTGCGGCCGCAGCTCCAGAAATGCTGATGCGGCGAGCGCATAGTGTGCTCTCCGCATCACCGCCAGCCCCATTCACACTGAATGGGTCGGCATCTATTCCGCAGAATTTTTGCGGACGTGTGAATGGGGCCTTACTACTTTTTTTTTTGCACATTTTTGGCAGAGATTTATTCATCCACATTGATCGATGCGAATGAAAAAATCTGTGCCGTTTTGTTTTTTTTTGCACATATTTAGTAGAGATTTTTCATCCACATTGATTGATGCGAATGAAAAATCTGTGCCGCTCATTTTTTTCTTTTCAGCCCAGAGGCTGAACGGGAAAAATCTCATTACCCGTATGCTCAATATACGGAGAATCGCAGAAACTCCTAATGCTGGCCATACGTGTAATGATTGCGGAGACCCTCAAATGCCAGGGCAGTATAAATACCCCACATGTGACCCCATTTTAGAAAGAAGACTCCCAAGGTATTCCGTGAGGGGTATGGGGAGTTCATGTAAAATATTATTTTTGTCACAAGTTAGTGGAATATGAGACTGTAAAAAAATAAAAAAAAAATCAATTTCCGCTAACTTGTGCCAAATTTTTTTTTCTGTGAACTCGCCATACCCCTCACGGAATACCTTGGGGTGTCTTCTTTCCACAATGGGGTCACATGTGGGGTATTTATACTGCCCTGGCATTTTAGGGGTCCTAAAGTGTGAGAATCCAAATGCGTAAAAATGGCCTGTAGAAATCCTAAAGGTACACATTGGTTTTAGGCCCCTTTGCGCATCTTGGCTGCAAAAGTGTCACTCATGTGGTATCGCCGAACTCAGGAGAAGTAGGGCAGTAGCTTGAGGTGTATTTTACATATACCCATACTGTGTGTGAGAAATATCACTGTAAACGACAACTTTTTAAATTTTTTTATTCAAAGTTGTCAATTTACAGAGATATTTCTCTCACCCAGCATGGGTATATGTAAAAATACACCCCAAAACACATTGCCCTACTTCTCCTGAGTACGGCGATACCACATGAGTGACACTTTTTACAGCCTGGGTGCGCAAAGGGGCCCAAATTCCAACGAGTACCTTTAGGATTTACATGGCTGCTCACAATTTAGCCCCGCCCAAAATGCCAGAACAGTACAAACACCCCACAAATGACCCCATTTTGGAAAGAAGACACCCCAAGGTATTCGCTGAGGGGCATAGTGAGTCCATGAAAAATTTTACTTTTTGTCAAAAGTTAGCAGAAAGGTAGACTTTATGAGAAAAACAATAAAAATCAATTTCCGCTAACTTGTGCCAAAAAAATCTTCTATGAACTCGCCATGCCCCTCATGGAATACCTTGGGGTGTCTTCTTTCCAAAATGGGGTCACACGTGGGGTATTTATACTGCCCTGGCATTTTAGGGGCCCTAAAGCGTGAGAAGAAAAATGCGTAAAAATGCCCTCCTAAAAGGTACTCATTGGTTTTAGGGCCCTTTGCGCATCTTGGCTGCAAAGTGTCACTCATGTGGTATCGCCGTACTCAGGAGAAGTAGGGCAAGTGTTTGGGGTGTATTTACATATACCCATACTTGTGTGAGAAATATCTCTGTAAATTGACAACTTTGAATAAAAAATGTAAAAAGTTGTCGCTTACAGCAATATTTCTCAAACGCAGCATGGGTATATGTAAAAATACACCCCAAAACACATTGCCCTACTTCTCCTGAGTACGGCGATACCACATGAGTGACACTTTTTGCAGCCAAGATGCGCAAAGGGCCCTAAAACCAATGAGTACCTTTAGGATTTCACAGGCCATTTTTACGCATTTGGATTCTCACGCTTTAGGGGCCCCTAAAATGCCAGGTGAGTATAAATACCCCACATGTGACCCCATTTTGGAAAGAAGACACCCCAAGGTATTCCGTGAGGGGCATGGCGAGTTCACAGAATTTTTATTTTTTGGCACAAGTTAGCGGAAATTGATATATTTTTTTATTTTTTATTTTGTTTTTTACAAAGTCTCATATTCCACTAACTTGTGACAAAAAATAAAATTTTACATGAACTCACCATACCCCTCACGGAATACCTTGGGGTGTCTTCTTTCTAAAATGGGATCACATGTGGGGTATTTATACTGTCCTGGCATTTTAGGGGCCCCTAAAGCGTGAGAAGAAGTCTGGAATCCAAATGCGTAAAAATGCCCTGTGAAATCTTAAAGGTACTCATTGGTTTTAGGGCCCTTTGCACCAGGCTGCAAAAAGTGTCACACATGTGGTATCGCCGCATCAGGAGAAGTAGGGCAATAGCTTTGGGGTGTATTTTATATATACCTATACTGTGTGTGAAAATATCTCTGTAAACGACAACTTTTAAAAAATTTATACAAAGTTGTCAGTTTACAGAGATATTTCTCTCACCCAACATGGGTATATGTAAAAATACACCCCAAAACACATTGCCCTACTTCTCCTGAGTACGGCGATACCACATAAGTGACACTTTTTTGCAGCCTGGGTGCGCAAAGGGGCCCAAATTCCAACGAGTACCTTTAGGTTTTACATGGCGGCTCACAATTTAGCCCCGCCCAAAATGCCAGAACAGTAAACACACCCCACAAATGACCCTTTTCGGAAAGTAGACACCCCAAGGTATTCACTGAGGGGCATAGTGAGTCCGTCTGAGATTTCTTTTTTTGCCAGAAGTTAGCAGAAATTGAAACTTTTTTTTTTTTTTTTCTCAGAAAGTGTCATTTTCCGCTAACTTGTGAAAAAAATGAAATGATACATGAACTCACCATGCCCCTCCGCGAATACTTTGGGGTGTCTTCTTTCTAAAATGGTGTGATTTGGGGGTATTTATACTCATCCTGACATTCTAGCACCTGAAGAAACAGGACAGGCGCTCAGAATGTCAGAGCTGCTTCAAAATGCAGAAATTCACTTTTTTGCACCATAGTTTGTAAACGCTATAACTTTTACCCAAACCAATAAATATACACTTATTGGACTTTTTTTATCAAAGACATGTAGAACAATAAATTTAGAGAAAAATTTATATAGAAATGTAGTTTTTTTTGAAAAATTTTACAACAGAAAGTGAAAAATGTCATTTTTTTGCAAAAATATCGTTAAATTTGTATTAATGGCAAAAAAAGTAAAAATGTCAGCAACAATGAAATACCACCAAATGAAAGCTCTATTAGTGAGAAGAAAAGGAGGTAAAATTCATTTGGGTGGTAAGTTGCATGACGGAACAATAAACGGTGAAAGTAGTGTAGTGCGGAATTGTAAAAAGTGGCCTGGTCATTAAGGGTGTTTAAGCTAGGGGGGCTTAAGTGGTTAAAGAGGACCTCTCACCTCTCCTGACAGGCCTGTTTTAATAGCTTCATGCATTCCCCAACAATTGTGGAACATCTATTCTTATGTCTCTATGTTGTGCCATTCCTTTATTATTCCTTTATTATTCCTACTAGAAGTTATGAATGAATTGCTAGCAGTCTGCAGTAAGGGTACAGGGGGTGGTAACAAATTTTGGGGGGGGGGAGGGGGGGGATGTACCTGCACAGTCTAAAAATTGCAGCTCTGATTGGATAAAGTGGGTCTGTGCAGGTACACCCCCCAATTGGTTACCGCCCCTCTGTACCCTTACTGCAGACTGCTAGCAATTTATTTATAACTTCTAATAGAAATAATAGAGGAATGGTACAACATAGAGCCATAAGAATAGATGCTCCAGAATTGGTATTTCATGGGGAATGCATGAAGCTATTAAAACAGGCATGTCAGGAGCGGTGACAATTCCTCTTTAAATAGATCAGGATTGATTCATAGTACCAACACATTTATGCAATAACTGCGATTCATTGACCTGTAACTAGTCAATTCTAAATTTTCAATTTCAGATCAGTAAATGTCCCAGTGCTGAACGGTGTAATATCTCTCTCATGTAACGGCCGCCAATTAAGCTGCCAGTATTTCCATATGAAGTTTGACGTGCACACATACTTAGAGCTAATCACATTAGATGGATCGCCCGCATTTTACAAATTCATTAACATCACCTTGAACATTTAGCTGCAGAAGAGTAAAGAAAGAAAAGAGGGAAATGTTCTGACCTTGTCTTTCACACAAAATGTGTCGCATGGCAGCTATTTTCCCTGCTGGATTTCAGGTTGCACTGGGTGTAACTGACATGTTTCATTACTTTTGACAAATGGAGAAAGCTTTTATCTGCTAGTTTAACTGTAGTGTGCCCTTTGTCTGAGCTCAGTACAGGCGTACAACAATGTGACGGCTTATAAAGCGCACACAATGGTGGTACTTGTTAGCTATGTAACCTATACAATGATGGGATTTAATGCGACCTAATCTAGAAAGAGAGACACCCCACACCCTTAGAGGCCAGAATTGAATTCCTTCGCTGGATTTTATACACTTTTTTTAAAAAAAATATTGATTTTCTTTTTGTAGCAAATATTTATTACTTGTAGCAAACTTATTACTGCAGATGAACCTCCCAAAAAAGTACCCAGTCCTGGGGAACCCCTAATACTGTTGCTGGCGCAGAGAAGCTCGGTGTAGTGTAGGGTTAAGCACTGTAGAATTCTTGTTTAGTGCTATCATTTGGCTGAGATGTGCTGCAGGTAACAGTCCTGTTGCTATATTCTGAGGAACCCCTAATCAGGGTTTACAGAATGTCAGGATTCCTGGGAACCCTGGATGAGAGACACTCTTCTCTAATTCCAAACCGTTTGCTCCACTTTCAGGGCGATCTTCCATTTCCTGCATGGACTAGGGCTACTTTTACTTCTATGGGAGTTACAAAAACAGCTCAGTAAATGTGTTCTGTTCCAGTATCTTGCATTGTGTATTGGTATACTCCCCCCCCCCCCCGTTTTCTTTTCAGCTTTCTAGTTAGTTTAGCCTAGCCACTCCCTGTTTTCCAGTGATGCCTTGTTCTTAGTGTGTGCTCAGCTTTCTCAGTAGAAGCATCTATCTTCTTAGCTAGGAGATATTGTTGGCATCATTCTTTTACCCTCTGGATTACCCTGCAACATCTTGTAATACAATCTCTGGATTAAAAGACTGCTTGATTAACGCCTGGGTGTCTGATCTGTAAGCGGAGAATGTCAAATTCAACAAGTCCCTTCCGTGGGCATAGAGGCTGCTCTACAGGTTTGTGATTGTATATAGCTGACATTTTGAAAAGCCACAAAATGTGCATGCTGGGAGTTGTAGTTCCACAGCAGCTGAAGTGCCGGAGGTTGCTCATGCCTGGACTAGGGAAGCAGAGTCAAAATAGTTCTCCTCTATACCTCCCCTTGGCATTACAAGCATATAACAGATGTAAAGAGGTCCTGTCAGCTCTCCTGACATGTATGTTTTAATAAATCCAGGCATTCCCCATAATGTAACAATTCTAGTTAATCTTTTCTTGGAACTGTTTTGCGTTCCTTTGTTATCGCTACTAGACATATACGAATACATTGTCAAATGGGTGCTACCAGTTGGGGGCCTGTCCATATATTGTCACTTTCCCAACAGTGCTTCCAGTGTCAGGCTGTGCAGGGACACACCCATTTTAAAAGGGGAATTGTAAGACCTAGTTTTCAGTTTGTAGGAGGAATAACAGAGGAATGGCATAACGTAAGGTATGCCTCAGAATCATTTTTTCACGGGGAAATGCAAGTATTTACTATTTAGATTACTAGACATATTACAATTAGGGTTGAGTGATCCCGAACTGCAAAGTTCGGGTTTGTACCAAACTTTGCGAGTTCAGGTACCCGGACCCGAGCCCGGACTTTTTCACTGAAGTTCGGGTTCGGTGTTTGGGTGATTGTATTATTTTCCGTTATAACGGAGAATAATAGCATTCTTAAGATAGAATGCTAAATAAAATGGCCATTGAGTGGTTAAAAATAATAAAAAACTTGGCGTCATCACAGGTCCTGCTGAATGGATAGAAGATCACGTGGTAAGTGCGGTGACGTCATCGTAGGTCCTTTTGCAGGTCCTGAAAAAGAAGAGGATATCGGCTGCGTGATCAAGTGGATGAGGTGAGTTTTTTTATTTTTAACCCCTCAATGGCCATTTTATTTAGCGTTCTATCTCAAGAATGCTATTATTTTCTGTTATAACCATGCTATAATGGAAAATAATAAAGTGAAGTTTGGGTCCCCATTGACTTTAATGGGGTCTGGGTTCGGTTCAAGTTCAGGTCCCGAACTCGAACTTTGACCTGGAGTTCGGCTGAACCCGGCGAACCCAAACTTCACCGGATTCACGAATCCGTAATTACAATATTATGTACTTTGGAATTAATTTGAGCAACAAGGAAATAGATGGATTACACTGACAGATCTGCATTGACCAGTTTTTAAAGCACTTATCCCAGCATATTAAAGTTGTTGCCTGGGATTTTAATATTTATGGCCCATGCTCAGGATAGGTCATCAACATCTGATCAGTGGGAGCCCAACTCCCAGCACCCTCGCTAATCAGCTGTTTAAGGTTGCTGTTGTGCTCTGATGAGCTCTGTGGCTTCTTTACAGCTTGCCAAGCACAGTGCCATCCATTGTATATCAGCTGTGCTCGGTATCATGCTCAGCCCCGTTCACTTCTATGGGACTGAGCTGCACCTAGACCATGTGACCAATGAAGGTGATGTCACTGGCCTAGGAAGAGGCCACAGTGCTCATTGGAGAGCTGTGACCTCTTTAAACAGCTGATCAGTGGGGGTGCTGGGATTTGGATGCCCACTTATGAGCTATTGATGACCTATCCTGAAGACAGGCCATCAATACCAAAATCCTGGAAAACCACTTTAAGGATTAAAGGGAATCAAACACCAGTGACCTCCCTATCCAACTGTAGACATATAGCTCTGGTACACCTGATTAAAACGCTTTTTTTCTTTCGTTGATCTGAGTCTCCATTCCCAAGTTATGATACTTTTTCTTAATATGGAAAAGGGCCTCACCATTGCTCTTGTCGCACCAAGCTCTGGTCCTTCGCTGCTTTGTGACCGCCTGTCCCTGTCAATCAAAGCAGCCAGGAACGGACTGGCCACAGAAATGAATAGAGCTTTGGTGCAACAAGAGCAATAGTGACGCCTTCATGGTACTAAAGGCCTAATTTGTATATTATGGAAAAGTATCTGAACTCGAGAACAGAGCCTCGGATCAACAAAGGAAAAACAGAGCTTTAATTGGGTGAACCACAGCTATGTGTTCATGCAAACAGTTGGATAGGGAGGTCGCTGGTGATAGATTCCCTTTAAACCCAGTTTGCCAAGGAAACTTGATTAAAATTCCCCTGTATACAGTTATACACCCCCATTTTATGGTCCGTTTCACAGGATAATTCTGCAAAAATGGGCAGATACTGCAAAAACAAGTGCATATGCACCATAAAGTTTCTCATGTGCAATATAAATTGGAGGATGACCTTCCCTTCAATAGATGTGATATAAGTTGATTGATTTTATTGCAACATTTGTCCTGCTGCCCAATATATTTCGAGACGACTTAAAGGGGGGGGGGGGCTCTAGAATAGAATTACATGCGGCTTCTTTGCAGTTCTTTTTTTTATGACTGATATAAAGTACTATTCCCAGGTTTACAGTAATAACAGTACATAGCACATAGTTGTAAGGCGTTATACAGTGTACAGAGTATATGTAGTTTCCCTACCTGAGGCATCATTCTTATCAGATGTCAAACACGTTGTGGTAGCTGTCATCAAACACCGTTATTCTGACTGATTTATCTCTCAGCTCTTATTAATGTGTGTAGGGAACAGGCCGCCCGATATGGATTAACCTTGTGACCATATGAAGCGCTTAGTCACATAAAAACAATATTTAGCGTTTCCAAGCAATAGGTGCGAGTTATCAATTACATGGAGCATTTTTGTCATGTCTTCAGACTAACAATCCTAGTGGCACGTTAAGGAGAGGCTAACACGTTTTAAAAGCCAATACAGACATTTTATAGCATATAAAGGTAGGATTTATAATTCAGTAAAGTCGGCGAATATCTAGTGTTTTTCAGGAGCACTGGTCCTTTTTAAGGCTCTGTGCTATTATATGACTTATGGTATTCTTCACTGTCACCATGATTCATTCAAATGTTTTCCCAGGAGGGTAATAGAACAAGCTCTTCTAATCATGCAGTACTGTACCATATCTCTACTTTCATCAAAAGTCATTATCACATATTAACAACCTATATGTGACTAGGTCATGTCGTTTAAAAAAAATAAAAAACAGGTGGATGGTCTTCTGGATATAATTTTTTGAAGTCACTCCAAGTATTCTACTTACCGTCCTATTTTTTTTATTTTACTTCCTCTTTGGACTTTTAGCATGGCAGACAGTCTTGCTTAATTATTATAGCATCAGAAATGACACTAGTTCAATGAGGACATCTTTATCTAGGTATCTAGGACTATCAAGAGAACTACCACACTGCTACACTGTAATCCCAATTATTCACTGACTATTATTATTACTATCCCTCAGATAGCATCCCCCCCCCCCCCAACAACAGTAAACTGATAAAGGAATATCCATTTATATAGGAATTTTATGCTACAGAAGGATAATATTTTGTATTTTATTTTAATGACCGCACTGCCATAAAAAAAAAACACGAATGAATACTATGCTAAAAAAAAAACAACTTTCTTATGGAAATGTCCCTTTAAATTAAGACAGAAGCCCTCTTTTAAATATCAAAATTCTGATGCTGTATAAGATACCAAAGACTGTAACCTGTGTTCTTTAAAGTATACCTCCATTTATAAACAAGTTTCTTATATTTACTACAGGTAAATATAAGAAACTTGCAATATATCTTATTAAAGAATAATGCTTCCTCCTAGGCTTCTTGGGTTCTTTCCTCCTCTTTCCCTTCATTTAGCCTTTTATCTCTGAGGAATGATTTTTTCCTCACTGTAAACAGGTCGTAGAACCTTATCTTACTAGATTTAGTAAAGTCAAAAGCGTTAAGTATAGCGAAGCAAAGAAACTTTTGTTTTCTTCTCCCCTTCCTGTCTCCATAGACATTGGTGTTAGAAGCACGAAAGAGCAAAGCAGCCTGATAAAAGCAGATAGAAGCATTTTTCTTTAAGAAGATATATTACAAAGTTTCTTATAATCCCTTTTACTATTCATTTATGGAAAGTTGTTTCATAACTAGGGGTATGCGTTAAAAGTTTATTAAATTAAAGAGAATTGGTCGCCAAAACAAAGTCCTATTAGATAGCACCCTATCAAAGCTGTGGTAACGAGTACCCTTGCAGTCTCAAAATTTTTGCAGTTACTAAAACTTCTATTTAGAGGCCAAACAAAAGTCCTGGAAGTTAGGCCTCTTTCACATCTGCGTTGTAAGGATCCGGCGTGCACTTCCGTCGCCGGAAATGCCCGCCGGATCCGTCACAACGCAAGACAACTGAAAGTATTTGAAGACTGATCAGTCTTCAATATGCTTTCAGGTTACTATGGCAGCCAGGACGCTACTAAAGTCCCGGCTGCCATGGAAAAGAAGCGGGGAGCCGGGGGAGAAGCTACTTTCCTTCCGTGCGGCGGCCGGGGCGCTCCTCGATGATGTCACCGGGTCCTTGCGTCGCATGGATCACATACCATAGCTATGTGAACCATGCAATGCAGAGATCTGTTGCTTCATTCTTGAGAAAAAGTATGTATAATCCATAAAAATTATCAGTTAAGTGCACCAAGGGTTGGCCTAAACCTCTCTATGCACCCTTGCTCCTCCTACTTCCTCTCCCAGCTGATTGGCAGGGCCAGGCAAGATGATTATGAAGATGCTCTATTATCAATCAAGGAGGAGAGGGAAACTGACAGAGGAAGCAGGAGGAAAAAGGGTGCAAAAATTGACCTAGTCGGCTCTCTGTGCTTCTAACGCTCATTTTCATATGGTTACTGCCATGTACACATTGTACCAGAGTGTGATGTGGGCACAACTGCAAGGGGTTGAACTATCTCCATTAACTCAATCTTGCACACCCCTTCCAATAAAAATATAAAAAGAGGTCAAAATAAAGTGACATACAAATGGCAAAAGTTATAAAATAAAATGGAGAAATAACAGAAGACCTAACATTTACAAATGTTCTGCACCTTGAGGATAGACAGAGCAAATGGATCCATATCTCAGTGTTGACTGTCTCAAGGAAATATGAACACTGATTTATTGATTCATGCTTTATACCGTCATCCTTTGGTTCAGGTTTAAGAACCTCCCAGTAATTTATCAGTCAGAAGCATGGGTTACAAATTTACAATCGAAAGTAAGTAATAGGGGAAGGGGAGCCTATAATATTAAATAGCTGGTTGTCCTGTAACCCTTCCCCTATAGTAGATCGGGGAGTGGGGGAGACAAGAGACAAAACCTCACCATTCTGGCCACATGATCCGGCACATACAATCTTTTCATGACAGGAAGATATCATTACATTACCCTACAAGATATTGTGTCGGGTTTATCAGTGAATTTCCTGGTGACAAACTCCCTTTAATACAAGCAGAATGAAAGAGAGAATATTGATTACCATAGGAGTAAGACTTTTTGGCGAATTTTATATCATTTTTTTACCACCTGTAGTCTGCAAAGTTCATATCCAGGCCTAAAACGTGTCTTCTCTTGTGACAACCACCCAGTCTTTACAGCAGTTGTCCAAAACAAGCCTCCAATATTTGTTTTTTGGATTTGCACCTACATGCTTGTCTACTTGCCTTTTCTTTGATGAATTTGCTCTGAAACAAATCTCTTCTCAGGAGAATTCAGCTAGTAGTCGGTGACGTCAGCATAGCATTAGTCCACCAGTTGATGCACCAATATTTTTCTCCATAACAAGGCCCTACCCTATGCAGAAAATATTGTTGGACTCCTCAGCTTTGCAGGGATCCGGAGGGACGCGGGTGCCGGGAACCGGGTAAGTATCTTCCATAGAAGGGCCCCAGGCATTGTGGGGGGTGTTTATTCTTAACCCCTTTAAATAAGCCCCTATGATAAGACCATGCAAGTGAGAACCTATTAAAAGAGAGAAAATGATCTCATTAAAGTGGTTGTCCCATGACAAAGACTTATAAGTGATAAGTGTCTGATCGGCGGGCGGTCCAACTGAGAACAAGGTTCCTGTTTTCCCTATTTAAATGGAGCGGCAGTTATGGATGCGCATTGCACTCAACTTTGGGGGACTGCCAGAGATAGTCAAGCACTTGTACTCTGCTATCTCTGACAGTCCCATAGAGTTGAATGGAAAGTGACTGGCACCCCATTCAAATAGGGAAACATGGACCCCTATTCTCATGATCAAAGGACAACCCAGTGGTCGGACCCGCAGTGATCAAACATTTATTCTTACACACAGACCCTGTTCTGAAGATAGCTGTTAAGGCTTTGTCATGGGACAACATATTTAAGACAACCTTAGTGAATAGCTGATCACAGCAGCTGGAAGCCCAAGCTGGCCATATATTTCACTGCAGTAGCTACTACAGGGAAAGTATAGCAAACCCCCAGCCTCCATCAGACTAAGATCAGACCCCCATCAGACTCAGATCAGACCCCCAATCAGCCTCAGATCGGACCCTTTAGCCCCCATCAAACTCTTGCTCCGGACAGCGCCACATATCCAGGACTCACCCCTCCATTTCTTCTTCCAGGTTTTGCTGTGTACTGTAACCTGACATCGTGTGCGCCTACATGTACTACGTCCTGCTGCTGTGCGCAGTTAGGACACCACAGCGGGATCTGGAAGAAGACCAAGGAAGTTGAGTACACACAGCTCAACGCTGCCCTCATCTCCCGTATGCTAATGACCAACTCCATAATGGAAACGATCATTAGTATTCAGACTATAAGAGCAAAAGTGTGAAAAATGACATACGGTATGTCCATCCAGTTCAGCAAGTTGATCCAGAGGAAGTAAAAAAAAAAACATAACGCAGAATGTAATTTTCCTCATTTTTAGGGGCAAAAAATTATTTCCCGACTTTAATCAGGTATTCAGACTAACTCTATGGATCAAAGACCCTTCTCCAGAAATCTAGTAACTATAACCAGTGATATTAATATACTCAAGAAATTGATCCAGGCTCCTCATGAACTGCCTCAAGTCATCAGTATCAGATCAGCGTGGGTTTGATGCCCGGGATCCCCTCAGCTGTTTGAGGAGGCCACGGTGCTCCGGTGAGTGCTGTGGCCTCTTACTAGACCATAGACGTCATGTTCATTAGTCAAATGGCCTAGACACAGCTCAGTCCCTTTTAAGTGAAAGTGAATAAGCTGCAATTCCAAGCTCAGTCGCTATCCAGTGGACTCAGCAGAGCACTGCGGCCTGCTCAAAAAGCTGTTTGGCGGGGATCCTGGTTGTCAGATCTGCACTGATCTGATATTGAGGAGGATAGATCATCAATATCTGAATCTCAAAAGACCCTTTTAATAAATACCGAACCAGGATATTTTTGCTTGTGTGATCAGCTGTGTTTCTGCCCGGTTCACTGCACTGCGCTGGATTACAGCTCGTGGTCCTGCTCTCTAGCAGAAGCAGGTCAGGCCCCTGGCTGTCAGTGACAGCAGACGACCTGAGGAGTAGCAGAAGATAGGTGCATAGCACTCAATGAGAGCTATGCAGTTTGACCCCACATTCACGTGATCACCAGGTGTATCCCCCCTGTAGGCTGGTTTCCCCTGTAACTGGGGCTTCTTTGGATACCCTAGTTACAGTGGAAACAGTGTGAAAAAAAAGTCTCAGTGTTCTCCAAAGGTCTTTTAGTGACCTCTTGGGAGACAAATTATGTGGCAAAAAATTTATAAAAAATGTGAAATAAAATAAAAAATGATACTATACAAATCAGATCCGCCGTTGAAATTCACTCTGGGTAGGTTTGTGAGGAGTGCCTTGTTTCCAATAATCCAGCGGTTCTGAGTGTCCACTCTAACAGGTGCAGGACCATTGGGACACACTCTCTTGATCACTTTGTATGGCCATACCTCAGAACGCTCGCTCAGCTTGCCTCTGGGACGTTTCTCTCGCAACAGTACCCAGTCCCCAGGCTGCCATGGAGCCCCCTGGACTGTAGGACGGTCCAGATGGGTTCTCTCTTGTGACCGCTGACCTACTAACCGGCGGACAGTTTGGAGCCGCTGACGACGCTCTTTCACCCATGAGGTGGTCGATCGTTCTCTGGTCTGTATGGACTTCATCTTGGCCACAAGGTCAGTCCTTTCTTCTCTGTTGGGTTTCTTTCGCTGAGTTACCCCGCCTTTCATCATCCGCAGTCCAACGTCTTCATCTTGTATTCGGCCCCATTCTTCATTGGTTCTCCCCAATGCCTTGGGTATCGCACGGGCCTCCCGACCGGGAGGGTGGGGGAGAGTAGCCTTTCCCGACGCTTGGATAGTTACCACAGATGTGCGTGCTGGGACTCTTTTCCGTATCTCAAAGAATCGGATCCGCCATGTGGAGTGCCTTGTTTCCAATAATCCAGTGTCCAGACAGAGTACGCCAACACTCTTTGGCGAAATGACCTATATTTCCACACCGCCAACACTGTGCCTCTCGGCGGCTTTTGTTTGCCTACGTGCGAGAGATGCAGCTTGACAGCCTGGCCTCAGTGGAGGATATTGGGGGGCTTGGCGACGAGGCAAACTAGGGCAAGGATGCTCTGGTACAGGAGCCAGCAATGCCGCCTGATAGGATAGTTGTTGGGCCCGACAAGCAGCCTCAGGGATATAGCACAACCCCATACACCTTTCCATTTGCGTCAACTTCTCGTGCATGGCACTCAGGGAGCTTTACAGGTCTTGTATCGCTTGGAACAGGAACTCTTCATTCCTTGCAGCCCTGACAGGTGTAGCAATCTGGGTCCGTATTGCTCCAGTGGCATAACTTTCCTCTTTGCTTCGTGCCACAGCCTTTGTCAATATTTGCCGAAAGTTCAGATTCGGGTCCACTCTAACTTGTTCCCACAGGGCCTGTCTCAGGGGACTACTGTGGAGTCCTAGAATAAATTGTTCCCACAACATCTGGTCTATGGGCCACATGCCGGTTGTTCCGTCGGCTTCTTTTCTCTGTATCTCGGCAATTACTTCCTGTAGCGCCATTGCATATTGGGAGACCCCTTCGTCTTCCCGCTAAATCTGGTAGAAGAACGTCGCCCAGAGGTTCCCCGCACTAGTTGTCTCACCGTATATTTCTACTAGAAATTGCACGATCTCTTCCAACATCCTACGGGTGGCTTCTGGTTGTAGGAAAACATTCCTCCGGGCCTCACCCTCTAAAGCGGCCAACGTGATTTCCACCTGTAGTTCTGGGCCGACATTGCAAATCCTAGCAGCACTCCATACCCTTGTCATCCAGTCCGACAGTGACATATTCTGGCCATTAAATTTGGGTAGCAAGTTAAACAACGTGCCCATAGGGAAGGCCCTTGCAGGGGTTCCACCATTGCCGGAGGTACTCACATTTAGCATTATGTACATTGCCTTCAGCCGCCTCCATCTCTGTGAGTGTATCCTGTTCACAGCGCCACTTGTAGCAGTCATGTAAAGGAGAGACCGCAAGGCAGGATTCAAGTACAGGACAGCAGACAAAGAGGCTGAAGCAGTTACCGGCTTTATTAACAGAGAAACTATAACTGCTGGAAAATGGGATTAACAGTATAGTACCACGGCACCAGAGGCGCAATGGAGAAATAGCAATAACAGTATGAACAGGTTTACACAGAATACTTGAACAAGAGTTAGGATGCGAGTCCAGGCTACACTCAGCAAATATACTCTTGACTTTAACCCCTGCTAACCAGGGTACGCTTTCTACAGCGCACTAAAATCCCCTATGCCCTACCGCGGATTAGCACCGTTGCCCACTCACAGTTCTGGAGTTATCTGAACAGAGGTCTGTGATAGCGTCTTCTCCCACGTGGTGGATGCTTGTCTTGTCTGATGCGTAGTGGCCTGTGTCCTCTGGCTCCTAAATCGATCACTTGCTTCTCTCAGTGCATGGCTTGCTTCTCTCTCTCTCGGTTACAGCTGCAGCACTTCAGTTAAGAGTCTATCTTGATCTGTCTCAAACACAGCCAGCTTCTCAGGACTCCATCAGTCAGGCCCCATGTCCCATCACTAGCCTTTACTTGGCTCCTAACATGACAGCCATTCTCACAGCTCTTCGGGCGCATACCCGGCCTCTAAACCCGGGAACTCCTGGCTCTTCCTCCTCCTGTGTCTCACAAAATCCTCAGCTTACTCTTACTCAGAGCCACAGCGACTTCTAGTGGTGGGAATAAATCATCACAGTCTATGTAACCCTACAATTCCAGGGGCTGGCCCTTACAGTCAAATCACCGCTGATGCCAGTCATTGATTGGAGCAGCGCATGTGACTATGCCCACAGCCAGCCAGATAAAAAACATCGCCAGGACCAGAAGATGGAGACGTCGAGGAGTGGATAAGTATAAATCTGTTTCGGGGCTATGCTGCAGGTATTTGTTAAACAATCAAATCCCTTTTAGGTCCCACACTGCATGATATTCAGCCAATTACTGGGAACAGGTGTTCATAGGAGAGCTCATTCCTGATAACTGGCCTGTATAATTTTGCCGCTGATCAGCCGATAAACAAGCAATCACCCGTTTGTCGGCTGATTTGCATATTCTACCAGGATGAAAGATGTGCGATAATCGTCATCACATCTCCCTGTGTAGTGAGGGGTGAGCTTCCGATAATGACTAGAACAGAATGAGGGAAAGACTGTTCTTGTGATCATTCCTCCCCTTTCACTTTGCATCAGCCTGTGTAATAGGCCAATGAAAATGAGTGTTGGTCGATATTTGTGGCCCCTTGAAATAAAGCAGTGTGACAATGCAGCCCCAAGATCAAAAAAGGTTGTGATCTAGAGTTATATCAAAGTGCAGAACTTTCCCCTGCACGTTCATGAATGTCATCTTTTATTTGATATTACCTGGCATTTAGATATAATTACATATATAAGCGTGTAACCAGCCTCATGGTATCATAGGCTTCAATTACTGACGGTGTTTGAATAAAAGTTGTCATAATGATGGGAATGTCTGTCACATGCGGTTAATGGAAATATGCAAACCACAATAGACTCTAAGCATTTCTTCCAGTGTACAGAGTGTAATTCTGTTGTTTGATATAATATGTGGTTAAAATGAACATGCTGTGCGAGAGAGGCCCCCATTACACTTGTGAACCTGTTTATTATATATGTGAATTTCAATTTACACTTCATATAAAAGAACATTATGTTCTTAAGTGGGCAGACAGTCTGCTTGACGTAAATTTAAAAGGTTAGGATCTTAATGAAAGAATAGAAATGGGTCTGGGGACTGATAATCCGAAGGATACTGAATAGGAATTATAAATAGTAATGCGTAGAAGTCTCTGTATGGAGAAATGAAGTTCCCCACTATTTTTAATGCAATAAAATGTCTCATGTTTAAACTGAGAATTCAGTATATTACAAAACCAGCAGCATATCCTGCTAAGTACCTGTGGGCCTAAATAGTCTTCAAAATCACATTCACTAGATAACGAAACACTTGGTGGGATAATAGAGAGCTTTACATAGTTGGAAGAATACGTTTGGTCCTTATGGCAACACTTCCTGCTCACGTTGTTGAGTCAGTTCGCTTTTATCATGGGAGCACGTCTTGTTTTAGCAATTTATCATAATCTAGCTTTTATTTGTTATTGCAGATAAGGTACTGAAAGAGGAGATCTGTAAAAGGGCCAGTGAGCCCATGACGACAGTAAGTGATGAGGGAAAACACTGGCCTATCATGACTAGAATGATTGCTCCTAAAATGTATGCAACGTCTCATTAGAGATATATTTATGAAGCAAATGCTCCAAAAAACAATAATCCACTATGCCTTGCTTGATGAGTGGTGTAATGTAGGGGGGAAAAAGAATTTGGCCTTCTGAAAATGGGGCATGGCTTAATATGTGACAATTTGCACCAAAATTGTGTCAGAATTTTGGCACAAAAATTTGTGGCAAAGTGAGACAACCAATAGGTGGTATAAAGTTATACTAAATTGCATATCCATTCACCAAATTTATCATCCAGCATGAGCCACTATGTTACATTTAGTGCATCTTTAGACTGCCTGCCTAAAGCTGGCCATACACAATTAACAAATATTGGCTGAATGATTATTCGGCTGACTGCTATCCAACACCCCTCATCCCCCACTCCCCCACTGGCTCCCCGATACACATATGCGTTTGGCTTGGCTGATTGTGTATTCAGAGGAGAAAGCTGCTGCCAGACACTTCCGGCAGCGGCTTATCTCTGAGGAGAACAAAAGATTGAGCTAAAATATTAATTTTACCAGATCCTTCTCGGGATGGGAATATATGGGGAGCTCCTCATACACATTAAAGTGTTGGCTAAACTTACCATTTTCAGTAGGTTTGGCCGACAGTAGACTAAAATGTATGAGGGCCTTAAGTTTGCACTAACTTAGTAAATCTGCCCCATTCTTTTTTTAACTCTAGTTCTAAAGTCCACCAAAATATCCCATCACCAACAGAAATTCCTAATCCCCAGGCAATAACTATAGTTCTAAACATATCGTAAACTATGATCTTTTGGAAGTACTTTTGAACTTAAGTAATCTGGAGTTCTTGAGCCCTGATACAAAAACTGTAATAGGGCTCCCAACCATTACACATGTTTATGGTACCGGTCTCCTCATATCGAACAACCAAACTTTTTGAGGCCACTCAGGATCCAGGGACCATGTGTAAACACAACCTCTGCATCCCTATTGTTTACGCCATCTACATTTTAGACAGGTTTAGTAAACCTGCCCCATTGTTGGAGACATATAAAATAGCCAAACTTACAGAAATAAAACACATTTTTAAAGTATTGAACAGCATTCATGTAGTGTCACGGAAGATCTAAGAGACTGGCTGCACGTGATGTGATCTGACAGCCTCTTATGGTTTCACTTATTTCAGTGTTGTTGCTGGTAATGACCACACCTCTTGTCTCAGGTGTAGCTTAGTGGTCATTCCAACTCCCCTATTTAATCTGGCTTCACCCATCATGCTATGCAGTTGATAGCTTCAATTTGATATTGGAAGTGCTGGTGTGTGGGTCTCTTCTGAGTTTCTGCTAGTCCATTTACTTCAGAAGTAAAGTGTTACTTCCCTTTATATTTTGTTGTTTCCCCTCTGTCTTTTGTTACTAGACCTCAGGGAGAAGCTGGTTCTTTCATATGGAAAGGAACAGGTCGTTTCAAGCCCTGACACTATTCCAGGGCAATTCCTAACCTCAAGGTCTGTTCATACGGATAGGAGTCAGGGCTAGGATTAGGGTCTCTATAGGTGGTGTCCTTTCCTTTTCTCTAGCTTTGAAGCCTAGTTCCTTTTCCCTTCCCTCCTGTTGTTGGTGTGGTGTTCCCTCCCTCATCACTAATGTGACATGTAGATCCTCTTGTAGCAGTTTTGTTCATTTTAATAGTACCCATTATTATTTATTACATCTCACTGTTGTGTAGAAATGCAAAAGATGAAAATATTGGTCACTCTAGAGAAGGAAAAGAGAAAACACCCGCACTACGGAGTCATTTATCAAACATTAATACACCTAGATTAGGAGTATTTCTGGCACAGATTTCAGCGCAAAGGTCTTAATAAAGGACTCCCTATGTTTTTAACTTTTAATAAGTTTTTATTAGAGTAAATGCTCATATCATAAAGGATACAATACATGGACAATGAATGGTGTCATTGAACAGAAAACTCGGAATTTTTGTATATAAGGAGCAATATTACAATACAGAATAAAGCACTGGAGACTTCCTATGTTTGTATTAGAAACTACTAACATCAATTCAAAACAGCAATATTTTTACTGATACAAGCCCTTTTTAACCTAAAAGTCCTTGATTTGTGAACACCGTAGAACTTCTCACTGTTGATTTCATACATAATAGAACACTCTCTAATACACTCTTTAAAGGGGCATAAATACAAAAAGATGCTGCAATAAACGAAAAACATTTGTGCTTCATGTAATTTACCATGTATGGGAACTTCTCTTGGACCCAATAAAAGGTTTTGCTTATTTTGCCACTATTTCACAGTATGTGGTCCTTGTCGCAGTTTAATGAACAGCTCTGTGTCCAGACTGAGAAAGAAACAGTCCTTGCTCAGTCCCTTCAAGCCAGAAGACCCAACATTTCCAGTACCAATCAGCAACTGATTTACATCCCGCTACTTTGCTGCATATGCTCTAACACATTTTTTTTAATCATCTATTACTAGGGACATGGGTATAGGGGGTGCTGTGGTGTCTGAGGGTGCATAAAGATCTGTCTACCACAAAAGAAGAAACTATTATGTGGCACATAATAGGTAGGGGTCTACTTAATGAATAGCTTCAAGCTATTCTTCTGGTTATTATCTCCTACACTAAACAAACTCAATAATAATAGTATGCAGTACACAAAGCCTTTTCTGCAAAGCAAAGTTGTCTTGATTGGCAGTGCATGAAATCAGCAGTCACCTTTTAACCGGCCCCGGACCAGGGTAATTTTTGTCTTCAGGACCAGACACACTTTATCAATTTTTCACATGCATTAGACTAATGGCTATTTAATTTTTTGGGCTAGTGACATTTTTGTTCTGCATTTTTAGGGGATAATTAAGTTTTTTTTCACATAAGTTTATACACACAATTTGTAGCCGTTATTTTTTTAGCATTTTGAGGCTGATTAATTTGCTAGCGGTATGATGATGATTTGTGCAGGATGGGTTATGTTTTGCACATTTTTAAATATACTTTATTTTTTACCTCAAAGGGACATTATTACGTTTTTATTATTCCTTTACACTAAACCATTGAGCCTTGTGTACAAGAGAATAAATTGAAAAATGAAAAAAAAATAAAAGAAAACTGCTTTTGTTTTCTGTCATTGACATGGGACGGGGTGCATTCTGTTTCCGTATGTCCCTTCTGCAAAAAAAAAATAGAACATGTCTTAATTTTGTCTGTATTACGGAGAAGGATAGGACTGTTCTATAGGGGCCAGCTGTTCCGGTCCGCAAAATACGGAATGCACATATACGTCATTCATATTTTTTGCTTATCCGTGTTTTGCAGACCGCAAAATACATACGGTCGTGTGCATGAGCCCTAAAGCCCATGCCATAAATTTACTAAAGAGCAGGCTTTAGAGACCTACATTACCCAACAATGTTTAAATATGACATAAATTGGGGTAGGAGATCCGGCATTCCCTCCATTAGAATGGTATTGCTAAAGTTTGACTTTAGAGGTATTTGTACATGTAGAGCTCATGGAAAAAAGCAAGGTAGTGACTGGTTAATTTATATGATTCACAATCTCCTTAGATTTTAAACCTTTTGAATGTAAATCAAAACTTCATTTTTTTTATATTCACTTTGTTACAGACAGTAGTTGTTGTACCACTGTGCCAACTAAATGGTTTGGCATAGCACTAAACCCTAAGGGTGTGATTCTGGAGCCTCCCCGGTATTCACCCTTTAAACCCTGTACATGGATGTGGATTTAACTTTGCAGGTTAGGGTACTTTCACATTTGCGGCATAGCTATCCGGCAGGATGTTCCGGCGGACTGCAGGTATGACTTTTTAGTCCGGCGATCTCTGCCGTGCACTGCCGTGCTGCGCTGTAGCCCCAACCCCTGCCCCGTTATAGTCAATGGGAACGGAGCTGCAGCACGGCAGTGCACGGGTACTTGCGGCATGGCGGATCGGCAGGCAGTTCACCCGCCGGAACAGCCTGCCGGATAGCTATGCCGCAAATGTGAAAGTACCCTTAGCAATCAGACCGCTACCTCCTGGTATAGTACAGGCTGGACCTGGGGCTGAGAGCCTAAGGGGAGGCCTGGCATGACTAGGTTTGGAGGGAGTGTTAGGAAAGGATAGGAGAAGAAGGGTTAAGTTGTTGGAGGAGGTGGTGCTGCAGGGGAAGGGGAGGTAGGTGTTAAAAGGGGATAGCAGGAGCGGGAAAGGGGTAAGTGCAGGTGGACAGCCACGGAGTAACAGCCCCCACCCACTTTTTTCTTGGGAGGCTTTGTTGTGATGGAAGGGGAGGTGCGGGGAGGGAGGGTTGTTTTTGGGGTTTTTTAAAAAAAAAAAAAAGGAGAGAGAGAGAGAAAAGAAATAGATACTATAGTGAAGGGTGGACTTGAGTTGACTAGGCAGGGAGGGCTTGTTTTTCTTTTTCTTTTTTTCTGTCATAGCGGCCTGGGCGGGGCGGTGGGGGGTCCTTGGAGTTGGTGGTTATAGTGGCACTGGCGTGGTGGGGATGGAGCCAAAGGAGGCTCTGGACTCCCCAAGGATTGGATGATGGAGTGGCATATGTCGGGTATCTGCCCTCGTGTTGCACAGGGTTAACGGGTTCTGCCTCTGAGCTGGCGTTTAACGGCTAGAGGTAATATGAAGGAAAGGTGAGGGCAGTTACCCAGCTGGTTTTTAGGGCTCAAAGGACCCTCCCCGTGGTCTCAGTTAAGGTTATTTAATGTTATTTAATATTTATATTATGTATGTTCATAATAAAATGGCTGCTGTGGCCAATAAAATCCACCTAGGTTGTCGCGTATTATTGGGGATGGGGGGTAGGGTAAAGGGAGTGAGTCGGCAATACCCTGGTCAAGGATAGTACTGTTCTATTAAGGGCCAGATGTTCCGTTCCGCAAAAAACAGAATCTTTCACACGAACCTTTTTTTTGCGAGTGTGCGTGCCGTTTTTTTGCGACCCGTATACGGAACCATTCATTTCAATGGGTCCGCAAAAAAATAAACGGAAGGTACTCCGCATGCATTCCGTATCTCCGTTTTTCCGTTCAAAGATAGAACATGTCCTATTATTGTCCACATCACGGACAAGGATAGTACTGTTTTATCAGGGGCCAGCTGTTCAGTTCTGCAAAAAACGGAATGCACACGGATGTCATCTGTATTTTTGCAGATCCGTTTTTTGCGGACGCAAAATACTGAAAAAGCCATACTGTCGTGTGCAATAGGCCTAATAGGACATGTGCTATCTCTGAACGGAACAGAAAAACGGAAATACGGGAACGGAAGGCATACGGAGTACCTTCCTTTTTTTGCGGATCCATTGAAATTAATGGTTCCGTATACGGAATGCAAAAAACGGAACGTAAACGGAAAAACTGAATGTTCGTGTGCATGAGGCCTTAACAAGTTTATTAGACAAACAGATGAACTCACACAGCCAAGGAATGATTAACCCTAGCAAAATATAGAACTGTGAAGGTATACAAGCACATTGGCACAATTCACACCACAAGTAACCAACACCAAGGTAGACGGAGCAGGGGCAACATGGACTGACATTAAACATAATGGCTCCAATTCAAACCCGCATGCTGCTGATGCTGGCACAAACGGTACAATTACAACAAGTGAAACACCATTGTGACACACTTCATGTTGGCATGAATCAAAAACACTTTATTCATCTGAGATGCTATCATTTTTTTCATTTTTTAACATTGGACTTTAAAGATTCCTGTATTCTCGACGTCCAGTAATTAGGGTCACATTTATTCATCAAACAGGATGTATTATAAATCACAGCCAGCGAATGTGAGAATCCATTAAAGGGAGTCTGTCACCACTATATGACCATATACAGCGCTTACATGGCGCTGTAGCACACCTATACATGAATGTAAAGGTACCTTTGTTATTTTCTTTAGACATCCAGAGGCAGGAAAAACTAAGTTTAATTCAGATGCAATGAGCACTCGCAAGTCCCTAGGGGCGGCGTTCAGTGTGTACGAGCCCAGGCTGCTATGCCTTCTTTCAGCGTTACTCCTCCACAGCCTCTTCCTTTTCCCTCCCTCCTATTGTATCATCCCTACATCCGGTACCATTACATCCGTGTATAGGTGTGCTTGTGCTACAGCGCCATGTCATGGTCATATAGTGGTGACAGACTCCCTTTAATATTTACTTGCAGAAAAATAAATCTGCCTTTAGAATTTGTAAAGGGGCTGTTTCACTACAACATTTCCTGATGCCCTATTACAGGGATCGGCCACCTTCGGCACTCCAACTGCTGTGAATCTACTACTCCCAGCATGCACACTTACTCAGCTATGCTCTTAGCTCCTCTAGAAATGAAAGGTGTTGTAGTTTCAAAACAGTTGGAGTGCTGGAGGTTGCTGATCCCTGTCCTATTAGGTCATGTATTAGCTCTGGGTAGCCTGTCCTTTCTTGTGTTACGTGGATGGACATTCATAACAGCCACTCTCTTAAGGTTTTTGTATGGCCAGACGTGCATTGATAAGCTGATCACAGAGCTGACTTCAGTATAAATGAGAATTACTATGAGGAGATTAAAAAAACACCAAAAAAAAACTTTCATTTGTACATTGGCCCCATTTCCAGGCACAATCAGTCCCTGCTGGACTAGAAGTGACTTAGTGCCCTGACTGCTGCAGCCAATCATTGGCCTTGGTATTCACATGTGCTAGAATGGCACATCACTAGCAGGGACGTGCTGTTCAATGTTCAAGCACATGTGACCACTGAGGCCAGAGATTGGCCACAATTTCCATCGGACCAAGCCACTTCCAGTCCAGCAAGGCCAGCACGGCAAGGGCAGGACTGTGCAGAGGTTCTTAGGATTAGGTTGGTCGGCTCCTAGACCAGACAACCTCTTTAACTGTTCTGATCATCCTCTTGGTACATTTCTACTATTTGTAGTAGAATAGTACTAGAATAGTCTCCTGGAAATCTGTGGGTTTGTGTTGGTTCTTCACTACAAATTGTGTGAGCTAATTTTCTTTTTACCGTCCATCTACATTTTGTGTTTTACTTCTGGCCTGCTTAATTTTAAAAGCATTTTTATTATACTTTGTCCATTGAAGTATAGAAAATTGCTTATTATGATGGCTTTGTCCTATCTATTTCCACTGGCTTGAAACATGTACCAATCAGAAATAATTTCACGTTCATCTTAGTTTGGAATAATTAGCCGGCTATTTTACATGAAAAGGGACATTAACAACAAAAGATGTGTCCTTGCATGGCTTTTCCTTGTAATATTGTTTCAATCAATTAATACAATTTCTGAAGGTCAATTACATTTTGCTTGTAGCCGGGTGTAAATGAAGCATTACACTACCTCCTAACGTCTGTACGCTGTACTAGATGTAGCAGGCCTGCATACATTTGCTTCAACTGTATGAAAAAAGTATAGCATCTGGGGCTTATATTTGGCAGCTCATTTTGATTGTTCACACAGAACAATGGAAAAATGTATGGGGCTATGGCGTTTTAGACGCTGGTCTCAATAAACCTGCGTTGGTGCTTGATGCGCCTAAGTTAATAAAATTTAGTCCAACTGTAACTTTAAACCCATGTGTACTGGTTTAAGTTGCTGTTTTAGTGTAAAAGTGAGGCCCAGCAATGTGATCACTTTGAAAGTTGGAAAAGGCATAGCATCTAAATTTACATGGCTGTTATGTGACTGCAAAATAACTGCCACTGAAATATTGGGTCGACTGAAAATTGATATATCTGTTCAACCAGAGGAGGAAATCAGAGGAAATTGGTAACTACTAGATCCTGCTTTTTCACTACAGATCCTAATGTAAGCAAAAACAAAACAAAAAAAAACTGTATAAAGCATGAGCTCTGGCGTGGATTTGTTATGTTCAACCCAGACTAGCTTTAATGCGGACCAGTTAGTTCACCTGGTGGCACTAAACCTTCTCTGCAACCTCTTGTCATGAACTTACCTGGTGGTGCTCCGGTGGCAGGTACCATCACTCCATGGTGGCGTTTCCGCATTGTTCTTTTGCCATGGCGCAAGACATGGGAGCAGAGGCGTTGCACCAATCAGGCGTCAATCCGGCATCTCATGCTCTCTGCCAGAGGGAGTTTTCCTATCCTCATTACCGTGTGTTGTACTGCTGTTCAGATATCTGGTTCTGTGATGTTCGGATTGTCCCTGACCTTGCTACTGACTGCAAAAAATTTCCTGATGTGATCTCTGGGCCTGACCCCAGCTGGTATTTGACTCAATGTTTGTATTTTGTAATGGTTCGGACACATCTCTGTAGTTTGGACTCTGGTCTGATTTGAATTTGCTTTTAAATTCTGATCTAGTCCTGGTTTTGCCTACCTAACCAGGAAGGGACTGTCATCCAGTTGTGGGCTGTTGCTTTAGGATGGATCTTGCAAGTAGGTAGAAACAGTAGTGCAGGTGAGTTCAGGGTTTCACCATTTCCTATTTGTGACACCTCCTTTTAAAGGGAATCGGCTCCCACCTGACACTTTGGTTACTGCAGCTGGTAGCATTTGCAGCCATTTCATCTCTGGTCACTGCAGCCATGTCAGCAATTTAAGACTCACTTGGGTCACATCAACTCCCTCAACCAGGGGGGATGCATGCTTCATTCAACACTACTGCTCAACTTCTGCTGGGCAGGCTGCTCTCCTTCATGTTGCAACCCCTTTCTGGAACCTAGAAAACAGCTCTGTACTACTGCAGCAGCCGCTGTAGTAGGATCACCTTGCTCTTACCTCCAGATGGGGGAAGAGAGCACACCATGAGGAACATTTCACATACTGAACACCCGATATTGGGCACCTCCTTTCAACACTTGTGTGGTGGCACTCTACCTACATCACCGATACTATAGCAACAGAGGCCAGTACACTTGCTACAATTCCGTTTGTGGTACAATCCATGTACAAAAAAGTTCACGGCCATATGAAACACATGAATTTCCCTTTAAAAACAATAGGACATGGATTTTACACATTGAACTATGTGTGAACATTCCCTAAAAGTGAAACAAATCAGTAGGAAATGTGCATTATAATTACATTTTGGATTCTGTTCAACAACTGTTTGGTAAGGCGACCATTGTTCTACAAAGCCATTTTTTTTGTATTTTGCCTTCATTTTTATATAGTAGATATGTGTTACAAATCCTGCATAGTTATTATCACTGTTCTTATGAGTGGTTTGTAAAAATATAAATGAATAGTCTCTGATATTAATGGGGTACTTACTCTGCCTAAAATTATTTCATCTTATCTCCCAGATTTTGGAGATGCTGGAGGGTATGCTACATATTGAAAACATTTTAGTAGCTTCATTTTGAGTAACTTCAACATCTTACTTTTCTAAAAGGAAGAGTTGTGAAGGTTCTATCTATAATACACCATATTTATAAGCACTGGAAATGATTTTCGAGTGATTACAGTAGAATAACAGCTGACTTCCAGCGGGGGAGACAGTATGAAACAGCTTATCGGCAGGGATGTCAGTGTCGTACCCCGACCTATCAAATATTGATCCCAAGGATAGTCAATCGATATTAAAATCCTGGAAACACCTTTAATAAGTTGATTCTCTCCTTCCATTTTTGAGTTGAACATGTCGTTTTTTTTTTTTTTTTAACTAACTATGCAACTATGTAAAAATAAGAAATGGAGGAAAGGATCTAATGCCACGTAATATATTTTTTAATACTTTTCCAAAATCTTAAATAGCTGACTAGTGACAATTCTGTTTTCAAGAAAGGAGCAATCTTGTCTCTATGCAAAAGAAAAACAGTTATAAAGAAAAGAAGCAGCACAATTCAGCAAGGTAATTTAGATAACTATTTTCAGAGGCATCCTCCTCTCTTTGAGCACATTAACCTTTCTTTAAAGGGCTTCTGTCACCCCCCTTAACCCATTTTTCACTAGCTGACATTAGCTATTTGCTAATGTCAGCTGAGTTGAAATATATATTTATTACCTTGTCCGAAGTTGTAATTTACGTGAAAAAGGCACTTTTATTATATGCAAATGATCTTCGCTACCAGCAAGTTGGGCGTTTACTTGCTGGTAGCCGCCGCATCTCGATGAATTATGCCGCCCCTTCCTCGTTTGATAGACAGGGCCAGCGCTTTCTCCTCCTCGCACTGGCCCTGTCTGAAGATAAATCGCGCCTGCGCCGTACCGCTCAGTAGTCGGCGCAGGCGCTCTGGTGAAGGACGGCTTTGCCGCTCCGTCCTCAGTGCGCCTGCGCCGATGCGTCACCGCTACACCCGGAAGGGAAGCGGGTGTAGCGGTGACGTAATCGGCGCAGGCGCACTGAGGACGGAGCGGCAAGCTCGCGTCCTTCCTCAGAGCGCCTGCGCCGACTACTGAGCGTGCACGGCGCAGGCGCGATTTTATCTTCGGACAGGGCCAGTGCGAGGAGGAGAGCGCTGGCCCTGTCTATCAAACGAGGAAGGGGCGTGCATAATTCATCGAGATGCGGCGCTCAGCAAGTAAGCGCCCAACTTGCTGGTAGCGAAGATCATTTGCACATAATAAAAGTGCCTTTTTCACGTAAATTACAACTTCGGACAAGGTAATAAATATATATTTCAACTCAGCTGACATTAGCAAATAGCTAATGTCAGCTAGTGAAAAATGGGTTAAGGGGGGTGACAGAAGCCCTTTAATTATAACAAGGACAGCTTGTTTAGGTTGTGCATTGATTTAAAGCTGTTCCCATTTACATGCTCCTGAAAGCCTAACTTGGGTCTCTGGGCGCTAATGTCAATATATCGGCTGAAGCTTTATGGGAACAATGCTAAGGCATAGTACAATGTAAATCTTGTAAAGAGGAAACAGATAAGAGATGATCGTAACACTGCGAGGAAATGAAAAGAGGTTTTCTTGCTGTAGATTAATTAAGTGTATTAGAGTGGAACACACTGGAAACAGGGCAAAGGGATTAGAGGAGAGAAACAGACAAACGCATAGCCCGGCTAAAGTACTGATATAGAGGAGTGATTCAGTAGGCAGCTACTAGTAGATTAGGTGGTTTTATCATTGTTATAAACCATTGATTTTCTTAGAGAGCTAAATAGTAGAGCTTTAGGGGTACTTACAGGCTTATGGTGACACCTGCTCCTACACACCCTGTATGAGATGACTAATATAGTGGAGAAAAGTTCTTTTCACAATGCTTTGCAATCTATTTTCTTGTTACATTAAAAAATGAATTGTCATATGAAAAAAGAATCGCTTGCAGAGTAGGTGTCATATGTAACAACTTGCATTCCTCATGTCAAGGACAATTCTGGGACATCTTTTCATTTACATCTATGATGTGCCATTCCTCTGTTATTACTGATTGAAATTTATGAATAAATGGCCAGCAATCTGCACTAAAGGTCCAACTGGATGTTACCAGTTAGGGTGTGTGTCCCTGCACAGTCTGCCACTGGTAGCACTGATTGGATTGTCTCAGACTGTGCAGGGACATACCCCCAACTGGTAGCTCCTAGTAGGACCTTGATCACAAACTGCTGAAAATTCATTCATAAATGTTTAGTAGGAATAAGAGAGGAACAGCAAAACAAAGTTATATGAAAAGATGCTCTGGGATTTTTAGTTTCACAATAATCTTGTTTTTTTTATTTTGAGCCTGTATTTTTGTAAATGTTTTTCAATGCTTTGTCAATGTTTTTCATTTTCAATATGGTTTGTAAATACAACATTAAAATAAAAGAATATTATAACATTAACACAAAAAGGTGGGACTTGAAAATAAACTGTATCTGTATGTTTTTATACCAAGTTATCCATATGACATATACTGACTGGGTTGTTCCTTGTGCATATCTAGTATTGGTGCCCAGCCAAACATTTGGTGCCCTATGTAACATGCAGTTAGTGCAGTGCGGTGAGAACCATGCAGCTGTGCCAAGCTAACTCAAGTGCAGCTCTCAGGTGCCAAGCTATTGGTTAAAGCATACCTGAATTTTCAAAAAAAGTTTGCATAATGGCTGTGCTTCTTTGTACAATCATAACTATGAAGGAACTGTTAGTTTAGGGCCTCCCTATTGTTTTTCCCGGTTTCAGCTGCACAGCTAGATGCATTTTGCTCAGAAGCAGGGGTTGTCTCCTTTTTGTGCACTGTACTGCTGTGTCATCCTATCCATCACTTCCCACTATGTTTGCTTTCTTCTAGGGAGCTCAGAAAACTGATAAGGAGAGAGAGAGAGAGAGAGAGAGAGAGATCACATTTACAAACACACAGGAGCTTCTCAGTAATTCAGAAGCAGTTTAGAAGCAGTTTTTTCTCAGGCTCATGGTCTCAAGGTGGCTCTGACACCCCCCCCCCCACTTCCTATCAGCTGCCTTTTGAGTCTCTGTTATTTGGTACCGATCTTGCCTGACAACAGGTGGTTAAATGCAACTTAAATGTAACTGAGACCCCTAGTAGCCATGACTTTACAACAGTTTTTCAGACGAATACTGGCAAAAAATTTTTTTAGATGAAGTGATTTACAAACTTTGTAGTTACACTATTGTTTATTGAACAAAATGGAATTGTGTGAAAGTACAGTGAGTGACTTTAAGTTCTATTCAACAGAGACATGTGATATGCCCTGTGCAACTCACACTCCTATCTAAAAAGAGGGGTCTCAAAGTGAAGGAGAGCACCCCCCCTCCCCCCCCAGGTGCTGTGTGCTTTCCATTCATCTCTGTGGGAGTTTCGAAAATAGTCAAGGTAGTGCACTTTTCTGAACTCCCATAAAGATAAACGGAGAGCGACTGTGCATGTGCGGCTCCTGTCTGTTAACTTTGAGGGTCCAGTTCTGGAGGTAGGAGTGGGTCCCAGATGTGGGGTCTGCACCTATCTGATATTGATGGCATATCCTTGCGATATGCCATCAGTGTACTAGATGGGCCAACCCTTTAAAGATGCGCATGCCTTGATTATTAATATATTTTATCATATATTAACTGATTGTCACTTGTGTAGATATGTTATCATGTCAGATAGGAAAGGATATTATTTTTTAACCAATGGGCATCAAAATCGGTTGTCTAAGATTAGAAAAAATGGTTCACTTTATTTATAGTGAATGATAAGGCTACCTGCACACATGGAGTATGCATGGTTTCTCCATGCAGATTTTCGTGCAGAACAACTGCTCAGCTAGTGTGGGAGGAGGCACGAAACTGAATCTTTTTCCCAGATGAAGACTGTCTTTAATAACTTGCTTTACTATAGATTAGATTTGGCTAATAATACATAACAATCACTGCATCTGATATTTCTGACAAATCCCTTCCAAAAGCCAAGGTGCATTTTAAATAAGGAATGAAATGACTTATTAGCTTAAAAAAAATAAAAATAAATGGTGAATACGATCAATGGGGGGGGGGGGGATTGTAAAAAAAAGTAGTAAACTTTGAGTGTGAATATACAGAACATTTTAGCTGCTTACATCACATACAAATATAAAATCTTATTTTTGGAATCTTTGGAGTTACAAATTTTAAACTCTGCAGCTGCAGATCGGTTTCACTAGACTCCAACATGAATCATCAGGACTGGGTGAAACATTTGCTCAATTTCATGGTCATTAATTTTGGTATGGTTTTGTGGTTTTGTATGTCTTCATTTCATTCCTCTTATAATTTACTTATGAAATGTAATATTGAATTTTTATGACCAATTCTCATCCCCATAATTATTTATCATAGTATAAATCACAGAGAACTTTTCATATATTTTTATATTTTTTTTTATATATAATTCACTGCTATGGTCATACTTTTGTGCTGTTAAATTCCTAAAAAAAATAAATTGTCCTGTATAATAGGATGTTTGAAGATTAGGCAAAAGAAAGATTTTAGATATAGATAGCATGCTAGGCTGGTGCCACATAGTGTCTGCACTATTGTGTACAGTAATTATATGTCATAGTGTATACAGGCACGGTATACTGCACCTGGAGAGAATATTTTTACCCAAAGTAATTGAAATGCGGCAGCAGTAATCTGAGTGGTAGTATCATCCTAATGCTGTACGAAAACTAAATAATAATATATAAAATACTGCATTTCTTAAGTACACTTACACAGAGAATAATGGAGCGAGACACAGGCGTATCTTCTGGCAGAACAAAGAATTGGGCACGTTGAAATCCAACAAGACCAAACTTTGTGTCCCCATCTTCTATCAGGGAACAGTTGATACACATTAATTGTAGGTTGGATTCCACCACAGCACATTAATCTAATTTGTAAAGTTATGAGAGGTTCAGTAAATGCATGTTCTCTGCCAACAGCTGACTTTCCTATACACATGCATGCCTTGTTCATTTGAGCATGCATGTGTTTTCAGTGGGGATAGGGGAATAAGTTGCTTCCAGACACCTGCAAGCCAACATGCCCGATCCTCTCTTTTCCCATCTTTTGCCATCAGCAGATATCGGCACATCTGAATGCACACATAAGAGTTGGATGATCCTGCCTCTTTGGGGCGTATTGCTGCGCGTATTGTGATTGACGCCAGAATGGTCAATCACACGAATGCGCATATGACGCTCGTTTCCTATTTCCACAAACGTGCTGTAATACGCGCGACAAAAACACTCGTAAAACGCGCGTTTCAAGTAAGCTCAAGTGTGAACCCAGCGTCAGTGTTGGTTAATTATCTTATTTTATAGATTAACAAATAGACAGATATACTGTACGGTGTGTGTTAAAAAAAATAACAAAAACAAAACAAAAAACCTTAAAGGGGTTAGCTCTTTTACTCAAGAAGAAATCTTTTCAAATAATGTTTTTTTTTTTTTTTAATTCCCCTATCTTTCCATCACCCACTTAATTGACTTCTGCTACAAGTAAACACCCAATCCAACCATACCCAAAGCCTGACACCACAGGGCAGAGAAAAATTACTTTTCAGAATGTTATATTTTATCTTAATACATTTTTTTTCACAAAGTAATTATAAAAATACAAACATATGCAACAAAAGTACTTATAAGACACTTATGTTATATTCTGTAGTTACGCCATGATTGTCTAGATGGTAATACCCTTTTCATAACTTTAAATAATTTAAAAGGAACCTGTCAGGAACTTCCTGATACAGAAACCACGGGCAGCATTAAATACCAAAAGGCTTCCTGGTTACAAACAACTATGGGGGTCATTTACAAAGCGAGACTCCACTTTTTGGTGTATATCTGTCGCAGATTGCGGCACAAAGGTTATCTGTGCCGCAATCAGCGACTTTTCCCCGCTCATGCCAGTTTTTAAAAAAGGGCCATGGCGTGGGCGGGGAAGGGGATGGCAGAAAATGGTCTAAATGTACGCCAACTCTCTTAGTTTCGACAGGTGGTGGATACACCAAGGTTATGTACCGTAGATGCCGGCGCTGCTACATAAATATAGTACATACACCACCAGCTAAAGGGGTATTAAGACCAGCGTCTAAAACGATAGTCTTAATAAATGAATCCCTATGTTTATAATCAGGGAGCGTGTCACTATTTCATGCAAACCCTTTAATTAGTCATTAAAGACTGCATTTGTCAGTATGATCAACCCTATTAACCCAGGCACACAGCATGGTAATGTAACAATACCGTCATTATGACTATTCGTGGCCCTGTTGCTGAGGAAATGTGCTCGCTCAATGTACCTCCTGCTGTGCTCCAAGCAGTCTAGATTCCAACTGAGCAAGCGCTGAGACCAGTCGCCTTGTGTCTACGGTGTGTCTCCTGAGACTGGGAGACACGGTGCACACAGGAGATGACAGGTCGAAATGTTTGCTTAGTTGGAATCTGTGCTGGGCCTTTAATTAGTGGGCCATTACTCCCAAGACTGTGAGACACAGAGCAGACATGAGATGACAGGTCGTGCTTGGAGATCAGCAAGCACAAGAAGACGGGGCCAGATGAGATGTCTATCCCTGTCAATCCAGGTAAAGGAGGAGGGACTGAAGCTGAAGGGATGCTCCAAGGGCTCTGGATGGTGCTCCAGTTAGGTCATTTGCATATGAATAAAAATGCATTTTTCTCAGCAACTGAGCCATGGATAGTCATAATAAGAGTATCATTTTTATCAGAATGATTAAACCTGCAAGGCAGTATGCCTGGTTTAATAGGGTTAATCATCCTGACAGAATCTCTTTAACCACCCAACTGTTTTGACCAAGCTCAGCTTGGGCTGTGGGAAAAGTACTTAACTGTTCTGCCCGAACTGGGCTCGGGCATATGTCGAGGTAGGGGGGCTGCTTTAGCTGCCGATATCTCATAATTGCCGATATCTCATAATCAGCTAGAAGCATGCAACTGGTCATGTTTGAAAGCTTTCATAGAAGACCAAAATTACAGCTAAAGTCCAAAATAAACAGGAGATATCACAGTTAGAAATCTAGTCGGGAATAATCCTGGGTAAAACCTGATTTTACTTTCACTCTCAGCTGTATTCATTGCATCCTGATTTCTAACAGTGACATCTTCCCATGTACTGAAGATACTGCTGTCATTCTGATATTATTTGAAAGTTTAGAGTGCCGATAAAAATATAAAGCCCATATCTCTAGCTGGTACCAAACCAGAGATATGAGCAGCTAAAGAAGCCCCCCCCCCACTGCCCCTATTAGTCTAGAGGAGAACAAAGGAGCAGCTGCAGAGCTGACAGGCTGCAGGAGGAAAGGAAAAATAGTAAAACTATATAGAAATGTGACATTATCATCACTGTGGTGACCCAGATAATAAAGTTATGTTATTTTTACCACTCAGTGAATGCGGTAAATAAATTCTACAAAAAAATGTAAGAATTGCTATCTTTTTTATCTCCACCCCCCCCCAAAAAAAAAAAGTTATTTAGTACACTATATATACTCCAAAATGGTTCCTAAAAAACCTACAACTAATCCGACAAAATAAAATAAAAATTTTAAGAAAAAATTAAAAAGTTATGACACAAAGGGGGGAAATATTTTTCTTAAGGCTGAAATGAATTATGTCACTAAGGGGTTAAAATGCAATAGTTTCCCCTGTGTTGTGAGCCAACAAGATTTACTGCAGAAACACATGAAAAATCTACAATAAAAAAGTGACATTTTTATTTTAACGTAACTGTTAGGAGGCTAAAGGGTTTGTAGAGAATTCTAAAAACATTCCTACTTTTTTCCACAAGCAGTGCCATTCATGTCCATAAATTGTATGTGGTACTGTCGTTTAGCTCCATTTACTCTAAGAAAGTAAAGCTGCAGTTCCAGAGATAACCCATGGACCCATGTTGTGCTGTTTTAGGAAGAAAGAAGCCATGTTTTTTTAAGTGTTTTTTCATGGCTACAATATTAATTAACTTTCCTCAGGATAGGTCATTCATATCAGATTGTTGGGAGTCTGAATCCTGGTCTTCCCACCAATCACCTATTTGAAGGAAGAGCACTGTCGCCCCTTTACTGCATACCAAGCACAGTGTCATACATTGTCTAGTGTCTGTGTTTGGTATTACAGCTTGGGGCCATTCACTTGGATGAGACTGAGCTGCTCCTAGGCCATGTGACCAATGAACATGATGTCAGTGGACTACGAGGAGGCCACAGTGGCCAACGGAGTGTCCCAGCCTCTTCAAATAAATGATCGATTTGGGTGCCAAAAGCCAAACCCCCAATGATCTTATATTGATGAGTCACCAATATTTTATTCCCAGAAAACTGCTTTAATGACGAATTATAGCCTTAAAAGGCATCTGTCAGAAGGTTTGTACCTATAAAAACTGACAGACTTGTTGCATGTGCACTTGGCAGCTGAAGGCATTGGTGTTGGTCCCATGTTCATATGTGCCCGCATTGCTGAGAAAAAGGTGTCAGATGCCCTTCAAAGATGTCAAGTGGATACAAACACTGAAAAGCAATCAACCTTTTTTTTTTTCTAGTGCCGCAAACAAAGATATTGGCAACTGGAGGAGCCTCGTGCAATCAAGATATTTTACAGGTACATTATTTATACCTTGTAATATATTGGGATTACGTACAACTATTTGAAATATTTGACATCAGTGGAGTGATAAACCATTTATGATGACTAGGGATGAGCGAATCGACTTTGGATGAAACATCCGAAGTCGATTTGCATAAAACTTTGTTTTTAAAAATGTATGGAGCGAGCGCTCCGTACAGTATTAAAATGTATTTGCTCTGATGAGCCAAAGTTATTACTTCACAAAGTCTCGTGAGACTTCGAATAATAACTTCAGAAATTGATTTATGCTGTAAAAAACATTTCCTGAACGAGGACCCAAGTGATGCTTTTGAAACGAACCCGAGTTCTGGAAATGTTTTTTTACAGTATACAGTTGTGTTCAAAATTATTCAACCCCCACTGAAATTGAGTGTTTTGACCAGTTTGACATTGATTTTGATCATTTCAGTCATTTCTGTGCTCACATCATTATCGGTTTTATTTAACCCCCAAGTGACATTCAATCTTAGTACTTAGTACAACATCCTTTTCCAGTTATAACAGCTTTTAAACGTGAAGCATAGCTTGACACAAGTGTCTTGCAGCGATCTACGGGTATCTTCGCCCATTCTTCATGGGCAAAAGCCTCCAGTTCAGTCACATTCTTAGGCTTGCGCGCTGCAACTGCTTTCTTTAAGTCCCACCAGAGGTTCTCAATCGAATTTAAGTCTGGTGACTGCGATGGCCACTTCAAAATGTTCCAGCCTTTAATCTGCAACCATGCTCTAGTGGACTTGGAGGTATGCTTGGGATCATTGTCCTGTTGAAAGGTCCAACGTCTCCCAAGCCTCAGGTTTGTGACGGACTGCATCACATTTTCATCCAATATCTCCTGGTACTGAAGAGAATTCATGGTACCTTGCACACGCTGAAGCTTCCCTGTACCTGTAGAAGCAAAACAGCCCCAAAGCATGATTGACCCCCCACCATGCTTCACAGTAGGCAAGGTGTTCTTTTCTTCATAGGCCTTGTTCTTTCTCCTCCAAACATAGCGTTGATCCATGGGCCTAAACTGTTCTAATTTTGTTTCATCAGTCCACAGAACACTATCCCAAAACTTTTGTGGTTTGTCCACATGACTTTTGGCATACTGCAGTCGACTCTTCTTATTCTTTGGAGACAACAAGGGGGTGCGCCTGGGAGTTCTGGCATGGAGGCCTTCATTACGCAGTGTGCGCCTTATTGTCTGAGCTGAAACTTCAGTACCCGCATCTGACAAATCTTTTTTCAGTTCTTCAGCAGTCACACGGGGACTTTTCTCCACTTTGCGCTTCAGGTAGCACACAGCAGTCAAAGTCAGCATCTTCTTTCTGCCACGACCAGGTATCGTTTCAACAGTGCCCTTTGCCTTGAATTTGCGAATGATGCTTCCTATGGTGTCTCTTAGTATGTTTAACATCTTTGCAATCTTCTTATAGCCATTGCCCTTCCTGTGAAGAGAAATCACCTCTTCTCTTGTCTTCCTGGACCATTCTCTTGACTTCACCATGTCTGTAAACACACCAGTAAATGTCTAGAAGGAGCTGAGTATCACAGTCATTTTAAATCTGCCTAATTGGTGCTTATTATGCTTGATTGCTGCTCCTTGACATCCACAGGTGTTTTCAATACCTGATCGAAAACACTTGAATGAACCTCTGTTCTTAAGAGTGGTAGTCTTTAAGGGGTTGAATAATTGTTTCAATGAAGAAATCACAAAAAATCATTTAATACTGTATTACAACAACAATTGATGTCATTTTAGTTGCATTTGGTTCTTTAAAAAGTCCTTGTAAGATTTCATTCTGAACACAATTACAAATATACACTAAATTCCCTAAAACCCTTTACAGCATTGGGGGTTGAATAATTTTGAACACAACTGCAAATCAATTTCTGAAGTTATTATGCGAAGCCTCTCAAGACTTCGCGAAGTAATAACTTCGGCTCATCAGAGCCAATACATTCTAATTCTGTACTGAGCGTTCGCTCTGTACAGTATTGAAACAAAGTTTTATGCGAATCGACTTAGGATGTTTCATCCGAAGTTCATTTGCTCATCCCTAATAATGACGTAAATCTTTTAAAATGAAATGAAAAGTATATATGTTGTATTTATTCTCTGTGTTAACTTATTTATTTAGAAGTAGCTACAAATGATATGAGCAGTGAAGTTATTTGTTCTGCAAAGTTTAGAAAACGGATGCAAAAATATGAAAGTGTGTCTGTATGAGTGTTAATACGAAGATTTAATATTTTTTGAATTATTGTAATCAAACTTATATTGTGCATGTGTATCAGCATTATATGCAATATAAAAAAATGCGCTTGACCCCCGAATCAAAGACCAAGTTCCTAAGACTAAGTGCCATAATACCTTAAGTAGTATATTGAAGATGACAGTAAAATTTTAGGCGTAAACTTAAAATTCTACTTTGCCTACACTCAACCTGGCCTCCTAGCTTGACCCTGAATTCTTAGTTATCTATTGTAGGTTCCTGTAGATACATCCAGTTCCTCCTTTGACTGGTATCATCAATCAGGGTCACCAGGGCATCTACATAAAAAATAATCTTCATTGCTTTTTCATGCCCCTGTGAAAAAGCAGGAAGCGAAACGCGCGTTGGGGTTGTGAGGACGGCGTTCACCCCTATTTGGTTTGTATCTCTCCTTATGTGCACTTTTTGCTTTTTATGTAGTATTTCCAGTATGATTCTGTCGGCTTGGTTTTCCATCTGTTATATACTATACAGCTTTCCATTCGTGGGGAGCTTAGACTTATATGCTGGTTTCTGACCCTCCACCTTGTACCCGGTTATTTTTTCGGTCAAAATATTCACTGATGAACACGACCCTCTAGGGACACTTTTAGGATTGGGGGATCATGATACCAGCATAATTGATGTTGGATGGTGCCTTTTTTGTAACCAATTTTGGTTTTATGTGGGAGAGATCCTCACCAGTAGGGGGGACACGCCCCTTCACTGTTTAGATAGTCTTCATCCTATTCTATGTATTTGATGTTTCTTATTAATTTTTAATGACATACTAATAAAGATTTATTTTATTACATTTTTGCGTATGGCCTAATCTTGTTGGGGTGGCATAGGTATATAGGGCGGTCATACGGCATTTAAATTGCCCAGATTCTTTGGAGGAGTGATAAAAAATAATCTTCATACTGACCCCATGCTAACTGACGAAAAGGGCATTATGAAAATTTCTAGAGGGCACTTGACCACATTTTTTCTTTACACATTGGAGGAAACAAGTAGAAAGAATTTCAGGTAACTTAAAGGACTATACCAGGGGTAATCAACCTGTGGCTCTCCAGCTGTTGTAAAACTACAACTCCCATCATGCCCTGCTGTAGGCTGATAGCTGTAGGCAGTCTGGGCATGCTGGGAGTTGTAGTTTTGTAACAGCTGAAGAACCGCAGGTTGGCAATCCCTGGACTATACCTTGAAGTAATGCCTTATACTCTCTTAATTTTTGAGCTTTCTGTTTGTCTAGTAAATTGCCTAAAACTGTATTTGATCCCTTTATGAAAAAAATTGAAAACTTTTACAAAATAAATCTGTGAAGAAATGTTTCTGCATTCACCAGATGGAACCCATGAGTGACAGTAAATACAGTGCCTTGCAAAAGTATTTACTTCGCTTTACTTTTTTCGTGTTTTGCTACATTACAGCCTTAAGTTCAATGTTTTGTTGATCTGAATTTTATGTGATGGATCAGAACACAATTGTCTAAGTTGGTGAAGTAAAATGAGAAAAATATATAAATAAAACTATTGTTTAGAAATAGAAAACAGAAAATTGGCATATGCGTATGTATTCACCCGCTTTGTTAGGAAGCCCATAAAAAGCTCTGGTGCAACCAATTACCTTCAGAAGTCACATAATTAGTGAAATGATGTCCACCTGTGTGCAATCTAAGTGTCACATGATCTGTCATTACATATACACACCTTTTTAGAAAGGCCTCAGAGGCTGCAACACCTAAGCAAGAGGCATCACTAACCAAACACTACCATGAAGACCAAGAAACTCACCAAACAAGTAAGGGACACTGTCTAGTTTGGACAGTAAGGAGGAAGGAAGCCCTTACAATTGCTCCTACTCCAAGGGTCTTAGGGGCCAGTTCTTGATCCAACTTTCCTGTGAGACCACTACTCTAGAGAGACTGCAAGAAAATCCAAGATACAGCTTTTTAGAAGCTACAGCGTTTACAATCGACAAAGTATCCAGCAAGTCACAGCTTTACTGACCCTGCTGCAGGTGAGGGACTACGGCTCAGAAACCCATCAGCTAGATTACCTCCAGGCCAGACCAACTCAAAGCCTGCATTACACAGTAAACACCTATATAAGTGCCAGCTTTTAGCTGTTAGCCAGAAGTTCAGGAGAGAGACATCAGCAAGATAGCATACTATTTGCCACTTTGCCAGTCACCATACGTCATCACCTGGGAAGAGAAATTGTAAACTGCCCGATGTACTACAGCTTATCCTTTACATTAAGTAAAGAGACTTTTTTCTTTTACTTCTGGCTTGATTCCATATACCACCTTTCCACTGCGCCAATCCCCAAGGAGCAATGGTCTGAGGGAGTACAGCCTGACTCATCTCATGAAGGCCATTACCACTCCCATCCTCTGCAACCGCTTTTTCAGGAGCTCGCTGCAAATCAGCAGTTAAGTGCACCAAGAACGGGGCCCAAGCTACTCATAACAGGGATAGATTCCTGCATAGTCATCTTACTGCCCTGTGAATAAAGAAGGAGAGGGAGGAACTGGCAGAGGAAGCAGGAGGAGCAAGGGTGCACAGAGCGGCTTGTGGTCACCCTCGGTGCCCTTACTGCTCATTTGCATGTGGATTGAAAGTACTTTTTCTCCACAATGAAGTAACAGCGCAGTAAGTTCAGCTCACTTCTTTAAGGTGACCCAAAGGTTATGATTTTACACTGTCTTGTCCCTAAAATAAGCACAAGTAGGATAATGTAACACCTACTACACCTACTGTCATGTACACTCTGGGGTAAATGTGCTATAGGTCAATAACCTAGGAGCATACAGCAGGACCTTTATGGTTGCCATAATACCCCTATCAGTCTTTTGGTTTTGGTGGAATGGAAGAATAGAATGTCCTATTTCTCCTGCAGCATATACCTTTCCAGTGCATTAAATATTCAGATGAGTAACATAGTAACATAATTTATAAGGCTGAAAAAAGACATCTGTCCATCAAATTTAGCCTGTTATCCTGCAAGTTGATCCAGAGGAAGGCAAAAAAAAACTGTGAGATACAGTAGAAGCCAAGTTCCCCCCCTTCCCGATTCAAATCAGGCAATCAGAATAACTCCCTGGATCAACAACCCATCTCTTGTGGCTATAGCCTGTAATATTACACCCCAGAAATACAGTGCCTTGCAGAAGTATTCAAACCCCTTGACTTTTTTCGTGTTTTGTTATATTACAGCCTTAAGTTCAATGTTTTGTTAATCTGAATTTTATGTGATGGATTAGAACACAATAGTGAAGTGAAATGAGAAAAATATATAAATAAAACTATTGTTTGGAAATAGAAAACAGAAAATTGGCATGTGCGTATGTATTCACTCTCTTTGGTAGGAAGCCCATAAAAAGCTCTGGTGCAACCAATTACCTTCAAAAGTCACACAATTAGTGAAATGATGTCCACCTATGTGCAATCTAAGTGTCACATGATCTGCCATTACATATACACACCTTTTTTGAAAGGCCCCAGAGGCTGCAACACCTAAGCAAGAGGCATCACTAACCAACCACTGCCTTGAAGACCAAGGAACTCTCCAAACAAGTAAGGGACAATGTTGTTAAGAAGTACAAGTCAGGGTTAGGTTATAAAAAAATATCCAAATCTTTAATGATCCCCAGGGGCACCATCAAATCTATCATAACCAAATGAAAAGAACATGGCACAACACCAAACCTGCCAAGAGACGGACGCCACCAAAACTCATGGACCAGACAACGAGGGCATTAATCAGAGAGGCAGCACAGACACCTAAGTTAACCCTGGAGGAGCTGCAGAGTTCCACAGCAGAGACTGGAGTATCTGTACATAAGATGACAATAAGCCGTACGCTATATAGAGTTGGGCCTTATGGCAGAGTGGCCAGAAGAAAGCCATTACTTTCAGCAAAAAACAAAAAGGCACTTTATGAGTTTACGAAAAGGCATGTGGGAGCCTCCCAAAATGTATGGAGGAAGATGCTCTGCTCTGATGAGACTAAAATTGAACCTTTCGGCCATCAAAGAAAATGCTATGTCTGGCGCAAACCCAACACATCAAATCACCCAAAGAACACCATCACCACAGTGAAATATGGTGGTGGCAGCATCATGCTGTGGGGAGGTATTTCAGCGGCCGGGACTGGGAAACTGGTCAGAGTTGAGGGAAAGATGGATCGTGCTAAATATAGAGATATTCTTGATCAAAACCTGTACCACTCTGTGTGTGATTTGAAGCTAGGAGGAGGTTCACCTTCCAGCAGGAAAATGACCCCCAAACACACTGCTAAAGCAACACTTGAGTGGTTTAAGGGGAAACATGTAATGTGTTGGAATGACCTAGTCAAAGCCCAGATCTTAATAGAAAATCTGTGGTCAGGCTTAAAGATTGCTTTTTACCCAAGCGCAAACCCTCCAACTTGAAGGAGCGCGAGCAGTTTTGCAAGGAGGAATGGGAAAAAATCCCAGTGGTAAGATGTGGCAAACTCATAGAGACTTGGAGCTGTGATTGCCGCAAAAGGTGGTTCTAAAAAGTATTGCACAGTGACTTTTTCTGTTATTTTGTCCTATTTGTTTGCTTCACAATAAAAAAAAAAAAAAAAAAAAAACACGTTGGGCATGTTCTGTAAATTAAATGATGCAAATCCTCAAACAATCCATGTTAATTCCAGGTTGTGAGGCACCAAAACACGAAAAAAGTCGAGGGGTGAATACTTTTGCAAGGCACTGTATGTGGCCTCCACAAGGGACTTCATTATTTGAATAAATGCTTGTCTACAGGCCCTGATAGATGAGGGTGACGATGGTTGGGAAGGAAACATTCATTCCTGACATTAACCTGCTCGTTAGTGAAAGAGATGGATACATACCTGTCTGACACCATATTTTATACATACTCTGTGGCAGTATTATTCATATGTAGAGATACCATACAGCCTCCACAGCCAGTGTCCCTGGGAATGATGCAAAAATCATTAGTAACTAATTGAGAGCACAGTGGGGGAGATTTGCTAAGCTAAATGCACCAGAATTTTGGCAAAAAAAAAACTAAAACCTGGTGGACATGTCTCGCGCTACATTAATTATGTGTTTTAGACACTTTTTGGCCCTCACTAGACAGATTTGAAAAGTGTATCGAAAAAGGGGAATAGTTCAACATAGGGGCACAGGAAGGATGGGGAGAAGCGTGGCATGTGTTTACCTTACTGCTCCTGGTGCAGTAAGTTAGGGACATGGAGATGGGCACAGGATCCTGCCTTCACCTTTCCTCTTCTGCTTCTGCCAGGTGCACAGAAACCTCTATGAGAAGAGGGAGATGAATTTTACCTGTGGCGAGAAGTTCTAAGGCCATGGATGCAAGGTGTTCAGAAAGGAGGTTTTGAGGAAGAAGCCTTTCAGTATGTGGGAGGTTGATGTAAAAGTAGGGCAAGGTTTCTGCTTATTACCTGTTGGTTACCCCCACAGAAGCCTGTTTAGCCCCCTAGTGTAGGCGGTGGAGTGCCTACATTCATATGACAATGCTTGTCACACGATTATAATATGTGTGTTATGTGTAATATGTACATATGTCTGTACTGCATATATATGTGTGTAATGTGCACAAATGTGTTTTAAATGTGGGCGCTAGGTGTCTGTGCGTATAGTGATACTACCTCATGTTTGCAGTATAGTAGTACTGTGTATCTGTGCGGTATAGTGATACCATGTGCGTGTGCACTTTAACGGTACTATGTATGTGTGGTGTATAGTAGTACTATTTTATATAATTTTTTTGCTACGACAACACTATATATTTATATATTCTTTTCAGTTAAATTGTAACTCTATCCCTGCCTCTGTAACTGCATGTTCACACTTCTCAGGTTTTGTCATGTATTTACTGGAATATTGACAGCACACTGTGCAGTCATATTTCTGCTCCACAAGAGGCTTATCCCCATTCAGTGACGCTTATGCTAGAAGGATAGTAGGGTCAGTCGGCTGACTTTTCAACGTGAAATCCTTGCAGATTTTTTATTTGCACAATGGGCAGACCTCTGGACACATTTTTGACTAATGCATATGAATCCTGAAATTTGTCCATCAAATCCTGGACCAGCGAACGAGGCCTAAATGGGAACCAAATGAGGGGGTTGCAACATTAAATCTTTAACCTGATTGAAGAAAATGTATAGCTACAGCTCTGGTTTAGCAAAAAGAGAGCCTGACCCCTCAAAGTGCTATTACATGTTAGCAGTAGAGCTGCAGGGGCCGCTAAGTGCTGGGCTGCACCTCTACTTTCTGTTGTTTCAAGTCGCAAGCTAGCCATGCAATAAGCAGTAACCACTGCCCAGTAGTTGCGACCCAGTCGCAACTTTAATTTTACCCTAAAATATATTAAGAAATTATTATATTTAAATATAAAAAAATTATGTTAGTTTACAAAGGATCTGCAAATAAAGGAGCAAATATAAAAAATAATCTAAAAACATTAAATAAAAGTGACAGAAAAGTGGGTGTGCTATTCCACCACTTCACAAGAAAAACATAGAAATAGAAAGAGCGTAAAAAAAAAATCAAGTACGTGGTACATTATTGCAATTAATCCCAGTAATATCATATTGTAATGCAAACTGATGTTATCTTCATCTTTCTATTACATGTATAGGTTTTGTCAGATGTTTTCAATGCTCCGGTGCACACAATTGCCACAGCTAACTCTGCCTGTCTGGGATGTGCGTATCGAGCAGCTCATGGTAAGGAGGCTCATTAAAAATTACTGATTTTCTTATTGCTATCTAATCCTTCTGCGGTACACAGCCCTCTTGTTACGCTTGTCACACCAGCAGATTTCAGTCAATCTTTTGTGCAGAGCTATGTTTGTTTTCTTAGTATAAATATGTCTGCAAATGACAAAGCCCAAAATGAGCAGCATTGTTAGTTCTGAAGAAAGCGCATAAACCATGCAGGAAGAATGGTAATTAACTGATGTTGACTGTGAAATTAACATTTTAATGCATAGTAATTGTTGGAATAAATTGGCAATTGGAAAATACAGGGTTGAAATATAAGAAGTTTGATTGCAAAAATTCTACAATTTAAAGAACCTATGTGTTATGATTCTTTTTACTACGTACAGAATATTTTGATTGTAAAGGAAAACAGCTGTACAGGTACTCTATGTTTAAGTAAGTGTAAGTTCTTTTGCAAGTCATTGCAAACACAGGCAATCTCCTCGGGACTGCTGTCCCACTTTTCTCCGCCATCCTGTGTCCTTTGCTCTCCCTAACCAGTGTCCCAGGAGCCCTTCCTGCGCTCCAGCCTAGGAACGTTAGGCTTAAACAATCACTGTACTTTCACACAGTTCCATTTCATTTAATAGAGAAAGGTATAACTAGGAAATTTCTAAATCACTTCATTTAAAAAAAATCTGCCTACATCAACCTGAAATAAAGCTGTAAAATCATGGCCACTAGAGATCCCACTTCCACCAAATTTGCAGTCCACTGCCAGTTGTCAGGCAAGATCTGTTCCTAATAACAGGGACACAGAAGACTGTTTACAGGAAGGCGGGCGTGTCAGAGCTAGCTGAGATCCTAATGTCACGGTGCGGTGTGGGAAATACACTCCACACCAAACACAGGAGAGAAGGGGAAAAGGTACTAGGCTTGGAAACTAGGGAATAGGTAAAAGGTCACCACCTGGTAAGTCCCTAAACTGTGCCCTGCTAACAGTATGAACCTACCTCGAAGGTAGGAATGTTCATGTTCCGTAGCCTAAGGCCCTCATTCACCCTACAGGGCCCTGGAAACAGAGTCAGGACAACAGGTGACCTGTTCTTTCCCAGCAGAAGGAACAGGGGACCCCTCAGGCCTAATAGCAAAAGGGAAGGGAAAAAGCACAAACAAACAATAGGAAGAAATGACACTTTACTCCGAAGTATGCGGACGAGCAGGAACTCAGAGGAGAACCAACACTAGCGCTTCCACGGCCAAAAGGAGCTATAAACCGCATAGCCGGAGTGGTGAAGCCAGACTAAATAGGAGTTGGAACAACCACTTAATCTACACCTGAGACAAGAGGTGTGGTAATGACCAGCAACAACATTGAACAAAGTGAAACCAAAGGAACTGACAGATAACATCACATGCAACCAGTGTCTTAGATCTTCTGACCCCTGTCACTGGAGGGACCGTGACAGTACCCACCCCCCCCCTTCTACAGGTGGCCTCCGGACACCCAGGACCGACCTTATCCGGATGAGCTCTGTTAAAGGCATTTACTAGGCGACTAGCATTGATGTCGGCCGCTGGAACCCTCATCCTCTCCTCTTTAGATCTACGGAGAACTCTCCTCTTGAGATCTACGGAGAACTTGAGAGTCCATTATACTGGCGATCTGAAATTCCAGATTACTGTCCACCATGACAGGGTGGGGGGGGGGCATAGGGAAGGAGGACGGTTCAACAGGTTCGACATATCTCTTCAACAACGACTTATGGAGCACATTATGAATTTTCAAAACCTGAGGAAGTTCAAGACGAAAGGCTACTGGGTTAAGGTACTTTCAACTTAATGTTTCTTGTGGACAGCCAAACAGCATCACCCACTCCCAGGTTCGGACCATTCATACGTCTCCTGTCAGCCACATGTTTATACTTGTTGCCCATTTTTTTTCAGATTATTTAGAATTTTCCGCCAAATAGATGACAAAGAAGAGGAAAATCGTTCCTCTTCTTTCACCACCCAGAGTGTCATAGGAAGCCGCCATATTATATGATAATTCGTCCTGAGAGTGAGGGACCTTAGAGCTCTCTCTCAGGCGTCTATATATACGTACAGCAAGGAACATAGCCACTTGCAATGACTCTAGATTTTTGTGAGAAGCCAATGCGTCCTGTAGCTTCTCGGATAATTCCTGGCAAAATTGGCTACGGAGAGCTGGATCATTCCACTCTGTATCTGTAGCCCATCTCCTAAATGCAGAGCAATAGATTTCTGCAGAAGGCGCTCCCTGCCTTAAACCACGTAACTTGGTCTCGGCCAGGGAGATCCAATCCCCAGATGAGAGCAGACGTAAAATAAAGTACAATTTACACGACTCTTTGAACCGATTGATATTATCACCCCCGAAAACCGGTCCTGAAGTGCAACCTTAGGTTTAGGACAGGCCTCCTTACTACTACGGGCACCAGCAGCCTGTGATCCCTGGGTCTGCATGCGGAGGTCAGCTACCTCCAAAGACAGACCCTGCAATTGTTCGGCCTGTGCAGCAATAGGGTCCATAACCTCACTGACACAAACAAAAATGACTGTTTGCGGCAGTTAATAATGTCACGGTGCGGTGTGGGGAATACACTCCACACCAAACACAGGAGGGAGGGGTGAAAGGTACTAGTCCTAGAAACTAGGGAAAAGGTAACCACATGGTAAGTCCCTAAACCGTTCTCTGACTGCTAACAGTATGAAAAGACCTCGATGATAGGAATTTTTATACTCCGGAGCCTAAGGCCCTGTCATGAGACAACCCTATGTGCCGCTAACATTACCCACCTGTAGAAAAAGTAATAAATGTTAAAGGGGTTGTCTGGTCTAAGAGCCAACAAACCCTGTGGTCCTGACCTCTGCCTCATAAAAAAACACTCACCTGTCTGCAGTCCCACCGTGTCCATGCTGCTACCCCATTCCTGCCTTTTTCCAGTCCAAAAAGGACCAAGAAGGGGCTTGGTCTAATGACCGCTGCAGCCAATTGCAGACCTCAGTGGTCACATCTACTTAAAGGATACAGTATTTCACTGCAGGGCATGGTATAACCGTGGACAGATATAACACCATTTAGGATCATAGGGGTTCTGAGTTCCTAGCCCTTTAAATTAAGAGAACCAGGCAGTGTAAATGTCATCATGCCTTGCCCTGTCAGTCAAAGTGGAGAGAGCGCGGCAGTTGCAGAGAGAGCTGAGAGTCTAGGTGTAATGGCAACGCCCCCGTTGCTCCCAGAGGGTCATTTGCATATATTAAAACATGATAGGACCACCTCCTTAACTCCAAAGCCAAGAATGAGCAGGAATTGCAATGAATTACTGAATCCTTTCCCACAAAAATATGTATCAATCTGCTCTATAACATGCTGGTTGCAGCTCAGACAACACATTCAACCTTCCTTTAAAAAGCTTTGGGAAAAATATTTTTCTCTTTGCATATTTTGACCCCCATAACTGTTTTTATATTTCGGTCTTTGGAGCTTTGTAAGGGATCATTTTTCAGGGTGATCTGTACTTTTTAGCGATACCATTATTTAGTGTGTATGACTTTTTGATCACTTTTTATTACATTTTTGGGAGGGAAATGACTAAAAAAGTGGCGAATATGCCATTTCTTTTTTTTACCATTACAGCATTATTATTTCAATAGTTTAGGCATTTTGAGGTGCAGTAATGCAAATTATCTTTATTTTTTATTGTTTATTTTTATTGATAATATGGGGGGTAATTTCAATTTGAATGAATGTCTTTTATTTTTAACTTTTTTTTTTTTTTAAGTTGCCCTGGAGCAGTTCTTCCAGGGGAAAACCTCCTCAGATGCCATGGTCACAATTGACCACATCATCTGAGAGGTGAAATGTCTGTGGTCAGCAGACACCAGACGGCTACGGTGCCAGTTCCACTCAAAAGTGGACAACATCTTTAAAGACCCGACCAGTACTGTACATCTAAGACAGCTGTTCAGTTCAGCCGAATCTAAGGATGCCTTTCACTTAGCGATCGGTTACTTCATTCTGGAGCAAAAGTACTTTTAATACATATGCAAATGAGCTGTTAATTGCACCGAGGGCAGACCCAAGGGACTCTGTGCACCCTTGCTCCTCCTGCGACCAGGTTCCTGCATAGTTATCTAGCCTGGCCCAGTCACTCAAGGAGAGGGAGGAGCTGGCAGAGGAAGCAGAAGGAGCAAGGGTACGCAGAGTCACTTGGGTCTTCCCTTGGTGCATTAACAGCTAATTTCCACATGTATTAAAAGTTCTTTTTTTTTTACATTCAGCTTATCTAGTCCTACAAAGCATAGTGCCTAGTTTTTCCAGTGAATTTCTTAGTGACAGATTTCCTTTAATCCTGGGAGTTTATGCACCAGTAATATTTCCCTACATATCATTCTGATTACAATATAGTGAATTCAGAGAAACATAAATCTACAACTTATATGTCTGAAATACAAGGGCCTACAATAATGGAATACATTATAATGGAGCATTCATTGAATATTTCTAATTGTTTTTCTGTCATTCCGCTCCTATAGATTGAATACTGTAGTTCTGATTTATATATCCATTGTGTTCTATACTTGCTACTTTTGTAATTGTTTCTTAGAAGTCAGGATGCTCAGCACATTCATTCCCTGCAGTTTTCTAGCCCTGTTTGCTTTGTCTTCTCAATTCGAGATTTAATAATGGGCTTTGTGAACTACTAATAAAATTGTACTATGAATACAAGATCAGGATGTGCGGGAACAATGTGTGTATTAAACCCTGCTCTAAATAACATTGTGATTTATTGTCCTTGGAGAAATAAGGTGACCTTGGCTTTCTCTTGTCAATATCTGCTTCTCCTCATTAATCAATCGTCACTTCTACAATATTTAAAAACTGATCAAGTACAATTAACTGTTTCAGGCTGATCTATGATTCCAAAGCAAGGTTAAACTCAATCAGATTAACATGTAATTAGCTTGGTTGATTGAACTTGGTATTATGGGAAACTTTCGTTAGATGCAACCTTTTCACAATCAGCAACCATTGGCAGATGAGCAATGACCATAAGAATATCCAGCAGAAAAATCCAGAAAGCTAAAGCAATCTACTTAAAGGGGTTGTCTACTTTTGAGATTACCATTTTGTTAGGAGAGTCTCCAAAAATAGGTTCAGCATAGGTTGTCTCGCTGCTGGGAAACCCAGCAATCAGCTGTGGTCTGTGGGGGAACCTAGCAACAAGTGTTCAATCCCTTTTAAGGACCACCTTAGGGGAAATTAAGTTTTACACAGGGCACATTGAAATACATATGCATGCAGGGTCCTCCAGAAGATGCTTGCTGGTGTTTCTACCAGTGGTTATGATGTAAATTGCAGCTCATTGAAGGTTTTGATAGCATGTCGTGATAAGGGAGCACGGTGGCCTGTTCATACTATACCAAGTGAAGTGTCGTACATTGTATAGCAGCAGTGCTTGGTGTTGTAGCTTAATCCCATTCACTTGAATGAGACTGAGCTGCACAAAGGATTAGTGACCAATCAATGTCACAGGCCTAGTAAAAGATTGCAGAGCTCTCCCAGTTGCTACAGCCTTTTCAAAGAGCTGATCAGTGATGGTGCAAGGAGTCAGGACCACACTAATCATATAGCGATGACTTATTCTGAGTAGTGTTCAGCGAATTGAGCTTCGGGTCATCGATCCGAAGTTGATTTAGTCAAACACTTTATTTTAATGTCTCCGTACAGCATTAAAATGTATTGGCTCCCCGGACTTTGTTTCACCCGAAGTCGTGCAAGACTTCGGGGAATTAATTTGGTGTTCATTTCTGCATCTTTAAAAACACTTAAAATTTGGAATTCAAAGTCGGGTTTGGTACCGAGGTACAAGCTGGTACAAACCCGACTTCGGGTTACCCCACTCCAGCTGTTGCTGCAGGGGAAATGTAGTCTCACATGACAACTACTCAGATGAATGGAAGTCCATATAATATAAGGACAGCATGAGTTTGTCAGAACAGCTGCAACTGTTACAAGACATACGGATGAGACAACCATTTAATTGAAAAGCTAGATGCCTACAACTTCCCCTAGGGGGAGCATAAGAGCTTAGTGCATACTGCTGTGTTATTGAGTTCAGTATATAACAGTATGCTGTAAAGTCCAAAGCTCCACCCAATCATAGATACAGGTAAAAAGCATGCTGGAGCTCTGTTTTGAAATTAATCTGCACAGATTTTCAACCTCTTTATCAAGTAAGAAAAAAACAAAACAATGGCTTTCAAAAATGGTCAGCTGCCCATTACTTGTGGAATCTGTAGACAATCTAATGTGCTCAGTAATGTGCTCCAAACCATCTGCTGGCTGCATATTTTTGGAAATAAGGATCTGTTAGATTTCAACAGCAAATTAAACAGAGATGTCAAGCGTTTGATTGCAAATATTGCTGCTAAACATGGTAGCAGGTTGGTAATTTTCAAGTGGTTCTTACACTTAGCTGGTATTGTGGCTCCTCAAATAAGTTAAGTTCTCTGAGACTATGAACCCCTTTTGCCCTTTTGATAAAAAAAAAAAAAAAAGGACCAAAATGGCCTAAGAGGTGAGGTGGAGCTTGTGACTGCTACCACCTCTGAGGACAGTGATTGGCTGGCATTGGTGGCATGGATGTAGATGTCGCATCGCACTTCCAGTCCTGTGGCTACCAGAGGCGGTGGAGAAAGAGAGGTCCGTGCTCGAATCTGTGCACCAGTGAGAGATGAGTCTTTGCCTGGCAATATCAAAAGGGGCTCCTGGTCTCCGAGAACCCCTTTAAATATCAGAAACCAGGGTAGAGAGTGTGAGAGGATAGACTGCCATACACAGCACTGTCACTATTTACAAAATATACATTTTATGTATCAGTATTAAATCCGTAAAGTATGAAGCCTCAACAAACGTCAAGATCTGCAAAAAAAATTATTAAACTTTTTTTTTTTTTAATAAAGTACAAAACATTATTTTTTCCCATACAAATAACATTTACCAATTATCATTGCTTTACCTTTCCCTTAACCAAGCAAATCCCACCCTACCCTTCCTCCCCTTGCAATGCGTCTCCAGCAAGAAAAATAAATAAATAACGTCAGACGTGGAACTAAAGGTGAAGAAGTTTAAAACCCCCAAGCCTTCCATATCTTAATCCACTTTCCCTCAGTATTAATTTGCTCATATAGAATATTTTCAGATTTTTTTTTACTTTTTTGACCAGATTTACCCATGAGTTCAGATTTGGAGAGTTACGTGAAAACCAGACTCGTGTAATCAAGAGACTCGCCAAAAACATTCTGGTTAGAAGAATCTTTTTATATTTGTGACAATTTAACTTAGAGAGAACACTCAATATCCAACATTCAGCAGTAAATAGGACCATCAGTTTCAATTTGTGCATAATAAAATTATTAATCGCCTTCCAGTATTCTTTTAGTTCTATACAAGACCATAGCATATGTAAGTAATCCTCAATTTGCTGATCAACGGGCTGAAATTAAGCTGTAGGAAGTCTTCAATCTTAGGGGATATCATAATACCCAAATATTTAAAGGAATCAGAGACCTTCAACATGCTCAGGGGTCCCTCCCTAGTAAATTCAAAACTATCCACTGGCATGAGAGTAGTTTTTGACTAATTAATAACAAGGCCACGAAACCTCACCAAAAGAGTTAACTATTTGGATAACTCTTGGGAGCATTATGTTGGTGTGATCAATAAAAAATAAAACATCATCCGCATATAGAGAAAAGCGGTCATCAACCCCCAATGTTCCAAACCCTTCAATCTTGGAGTCTTGCCTAACAGCCAAAGCTAAGGGCTCAATATATATATATCAAATAATAATGGAAAAATAGGACAACCTTGACGGGTACCTCTATTCAAAGTAAAACTCGTTGTCAAAGCCCCATTAATATTCAATCTCGCCATAGGAGAATTATACAAAAGCTTAATCATATTTATAAACCTATCTCTAAATACCATTATCTCCAAGACCCTACAGAGGAATCTCCACTCCACCCTGTCAAAGGCCTTGGAAGAAGCCAAGGACAGGATGGAGCGAGAGACCCCCAGAAGACTGTATATTTGTAAATAAACGATGGAGATTGAAATGAGTGCCCTTATTTAGAATAAATCAATTCTGATCTAGGTATATAATTGATGGAATAACCTTAGAGAGCCTTGTAGTCAGAATCCTTGAGAGAAGCTTCACATCCGTGTTTAGTAACCATATCAGTCTATATGACCCCAGATCTTTACCCTTTTTTAATATTAGAGTTATTCCAGCTTCTGTCACTGATTCCGGCAAGCTATCATCTTCCAATGAGTCAGCGAATACTTTCAAGAGTCGAGGGAGGATAACCTCCCCATATTGAAAATAAAATTCGTAAGAGGGAAGAGTTTCCTGAACAAGCTTTAATTGCAACCTCTATCTCCTGTAAAGAGAAGTCAACTTCAAGCGATTCCCTTTGAGTATCTGTGAGGACTGGGAGAGAGATCTGTGATAGTATTATCTGCTTTATACAATCCTGAAAAGTGCTTTAGAAAAGTTCCCTTTATAAGGTCTTGGTCCTCAATAATTGTACCCTCTATAGAACGAATATGAAGTATCTGTTTTCTTTGATCTTGATTAGAAATTCCCTAGACAACAATTTCTCTGGACGACCTGATTCAATGAAGTATTTTTGACCCTTAAAAAACAACCTCTGCTTGGCCTTATCCAACAGAAAATCGGAGTATGCTGCGCTTGCATGCTGCATAGCTTTTCTATTTTCTCCTGTCTTGTTGTTAGTGAACTCGTTCATACCTGCCAGCGCTGCTTCCTTTAAAGCTCTCTCCTTAATACCATACCCCTTTCTTAAATTAGAAATATTACTAACAAAGACCCCCCTCATATAGACCTTAAATGCATCCCATACCAGTTGGGTCTTTGCAGAGTTATAGTTAATATCCAAAAAATGCACAATTTCCTGTTTTATCAACTCATGATTATCCATTATCGATATCCAATAGGGATTTAGTCTAAATGGAAATCTTGCCCTGCCTAGGTCGTGCACCATACAAAGCTCAAGGGAAAAGGGTACATGGTCCGAGAGAGATCTTCATTTATTAAGACCAGGTCCATCCTAGACATACAGTCATGAAAACCGTCTCAGCGGTATTTGCCCGACCCGGGTTTCGCTGGCCTGAGCTTCATCAGGGGCAGGAACACGTCACTACCGGGGTTGCCCCACTCCTTTATATGGTTCCCTCAATTAGTACATACGATCATATAATAAAAAAAAATAATAAAGGTTGCTTAAAATGCATTTCGATAAATACATCATTGCTAATTCACACCAGATGCTATTCACAATATCCTCTATCCTTCTTTATAATACCGCCAAACTTTAAAACCAGGACCATTCATTCAATCTTCATTATTATCCTGTTACTCCGCTTTCAAGGACCTTTCATTCACATAAAAGTCATCTGATCTAATCCACCTATCACTGCAGTGGGCGTTTTCCCCAACTAATCACGTCACATCTCCTAGCCAATGGGTTCTTCAGAATTCAGTGGGTGTGTACTACCTCACACCACTACCGCCGGGAGACAGATGGGAGCAAGAGAATGGGAGCCCGCAATGAAACAATGTAACTGGCAAGATGAATCGATCAGACCAAAAAAGGTTTTAAGTCGAACTCAACATTGAGGCCGCCAGGTTGTAAAGTGCCGAGTCTATATATCCATTCAACCTCCTTTCGATTGATCTGGGCGACCCTATCTCCGCCCCTCCAATGCGGCTCCACACTCTCGACCCCCATAAAATTCAAACCAATTGGATCTTTTCCATGATGGACTTTAAAGTGTGCCGAAACACTATGTGTTAAAAGTCCTTTTTTTATGTTGCGAATGTGTTCTTGTATCCTAACCTTTAATTTCCTCAAAGTCCTCCCTACATATTGAATCCCACATGGGCATTCCAATACATACACTATCCCTTCTTTCTCACATGAACACTCCCCTTTGACTTTAAACTTCTGCCCACTGGTGTGGGATAACACTTCAGAAGAGTTCATTTTTCGATCCGCACGATGACGGTTTCTGCATGGACCACAGAAACCGCACCATGTGAACTGTCCCAACTTCTTGGGTCCATTCGTGTTAGTGGGTGGGATGGCGCTCCTCACTAGTTTGTTCTTCAAGTTCGGGGCTTTTTTATACACAACCTCAGGCAGAGATGGAAGAATCGAACCTATTGTTGGATCAATTTTCAAAATTTTCCAGTTCTTTTTAATAATCTGTTTCAATGGTCCAGCTTTAACATTAAAGCCGGTCATGAACGTAAATCTAAAATCCTTCTCTACTTTCTGTCTGGGTTCCCTCGCACTCTCTCCTATCCTGTTACTCCTGACTTTGGAGATATTATTCTCTAGGTTTCTATCATCATACCCTTTTTCCAAGAACCGGGTTTTTAATATTGCACATTGTTCATCGAAGTCTTGATCAATCATGCAGTTTCTGGATAACCTCTTAAATTGTCCAGCAGGGATGTTGGAAAGCCAAGGACGAAGATGACAACTATTAACATCAATATATGAGTTGACATCGGTCTCTTTAAAGTGAGTTTTGGTCAAAAACCTCTCCCCATCTATTTCTATGCTTAAATCCAAAAAGACCACTTTTTTATTGCTAATCTCCCCGGTGAATTGGAGGTTCCATTCCTCATCGGAGGAATGGAACCTCAATTACGAGCAATAAAAGTGGTCTTTGGATTTAAGCATAGAAATAGATGGGGAGAGGTTTGACAAAACTCACTTTAAGAGACCGATGTCAACTCATATATTGATGTTAGTAGTTGTCATCTTCGTCCTGGCTTTCAACATCCCTGCTGGACAATTTAAGAGGTTATCCAGAAACTGCATGATTGATCAAGACTCGATGAACAATGTGCAATATTAAAACCGGTTCTTGGAAAAAGGTATGATGATAGAAACCTAGAGAATAATATCTCCAAAGTCAGGAGTAACAGGATAGAGAGAGTGCGAGGAACAGACAGAAAGTAGAGAAGGATTTTAGATTTACGTTCATGACCGGCTTAATGTTAAGCTGGACCGTTGAAACAGATTATTAAAAGAACTGGAAAATTTGAAAGTGATCCAACAATAGGTTCGATTCTTCCATCTCTGCCTGAGGTTGTGTATAAAAAGCCCGACTTGAAGAACAAACTAGTGAGGCGCCATCCCACCCACTAACACGAATGGACCCAGAAGTTGGGACAGTTCACATGGTGCGGTTTCTGTGGTCCATGCAGAAACCGTCATCGTGCGGATCGAAAATGAACTCTTCTGAAGTGTTATCCCACACCAGTGGGCAGAAGTTTAAAGTCAAGGAGTGTTCATGTGAGAAAGAAGGGATAGTGTATGTATTGGAATGCCCATGTGGATTCAATATGTAGGGAGGACTTTGAGAAATTAAGGTTAGGATACAAGAACACATTCGCAATATAAAAAGGACTTTTAACACATAGTGTTTCGGCACACTTAAAGTCCATCATGGAAAAGATCCAATTGGTTTGAATTTTATGAGGTCAGAGTGTGGAGCCGCATTGGAGGGGCGGAGATAGGTCGCCAGATCAATCGAAAGGAGGTTGAATGGATATATGACTCGGCACTTTACAACCTGGCGGCCTCAATGTTGAGTTCGACTTAAAACCTTTTTTGGTCTGATCGATTCATCTTGCCCGTTACATTGTTTCATTGCGGGCTCCCATTCTCTTGCTCCCATCTGTCTCCCGGCGGTAGTGGTGTGAGGTAGTACACACCCACTGAATTCTGAAGAACCCATTGGCTAGGAGATGTGACGTGATTAGTTGGGAAACGCCACTGCAGTGATAGGTGGATTAGATCAGATGACTTTTATGTGAATGAAAGGTCCTTGAAAGCGGAGTAACAGGATAATAATGAAGATTGAATGAATGGTCCTGGTTTTAAAGTTTGGTGGTATTATAAAGAAGGATAGAGGATATTGTGAATAGCATCTGGTGTGAATTAGCAATGATGTATTTATCAAAATGCATTTTAAGCAACCTTTATTAGTTTTTTTTATTATATGATCGTATGTACTAATTGAGGGAACCATATAAAGGAGTGGGGCAACCCCGGTAGTGACGTGTTCCTGCCCCTGATGAAGCTCAGGCCAGCGAAACCCGGGTAGGGCAAATACCGCTGAGACGGTTTTTATGACTGCATACACTGCGACTCTGTAAGTGTGAATAAAGGCGCAATAGCTTATTTTACAAAAGGCGGTGCACTATCTTGCTTTTTATTACAGCATATCTGGCAAGATTTTCATCTTTGTTCCGGCTGTTCAACTGACCCACAGACATTGGAACCTGTAAGGTCTGAACTTGTTTCCACTTGATGCAGCGCGGTTCCTGAACATTATAATCGGATTGTCAAAAGTGTTTTTCCCACAACACAATTTGGAACCTGCAGCGTGGTATCGTATCCCGGACGTGACTGGTACTTTGTTTTACCCATCCTAGACATAGAATTTCCAGATCTATTTACACAGGAATACACTCTTCTCCCACTCCCCAGACATCCTCAAACATCCACAAAACCCGATTCCTGGCAAAAACGTGCTAAAGGAGACCCTTGGGCAGAGACATAAGTATCACCCCCCCATAGAAATCCTTTATGTGGCAGGGTTGACAACACAATTAAAGTCCCCATTAACTAACGAGAGGCATTCAGGCTATTGCTCCATAAAGGTTAACAAACAATGAAGTACTTATAAAGAAAAGGGAGGTGGAATATGAATAAAGGCCAAGACACATGATATTCCAACAAGTTTACCATAAAAAAAAAAAAATATCTCCCCTTCTTATCAACAGAGGATCCCTTGCAGACTAAATCAATCCCCCTATGGATAAAGACTTTCACTCCTCTAGAGGAGCTATTAAAAATGGAGTGATAAGTCTGCGCAGCCCATCCCCCTTCGAGCCGCAGGACAGTCTCCCTAGTGAAATGTGTCTCCACCAGGCAGACAATCGCTGGTAGATGTCTCTGCACCAGATCAATAACAGTTTGTCTTTTTACTCTATCGCCCAGCCCCCGAACATTCCAAGTTAGAATTGTGACCGACATCAGATCAGCCAGGATTCCAGAGTATGGGACTTTCTTAAAAATCCCACGCCTCATCTCCCCATGCTAGGAGTCGCATTGCAACCCACCACACTAACCTTGCCAATTCTCTTGATCCGCAACATTCTGCAACAGATCTCTCAACTAAGGCCACCCCTCCCCCTCTCACCCATCCCCGCCACTACCGCAAAAAAAAACATATAGTAAAGCTACTCAGATATTATTCAGATCAAGCCATTCTGAAACCAAGTTTGGAGTGTTGAAAAAATGAGTTAGACCATTTGAAATAATGTGAAATTTGGCTGGATACACAAATTAGTACTTGATATCTTTTTCCTGTAAATGATTTTCAACCGCACAAAAAAAGACAAATTATTCCCGTTATATAAAATGGGATGAGGCTCCCTCGCTCTTCTCATAATCCTATCTCTATCTGAGGCAAGGATCTTCACCAAAAGAGCCTGTGGCTGCCTTCAAGGTATTGGTTTACCCCCAGGTACTCAATGCGCCCTTTCCACCAAAAATAATGGAGAAAAATTTTCCCTTTCAAACTTCTCCAAGATCAAAGTCTGTATCATTTTGAACGGAATCTTTTTCCTCTATGCCCTCAGGTAACCCCAAAAACTGTCACATTACGTTACCGTGATCTGTCCTCTAGATCTACCACTTTTTTTTTTAGCATATTAAGATCCATCTTCAACGTGTGGGTTTCAGCTTTAAGCATTTTAACTTCATTTTGCAAAACCCCCACAGATTTTTCTATGCTTACAACTCTATTGCGAATCTTTGAAACATCATCCCTTATAAGGCCCACATCTAACAGATCACTTTCAACAATCCTCTCCACCCCTCTTCCAGTGTTTCTTCCACTGTAGATCCAGCATTATTCTTTTTCTTAGAGTTAGTATCAGGCATCCCCTTTTACCCTGCTCTTGTAAGGACATTTGGAGATTTCAAAAACTGGTCAATGTTTGACAGTTCAGAAGGTCTCTGCCAGGTTTTTGGGACAGAGTAGTCTGTTGATCACCTATTTTGTTTAGGTCACTTTTTTTTCTCCCCCTCCTCTCTCTGTCTTTAAATTGTGCATCCCTTTTCTTTTTCCTTGTTTTCCCTCATTCTTCATCCTTGTTTTACTAGTTTTTATTTACTTTTTTTTTCTTTTTTTCCCCCATTCCCCTTTTCTTAGTCCTTGTTTTTTTAAGGAGAAAACAATAGCCAAAAAACAAACAAAAACCCCCCCGTCCAAATTAGAAAGATCTCACTGGTCTTCATGTAGCAAACCAACAGACCACGGTAGTTTGTCCAAAACAACATAAATGGGGAACCGATAATGGAATCGGCTAGGAGACAGACGGGGGGACCACCAAGCAGACCAGAGAAGAAGGGAGATGGAGGTTAACAACAGAATCAGCAGGCTCCAAAAAGCAGAAACTAAAAAAGACTGTAAGCAGAGGGATGAACCGAGTTGGTAGGAGATGCAGGGGTTCTCGTTTCCATTCAAACCAGGGGAACCACCCGAAAGACCTAACACCACGAGAAGCAGCTGCAGAGCATCAACCAAATGCCCGGGTTCTCCACGTGGCAGCAGTTACATCTCCCCTTCAACAGTTGGCAGGCTCAGCGATCACACAGCCCCACTCTAGAGTTTGGGAGCAGGTCCAGCAAACGGGAACAAGAGACTCGATGTGGCAAGGCAGGAGGGGGAAGAGAGGGGAGTGACGCAACCCGCTTACGTCATCACCTCTGCCCTGACCAGTGAAGTCAGTAACTGCAAATATGCAAATTATTTTTAATTTTCTACTAGCTGGATTGTCCAAGTAGTGACTGAAATGTGTGTGCAGTCTGTGTATCAAAATGCCTGAAATTGTGACTTTGATACATGCAGTCTAGCTGTAAAAGCAGTTATCAGCAAATGTGTGGATGAGTGCAAGCTTAGTGGAATAAACATGCGGCTTTGAAGTTACTCTGGGAGGAGCAAGTGCACCCATGGAATGGGTATAGAAGGAGCACTCATTTGTAGGAATGAGCAATTGCTTGAAGAATGCCAGGTTATCTTTCTTCACAAACAGCCTCCTAATTCCCAAGTAACCTTGCTTTCCTATTCCCTCATTAATGGTGTCCTTCTAACAGCAGTTTCTTTAATCATTCCGATTCCTGGTGTTATTCTCGACAGTGAGCAGCAGAACAGGTCAATGTGGTCAGGGAATAATCATTTATCAGTAGCATCCAAATAAGAAGAAAATAAGGCACGATGGCATACATCTGCATAGAAATGTCATATTTCTTGTTTGAAAAATACATGTATAATGGGATGGCATGCAACTGCAAGCCCTTCCTAATTTACATATCTGTAGTGCCAGACTTTGCCGACCAGTTTCCCAGAGAATACAGTGCCATAAAAGGGATAAATGTGCACATGTTCTGTATAAATTGAGGATGGACCCTCAAAATATTTTATTCTGGTTTGTCCGGTAAGTCCCAGTGTGACAGTGAATAGTAGCATCATCTTTCATTATGCTATACAACGTAGCGCAAAGGTTGTGAGAATATAATAAACTTGTAAGTAGTAATGTCCCGAACTATTCGCCGGCGAACAGTTCCCAGTGAACATCGCTTGTTCGCCTTCGCCGCGGCGGGCGAACATATGCGATGTTCGGTCCGCCCCCTATACATAATCATTGAGCAAACATTGACCCTGTACCTCACAGTCAGCAGACACATTCCAGCCAATCAGAACCCTCCCTCCCAGACTCTCCCACCTCCTATCAAAAAGCAAGGACAGCATCCATCTTAGATTAATTCTGAAGCTGCAGTGTTAGTGAGAGCAGGGAGAGTGCAGTTGCTGCTGTGCTGATGATTCTGAATTCATAGGGAAAGTGTTAGCTAGGCCAGTGTTCTGTGTCCACAGACTCATCTGCTGTAAGGACAGCGTCACAGCACCCCAAAAAGCCCTTTTTAGGGTTGCTACATTAGTCTGCTTTTATTTTTTTCCCTCCATATATATATTGCAGTTGCCTGGCCTTCCCGTGTGTGAGAGGCTGCAGGTCCACAGACTAGTGTGCCCACTGCCAGTGCCCACCACTCATACCGTGTGGCACAGGACTTTGCATAAAAAAGTGCATTTAAATTTTACACTTTAATCTAATTTCAGTTGCCTGCCTGCTGCCAGTGTGTGTCAGGCCCACTTCCACAGACTGTAGTGTGCCCACTGCCAGTGCCCACCAATCATACCATGTGGCACAGGACTTTGCATTAAAAAAAGGGATTTCATTTTGACACTTCAATCTAATTTCAGTTACCTGCCTGCTGCCAGTGTGTGTCAGGTCCATTTCCACTGACTGTAGTGTGCCCACAGCCAGTGCCCACCATTCATACCGTGTGGCACCGGACTTTGCATAAAAAAAAGGGATTTCATTGTTACACTTTAATCTAATTTCAGTTGCCTGCCTGTTGCCAGTGTGTGTCAGGCCCACTTCCACTGACTGTAGTGTGCCCACTGCCAGTGCACCAACACTCATACCGTGTGGCACAGGACTTTGCATAAAAAAGGCATTTCATTTTTAGACTTTAATCTAATTTCAGTTGCCTGCCTGCTGCCAGTGTGTGCCAGGCCCACTTCCACTGACTGTAGTGTGCCCACAGCGCCCACCACTCATACTGTGTGGCACAGGACTTTGCATAAAAAAAAGGCATTTCATTTTTACACTTTAATCTAATTTCAGTTGCCTGCCTGCTGCCAGTGTGTGTCAGGCCCACTTCCACTGACTGTAGTGTTTCCACTGCCAGTGCCCACCACTCATACCGTGTGGCACAGGACTTTGCATAAAAAAAGGCATTTAATTTTTACACTTTAATCTAATTTCAGTTGCATGCCTGCTGCCATTGTGTGTCAGGTCCACTTCCACAGACTGTAGTGTGCCCACTGCCAGTGCCCACCACTCAGACTGGGTGGCACAGTAGCTTGCCGATAAATAAGGCATTTCATTTTTACCCTTTAATCTAAGGTTAGTTGCCTGCCAGTGTGTGCCAGGCCCACTTCCACTGACTGTAGTGTGCCCACAGCGCCCACCACTCATACCGGGTGGCAGAGTACCTTGCACGCATAGTACCACTAATCAAAAAAAAAATGACAGGCAGAGGCAGGCCACCCCGCAGGGGCCGTCGTGCTGCTGTGATTTCCTTTGGCCCTAGAATAAGAGGCCACATACCCTGAACTCAAAAATTCTGAGGACATAGTTGACTGGCTTACACAGGACACCCAATCTTCTACAGCTTCCGCTCGGAACCTTGACGCACCATCCTCCTCCAGCTCAGCTTCGGGCACCTCTCAAGTTACCACTCGCCCGCCCGCCGCCACCACCAACACTAGCACCACAGCCGCTTCATTTGATCTGTCAGAGGATTTATTTACACATAAGTTGGAAGAAATGATTGATGCTCAACCATTATTGCCAGAGGATGTAGATAACAGGGCTATGTCTCAGTCAGGAAGCATTACACACATAGACGTACGGTGTGATGATGATGATGTTGTACCCGCTGCTGCTTCCTTTGTTGAGTAGTGTTGATCACGAATTTTAGAATTGCGAATTTTAATCGCGAATATCGGCACTTCTAGAATTCACGAATATTTAGAATATCGCTAAATATATTCGCAATTGCGAATATTCGTTATCATGAGAATTTTTTATATGCAAATTTTCGCAAACAAGAAAATAATGTAATTATTTTCTGATTGCGAAAATTTGCATAAAAAAATCACATAAAATTAACATAAATGTGCATAAAAATTCACATAAACTGGTATTTTAAAGGTATATTTTAAATGGCAGTTTATGCGAATTTTAATGCTAATTTTATGCTAATTTTTATGCAAATGTCTGCAGATTTTTTATGCGAATTTCCGCAATCAGAAAATAATGACTGGAGATTATGAATTTGCAAATTTTCAAATATATAGCGAATATTTGCCCAAAAGTACCCCGGCTTACAGGACGTCCTCAAGCAGGCCAGGAAGGTGTGTGGCCATTTCAGGCATTCCTACGCGGCCATGGCGCACTTTTCCGACATTCAGCGGCGAAACAACATGCCAGTGAGGCGCTTTATTTACGTCAGCCCGACACGTTGGAATTCAACACTCCTAATGTTCGACCGCCTGCTCCAACAAGAAAAAGCCGTCAATAAGTATTTGTATGACCAGGTGCTAGGACAGCCTCTGCGTAGCTGGGTATTTTTTTGCCACGTTACTGGACGCTCATGCGCAATGCCTGTAGGCTCATGCGTCCTTTTGAGGAGGTGACAAACCTAGTCAGTCGCACCATCAGTGACTTCATCCCATTTGTTTTCTTCCTAGAGCTTGCCCTGCGAAGAGTGCTGGATCAGGCTGTAGATGAGCGGGAAGAGGAAGAGAAAGAGTTGTGGTCACCATCACTACCAAAAAACAGCCTTATCATCGCTTGCTGGACCTGCGGCAACGCTGGAAGAGGAGTCTGAGGAAGAGGAGTCAGAAGAGGAATGTGGCTTTGAGGAGGAGGAAGACCAACCACAGCAGGCATCCCAGGGTGCTCGTTGTTGTCACCTATCTGGGACCCATGGTGTTGTACGTGGCTGGGGGGAAGAACAGAGCTTTAATGACATCAGTGAGGACGAGGAACGGGAGATGAGTAGCTCGGCATCCAACCTTGTGCAAATGGGGTCTTTCATTCTGTCATGCCTGTTGAGGGACCCTTGTATAAAAAGGCTGAAGGAGAACGACCTGTACTGGGTGGCCACGCTACTAGACCCCCGGTATAAGCAGAAAGTGGCTGAAATGTTACCGAATTACTGGAAGTCGGAAAGGATGCAGCAGTTCCAAAACAAGTTAGAAAGTATGCTTTACACAGCGTATAAGGGTAATGTCAGAGCACAATGGGAATCTAACAGGGTAAGAGGTGAAAGTAATCCTCCTCCTACCACGACCACGCCGGCAAGGACAGGACGCTTTACAGACGTGTTGTTGATGGAGGACATGCGGAGCTTTTTCAGTCCTACACATCGCCACAGCCCTTCGGGATCCAGCCTTAGAGAACGACTCGACCGACAGGTAGCAGACTACCTTGCCTTAAATGCAGATATCGACACTCTGAGGAGCAATGAACCCCTTCACTACTGGGTGTGCAGGCTTGACCTGTGGCCTGAGCTATCCAAATTTGCGATAGAACTTCTGGCCTGCCCCGCTTCAAGTGTCCTGTCAGAAAGGACCTTCAGTGCAGCAGGAGGTATTGTCACTGACAAGAGAAGTCAAAAAAGTGTAGATTACCTTTGCGATTAGGGGACGTAATAGGGATTAAACGGATAAGAATAGTACTAGTTAACACACCACTCATATATGGTTGCAAAGTATATTGCACGGCGCACGCGCCGTGCCCCAAATTGGAAGTTAGAGGAACGACCAATTCTCTCTTTCCATCTCCCGGTTCCTAAAATCTATTCGATACACGGTCCCTGATAAGGGACGTAACAGGGATTAAACTGATAAAAATATTACTACTGATTACTGAGCACACCACTCATATAGGGTGGCACAGTACATTGCGCGAGGAAGAGACCTTCAATGACGTCAGTGAGGACAAGGAACGGGACATGGCTAGCTTGGTTTCCAACTTGTGCAAATAGGGAGTTTGGGGTTGTACAAATGGACTGTTTGCGGTTGTTTGCGGTGCGTTAAACGGGGAGTTTGGTCTGTCACAGTTAGGTCTGTCACTGTGAAGCGGGCGTAACCCTTACACTACCTGATCGATACAACATCATACCTGATCGTATACACACACTGGATGTTTTAAAGCATGTTATTCCAAACAATTTAGGAATGTTAGGTGATTTATGCCCTTTATGGATTAAAACCCGGCTCTGCTTTAACTACGTTATTTTTCATGGCAGTTTTGCCATGGATCCTCCTACGGCATGCCACAGTCCAGGCGTTAGTCCCCTTGAAACAATTTTTCCATCACTACTGTGGCCAGAAAGAGTCCCTGTGGGTTTTAAAGCTCGCCTGCCTATTAAAGTCTATGGCGGTTCGCCCGGTTCGCCGGTTCGCCAACATTTGCGGAAGTTCTCTACTTGTAAGGAGTAGCAGACCGAAACCTCCTGCAACCCTGGACTGTAATGACAGGAAAGGCTAAATATGTTTGGCATTCACATGGTTAACTAGAAATGTGCTATAAAGGGCACTATAATCAATTTACTAATAGGCTGTAACAAGAGCAACTTTGTTGGCTCCCCCTGCTATGCAGTGCTAGCCCCTAGTCCTGACAGCCGGCATCTATTGTATCCATAAGAATCCTTCTCCAACATGGCCACTGATGGAGCAGCACGTGACTAGTGGCCTCCACTGAGTAACACTGTGCATGGCAAGTTGATTTAAAGTCTATGGACACGTTTGTGGGCAATTTTATTATTATTACGTTCTACTTATTTTGGGCTAAAACTATTTTTTTCAATTTTATTATTCTATTGAAGTACAATGCAATAATAAAAAAAAATTGCCCCCAAAAGGTATCTATAGCCTTTAAGCACATTTGTAAAAGTTAACATAAAGCGGGCAAAACCTTTAATATGCCTGGTCCTGTGGGCTTACCTAGAGACTGAGAATATAAAAAATATGTTTTGGACAATAACGTAGGGTTCACATTTGTTGGTGTTAGCCAAGACTGTGTTTCTGCTACCACCAAGGAACAATATTTTGTAAGCCTTCAACTGTTCTATTAAATCTTAAAGCTTTATTAAGTTTGGCACTTGTCGGCACCAAAATAATCCAAAGCCTTTCTTAGCGTATTTGACCCTTTGACTGCTGGAGGGCATAGTGTGTTTTTAGTTACCTATTAGGCCACAGAATTCCCCCCAGAATAGGTGGTAGCAGTGTAGGGTGTCTGAACTGTGTCAGGGTATTATTTATGCTCAATTTGCAGCCTAAGTGGTAGGCGAATGCAAATTTGAGTGAGTTGAGATGGATTAGACCTTATCAATTATAAGCCTGAACTGAATTTTCTTTACTGTACAGTGGACTTTTGAAATGCTAGTGAGGTTAACGTATCCATGTTATACAGATGCTGTGTCTGCCTTATTTATGAATGGGCATATAGCTGCCCTTTCTTTCAGGTGCTACACCTTTAAAGGCATTTTATAGAGCAGGAGAAGCTGAGCAGATTGACACATTGTTTTTTGGGAAAAGGGTTAGAATAACCTGTGATTTATTCATCTAAATCCCTGCTCCTTCTGCTAAGGAGCCCTATGAGCGGTTCTGCTCAGTGACTGGCAGTCACTCATCAGACCCACCCACATGACTCCTTAGCTCAGCATGAGCAAACCTTTAGATAAATAAAATGCAAGTTAGGGCGCATTCACATCACCGTTTAGCTTTCCGTACTTCTGATCCGTCAGAAGAATAGGGAGAGAAAAAATAAACAGGATCCTGTAAAAAACAAACAAAAACGGATCCTGTTGCATCAGTTGTCATCCGTTTGAGCCATTTCCCTCTGAGATCAGTTTGTTTTTCTGCATGCAGACACAGCTCCAGCTTTTGTCTGGTATTATTGTAGCTCTGTCCAATTTACTTGAATAGGGCCAAGGTTCAGTACCAGACACAGTGCACTGATAAATGCAACGATGTGTCTGGTTCGTGTCAAAGTGGCTGCAGCACTCCATCTCAGAAAGCAGCCACATTTTTCTTGTGAGTGGTGACATTTCCACTGGTTTGAGCTGGACAAATCATACACTGGTCACTTTCATAATATTGTGTACAATGCTGCTATGCAGCCCCATATGTAGCAGGTTGCGATGCTCTGTGTGTTTGACACCCTTATATCATAGCACTTATGAACTTTTCCTGCAAATTGTGCTACAGTAGCTCTTTTGTGGAACTGGACCACATGGGCTAGCCTGCAGTCCCCATGACCGTTAAAGGCTATGTACACCTTTGGGGGAAATTTATTTTTTATTACTGCGTTTTATTCATTATGAGCTAAGAATCATTTTTTCATTTGATCTTTATTAAAAATATGGAGTCATTTTCTCTGTACAGAGCTGAGATGCTCTACTAGCAGTATCTGAATTTTCTATCTCTTCCATCAGACAAAGAATGTGACTTAAGTGTTTATCAATTCGTAATGTAGAGATAAGGGTTATTAGATGACCATAAAGTGAAAGTAGGATGCACACAGCTAGAAAAAAGTTAACCCTTTGTAACAGAATAACTCAATATTTTTAATAAAGACCAATTAAAAAAAAGATTTATAGCACCAAATAAGTAAAATGCAATCATAAAATCGTGAGCCTCTAGCCTGTTTACCAATTGTCCTTCCTTGCACCACTTTTGGTAGGTACCAGCTATCGTATCCTGGTGACACGCCACAAGACCTGCCATTTTGGAGATACTCTGACCAAGTTTTTTCACCATCACACTTTGGCCCTTGTCCAAATCACTGAATCACTGAACCGACTGTTCACTTGCTGCCTAATATATCTCACCCCTTGACAGGCAGAATTGTAACATGACAATGGGGGAGATTTATCAGAATTGGTGCAAAGGAAAACTGACTAAGTTGCCTATAGGAACCCATCAGATCGATCCTTTCATTTTCCTAAGTAGTTCTAAAAAAATCAAAGGTAGGATCTGATTGGTTGCTGTTGGCGACTAAGCCAATTTTCCTTTGCATCAGTTTTGATAAATCTCCCCCAGTGCATCTCACATCACCTGTCAGAGTGGTTTTAATGTTATGGCTCATCAGTGTATACGTCCTAGCTATAAGCCATCATCAATAATTATTATTTTTATAGAACAGTTTAGAAATAATCTTTTTACAAGGCAATCCTCTTAAAATTGGAGCACTTTAGAGATGAAGCACCATTATACTAAAATACTTCACTTGACTAAAAATTGCTCTCTCGGCCTATGCTACAGTTTATCAATGTGCAATGCATGTTATGCCAATGTCAGGACTGAGAGGAATTACATGACATTCTCTGGAACTCCTTTATAGAAGAATAGACCTAAGCAGCTTCAAAACATGTAATTAGTTCTGCCTGTGTACTGCCGGCTGGGCTAGAGGAGAAGTCACTGATGGGAAGGAATGCATCTATATGTACAACAGTTTTCTTTTGCAATGTAATTACAATACTGGCTAGATACAATATAAAGGTTTGTAATTAAGACAATGATTACATAGTCCCATGTGACCATTGAGAAGAACCCATATTTATTTAGCTTTTTCAATCCGTTTCAGGACTTGCATCGCTGTCTTCATCATCAACTTTTGCAGACGTTCTAAAAGCACCTCAGCATAAATTAGTAGTTACCCCAAGACCTGAAGCAGACAAGGTAAATATTTTACATATGTAAGGAACTGGTACTGTATTAACGGTATACATGGAGTAAAGTATTGGGTCATACTGCTGAATCATTGAACTCGGGTGTTTCATTCAGTAACATTTCCACATTGGTGAAATCCAGCCACTAGCCATGCCATCTCCATTTACAGAAAGTATGGCTCATTCCAAAGAGCTCACAGAATTTCAGCGTTACACTGTAATAGGATGCCACCATTGCAACAAGTCGGTCAGCGTTTAGGAACCAGCCACATAGTGGCAGACCACATAACGTTACAGCGTGAGGGTCGTCCAAACCTCCTCTGGCATTAAAGGGGCTGTGCAGGCAGTATACAGTATACTGGCGACCTATCCTCAGCATAGATCATCAATATCGGATGAGCAGGGTCTGACACACAGTACACCCGCTGATTGGCTGATTGAAGAGGAGGTGGCGCTCCATGCGAGTGCTACTTCCTCTTCATTACTCTGCCCATTGTCTCAGTCCCGTTAGAGTAAGTACTTTAATGGATTGATTACTTACACTATGCCACCTCTGCAAGGGAGACAACGTGCAATGTAATGAAGCGGAAGCAGCGCTCACATGGAGTTTTGCCTATTCTTCAAACAGCTGATTGGCAGAGGTGTTAGGTGTCGGACCCCTGCCGATCAAATATTGATGAACTATCCTGAGAATAGGTCATTAAAATATATTATGGACTTTTCTATTTAGCTCACTGGTCCGAGCAAGTCCAATGCTATAGAGACCCAGACAGACTTTAAGGTTTTAAAGCGTGGTTCTTTTCAGTATTTATTGTCAGCGTAAACAGGCAGCACATTTACAGGAAGCACAGTTCAAAAAGAAAAGATAAGATAAAGAAACTCCTGCTCGCCCGTCCCTGACTGTCCCAAATACAACAGAGTAACAGCAACCTGTACCTTCTGCTCACACACAGTCGGGAGGAGGAGCAAGCAAGTTCTTCACCATGCTGCTCTCATAGAGAAGGATAGGATCGGGACACAGGCCCGGCGGAGCGGAGGCAAGATATTTTACAACGATGTCATTGAATTTGTAGGCAGTTGCCAGAAGAAGTAGCGTAGCGTGAGTTGCCAGCACCCGGGGCAATCCAAGTATGGTGCCCCCCCCCAACCTGTGTCCACGCCCTTTTTACAGATAATGTAGTAGATATCACTTGCAGTCATACGTAACACCACAGATAACACAGTGATAACTCTCTGAGTACAGATAATGTGTGCCAGTATAAAATACCCCTAAATAGTGCCCCCAGTAAATGCCCCCATAGTGCTCCTCTCCTTCCTTTCTCCTCGTGACCCCCTTAATGTACAAGTATAAAATGCCCCATTTATAGTGTCCCTATACAGAGCCCTCCATATAAAATACCCCTTCTTTGTGGCCTCAGTAGAAGCCCCCATAGTGTTCCTCGCCCCTCCCCCATAGTGCCCCCCCATATAAAATACCCCTTCTTTGTGGCCTCAGTAGATGCCCCCAATAATGTGCCAGTATAAAGTGCCCCCATAGATGCCCCCATAGTGCCACCCAATAATGTGCCAGTAAAAAGTTCCACCAATAATGTGCCAGTAAGAAGTGTCCCCATAGATTCCCCCACAGTGCCCCCAATAATGTGCCAGTAAGATGTGCCCCCATAGATGCCCCCCAATAATGTGCCAGTAAGATGTGCCCCCATAGTGCCACCCAATAATGTGCCAGTAAGAAGTGCCCCCATAGATGCCCCCCAATCATGTGCCAGTAACTAGAACCATATAAAAAAATTATCACTTATATTTACATCCATCAGGCTGGCAGCAATGCGATGCAGGCCACTTCCGGCCTGTGTCCCGCGCTGTACGGCTCAGGCGGCACGATGACATAATTGATCATTGGGAGATGCCTATCCCCTGCCCCGCAGCATCCATCTGTATCGCTGTCCTGAGGACGGCGATACAGATGACTATGGAGATGAGCGCTTCCACAATGGAAGCACTTATCTCCTTGTGCCCTGCCGCCGCCTCCCCCCACTTGTCACCAGGGTTCCGCCACCTGAGGTGATCGTCTCACTTTGTCTAATTGGCGTGCGGCCCTGCTAGCGCCCCCTGGGATTTTGCGCCCAGGGCAACTCCCCCAGGTCCCCCACGCTACGCCACTGGCCAGTGGGGCTCAAGAGGCAGCTGGCTTGGGCCCCCCAGGAGCAACTGGGCCGGGGGCACCTGCCCCTTTTGCCCCGTGTTAAAGACAGCCCTGCACATAGCGTATTAATATAGTCATGCAAGTGGAGATTCAGCTGTCTCACCTTTACACTGAAGAGGAGATGTGTATATCAAATATTGCTGTGTGCTGAAGACATGGATAAATCCTTGCAAAAAAGAGAGGTTAAGGTGACATAAATGCTTAGTTTTGGAGCAGAAATTACAATGTGGAGGGAGTTTTACTTATTATTATTTATTATTAAAGCACCATTAATTTCAGGGCACTGTACATATGAACAGGGATGTAAATATATAATACAAAAACAAGTGCAAAAAGCATGAACAAAATGAGTTATAAACTGATACAGAAGGATGGTGGACCCTACCCGCAAGGGCTTACAATATACAAGGGATGGAGTTCTTTCTAGTTTTTATGTTTTATAGCAGGCATCCTCAAACTGCGGCCCTCCAGCTGTTGCAAAACTACAACTCCCAGCATGCCTGAACAGCCTACAGCTATCAGCCTACAGAGGGGCATTGTGGGAGTTGTAGTTCTACAACAGCTGGAGGGCAACAGTTTGAGGATGCCTTTTTTTATAGGTTTATTATCTCATACCAGTCATACCCAATCTTTTAGGCCTCTTTTACAAGAACAATACGGATTGTGTCAGGATCTGTTTAGGAAAAATCGGATGGTTTTGCACCCAAGTTCTATCTGCAATTGCATTTAGTGTTTCAGTTTTCTTCATGCACTTGCAGTCAGTATTGGATGCGTTTTTCACACGGTTGAAAAAAACACTGAAGAATAACAATCTACTGTACATCTCCTAGCTACCATCAGTGAAAAATGCATTGCATCCAGATTGCATCCGTTTTTCCACGCAAGCCCCATTCACTTTTATGGAACCAGAGTTGCGTAAAAATCACAGAATATAAATCATGCTGCGATTTTTCCTGAACGCAGAAATAAGTGAAAAATGTACACAGACCCATAAACCACCTCCCGACCGCCTAAAGCAGGGATGCGTCCTGCGGGCGGCCGACATGTTCCTCTTAGATGCATCGGCCCATCATTTCGCGAGGAACGAGATTTCCTGTGAATCGCAACCGCAGGAACTTTAACTACAGCCTGCCAGCGCTGATCATGCGCTGGCAGGCTGTAGATGTTAAAAAAATGGCATCTAAATCGCATATCAGACGCTGTTTTGTAAACAGCGTCTGATATGCTTGCTGCCTGCTCCTCTGGTGGTCCCTTTTGCTTGGGACCACCAGAGGACACTGTAAGTGCACCAATCACCACGCACCAACACCCCCCGTCACTGATTAACCCCTGATCACCCCATGTCACCCCCCCTGTCACTAATCACCCCCCTTTAAGGCTCATTCAGACGTACATGGGTATATGTAAAAATGCACCCAAAAACACATTGCCCTACTTCTTCTGAGTACGGCGACACCACATGTGTGCCACTTTTTTGCAGCCTAGGTGCGTAAAGGGGCGTAAAGTCCAACGAGTACCTTTAGGCTTTACAGGGTTGCTCACAATTTAGCCCTGCCCAAAATGCCAGAACAGTAAACACACCCCACAAATGACCCCATTTCAGAAAGTAGACACTGCAAAGTATTCACTGAGGGGCATAGTGAGTCCGTGGGAGATTTTTATTTTTTTTTGCCAGAAGTTAGCAGAAATGGAAACGTTATTTTTTTTTTTTCCTCAGAAAGTGTCATTTTCCGCTAACTTGTGAAAAAAAATGAAATCATACATGAACTCACCATGCCCTTCCGCGAATACTTTGGCGGTGTCTTCTTTCTAAAATGGTGTCATTTGGGGGGTATTCTAGCACCTGAAGAAACATGACAGGTGGTCAGAAAGTCAAAGCTGCCTCAAAATGCGGAAATTCACTTTTTTGCACCATAGTTTGTAAACGCTATAACTTTTATCCAAACCAATAAATATACACTTATTGCATTTATTTTTTTTTATCAAAGACATGTAGAACAATAAATTTTGAGAAAATTTTATATAGAAGTTTAGTTTTTGAAAAATTTTACAACAGAAAGTGAAAAATGACATTTTTTTTGCAAAAATTTTGGTAATTTTTTAATTAATATCAAAAAAAGTAAAAATGTCAGCAACAATGAAATACCACCAAATGAAAGCTCTATTAGTGAGAAGAAAAGGAGCTAAAATTCATTTGGGTGGTAAGTTGTATGACCGAGCAATAAACCGTGAAAGTAGCGTAGTGCAGAATTGTAAAAAGTGGTCTAGTCATTAAGGGTGTTTAAGCTAGGGTGGCTGAAGTGGTTAAAATGAGTGGGTCAGGAATCCTTACGGATACTAAGCGTTTGCTTCACGCATCGCACCCAGATGGAAAACGTATTCGTATGATAGAGGCCTTCCTGTTCTGTTAGGCTGCCAGCTTAAAGGTTGCATCAGTTCAACCCCATTTTATATACTCTGTTTGGGTATATAGGCTCCCCTACTGTTAGCCAGTGTAAAGAGCCACTTGCTCTACCAGACTAGGTCACCCACTCGTCATGTGGGCAGAGATTAGATGGGCGGCTGGCGTGTAATATAGTACATTTGTACAAATGCATGGTTCTCTATATCTTCTTTGGTTTCTGAATCTGAGCCAATGCATGGTTCTCTATATCTTCTTTGGTTTCTGAATCTGAGCCAACAGCCGCCCTATACCACCGACCAATCACAGCGCAGTTTTCATTTCTTATTGTGCTCCTGAAAATCGAAAGTTTCACTGTGATTGGTTGCTATGCCCCACAAACTCAGATCCTCTTTTTAGAGAGTTTCATAAATTTGGCCTATTGTATCTCGGGGAGCCTGTATATGTTTCTTGCTTTTGGCCGGGGTTGGGGATAGAAAGAGATTTTAGTTTGGGGAAAGGCCTTAGCTGATTAATGGGGGTGTCGAGAGTCGGACCCCCAATGATCAGATTTTGATAACGTATCCTGAGGATTGGCCATCAATATTTTAAATCCCCAAATAGTGCTGTGTTATTACTTGTTGATGTAACTATTCTACTTTGTTGAATTCCGTACTATAGATAATGTCTAAAATGCGGCAGCATGAGTAACAGTTCTGTACATATCTCCAACTGTACGACATTTCCAGAGACTGGACTGCTGTGAATTGTCAGGCTGGCCGGCTGAAATATCGATATTCATAGAAATATTACGCTAGTTTGTATGTAAACAGACAACCTAATGCAGTTACGCTTGTGAATATGGAAGTCTCCCTGTCATTACCACATCTAACTGATCGGGAGAAAGATTTCTGCGGCTGGTGGCTGTCACTAGTCTCAGGATGGGGTAAGAATTTATTAGCACTTGCTGGGACAGATCAAGGTGATATGAGAGATGGCAGAGAGATTCACACTGATACTCCAGATTACAGCGGGAAGCATTTTACATGTGACATTTCTACTAGTGGATGAATGTCTAATTGAATTCACATTAGAAATGTATTTTTAATTGTGTTTTGACCAATTTCTCAAATGTGAAAAATACTTCAGCACCTAAAATGAATTCTTAAAAATTATAAAATAAGTTTAAAAAAAGCTGACAAATGTATGGCATGCCTAAAAAATATTGCAAAAATATTTGTCAATTTCCAGATATCTCATATTATTACATATTATTCTCAAAGTCTATGTAAATTAATGCAAATTAATGCACGGCTCACATCAAAGAAGATCCAGGTGGTGGGACTGAGCTACTGGGGAAGTGTGTCCTTCAGCACTGCACATATTAGGTGATATTCTAAAGAAGGATCACAAAAATACCAAAGGGGTTCCATAACAGCATGATCTGTAGACAGGACCAATTATTAATGAATCAATTAAATCATTCTAATTTAAAAAATGAGAAACGTTTTGCATGATCTAAGGGAGTAATGTCATATTTTATGCATGGGGTAACGTCTTTAAAGGGGTTGTGCACCTGTGAAGGGAAGCATACTTACCTGCTTCCTTGTGCTAGCTCCCTTATCCGTCTCTTTCCGGCCTCGGCTCACAGGGTGTAAACTCATGTTTTGATGCTTCTGCAGCATATTGCTTGCAGTGACCTGCTACCATTACGTCACATGACCATTTCACATGACCTAAGGGGAGCAGGTCACAGTTGCAGTAGTAGCTTCAAAACATCCTCAGAGCTGTGCGGAGAAGCCGAGGCCGGGAAGCGTGTCAGTATGTTTCCCTTTGCAGGTCTGCCAAAGAGGTGGGGGTGTTTCCACACTCTTACCCCAAAGGTGCACAACCCCTTTAAGACTTTATGTAACCAGGTGCCCTGGATGGCGGCACACAGAGAGGCATTTAGTAGCCTATTTATGCCACTATGGTGGCATTAAATACTCGCCAAATATGGTGCACACCATATTTGTTCAATAATTTGTTACTTTTTTAGCTTCTTTCTAACATAGTGAGGAAAGGGGCAGGGCTTAGTGAAAGGAGGCAGAGCCCAGAAACTGGTGCAACTTATAGCTCAAGGTTATATTAGCCTCCAGCTGGTATATATTTCAGCTTTTCGTGACCCTTTATAAATTAGGCGTATTTTACTCCAGTGCACAGGGAATAAAGACTGAATGTGTGGAAACCGCAGTCTTAATAAATATCCCCAAAATTTCTACAGTTCCAAAGTACACAGCTGTAGTAGCGGGGTCAACTTTTCCACCATGCAAAGTAAGGAAATGCTTAGGGCCCCAAAGATCATGGAATCTCTTTCTAGACACAAGCAGTTGAATGAATAAATAAAAAAATATGACTAAGCCAGGGGCAGCCATCAGAAGAGAGAAGGGTCAAGTGGTAGAGGAGGGGCCTTCTGGACTGTAGAGCAGTAACTGAAATGCAGACTATAAAATGGCATGGTATTAGAAGCAGGATGCACTTCATCCCATATGTAGTGGCGCATCTATACCGGGGGCCAGATCCTGAACTTGTGGTCTGCTGCAAAAATGCAGTGGGGGAAGCCCGCAGCAGACCACAAGTACCACAATAGACATCCTACACAGGACAGCAAATGTGTGGATGTGTTAAACAACATAACAGTAACATTTACAAGGACAGGTGCACTCTGCGGTCTGACTAAACCCTCATACTGGTGTTAAAATTGAGAGTTTAGCCGATATATATCCTACTGTGGAGCCCAGGCACTGCACCAAGGTATCTCAAGTAGCTCGGGACCTAACGCTAACCTACCTGCGCCGTATGGGCAATACCAGGGGCCAGTGGGCAAATTACAGTAGCGTAAAGTACGATTTACAGCAAACTCCCAGTTAACTCCAGCATGCAGCCATGCTTACAATGGGAGGAGGGAGAAAGCTCTGAGCCTCACCCAAAACTAGCTGATATAGCCTAGGCCTCACAGGTGCACCAGAATGTTGCCTGTGGATGAAAATAAAGGCACATTCAGACTAAGAGTTTTACACCTTCAAGCAATTCTATATACAATCTATAAAATGGCGTGGTATTAGAAGCAGAATGTGCTCCATCCCATAAGCAGTGGCGCATCTATACCAGGGGGCAGATCCTGCACTTGTGGTCTGCTGCAAAAATGCAGTGGGGGATGCCCGCAGCGGCCCACAAGTACCACAATAGATATCCTACACAGGAAAGTAAATGTGTGGATGTGATAAACAATATAACAATAACATTTACAAGTACAGGTGCACTCTGCGGTCTGACTAAACCCTCATACTGGTGTTAGAATTGAGGGTTTTGCCGATATATCCTACTGTGGAGGACATATCGGAGCCCGATCACTGCACCAAGGTATCTCAAGTAGCTCGGGGACCTAACGCTAACCTACCTGTGCCGTATGGGCGTTAGGTCCTCGAGCTACTTGAGATACCTTGGCGCGGTGCTCGGGCTCCGATATTTCCTCCACAGTAGAAAATATCGGCTAAACTCTCAATTTTAACACCAGTATGAGGGTTTAGTCAGACTGCAGAGTGCACCTGTCCTTGTAAATGTTATTGTTATGTTGTTTATCACATCCACACATTTCCTATCCTGTGTAGGATGTCTATTGTGGTACCACAAGTGCAGGATCTGCCCCTCGGTATAGATGCGCCACTGCATATGGGATGGAACAGATCTGCTTCTAATACCATGCCATTTTATAATTTGTATGTAGAATTGGTTGGAGGTGTAAAAACTCCTAGTCTGAATGTGCCTTTATTTTCACCCACAGGCAACATTCTGGTGCACCTGTGAGGCCTGGGCTCCATCAGCCAGTCTTGGGTGGGGCTCAAAGCTTTCTCCCTCCTCTCATTGTAAGCATGGCTGCATGCTGGAGTTAGCTGGGAGTTTCCTGTAAGTTGGACCTTACGCTCTTGTAATTCGCCCACTGGCCCCTGGTATTGCCCCTATGGCACAAGTAGGTTACCGTTAGGTCCCCGAGCTACTTGAGATAATTTGGCAAGGTGTTCAGGCTCCGATATGTCCTCCACAGTAGGATATATCGGCTAAAATCTCAATTTTAACACCAGTATGAGGGTTTAGTCGGACTGCAGAGTGCAGCTGTCCTTGTAAATATTATTGTTACATAGTAACTGAAATGCCCAGGCTACACTGGCAAGCTGAGAATGGGATTAAGCTGGCTGACAAGGGCAGAGCTTGGTGGTGAGATGGGGCAGTGCTTACATAGTAGGCACTCCATGTTACACCATATGTGCTTCTATACAGCACTGAACTCTCCATTAGGAGCACTGAAAATACAAGAGAATACCTCTGTAATAGAACATATGATGGACTATGCCACTTTTTTTTGCCATGGATTTCATATGAAAGACCTCTGTGTGCCTCACATGAAATCAGAAGAGAATATTCTTGGCACTCCAAATAAAGCACTGGTAGTAGATTCCCAAAAGTGATTTATTATTATTATTATTATTATTATTATTATTGGTTTCTCTTTTTAGGGACAAATCAGTTTTTAGGTTAATTTTTTTTCAGTGAACAGATCTTGTTAAACATTAGGAAAGCATGGCGATGTAATCACTGTGGTAATTACATCTCCATGCTTTCCACATGTCTAATTTTCTGGGCAATCAGCTGGCCTGAAGAAGGTCTGCTTACTGAAAACATTGGTCTATAATCTGATTCGCCACTAAATAGACGAGAAACAAATAAATACATAATAGACAAAATTTTGCAGTGTGCAGGAGTTTCATATGAAATCAGAGTAATAGTGTATAGTCCCATAGATGTCTGTGGAAGCTGTATTATACATCTGTAATACATCTCTGTGCATAGTTACTCAATGCTCGTCACCCAAGTAAATCTAACTGCCACCACATAATTGCTAGTTGCTCCCTTTTTAGCAGCAATTCAGTAAAATGCTACCTGTAGCTTATATGTTTCTTAAAACCATTAGGAATGGAGTGGCTGACTTTCTAAAATTAGAATATTGTATTTTTCTAAATATAAGATGCATCGGACTATAAGATGCACCTAGGATTTGGAGGAGGAAAATAAGAATTTTCTTTTTCCCTCAGACCTCAGTGTAGACCCCCATACTTCATCAAACCTCAGATCAGTCCCTCAATCCTTATCAGACCCCCATTCATCATCAGTCCTCAGATCTGACCCCAAAATCAGACCCCCAAGCTCCATTAACCTCAAATCAGATCCTCATCAGACCCACCCAGCCTCGGGATCGGACCCTCAATCAGCCTCAGATCGGACATAAAAAATAAATAATAAATAAACTTACTTTGCTTTTTGTGGTCAGTGCTGCCATGCTGAAGGTCCACGACTCACCTCTTCTTCCGGCCCACACTGCACTGTGAACTGACGTCACACAGCATCATATCATAGTGCACGCCTATGTGCACTACGTCTTGAGACCGTACATTTCCAGCGGTCATTAGCATTCGAACTATAAGACGCACTGCCACTTTTCCCCCGTCTTATAGTCTGAAAAATACAGTAACTTAAGTTGCAAAACATTACAGAAGAACGTTCTTAGAGCCACATACCTCTCTGGTCTATGCTAAGCCCATTGTACATGACTCAATACGACAACATTGGTGTTTATGAGAGAGGCAACAGCTATACAGCTCTATAACATCAATGCCTCTCTCACATGTACAATATGGACAATATACAGTTTTGATCCCTAAGATAGCTGTGGTAACGTTCTATAAGTGAAAACTTGAATTTGCCCAGTTTGAGATGAATTTTAATATGCCGTGGCCTTCCCACAGCTTACCCTAGGCTAGTGACGTTAGACTATCAGTCATGTGGTCTAAGCACAGCTCAGCCCCATTCAAGTGATACTGGGCAGTCTTAGAAGTTGAAGAACTCTCCAGACATATTATAGAAGTTGAAGAACTCTCCAGACATATTAATTCTTAAATTTATGTTTACTCCTAGATATACAAGCCTCTTTTGAAGCGCTATTCTGAATGCGAGAATGCAGTGATTCAAGCATCGAAGATTGTGTGAAAAGTCCTGACAACTGCTGCATCAAATGCAGAATGAAAATGAAATAGAATAAAGTTCATTCAAAGTTTAATGTGTGGAGTCTAAATGGCGATGAGTACCTGAACACAATATTTTATTCTGCGATTCCTTTTCGGATTCTGTATTCATGTCAAGCAGATTATAGCTAAACGCTCATTGCTGATAAAATGTTAAGGGTGCTATTACACATGCTGCCGAGCTGCGGTAACCACTAATTTCTGGAATCCACCCGTACTCTGCAACTGGAAACTAAAAATGCACAAGTGCAGCCCGGCATTTAAGGGTGACCATGGTGCTGTTACTGCAGCTCGGCCACAGATGTGATTGTAGCCCAAAGGTAGAAGTATTTGCTTTGTGCAAATAACAGATAAAACAGCTGCAACGGTTTGTTAAAGGAAATGTGTCACCAATTTTTTTTTCTGGCAGTTAAAACCAGATAGCAACACATTTCCTTTTTTCTAATCAGTTTTTATTTTCTGATTACAGATTTATTTTTTATTCTATTTTCTATTATGGGGACATCTTGCATGAGCTTTTCTTAACAGCATTTATATAGCATTAAGAAAATTGCTTTATTGCAGCCACATGGCCTATAGACCCAATGGTCAGGGAGAACCTCATGGACTTCTATGAGAGAGTTTTCTAGGCATGCTCTGTGACCTGTGCAGAGGTCATTGTACAAGGAAAGAATAGATAAGCTTTGACAATCACCTATTGAGAATCGAGGATCCTGTCCTATCTATACACAGAGGTGATATCATTACAGGCAGGATTAGAATGAAAACATTTTTAAAGAATTTTTGGTGGTTATTTTTAATTTTCCAAGTTAATATCTATATTTAAAAAAAAATAAAAAATAAAATATATATATATATATATATATATATATATATTTAGCACTCCGGACTTGTAGGTGAAAAACAAATCCTTTTATTACACCATATGCAACGTTTCAGCTCATCTCATTGGCGCCTTTGTCAAGCAGTGATAACAGTGCTCTTTACAAATATATATAGGTGAAACTCAATTTGTACATAATTATTACCAAACATAATAAATTAATCAATAAACATGATTATTAGTGAAAAATATAACACAATTCATAAAATTTCATGTTATGATCCCCAAATGTTATTTGGTAAGTGTCTTTGCATAAATTCTTTTGTTACTACAATATTCAAAAGAGGAAACCGTAGAGTAGCGGCACTCACCATGACCATGAGGTCATGGTGAGTGCCGCTTACCTCTACGGTTTCCTCTTTTGAATATTGTAGTAACATACCTACTGTTACGGCTGAGCACCACCGTACTGACCGCGAAGGACTAGTAGCCCCGGTGTCCCCGCCCCGGGAGAGTGGCTTATGCGACCACTAGTGTGAACCTGGCTGTGCCGCCCCGAATGAACTGTTTGGTCTATATAAATTCTTTTGTGCCCATAGTCGATATTCGATATTATAAAACATATACCGGTACTTGTGTTCCAATTCTGAGTATATTGTGCACATATGTGACAAAATACATATTAGTGATTGAATCAATAAAATAGTTGCTATTGTGAGGTGCTCACCCTATTAATCTGGGCTTCATGTGGCCGTGATCCGGCGTGTCTGAGATGCTAGTGCGCCTGTGTTGGTGCATTACTATTCCCGCAAGAACATCCCATCTTTCATGCGTATGCGCATCTAGAGCAATGCGATATCTCTGCCGGGAACACAATAAAGTTTGCCTTCCTTGAATCCTCCAGCGCGCATGTCCAAGCGGAGTCAAGATACTCGACTGGTAGTCATATTTACCAGGTAAATAAAACAGGTTACGTTAGGGATAAAGAGCAATATCTATAATTATATTACGGTGTTAATATCATAACTCCCCACATGAGGTGTTATGTGGAGACTCCTGATCCCAAAGTAAATTAGGATCCGTGCCTACCTGATTAGGACTGTGGATGGGGGGCACGGGAAATGGAGAAAAAAAGAATATCCACGATATTCCCAAAACGGGGTTGGAACCACCACAGCGGGGGGGGGGGGGTGAGAGCACCTAGCTTCCAAACAATTCCTATCTGAAATCAGTATTCAAGCCCAGCGGTTTCAATGTATGCAACTTGTGTATCCAGAAGAGTTCTCTTTTTTTCAGAGCCAATTTTCTATTACCTCCATGTTTAAGGGGGTAGGGGGGGGGATATGATCAATCATTCTGATTTTGAGATCCTTTTCCCTATGTCCGATGTATGTAAAATGCTTTGAAACAGGCAAATCCTTCCTTTTTTGTCGTATTGTTTGTCGTAATTAATCCGTGTTTTGAGTTCAAGTGTAGAGGCATAAGTGCACTTCGAGCCCATCGCGGTATAGTGTGGACGCTATACGGAGATGTCTTCAACATACGGACCACTCTATAGTCTGTAAAGAATTTTTGATTAGTCTTTTGGAAATCATCTTGAGCTACAATTATATCGTCTATGTATCCCCACCACAGCACATGGCTGAAGTGGTGGGATACATAGACATATCTGGTTTCCAGGTCCGCCATGAACATGTTGGCAAAAGTGGGCGCCACATTCGAGCCCATCGCAGTCCCTCGTAATTGAAGATAGTAGCCATCTTGCAACACAAAATAAATGTACCCCAAGATGACTTCCAAAAGACTAATCAAAAATTCCTTACAGACCATAGAGTGGTCCATATGTTGAAGACATCTCCGTATAGCATCCACACTATACCGTGATGGGCTCGAACGTGGCGCCCACTTATGCCTCTACACCTGAACTCAAAACATGGATTAAATATCACAGATATACCCTCCAGTTTTAACAATCTACTGACATATTTCATAAATCCATCAATAGCAGTTTGATGAAGGTTTCAAGGGAAAGATTTTCAAAGAACATAAGTAATAACAAGAATTGTATTTAGTATGTACACTGATCAGCCTTAAAGGGTTTTTTTTTTAACAGAAATGCTCATGTACATCTTCCCCAATATATTTTTTCATGGATTGGATTGGACTCTTCTGGCCCTGCTTTCACCATAAACAGAATTCACTATGGTTTATAACATCCTTTAGCACTTCCTGTTGCCTTATACAACCAAACCCATGATGCACTTCTCCTTTCTCTGCCACAGCTCCAGCAATGCCCCTAATAATGCCAAGCTAGTTTAAAGCTCCTCTCACCCAGTTGGTTACATAGTCATTCCGCTATCACTGCCCCTGTTGCTGCTTTGACACGCCAATGATCATAACATTACAGAAAATAAAAGAGAGCTTCATGGACATGGTCATGGGACCAGAGCTCAGAACTGGAGATAGCAACCATAAAGATGATAGAAATACAATACAGAATTACAGCTATCTTATTTTAAAGAATGTTGATGCAAACCAGAAAAATCCTTTAACATTAACCCTTTCCCGACCAGAGCCATACATGTATGGGGGGGGGGGGGTGCTTTCAATTTAATCAAGCAGCATATAAATGTAATTACTGCAGCAAAACCCATGGTGTGGAAGCAATCTACCTGTGTGTGTTCAGTTTAAATTGAGCATCATGCCTCAATTGTCCATTTACGTATTTTTAGTTTCCACACAGTTTTGAACCATTTTTGTGGGGTGCTTTCACTTTAATTAAGCTGTGTATGTATATATACAAGTGAATATAAAAAGTCTACACACCCCTGATAAAATGTCAGGTTTCTGTGCTGTAAAAAAATGAGACAAATATAAATAATTTCAGAACTTTTTTCCCCTTTAGTGTGAGCCATAAACTGTACCACTCAATTGAAAAACAAACTGAAATCTTTTAGGTGGATGGAAGAAAACAATAAAAACTGAAATAATGTGGTTGCATAAGTGTTGTAAGAGGACGCAAGGTTCCGTAGTCGACGGAAGGTACGTGTCACCGAGGTTCCTGGCCTCGGTGAGATAAGAGCCGTTTTTTTTGTGTCAGCAGCAGCTAGTGCTGTTTGACACATTGATGTTTAGTATGGCTACAAAGCCGATCCAGGCCGTCTCTTATTGGGAATAGTCAAGTGCTGGGTGGGAAACTATTCCCCACGGTCCAGGCCGGACTTTTTCCGGGCCTTTAAAAGGCAGCCACCTCAGCAGGTGGGGAAGTGATTATCCTGGAAGCTGCTGGTGTTACTGTGGAGCTCTCAGGGCTGAGAGCAAGAGTCTGCAGTCAGGCGTGCAGTCTACCTAGAAGCCTCTGGTGGAAATTTCGCATGGCCGAGCTAACTGCCAGGTGTGAACGAACACTGACCACTCAGGTGACCTTGCTGTGGGACTGATGTTTTTGCCTTGTGTTTTGCCTCATGTGAACAAGCACTAAGACTGTTTCTGTTTTGCCTCGTGTGAACAAGCACTAAGACGGTTTCTGTGTTGCTGAGTGTAAATAAAACACTTCTGGTTTACCCAGAGAACTGTGTACCTTGCCTCTATACTGCGTCCGCAAGCCTGTCTACCAGAGCAAATCCCCACAGTGTGCACACCCAGCTGTGTTCAGAATTAAGCAATCACATTCACAGTCATGTTAAATAGGAGTCAGCATACACTTGCCATCATTTACAGTGCCTCTGATTAACCCCAAATAAAGTTCAGCTGCTTTAGTTGGTCTTTCCTGAAATTTTGTTAGTCGCATCCCACAGCAAAAGCCATGGTCGACAGAGAGCTTCCAAAGCATCAGAGGGATCTCATTGTTAAAAGGTATCAGTCAGGAGAAGTGTACAAAAGAATTTCCAAGGCATTAGATATACCATGGAACACAGTGAAGACAGTCATTATCAAGTGGAGAAAATATGGCACAACAGTGACATTACCAAGAACTGGACGTCCCTCCAAAATTTATGAAAAGACGAGAAGAAAACTGGTCTGAGAGGCTACCAAGAGGCCTTTAGCAACATTAAAGGAGCTGCAGAAATATCTGGCAAGTACTGGCTGTGTGGTACATGTGACAACAATCTCCCGTATTCTTCATATGTCTGGGCAATGGAGTAGAGTGGCAGGGCGAAAGCCTTTTCTTAAAAAGAAAAACATCCAAGCCAGGCTACATTTTGCAAAAACACATCTGAAGTCTCCCAAAAGCGGGAAAAGGTGTTATAGTCTTATGAAACCAAGGTTGAACTTTTTGGCCATAATTCCAAAAGATATGTTTGACGCAAAAACAACACTGCACATCACCAAAAGAACACCATCCCCACAGTGAAGCATGGTGGTGGCAGCATCATGCTTTGGGGCTGTTTTTCTTCAGCTGGAACTGGGGCCTTAGTTAAGATAGAGGGAATTATGAACAGTTCCAAATACCAGTCAATATTGGCACAAAACCTCCAGGCTTCTGCTAGAAAGCTGAACATGAAGAGGAACTTCATCTTTCAGCATGACAACAACCCAAAGCATACATCCAAATCAACAAAGGAATAGCTTCACCAGAAGAAGATTAAAGTTTTGGAATGGCCCAGCCAGAACCAAGACCTGAATCCGATTGAAAATCTGTGGGGTGATCTGAAGAGGGCTGTGCACAGGAGATGCCCTTGCAATCTGACAGATTTGGAGAGTTTTTGCAAAGAAGAGTGGGCAAATCTTGCCAAGTCAAAATGTGCCATGCTGATAGACTCATATCCAAAAAGACTGAGTGCTGTAATAAAATCAAAAGGTGCTTCAACAAAGTATTAGTTTAAGGGTGTGCACACTTATGCAACCATATTATTTTATTTTAATATTTTTTCTTCCCTCTACCTAAAAGATTTCAGTTTGTTTCTCAATTGAGTTGTACAGTTTATAGGTCACATTAAAAGTATCAGCACAAAAAAGTATATTTAAAGGATAACAAATTTAGTCCTTTATTTCTGTGTTCACAGGCTTGTTTCCGATCAAATATTTTTTTTTACTAATTACTGTATATTCAAACTAGCAGCATACATACGTGATTACTACACCGATAGACAGGATAGAGTGCAAAAGTATCTGAGAGCGATAACGAATTTGGACCCAAATCTGTCTCCCTATTTCACACGTTTTTAATCAAATTTTCTTTTTTGGGGTGGGTGAAGGGGTTGATTATATTTAAACTAGCAGCATATATACGTGATCACTACACTAAGACACAGGGTAGTGTTTAACATTATCTGAGAAGCCCAAAAATGTCCAGGCTGCAGAAGGGTTCCAAACAAAAGACCCAGAGCCAAAATGTAGTCGCAGCGCCAGCCAGAAGTAGTGGTAGTAGTAGGCTGCAGTTGTCCTGCTGGCTTCGGAAAGGCACAACATTATCATTGAGGAAAAAGAGGATGAGACTGTGGTTTGAATGGCTCCCTCCTCCTCTCAGTCACAGCAGGATGCCATGGAGCCAGGGGTCACAGCGTTCCTTCTGCTCCTCCTCCTTGAAGCCCTAAAGTAGGCTTTCAGTGGAGTATGCCAAGTCTTCCTTTTTCCAAAGAAATGTCAAGAAAACCCCACCACATTCTTCTGCAGAGAGTCTTCCTGTTGTCAACTTGTGTTAGAGCCCTCACTGTTTGGACTGCCCTGAGGAGGTGGTTGGGGAGGAGGCTGGTGACCTCATGCATACCTATGTTGATGGTAATAATGGCACCTGTAGACACGGCATTGGTGGTGGGGGCAGCAAAAGTGTGAATCGGGGAGAGGGGCCCAGGAGCCCACCATGATATTGCACAGTGTGATAAAAGTGGCAAGGAGGGGGGGACTGTGAGATATCACGATTGTGTGCTGGACAGGACCTGCAAACCGGATTGGGGTGCTGAGGAGAAGGCAACATCAGTGGAGAAGGGCAGTGGTGGTGGCAATAAAGAGCAGGGGCCACATACCTCCCAAAGAACAGCCAGAGCCACGTCTACTTCGGGATCTGATGATGTCGCTGACACTATGGCCCTGTAGGCCCTGTGTTTGGCTGCCTGTAGCTCTATGCAAACTACTTGCATATGGCGCTTTTTCTCCACAAGGCGGGCACACAAAACTACAGCGGTGTGCAAGATCTATAGGATTAAAAAAGAGCCGTGGCCTTTCAAACAAATTTATAGGTACCAGAGGTCTATTGCAGCACATGAGGTGGCATCACCAGATCCTTTGGGAAAATACAACTGGACAGTATTCCTAATCAGAATAAGTCTGTCCTTCTTGTCCTGGTCCACTTTGTGGCAGCCAACCCACATCTCCAAGCAGTACGGTATCTTTGTCATCATCATCGCCTTCTTATTCTCCTGCTAAGAATCGTCTTTGTCCTTGGCTCCATCGTGCGAGATCTATAATGGAACATTTGGCCATGAACTTTTCTCCACCAGCAATTAGCTTGTCTACAGGCTGAACCCCCACCTGGCCACATCGTTGCCGCTGCAGACTTTGTAGTACCAATGTAGTAAAGCATTGTACTCTCATGTGGCAGTGAATGCGGGCCACTTCTTGTTATTCTTGTGGTGCATCAAGCTGCACTCCATGGTGGACACTTGGAGCAACTGTTCTGGACAAGGACAGTACATGTCTTTCACGGCCCACTGGGTCAATGTTTTTTGCAGCAGTAGAGAGACAGCATCCCAAAAACACTGCCAGGTCCTTTTGACCACCACCTACCATATCATGGGGCTGGCTCCCAAAGCAGGCACTTATCGGTCTCCTCCACCTCCTCCTATATGTACATGGTTTTGTCCCCAACAGCAGCAGGGCATACCCGTGAACAGTTGCTCAAATACATAAAGCGGCAAACATCCCGCTGGTTGTCACCCTGCTGACTCCAACTGGCCAAGGTGGTCAGCGACAATGGGCGCAACATTGTGGCCAACGATTTTGTAATGCACCAGACATCCTCAGCAGCAGGTAGCATGTGTTGAGGTCAGGCAGTGGCAGCTCATCCAAGACACTAGTCGGGTGCGGAAGCCCTTCGAAGATGCCACAAAGTTTGTCAGCAGGGACAACTGAATGAAATCATCCCTCATATACTTATCTTGGAACAGACACTAATGCTCATGCAGCAGGAGACCTCGGGGGAAGAAGAGCAGCTGACGCATCTTGCTGTCTGCCCTATAGCTGTTGGGGACACACAAAGTGAATCTTCCATGGAGGATGAGGAGCTGCCACTGCAAAAGGAGGAGTAGTAGAAGCTGGAGGAGCAAGAGGATGATGATAAGGATGGCATCGGCCAAGACACTTAATCATCTTAGTGGGGGGTGAAGCAAAAAGGAAGCGACTCCTCGGGCATGCTGGCCAGAATGGCCATCTGTATGCTAGCTTGCTTATGCAGTGACAGGCGTATAGTTGACATAAAGAAGTCTGATTATTACTCGATAGCCATGCTTTTATTAGACGCTCGCAACCTGGGCAAAATGATGGAATTTTTTCCTTTGGCAGAAAAGGACGACAAATTACGTTATTACCAGGAAACACTGTGTACGCCGCCTGCTGCAGCTTATGGTAATCAGACAACTGCCACCAGCATGTCTGAAAGGAAGGCCCTTCTCTACCTCCCATAGAATTACCTCCCTCTTGCCACCACGAGCAGCAAAAGTTGCTGCAGCATCCATTTCAGTCTCCTCAACTCCATGGAGCAGTTTTTCCAAGTGCCACGCCTGGCTAAGGCCAGTCAGCAAGGTGACCGCTCCCACCTCAATGCCCAGGTTCAGGCCTACCTAAACTATGGACAGTCTCTGTTGCATACCATGTTCCCTTACTCCATGTATTTCTGGGTAGGCAGACTGGAACAGTGTCCCCAACTGGCACAGCACACTCTATCTTCTTTCTTGCCCTGCGTCCAGTGTCATCTTGGAGAGGGTTTTCAGCGCTGCAGGAGGCGTGATGTCCTCTGCCAGTGTCCAAAACATCACTTTTGTCAAAACCAACCAAGCCTGTGGCCGGTGGATTAACCCCTTAAATGCTGCAGTTAATGCTGACTGCTGCATCTAAGGGGTTTTACAGAAGGAGAGAGCTCCCTCTCTATACTCATCTGCTCCCCACAATCCGATTGAGGGGTGCTGACGGCTGCTAGGGCAGCCTGTGGCCTGGGCCTGACAGCTATGGAGGACTATGACAGTACTGACAGCCACAATGCATTACAGTACACTGTTTTGTAATACATTGTAGAAGATATCAGACCTTCAAAAGTTGAAGTCCCCTAGTGGGACAAAAAAAAAGTTAAAAAAAAGTTTCAAGTTAAAAAGCGCCCCTTTCCTATCGTACAATTAAAAATAAAAAAATAAAATATAGCCATATTAGGTATCACTGTGTCTGGAACGAATGGCTCTATAAAAAGATCATATGATCTACCCCGTCAGGTGAATGCTCTAAAAAAATAAAAATAAATGGGGCCAGAACAGCCATTTTTTTGGTCTCCTCACCTTACAAAAGCATATCAAAAAGTCACATAACCATTGACAGAAAAAAAAACATGATATTTTTGTCAAAAATTCTTTTATTATGTAAAACTGAAAAAAGACATATTCAGTATCGCGGAATCCATAAAAAAATCTGTATAAAAATATCTTATGATGTATCCCATCAAGTGAATGTTGTAAAAAATAAAATAAAAATTGTGCTAGAACAGCCATTTTTGGTCACCTTGCCTCACAAAAAGTATAATATCGAGCAGTGAAAAACTTGTGGTATGGTGTAAAATGAAAATGTCACCTCATCCTGCAAAAAAACGAGCCCTCACACAAAACCATTGTCAGAACAATTTAAAAAAATATGGCTACTCAAAAAATATTTTATTTTCAAAAATGCCTAAAAAATTAAAAATAGACATATTTGGTATGACCACGTTGGTAACGACCTGCTCTATAAAAATATCACATGACCTACCCTTACAGATGAACACTGTTAAAAATAACTAAAAACTATGCCAGAACAGACATTTTCGGATACTTTGTTTCTCAAAAATCATAATATCAAGCAATTAAAGTTGCATTTACCCCAAAAAAGAAGCAATGATAATGTCAACTAATCCCACAAATAAATAAGCCCTCACACAGCTGCATTGTGAGAAAAATAAAAAACGTATGGTTGTCAGAAAATAGCTGTACTGGTACCCCAGATCCTGTTTGAAAGCAATATGGTGCCTGTAAACCAATCCATCAAATTCTATGCTGCAAAAGCAAAAACGTGGTCTTTCCCTTCTGAATTCTGCAGCATACCCAAAAAGTTTTTTTTTATCCACATTTAAGTACCTAGTAGAACCCAACTAATAGTTTAAAGGATGTGGTGTGACTTAGATGGCACAAGTTGGGGACAACATATTGGGCACTGAAATGCAATGTTTGGACTTGCAATTTTAACTTTACATGGTCACCTGCTCATTAATTTCTGAAAAACACCTTTGATGTCAAAATGCTTACTTCAACCCTTTAATAAATAACTTTAGTGGTGTAGTTTCCAAAATGGGTCACTTATTGGGAACCTACCCTCTACGGGTACCTGAGGGGCTCTGCAAATAGGATATAGTGCCTGAAAACCACTCCAGCAAAATCCATCCATCCAAATTGCTCTCCTTCCATGCTCAGCTCAGCAGGGTGCCCATACAGCAGCTTATGTCAACATTTATGACATTTCTGAAGTGTGGTGTGATTCTTCATATTGCACAATATATTGGGCACTGAAATGCCATATCTGTGGAAAACTTGAAATTGTCACATTCCATGGTCTGCTGCCCATTCAGTTCTGTAAAACTCCTGTGGTGTCAAAATGCTCACCTTGATGTGTGAAGTTTCCAAAGTAGGTTCACTTCTTGGGAGTCCTATTTATTAGTGTTGAGCGCGAATATTCGAATAGCGAAATTTTTTTTGCGAATATTGGCACTTCACAAATTTGCGAATATAGCGCTATATATTCGCTATTTCAAATATTTGTTTTTTCTGAATTTCCTAATGGTTGTTGCTAGAATATAACAAAGATAGAGAATATAGTGCTATATTCGTAAATTTGTGATATTCGTCATCTTCGTTGTATTCTAGCAACACAACCATTAGGAACTTAGCTCTAAGATCAATTTGCAATGCGATTATATGTTCGCTTCGTGAATGAAACTTAGAGCTGAATTCCTAATGGTTGTTGCTAGAATATAACGAAGACTGAGAATATAGTGCTATATTCGTGATATTCGTTATATTCTAGCAATACAACCATTAGGAACCCAGCTTTAAGTTGAACTCGCAATGCGAGTATATGTTCGCATTGCGCATTAAACTTAGAGCTGAGTTCCTAATGGTTGTATTGCTAGAATATAACGAAGATTGAGAATATAGTGCTATATTCGTGATATTCGTTATCTTCATCAATTCTAGCAATACAAGTTACAACCATTAGGAACTCAGCTCTAAGTTTAATTCGCAATGCGAATATAAATTCGCGTAACATTCACAATTTATAGAATAATGACGAATATTCGAATTCGACGAATATATGACGAATATTCAATCGAATATTCGTGATATATTGCGAAATCAAATATGTCACCTCCCGCTCATCACTACTGTTTATTCTTTCACCCCAGAACCTCTAAAGTTGTCAGCACAACCGGTGTAAATCACCACATTTGAGCCTTCTCATACCTTCAGGCAAAAGAATAGGGCCATATGTACAGTGTTTTTAAAACCAGGGCACACAACATAAAACTAAGAAGTTTACTTTGCACACTGGCACCTTATGGGCACAACATATTGGAGTCACTTCTAGGCGGTTCCATTGATTATTTCACCCTAGACCCTTACAGTTGTCAGCACAAGATGCATACTGTATATGACCACATTGGACCTCAAGTGAACATGATGCTTTTTTACATCTGAGCTCTGTTGTATGTCCACGCAAAAGACTAGGGCAATGTGCAGGGTGTTTCTAAAACCAGGAAGCACTGCACATATGAGTTTGCTTTTTGCATTGGCATATGATGGTTACAACATACTGGGCAGTGAAATGGCATATCTGTGTAAAAACTGCAATCCTCACTTTGCATCATCTTCTGTGAATGATTTTTTGCAAAACCACTGTGGGGTCAAAATGCTCAGTACACCCCTTGGTAAATTATGTGAAGGGAGTGTTACTATTTTTTTTTTAACCATTAGAGCCTCTGCAGTTGTCTGCCAGCGCTGTATAAATTACTAAACTAGGTGCACATGGTGGTCTTTCCCTTCTGAACCCTGCAGGGTGTTCGAACAGCAGTTTATGCCTACATAAGGGGTGGTATTGTATTCAGAAGAAATGGATAACATATTTTGGAGTCCTTTTTCTCCTGTTACCCATTGTGAACATGAAAAAATGGGGCTAAAGCAATATTATATTGGAAAAACTAAAATTTTTCATTTTTACTGCCAATCATTTCTAAATTTTTTGAAATGCCTGTGGGGTCAAAGCTCAGCACGCATCTCCATAAATTACTTAATGGGTGTAGTTTCCAAAATGGGGTCACTTATTGGAGGTTTCCACTGTAGGGATACCTCAGGGTCTCTTCAAGTTCAACATGGTGACCAAAAACTATTCCAGCAAAATCTGCCCTCTAAAATCTATATGATGCTCCTTCCCTTCTGGCTCCTGTGGTGTGCCCATACAGCACAGCAATTTGTGACCACACATGGGGTGTTGCCATATTTTGGGCAAAATGCGCAATACATTTTATGGTGCTTTTTCTCTTGTTAACCCTTGTAGAAATGATAAAATCTGGGGCTATATTATTATTTTATTGCAAAAAATAAATTTTTTATTTTTACAGCCAGTTATTTCTAAATTCTGTGAAATGTCTGTGGGGTCACAGCTCTCAGCACCCCCCTCCATAAATTCATTGACGTGTTTAGTTTCCAAAATGAGATCACTGTTTTGAGGTTTTTTACTGTAGGAATACCTCAGGGTCTCTTTAAAAGTGACATAGCATCCGAAAACCATTCCAACAGAATTTGCTCTCTAAAAACCTTATGGTGCTCCTTCCCTTCTGAGCTGTCCTGCGTGCCCATCTAGCAGTTTATAACTACATATAGGGTTTTTCTGTAAACTTTACAATCAAGTAATAAATATTTAGGTTGTTTTGCTTTTAACGTTTACTGTGTGACAGGAATTTTTTTTTATTAAAATGGAAAATCTCCCAAAAAAGTGAAATTTTGAAATATCATCTACAATTCTTGTGGAACACCTAAATAGTTAATTAAGTTTGTAAAATCAGTTTTGAATAATCTAAAGGGGTGTTGTTTCTAAAATGGGGTCTTTTATGGATGGTTTCTCATATATAAGTCTCTCAAAGTGACTTCATTACTGAATTACAATGGAAAAAGTGGGCTACAGCAGCATGTCCAAAACGAATCTTCTTTTATTCAAAACTCCATAGCAAAGTGTACAGAAAATGCAATGTTTCGGCTAGGTATAGCCTTTGTCAAGAATATTATTCAAGTGACTATACAGACATATATATAGTTAAAACCAATGTGGCCCCCACCTACACTAACATCTTCATGGCGGAGGTGGAGGACAGACTGGTTTACCGATCCCAATTTTTTGGGAGGGTCCTGTGTTGGTGGCGCTACATCGACGACATTTTCATGATCTGGACAGGTACAACTGAGGAATTGGGTGTTTTTCACACACACCTTAATGCAGGTGTACCAGGTTTACAGTTTACTGTCTGAACAGGAACTTCAGTTTTTAGATGTGAGAGTATATGTGATGAACGGTGGAATCAAAACAGATCTCCATCAGAAGCCTACGGATAGGAACACCCTTCTCACACATGACAGTTACCACCCACGCCGAATGTTAAACTTCTTGCCTTGGAGTCAATTACTAAGAGTTAGGAGGATTGTGTCAGATGACCAGAAATTTACACAGAGGGTGGATGCCATGTGTGATAAATTTATTGAGAGGGGCTATCCTAAGAAACTTCTGTACAGAACTAAGGAGAGGGTGACAATGGTTGACAGAGAGTCCATACGTTGATGGCTTACAAAAGAAACACTAATTTACGTGATAGATTGGTAAAAACCGATGTTGGTGGCCCACGTTTGGGCAAACAAAGACTTTTGGCTCCACTTGTAGGAAGCAGGCCGAACTGGATGGACGAATGTCTTTTTTCGGTCTTATATACTATGTTACTATGTTACTATGTTACGTAAAAATGGAACTTTCCCGTGTTTGTCTTGCTGTAATTGTAGCAATATTTTGAAAGGTGATAATTTTTTCCACCCCTATAGTGTTTATAAATACAAGATTAATGGCTATTTTACATGTAGATCTCGTGATGTTGTGTACATCATATAATGTCCTTGTAGTCTCCTTTATGTTGGTGAGACTACAATGGAAATTCGTGAACGTATCAACAAACATAAAAGCACAATTCGCAAGGCCAGTTTGGATAAACCAGTAGCCAAACATTTTGTGGAGGCCGGACACTCTGTCAACCAGTTGCGCTTCAGGGTGATAGACTCGGTGGGCATCTTACGCAGGGGAGGAGACAAAGATGCTGTCCTCAGAAAAAAGGAATTAACGTGTATATATACCCTAAGGTCCCTGCAACCATATGGACTTAATTTGGAGTTCAATGTTGCTGGGATTAATTAGGATATCATCCGTTACATGTGAGCTATGTTTTTATATAGTTTTTATATTGTATGTTTATCATTTTTTACACACCCTATATGCCAAGGCCTCTTGGACTACTCTTATGACACACTTAATATCATTACAGGATCATTGTCCCCTTGGTCTGCAATTTTTTTTCGCTTTTTTCGTGATTTTTCACGGATAAAATCCTTTTGCGAATTTTATGCGCAGTAGTGAGGACGATGTGTGTTGCGGTCATGTAATCGGTCTTTATTGGTCATTTGACTTACATGCCGATCATGATGCTGAATGAATGGGCGTCTTTTTACCGGGTGGAAGCGCTGCTGACCTTGTGCCATTGGTGCTCCCCTGTGGAAGGCGGAATGTCATGGAAGTTCGCAACCTCTGATTGGCTCTCACATCTTCAGTAGCAGTGATGTGTTTTGACATGCGCTTTTGCATAGGGAGAATGCCAAGTGTGGACATAATATGATCACAGGTGAGCCACAAGGGCGTATACTTGGTATGCAAATGAGGTATTGGAATGCTACAAACTTGTCATTGGCTTAAAGTAGATTGGCCAAATTGAACTTTGTGATCTGATTGGCAATACAATTTTGGGGTGTGTTTGGTTTCAACTATATATATGTCTGTATAGTCACTTGAATTATATGCTTGACAAAGGCTATACCTAGCCGAAACGTTGCATTTTCTGTACACTTTGCTATGGAGTTTTGAATAAAAGAAGATTCGTTTTGGACATGCTGCTGTAGCCCACTTTTTCCATTGTCTTCGTTTTGACCGCCTTGGCTCTGGGGTCTGCTCTTGCCCTTTGTTTTTCCACTTTTATTATTGAATTAGTCCTTAGAGAATTTGGTTTTGGGAATTTTCACACTTCAGTTATTTGGTCAATTATTCAGTTATTGTGAGCCAAAAAATTATATATACTAAACAACTGAAAGGTGGCATGAAGCAGGATGTGCTCAACCCAAAAAATGCAGTTGCGCATATATATACAGTGGAGCAGATCCTGCACTTGTGGCCCGTTGCAAATGGCGATCCCCAGCAAAAATGCATACGGCGGAGGATGCCCGCAGCGGACCACAAGTACCACAATAGACATCCTACACAAGATGGCAATTGTGTGGATGTGATAAATAATATAACAATATAGCAATAACAAATGACAAGACAGGTGCACACTGCGGTCTTACTAAGCCCTCAAACTGATGTTAAAATTGAGAGATTATTCTCCTGTGAGCCAAAACCAGGTGTGTGTCAAAAACACAGACTGGATGCAAATCTTTACATTACACCTGATCTATGAGTAGACTTCACTATTGGTTTTGGTTCAAAATAACTGATCGAAATAACTGACCAAATAACTTGTGGGAACTTGGCCTAAGCCTTCTAATACCCTAAAAAATAAAATGACATTAACAAAATGATGCCAACACAAAGTGACAAGACATATGGTTAATGTTAATTAATAACTATTTTGTGAGGTATCACTATCTTACTTAAAAGCAAATTTTCTTTTTCTTTTTTTAATAAATAAAAGTGAAACATACCAATTCAAATTTACATGAGGTACGGTGTGTCACAGAAATATTATCTCTGAATTAAATTGATAAGTACAAGCATTACCAAGTTATTGCCACATAAAGTGACACATCAGATTGCAAAATGAGGCAAGGATAGGAATGTGAAAATAGCCAGTGTCAGGAATAAGGACCACCTTATACCTAGTTATTATAATGTTTGCTGTGATATATATTTTATGGTTATATGTCCTAGTGTAACATATTCCAGTGTGATTCACATATATATACACTGTGTATTTATGTATTTGTATTACAAGGCCAGCAGCCATTTTTGAATTGGTTTAAGGCTGCATACAGAGAGAGTCGAGCTGTCTGCCTCGGACCTGGGAAACAGCCAAGTTGCTCCCCAGGAGGTAGTTAGCACAGAGATGCTAACGAGGATGGGCCCGTTTGCAGATTCTCTGGCACCTATTGTCTGCAGGAGGCTTCCTAACCAGAGAATGAACCGTAATTTGTAAACCTTCATAACTTGTTCAGGAGAGGGAGGATGTCCCAAAAATCCAGTTCATCACCTCTGGTATGATAGGGGCATTGCATGGACACCAGACATGGTGTATCAACTTACCTTCATCTTCTCAAAAGAAGGATCTCACCTTCCGAGTGTCCTGGACGTGTCGCGTTTAATATTCAGGACTCGAAATGGTGAAATATGAATTATGAAGAAGGGCTGATGCCTGTATCTTCACCAGGGCAACTGGAAAACTATCTTTTTTTTAAAATCATAATAGTTTTTATTGATTGAAAGTGTAGAACACAGTGTACATTAAATACACTATCTGTATTATGCAACATACATTGGCATGTATAATAAAGAAGAATAGTCTCATACAGTATAAATACAATGTTGTTGTATCGGCTTATTAATTCCCAGGAGATCGCAATAATCACATTACATCCAGGGTGTACACTCTTCATCATAGGACCCGAACGTTAAACCAACACCCCCCACTCCCCCCTACCCAACCATCTCGAGCAATTCGAACCTGTGAGACGACCTGGCCTTGTAGGGGCCATATCCCTTCGGTGTTGTAACATAATTTAGTACAAAACATTGGTGTGCAACCATAGTGTCAATCGTTCTCACCATAGCAAGCCAGCCTACTGCCGTGGCAGTCCCCCAATCCCATACATTTGGTCTCTTGCGCACTCTGCAGCGAGGGTCCCTGATACCAAACCCGGAGCACCCACCCATCCCCGCCAAATAGCTGTAAACTTCTTGGGACACTTCCTTTTCAAGTATATTCCCCTTTCATATCGTAAGATAGTGTTCATTCTATTCATATATTCCCGAGAAGTGGGCGGATCACGATCGATCCAGTGTTTAGCTATTACTATTCGGGCCTGGAACAGCATTCTTCGCATATATATAGATATGTTATTATCCCCTTCATCACTTTCCAGCAGCCCCAGGAGACAGACCCTAGGGTCCCCACGTGCATGGAAAACTATCTTTAGGATATTGTCATACCTGTTGCCTAGATGGCCAGAGGGGCAGGCATGTGTAATGAACCCCAACCCAGAGGGGCTGAGTCAGAGGTGTAAGGGATAATCCCCCTTAGGCCTACCCCTTAAGGGAAGACATAAAAATGTAATCCCTGTGATATTTGGGTGTCATAAAGTGGGAGATCCAATCAAATTGGTTTGTGCACCATTACTCTTCCCAAATCTCCTGGGAGGAAAGGACTTTCTATGCCTTCTCCTTTTTATTTTACAATTGCTTGCCATTTATGTATGTCTCTTGTTAATCATTTTTTGTAACCAAGTGCTGTCCATTTTTCATACATTAAACCTAAAAGTTTGATGCTTTGTCTTATAACCTTAAGAACCTGTTAGCTCCATGAAGAGTGTGTGTGCAGTCTGAGGCTGTATGTTGTTTTTCCGTGAGGCCTACTATCGTGTGCGTGTCTGCTTGCGAGTGGAACACTCAAGGGTGTCCTGTCAACTTTATAACGGGCAGGTGGTGACGGCAAAAGTTATTGTGTGTTATTGCGTGGGTGTGCTTGCAGGCTTCAGGTGGTGATTTATTCTCGAGTTACGGCCCGGTGCAGGGCGTAACAGAGTGTGAGGGCGTGAGGTGAATCCACCTGAAGGGCTTGGGCAACCCTTGTCACGTGACGCGGTGGGCTGGTCTGGTCCCCGGTACGTGACAGCCGGGTTCTTAACAGGTTAATGTTACTTATGTTTTCTGTGCACTTCAGGATGAACAGGAAGCCTTCAAACTGTATCATGAGAAAACCCTTCACCACCATAGACCACCAGGGACAAACTGTAACCTCCAAGGCACTAAAGACCAGTAATAATACTTTCACTTTCATAATATTTTCACTTGTTTGTATTTGCCATCTATCAATAGAAAACCTGCCACTATGCTTAACATTTTCTTTTAGCTCCATTCACTTGGAATAGAGCATCATATTCCTCTTAACTGTGATCGAGCAGTCAGAAGATATAGAAGGAGAGGAAGATGAGACCCCTATTCTAGAGATTGGTGGTGCCAGTCATTTATTACCCATCCTGTGAATAGGTGATAAATGTCCACTTTGAGACTCCCCTTGGTCATGATCAACAATTCAAAATTAGCAAATTTCTTTAAATTCTTTTTGTGTCCAATTATGTAAATTTTCAAAAAAATTACATTTGGGTCCAAAATGATTCTACCCAAATAAAATATGCTCTGATTGCTCTAAAAACTAGTTTACAAAAGTCTCTGGTCTCCTAGAGCTTATATTTTCTGTAAAAAGATTCAGAGAATAAATATAAGTCATAGACCAGAAACCCAAACCCACTCGTAATACCCCACTGGAAATGAGATGTGCAAGTCGATTCGCCTTCCTAAAGGACAAGAGTACAAGAGAAAATTGCAGTGGTTAGCTAAGTTACCTTGGGAGTGCTCTCGGGGGTAATGTTTATCATTAGGGAAGCCAAAAAGTATGCATGAGTAATACTGTGGTATATATATATGGGTATATATTTGTGGTGTTTTACATCTGCTGGTATGACATAGGCTTAGTGTTTTATTCTTTTTGGTAGCAAAGCTAATTTGAATATTTTTTCCAGAAACCCAAATGTATGCAAATTAGCTTTCCTTCCAAAAAGAAAAGGGCACTAAGTCTATCTGATGCCAGCAGATGAAAGATACTAACATTTGCATGTATTTCCCAGAAAAGTAGAGCAGCATTGGTTGGACTACAATGCTCCTCATGAATACTTGTTGGTTTCCCTAATGAAAAACAGCACGTACAAGAGCCTCCCCAAGGTTACTCAGCTAACAGCGCAATTTTATTTTGAGTTGCTTGATACTCATGTCCTTTTGGAAGGAGAACAGGCTTACACATCTTATTTCCAGTGGAGTACTACATGTGGGTCTCTCACATTTACCTGAAATTAATCACAAGAAAATAGGGTTTGTTAGAATCAGATTTTTGGGGTAATTCAGGATGAATTCTGAAATGGTAGAATCAATTTGTTCATGTATATTAACCATATATTTTAATCTCTAAGGCACCTTAGATCGCCAATGATATCATTAGTCCCTAATCCACCCTTCCTCTCCCACAAAGAATATGTAATGCTAACCTTTAAGACACCCTTAACCACCAGGAATATTAGATATTAAACTCTTAGCTAAGTCATTATTCTGGTGGGGCAGTAGCACAATTCTTTCTAATATATATAACATTTGCTCTTCCTTACCAGGTCAGATTCCTTCATTGATCCATGATCTGTGATTGACATTTAGCCTGGGAAAACCTTGAATATTTTCCAGGAAGTAAACTGCCTGGGGACGTAGTTTAGCTAATAAAATCTGATTTCCAATAAGTTTGTGCTAGCCTTAGGGTGCAGATTCCTTATTATGATGTTATCAGCATAGCAATCAATCGGACAAAAGGCCAGGTCACTCAGAATGGCAGAGCTGTGTGACATGCACAGAGGTTATTTGAGCAGTTTATCCTGCTAATAAAAAGCTGGAAAAAACCCCGAAGAAAATTAAAGGGGTTATCCCATAACTAATGTAAAAAATTAACATTATATAGTACACGACAACCTCTTTCTAACAAAGCTAGAACCAGCCCTGTACCTCATATGGATCCAGAGATCTCCCCATTAATCACTCTTCTAGATTTACATCAAGCTGACAGCTTAATGGGAGTCTTTTCATGCTGGAGCTTAGGGGGCGTGTTTCAGCTCTACCTATCACAGCTCAGGAGGCAGTTAAAGGATGAAACTGAGCATGTGCAGCCTTCTCAGTGAGCAGGTCAAACAAATAAGAAAAAAGCAAACTGCAGGTGGCGCTATACAGATACATTTTATTGAATAACTCTGCGGCTATGCTAAATTTTTAATTACATGCAATTACAAAAGTATTCAGATGCAGGTGCTGGTTCAAAAACTGTACAATATTTTTCGTGGGACAACCCCTTTAAAGGACTGTGAAAAATAGATTGATTCAAGATGAAACTGAAATTTGTGTGTATTCAGCAGTGGTAGAGACTAGAGAGGATGGGAGTAGTCATACTCATAGTGGCAGCTTTCACTCCAGTGCTCCCTGGGCTGTGCAGTGATAGGAGGGTGCACCTTTTCTCCCCTCAGGGCATACTTGGACTTTATTGGTGATGCAGGCAGCAGAGTGGTACAATAAGAAGACAGGATTTTGGTGCAACAAGTTTATTGTGCTATATAGGCAGTTTTGCAGATGGTTTGCACAGGCACTGAATATGTCAAACACAGTCTTTACACAGTCACCATATACAGTTTCCCAAGACTAAGTATTGGAGGCAGTTGGTTTGGTCTCTTTCTTATATTATCTGATCGATCTTTCCCAGTTCAACTATAGAGTGCAATTTGTTCCTCTAACCATATTGGTTTATTCTCATAGCACAGTCTCTAAATAGATGATCAGGCAATTCTTTAATATGATGGGGAACTTGAAGCTTAGATCTTAGATCTCACCACAGAGCTTAGCGCTTAGATCTCACCACATGTAAGTAAGTATGTAGCCAAGGTGCAAGGAAGTTACCCACTTTTAGAACTGTTACACTCTGTAGAATCTGACAACTCTTTCCAGTGAGAGGTGGCACATATGCTGCCACTGCATTGCTCTGCACCTTAGCTGTTTGTCCATTCAAAGCTAACAATAGACTATCACACTTCCTCCAAGAGAAGGGATGGGGTGGTGCCAACCCTTCCTAGAAACAGTATCTAGTGACCCACTTCTCTCTCCATATACAATCTACAGTGCATACAATACAATCACATTAAAGATAGATAGATAGATAGATAGATAGATAGATAGATAGATAGATAGTAGAAAAAGGCAACAGCAGCACTCGTGGTATGCCGGGTACAACTCCCAAACAGGTTCCTGGACCAGAAAAGATGAACAGAAGCAAAAAAGGATTAGGCAGCACTCAGGTCTTCTAGTGAAAAGTGTATCCTTTATTACACCAAACAGCAATGCAGCATTTCAGCTCTATCAATGGAGCCTTTGTCAAGCTAGTGATCACAGTGCTCAAAGCATCTTTAACCCCTTCACGACCGCCATATGGCTATATACAGTGGATATAAAAAGTCTACACACCACTGTTAAAATGTCAGGTTTCTGTGCTGTAAAAATAGACCAAGATAAATCATTTCAGAACTTTTACCACCTTTAATGTGACCTATAAACTGAACAACTCAATTGAAAAACCAACTGAAATCTTTTAGGTAGAGGGAAGAAAAACTATAAAAATAAAATAATATGGTTGCATAAGTGTGCACACCCTTGAACTAATACTTTGTTGAAGCACCTTTTGATTTTATTATAGCACTCAGTATTTTTGGGTATGAGTCTATCAGCATGGCACATTTTGACTTGGCAAGATTTGCCCACTCTTCTTTGCAAAAACTCTCCAAATCTCCAAACTCTCCTGTGCATAGCCCTTTTCAGATCACGCCACAGATTTTCAATCGAATTCAAGTCTGGGCTCTGGCTAGGCCATTCCAAAACTTTAATCTTCTTCTGGTGAAGCCATTCCTTTGTTGATTTGGATGTATGCTTTTGGTTGTTGGTTGTTGTCATGCTGAAAGATAAAGTTCCTCTTAATGTTCAGCTTTCTAGCAGAAGCCTGAAGGTTTTGTGCCAATATTGACTGGTATTTAAAACTGTTCATAATTCCCTCTATCTTAACTAAGGCCCCAGTTCCAGCTGAAGAAAAACAGTCCCAAAGCATGATGCTGCCACCACCATGCTTCACTGTGGGGATGATGATGTTCTTTTGGTGATGTGCAGTGCTTTTTTTGTGCCAAACATATCTTTTGGAATTATGGCCAAAAAGTTCAGCCTTGGTTTCATCAGGCCATAACACCTTTACCCACATGCTTTTGGGAGACTTCAGATGTGTTTTTGAAAAATGTAGCCTGGCTTGGATGTTTTTCTTCGTAAGAAAAGGCTTTCGTCTTGCAACTCTACCCCATAGCCCCCATATGTAGAATACGGGAGATTGCTGGCACACAGCCAGTACTTGCCAGATATTCCTGCAGCTCCTTTAATGTTGCTGTAGGCCTCTTGGTAGCCTCCCAGACCAGTTTTCTTCTCGTTTCTTTTTTTTTATCAATTTTGGACGGACATCCAGTTCTTGGTAATGTCACTGTTGTGCCATATTTTCTCCACTTGATGATGACTATCTTCACTGTGTTCCATGGTATATCTAATGCCTTGGAAATTCTTTTGTACCCTTCTCCTGACTGATACCTTTTAACAATGAGATCCCTCTGATACTTTGGAAGCTCTCTGTAGACCATGGCTTTTGCTGTGGGATGTAACTAAGAAACTTTCAGGAAAGACCAACTAGAGCAGCTGAACTTTATTTGGGGTTAATCAGAGGCACTGTAAAGGATGGCACGTGTATGCTAAATCCTATTTAACATTATTTTGAATGTAGGAAAGAGTAGATTAAGTGGCTCACTACAGATTTATATGGATATGGGTGCTCAGGTCTGGTGACTGGTACCCCACCAGAGTTATTAAGTCAAAAAAAGTATAGAGAGATGGGCCGGCACTCTCAATCAGGGACACAGTGGAGGCAGACTATTATATATAGTTGAGAATTCATTTATTTATAAGTCCTCTATCCGAGGGTAGTAAAGTATATATATATAACTATATAGATTTGCTGGAGACAATATATATATGTTACGTGCCAAATATGTTGGCTGAATAAAACAGTCTATGAGGAATATCAATAGAGTAATTGATCAATCACTGATTTACAAAGTGGGGATATTGTAAATAATAAACCCCATTAAAGAGGTTCTCCAGCCCTAATCTGAAAAATGAGCCCTCAATCTAACCTGTGGAGAGAAGATAGGGAGAATAGTACTAACCAGCAGCAGCAGCCTTCCCTCAATCCTCTTCACGGTCACGTGACCGCGTCTTCAGCACTTTGAAAGCTTCCTGTCCCTCACCGTCTTCTCTCTTCCTTTCTTCAGCAGAAGACAGCGCGTCATTGCTGTTCTGTCTTTATATATGTTCACACAGTGTGCAGTCTGAAATTCAGCATAAACTATTCCTGTATTCCAAATAAGAGGACTGTTCTTTGTAGTCTAACTTGTTTATTGGTCAACAGGTTGTACTATCTGGGTGATGTGCATGAGTGAGAGATTGTACAACTGTGCGGTACAACTACAAGAATACAAATATCTTATATAAGTATAAAGCATAGGAAGCATGTACTATAACATTTGTATTAACACTGAAGCACATGGTAAAATGGCTGCCTAACATAGGACTACATGTCTAACTAACTGTAGTAACACCTCCCTGAGTAACAATTATAACTAACTGAACAGCTCTGCAACACACAATATCCCTGAAACAAAGGTAGATCTCTCACCAGATATACTTTTACAAGGATAATGGAGTTTGACAAGGAGACGTGCATCGGACAACTCTGCTGATGTAATGAATGGACCGGCACTCCGCAATCTTTATGTAGAAAGTTTCTTTATTCTTCACCCATATGTGACGCGCGTTTCGGCACAAGTATGTGCCTTTGTCAAACAATGAGTGATAGTCTAGGAGCAACTATCACTCATTGTTTGACAAAGGCACATGCTTGTGCCGAAACACGCGTCACATATGGGTGACGAATAAAGAAACTTTCTACATAAAGATTGCGGAGTGCCAGTCCATTCATTGCATTTGATGGGGCCCTGACCTGCTGACCATGCACCCGGACCTCGATTTATGTACAGTGCCGTCCATTTCTTTTGAATTGAAACTCTGCTGATGTGTCCTGGTGACTGGAGAATGGATATCTCTGTTACGGGGACGCTGTGGATATCACTGTTATGTGGGCACTGTGGAGGTCACTGTTATGGGGGCTCAGTATGAATTATTCTGCTCATGCAAATGACTGTAATCAGCCCAGGAATCCATGACATGGTGCATGTGTCGGTCACATTTTTCCGATCTGACTGTATGATAGTAATGTGTGATACAACCAGTCCTTACCTGACCGCAGGTCAGATGGAGGCTGGCTAATTCATAACTTACTGTCATACAGTCAGTTGAGGTCAGGAGAGTGTAGTAAGATTGAGAGATGTGGCCTGCACACGGATCTTGTTCCCCGGGATGATCATGGTCGTATCACACATGTTTCACACATGATAGGCCAAGATAAACCCTTCAGCAGGCAGTAAAAAAAAAAGATAGGATTTGGCCTCATGCACACATGGACGTCATCAGTGTGCTGTCCACATCCGTATGTAAGTTCCACAAAAGATAAAACATGTCCTATTCCACATAATGCAGACCTTGAACCCATAGAAGTTAATGGCTCAGCAAAAAATGCGGATCAAGTGTGGACAGTATCCTAAGGGTATTTTCACACTAGCGTTAAAGTTTTCCGGTATCGAGTTCCGTCACATGGGCTCAATACTGGAAAAAAACTCGTCAGTTTTATCCTAATGCATTCTGAATGGAAAGCATTAAGTTCAGTATGCATCAGGAAGGATTAGTATTGAGCAAGCATGCTCAGCCGAATATCTGTTCAGCTCGAGCATCACTAGGCTCGGCACATGGCGGTACTCGACCTAGTACCGCATGTGCTCGTGCGCAATACTCGAGTCTCCACCCCGTAAGTTTTGCGGGTTTTAATCAGCCAATAAAGGTGCAGGTAAGTACTGCCCTCACTGTAATGCCAGTAGCCATGTTGGCTGCTGGCATTACAGTGATTGGCTGGCCGGAACGCGTCATCGGAGGTTATATAGCACCCGATGACACGTGCTCGGATCAGTCATAGTCAGGGAGAGCAGACTGTAGGGAGTGATTTTCACAGTCTTTATTCAGAGAAAGCATTTCCAAGACCCAAAAGTATTTTTAAGGACTACTGTGTGTGTGTTTTAGAGCAGCAATCTATTTACCTGCTGCAGTCTCAGGGACAGTGGTTCGGAAGGGACAGATAGTGCAGGGAGAGACATTTGCTGTTTTTGCTACCAAAAGCTTTTCAAAGACCCCACAGTCCTTTTAAGGACTACTGTGTGTGTTTGACAGCAGCAAGATATTTTTATTTTATACCTATTAGTGACATATACTGTACATCATCCGCAGACTGTGTCTTTAATAATCTGGGGCACATCTAGTGTCCAAAATCTGTGGTGTTCTGTAACCAATAGTGTAGAACATCTGCAAACAGTGTCTGTATTACAAATTCCAATAATCTGGGCCACATCTAGCGTCCATAGCGTGTGGCTTTGTGTAAAAAATACTGAACAACATCTACAAATAGTGTCTGTATTACAAATTCCAATAATCTGGACCACATCCAGTGTCCATATTCTGTGGTGTTCTGTAACCAATAGTGTAGAACATCTGCAAACAGTGTCTGCATTACAAATTCCAATAATCTGGGCCTAATATAGTGTTCATAATCTGTGGTTTTCTGTAACCAATAATGTAGAACATCTGCAAACAGTGTCTGTATTACAAAGTCCAATAATCTGGGCCACATCTAGTGTCTATAGCGTGTGGCTTTGTGTAAAAAATACTGAACAACATCTACAAACAGTGTCTGTATTACAAATTCCAATAATCTGGATCACACACAGTGTCCATATTCTGTGGTGTTCTGTAACCAATAGTGTAGAACATCTGCAAACAGAGTCTGTATTACAAATTCCAATAATCTGGGCCACATCCAGTGTCCATATTCTGTGGTATTCTGTAACCAATAGTGTAGAACATCTGCAAACAGTGTCTGCATTACAAATTCCAATAATCTGGGCCTAATATAGTGTTCATAATCTGTGGTGTTCTGTAACTAATAATGTAGAACATCTGCAAACAGTGTCTGTATTACAAATTCCAATAATCTGGGTCACATCCAGTGTCCATATTCTGTGGTATTCTGTAACCAATAGTGTAGAACATCTGCAAACAGTGTCTGCATTACAAATTCCAGTAATCTGGGCCTAATATAGTGTTCATAATCTGTGGTGTTCTGTAACTAATAATGTAGAACATCTGCAAACAGTGTCTGTATTACAAATTCCAATAATCTGGGCCACATCTAGTGTCCATAATCTGTGGAGTTCTGTAACTAATAGTGTAGAACAGGGCTGGCCAACATGTGGCTCTCCAGCTTTTGCAAAACTACAACTCCCAGCATGCAAAGACTGTCTAAAGCTATCAGCCTACAGCAGGGCATGGTGGAAGTTGTAGTTTTACAACAGCTGGAGAGCCGCAGGTTGGCCAGCCCTGGTGTAGAACATCTGCAAACAGTGTCTGTATTACAAATTCCAATAATCTGGGCCACATCTAGTGTCCATAGCGTGTGGCTTTGTGTAAAAAATACTGAACAACATCAGCAAACAGTGTCTGTATTACAAATTCCAATAATCTGGGGCACATCTAGTGTCCATAGTGTGTGGCTTTGTGTAAAAAATCCTAAACAACGTCTGCAAACAGTATCTGTATTACAAATTCAAATAATCTGGGCCACATCTAGTGTTGATAATCTGTGGTGTTCTGTAACCAATAGTGTAGAACATCTGAAAGCAGTGTCTGTATTACAAATTACAATAATCTGGGCCTAATATAGTGTCCATATTCTGTGGGTTTCTGTGACATATACTGTCTTGCATCCAAAACTGTGTCTTTAGCAGACATTAAAACAATCTGCGCCACATCTAGTGACAAAACCATTAATATGAAGAAGGCGAGCACTAAGGGACGGGGAAATGAGCATGATGCTGATAGAGAACGCAGAGGCCATGGCCCTGGACGCAATGAAACTGTGCCTGCTGCCAGTGCACCAGAAAAAAAAAAAAAACATCCACTGTAACGAGCTTCATGTCCAACTTAGCAGGGCGGCACAGGACAACACTGTTCAAGTCAGACCAGTGGGAACAGTTGGTCGGTTGGATTGCTGAAGATAATGCTTCCAGTTGGTTAAGCACCACCCTCTTGTCCAGTCTCTGTAGCCAAGAGTCTGGTCAACCAAATCCTCACTCTGATCATCCTTCCTCCCACCATGGAGAGGCTTGCCAAATGAGTGATCCCACACTCGGATATTCCAAGGAGCTCTTTCCAGTGCCACTATTAGATTTGGCCCTCATGCCCAGCATGCTTGAAGAGGTACCTGAGATATTGTGCCCTGATTTCCAACCTCTTGAGCCTTCACAGTCTCAAGAAGATGACAATAGTGAACGGCAATCATTCGCTCACGAGGTGGATGATGATGAGACACAGTTGTTAATCACTGAGATTGTGGTTAGGTCAAGTCAGGGGGATGAGCAGAGTAAGGAAGTGGAAGAGGAGGTGGTGGACAATGAGGTCACTGACCCAACATGGGAAGGTGAAAAGCTGAGCGAGGACACCAGTACAGCGGGGGACGGATCCGCAGCACAGCAACAGAAAGAGGCAGTGGAGGTTGCAAAAGGGTGAAGTCGGCCCACACTAAACAGGCCCGAAACTATTACACCGAGCACCCCCATGTGTAAATCTACCTTGCCAAGGGGTAGGTGTTCCGAAGTATGGCGCTTTTTTGAGGAAAATGCAGACGACAAAAGAGTGGTAGTTTGCAACCTGTATGATCCGCCACATGGCATCCAAACACCCTAATAAGTGGGCCAAACGCCTGGGTCCACAATCTGGGTCTGCGGGTCACACCACTGCCTCCTCTTCCCCTGTTTTACACATTGCTGGCCAATCGCCTGTCGAAGGTGCAGGCCGGGTGCCCCTCGCCCTGCACCTGGACCTTCGCATGAAAAGTCATCAACTACATCCACCTCCCTGTCCCAGCACAGCGTCCAAATGTCAATAACACAGGCATTTGAACGCAAGCGCAAATACCCACCCACAGGCCATAGTACCAAATGTGCAACTTTTGTAATTACTGGCCCTTGAAATGTTGCCATTTAGGCCTCTTTCACACGGGCGTCATGTTTGACGCCCGGATAAGAGGCGGGTGCGTTGCGGGAATATGTGCGTTTTTCCCGCGCGGGTGCAAACGTTTGCAACACGTTTTGCTCGCGCGTGAGAAAAAACGCCATGTTTGGTACCCAACCCGAAGCCGGACTTCATCACTGAAGTCCGGTTTCGGGTCTACTGGAGAATTGATTATTTCCACTTATAACATGGTTATAAGGGGAAATAATAGCATTCTTAATAAAGAATGCATAGTAAAATGAAGAGGAAGGGGTTAAAAATAATAAAAGTTAACTTACCTTTGCCACTTGATCGCGTAGTCGCGATCTGTCCTCTCTTTCCCTGCAGCATCTGTGATCTAAAGGACCTGTGATAACGTCACATCACATGGTCCAATCACATGGTCCATCACCATGGTAAGATGGACCATGTGATTGAACCATGTGATGTGACGTCATCACAGGTCCTTTAGATCATAGATGCTGCAGGGAAAGAGAGGACAGATCGCGACTACGCGATCAAGTGGCAAAGGTAAGTTAACTTTTATTATTTTTAACCCCTTCCTCCTCATTTAACAATGCATTCTTTATTAAGAATGCTATTATTTGGGAAATAATAGAGATTGGGTCCCGTTGCTAAGCAACAATGCGGGAAAATCGCAACGCATCCGCACTTAGTTGCGGATGCTTGCGATTTTCCCGCAGCCCCATTCACTTCTATGGGTCCTGCGTTGCGTGAAAAACGCAGAATATAGAACATGCTGCGATTTTCACGCAACGCAGAAGTGATGCGTGAAAATCGCCGCTCATGTGCACAGCCCCATAGAAATGAATGGGTCCGGATTCAGTGCGGGTGCAATGCGTCCTCCTCACGCATTGCACCCGCGCGGAAAACTCGCCCGTGTGAAAGGGGCCTTAGGCTTGTGGACATTGAGGCCTTCTGCAGCCTGATGTCGGCGGCTGTCCCTCAGTACGCAGTCCCCAGCTGCCACTATTTTTCACAGTGTGCTGTGCCTGCCTTACACCAGCATGTCTCCCAGAACATTACCTGTGCCCTGATCAACGCACTTACTGGGAAGGTCCACTTCACCAAGGACACATGGACAAGTGCTGGTGGCCAGGGACACTACATTTCCCTGACCACACACTGGGTGAATGTTGTGGAGGCCAGGAGTGAGTTTTATCCTGGGATGGCACAGGTGCTTCCCACACCCAGGATTGCGGGCCCTATGTCCATCAGGGTCTCCGCCAGCAGCTATGTTACTGGCTCCAACCCCCACTTCTCCTCCTTTGCCGCCTCCTCCTCCACTTCCACCTCCAGCAGCAGTCAGCCATCAGTCGCTATCTGGAAGCAGTGTAGCACTGCTGTGGGTAAGCATCAACAGGCCGTGCTGAAGCTGATCTGCTTAGGGGACAAGCAGCACACCGCCACAGAGCTATGGCAGGATATAAGGGACCAGACCGAGCTGTGGTTGTGTCTGACAATGGTCGTAACTTGGTGGCGGCTTTGGAGCTCGGCAACCTGACACACATCCCATGCCTAGCCCACAACTTAAACTTAGTGGTTTAGCGGTTTATCAAAACCTACCCCAATTTGCAAGAGCTATTAGTGAAGGCGCGCTACGCGTGTGCCCATTTCCACAAGTCGTCCACAGCTTCAGCCAGTCTGTCAACGCTGCAGGAGCACTTGCGGCTCCCAGCTCACCGACTGTTGTGCGGCGTGAGCATGCGCTGGAACTCTATGTTCTACATGTTGGCCAGGCTTTGTGAGCAGCAGAGGACAGTTGTGGAATACCAGCTGCAACATGGTCATCGCCTTTCGAGTCAACTGCCCCTATTCACAAGCGAGGAGTGGGCATTGATGTCAGACCTCTGTGAGGTTTAAAAAACTTTGATGAGTCCACACAGATGGTTAGTGGCGATAAGGTTATTATCAGCGTAACAGTCCCACTGCTGTGTCGACTCAAACGATCACTGCTCACAATTTAGGAGGACGCTCTGAATGTGGCGGATGAGAAAATGGGGGAGGACATTACTTAGGGTGATAGCCAGACCACCCAAAGTTTGTCTTCTCAGCACGAATTGGACCATGAAGAGGAGGAGGAGGAGCAGTAGACAGTTGCCTCTGCTACAGAGGGTAGTACCCATAGAACGTTAATTCCATCTGTTCAGCGTGGATGGGCAGAGGAGGAGGAAGCGGATGAGGAGATGGAGAATTATCCTGATGTCAACATCGACGTCTTGCCTGTTGGTACTCTGGCACACATGGCTGACTTCATGTTAGGCTGCCTTTCCCGCGACCCTCACGTTATATGCATTTTAGATAACACAGATTACTGGGTGTTCACCCTTCTCGACCTTAAAGAGAACTTCTCATCTCTCATTCCTGTCGTGGAGAGGACGAGTAAAACGGTGCAATTCCAGAAGGTACTTGTTGAGAGATTGCTCCAAAATTTCCCATCTGACAACGCGGCCGGGAGAGTCCGTACTTCCTTAGGCAACCGAGGAAGGGAGACAAGTGGAACACACAGCAGTTCCAACAAAGGCAGGGCAACATTCTCTAAAGCATGGGGACACATTCATGACACCCCGCCAGCAACTTCACTCTGAAGTGCCGCCTAGTGGTACAAGAAGGGAAAAGTTTTGGAAAATGGTGAAGGAATACATAGTGCCTTAAAACTACTGAGTGTCAAAGCTGGACACGTGGCACGAACTTGCGCTCTACGCTTTGGAGGTGCTGGCCTGCCCTGCCGCCAGCGTTTTGTCTGAGCGTGTATTTAGTGCTGCTGGTGGCATTATAACAGATAAGCGTATCCACTTGTCCACTGGCAATGCTGACAGGTTGACTCAGACAAAAATGAACAAGGCTTGGATTGCCCCTGACTTCTCAACTCCACCAGAGGAGAGCTGAGCTGATGATGAACATAAAGGCAATTTCAATCTATCATTTATAATGTAATCAATCTACTGTAGTGTATTCCCATGCACCTTTTCCACTACAAAAAAAGAGTATTTGGTTGAATCTTGTTTTCTCCTCCTCCTCCTCATCCAGATTGTATACATTCCCTCCACTCAAATTTTTTTAAAGGGTCAGCTCAACTGCAGGCCCTCAACTCAAATTTTTTTATAGGGTCAGCTGAACAGCATGCACTCGCATATACTGTTTTACAGCGTCAGCTGTACAGCATGCACTCGCATATACTGTTTTACAGCGTCAGCTGTACAGCATGCACTCGCATATACTGTTTTACAGCGTCAGCTGTACAGCATGCACTCGCATATAATGTTTTAGAGCGTCATTTGAACAGCATGCACTCGCTTATAATGTTTTAGATCATCAGCTCACCTGCAGGCACTCGCATATAATGTTTTAGAGCATCAGCTCACCAGCAGACCCTTGCCCCTAATGTTTTAGAGGGTCAGCTAAGCAGCAGGCCCTCGCCCCTAATGTTTTAGAGGGTCACCAGCAGGCCCTTGCTCCAAATGTTTTTAAGGGTCACCAGCAGGCCACCAATCATAATTTTTCAAGGGTGTGTATGATGTCCTCCTTTATGTGTAATAAAGGGTGTATTGTAGTGCCTGTTCCTTGTAATTTTTGGCAGCCCTTTCACTTAGTGCATAGGCATTATGAGTGTGGGAGTCCCACTACCTGAACAATTGTACCACAATGTGAATGAGGGCCTCCTTTATGTGATATACAGGCTGTTTCGGAGTGCTTCTTCCTTGTAATTTTTGGCAGCACTTGCACTTTATATACAATTGAATATACAGGAAAGAATGTTTCCTAACAATTTTTCCTGTGAAATAGATTTTTTTGTGCGGGTTTTGTGCGTATTTTTGTCAGTCTGTAAAGTGGCGTACAACTCAGACAACATGGTTCCCAGCAGTGACCTGGGAGTCCAAAATGCATCCAGACATCCCCATGCTGTTCCTGATCAATTTCGGTGGTGTTTCTGTCACTTTCTGACTTTTTCTAACGGACCAGGCACCCTCCCCTCTTCAGAGGGGTGTGCCTGGTTGTCTCCCATTGACTTCCATTATACTCGGGTGCTCGGCCGAGCATCCGAATATAGCAATGTGTTCGGGCTGAAACCCCCGATCACCTGAATACTTTGGTTCTCAATCATCACTAATCAGGATGTCTTCAGTTCAGTCCCTCTTACGGAATATAGCAATGTGTTCGGGCTAAAACCCCCGAACACCTGACTACTTCGGTTCTCAATCATCACTAATCAGGATGTCTTCAGTTCAGTCCCTCTTACGGTATTTGGCCGGAGAAAATACAGCAGCATGCTGCGGTATTTTCTCCGGCCAAAATTTCTGAACACTTGCCGGAATGCCGGATTCGGCATTAATTTCCATTGAAATATATTATTGCCGGTTTCCCGGTCTGCGCATGCGCAGGCCTTTAAATCTGTGCAAAAAAATATATACCGGATCCGGTTTTCTGGATGACACTAGAGAGACGGATTCGGCATTGCAATGCATTTGTTAGACGGATCTGCATCTGGATCCAGAAATAAATGCTATCTGTTTGCATACGGATTTACGGATCCGGCAGGCAGTTCAGGCAACCGAACTGCCTGCCAGAATCCTCTAACTCAAGTGTGAAAGTCCCCCTATTTAGCAGATGAGCAACTTGCAGACCACAAAATGGATACCGTTGTGTGCACAAGGCTTTAGATAAACACTCCAGCAGGCAGTATCATAGAAGACAGGATTAGATAAACAGCTCAGAAGACAGTATCATACAAGACAGAATTAGATACACAGCTCAGCAGACAGGATCAAATAAAATCCTCCCTTGTTTCTGCCTACCACTGTACTTGCGCTCTCTGTTCTGCCAATGATCAAAGACTAACATCCTCCATAATTAGGGATGAGCTGACGCCTGGATGTTGTCTGTATAGTGGGGATCTAGCAGGGTGGCCACCCAGTAATCAGCACTGGTTAGAATGTGAGCAACTCGGCGGTAGTTGCGCAGGCACTGCAGCATGTAGTCGCTCATGTGTGCCAGGCTGCCCAGAGGCAACGGCAAGCTGTCATCTATGGGAGGTGTATCGTCTGTGTCCTCTGTATTCCCCCTGCCACGCTCCATTGATGCCCATAAGCTGCTTTGGGTGCCACCCTGCTATGGACACGGTTCCTCCTTATCATCATCCTCTTCCTCATCCTGCAGAACTGTGCCCTGGCTGGACAGTTGTGTACCTGGCCTCTCTTGGTGCAGCAACCCACGCTCCGAGCCACTTGTTAATGACTGGCCTGATAACCGTGGAAATGATCCCTCTTCCTCTTCCTCCTTCTTCTGTGCCACATCCTCTTCCATCATCACCGGAAGTGCTTTTTCAAGGAGACATGGAAGTGTTATAGTAACGCTAAGGACTGCGTCATCGGCACTGGCCATGTTGGTGGAGTACTCGAAACAGCGCAACATGGCACACGTCCTGCATGGAGGCCCACTCATTGGTGGTGAAGTGGTGCTGTCACCCATGCGTGCTGCCGCTGAAACTCCACTATCACCCGCTGCTCGCACAGTCTCTCCAGCATGTGCAAGGTGGAGTTCCACCTTGTTGGTACGTCGCATATGAGGCGGTGAGCGGGAAGGCTGAAGTTACACTGCAGCGCAGACAGGCGAGCTGCAGGGTGAGAAATCTGAAAGTGCACACAGACGGCCTGCACTTTTTGCAGCAGCACTGACATATCGGACTCATTTTTCAGGAACCTCTGCACCACCAAATTCAGCACACGCACCAGGCAAGGGACATGCGTAAAACCGGCTAGGCCCAGAGCTGCTACGAGATTTCGTCCATTATTGCACACCACCAGGCCAGGCTTGAGGCTCAGCGGCACCAACCACTCATCGGTCTGTTGTTCCATGTCCGTCCACAGCTCCTGCCCGGTGTGCAGTTTTTCCCCCAAACAGATGGGTTTCAAAACAACCTGCTGTTGTTTCCCTCTGGCTGTGCTGAAGTTGGTGGTGAAGGTGTTACGCTGACCGGATGAGGAGGCGGTAGAGGAGGAAGTGGAGTGGGAGGAGGAGGCAAAGAAAAATGTCCTGCAATCCTCTGTGGCGGTAGGACATGCGCCAAACTACTATCCGCCCCAGGCCCAGCTGCCACTGCATTTACCCAGTGTGCAGTTAGGGAGATATAATGTCCCTGCCCGTGCCTACTGCTCCATGTGTCGGTAGTTATGTGGACCTTGCCACAGATGGTGTTGCACAGTGCACACCTGATTTTGTCAGCCACTTGGTTGTGTAGGGCAGGGATAGCTTGCCTGGAAAACTAGTGGCGGTTGGGATCCATGTACTGTGGGACAGCCACTGCCGCAAGTCTCTGTCTCCACCAGACAGAATGACAGCATTTTAAAGGTCAGGAATTTTGAAATGCTGGCATTCAGGGCCAGGGATTGCTGGTGGGTAGGGGGGTACTACCTCTTTCTTTCCAGTGTTTGGGCGATGGACAGCTGAACGATTCCATGGGACAGTGTGGACATGCTGGGTGACAGTGGTGGAGGTGGTGGTGTTTCAGCCACATCCTCTGTTTGCGGGGTGGCAGGTGCCACTGTCACCCCAGAGGGGAAGGAAGAGGCCGAGACCGCAGCAGAAGAGGGAGCAAGAGGAGCCTGAGATCTTTTGTGGTTTTTCAGATGTGTACTCTACTGTAGCTCGTGCTTTGCATTTAGATGCCTGGTCATGTAGGTGGTGCTCAGGTTTAGAACATTTATGCCACGCTTCAGGCTCCGATTGCACAGCGTGCACACCACTTCCGTCTTGTCATCAGCACATTGTCTGAAGAAGTGCCACGCCAGGGAACTCCTTGGAGCTGGCTTTGGTGTGCTCAGTCCCTGGGTGTGCTGGGCAGTAGCAGGTATACTCTGCTCCCTCTTTTGTTGTGCGGCTGGCACTGTGTGACCACCACCTCTTCCTCCGAACTGCACACGTCACTCGCATGACCTTGATTCCATGTGGGGTCCAAAACCTCATCATCCTCCACATCATCTTCCACTCACTCTTCACCCCTAACCTCCTTGCCGGTCTACACACGGCAGAAAACTGCAGCAGTTGGCACCTGTGTTCCTAAAGGACAGTTCCTGAGGTTACGCCGTAATTGTACAACTATGTCCGACTTCAATGAAGCATCTGGGGATCTGACGACCAGATTTCGGTCACGTGGCTATCCTAAAAAGGTGATTTCAGGAGCATATAAAATGGCAAGGGAGGCTGACCGTCTGGAATTACTTAAACCTAAACCAAGGACTCGGAGCACCCAGGTACACCTTATCACCAGATATAATAATCAAGGGCGTGACCTCTATAAAGTATTAAATACACATTGGCATCTTTTACTGGCGGATTCTAAGATACGAGATTTTGTCAATCCAAGTCCCAAGATCATTGCACGAAGAGACCCAAGCCTACGGGACAAATTGGTTTGTAGCCACTTCCAAAGGCCCACACAGCACTTAGGGAGGGGTGTTAGACTACGTGGGACACATCTGGGCTTAGGATTGCTGGACTTGATCTGGTACGCAAAACCTTGAGGGGGGGCTCTGTTACCTCTCAGCTTCTTCGTTTGGAATCTAAATGGATTTTCTCCTTGGATACGGTGGCCCCTCATGGATTAAATGAAGAACTTACAATTGCTGGTTTTTACAGTTGATTTGCGTACTTTTGATATAGTCGTAGATTTTTCATTTCATTTCCTTTTTTTTTTTTTTTTATATATGTACATTATTATAAGTTTATTCATGTATTATGTTTTCAATTCACACATTATTTATGGTCCTGATTGTTTTCACAGATTTCTGTGCATACAAGTCATATTGTGTGCACCTTACTGTATATACATCTTATTGTGTATACTTTTTATGTATTCACCATGTATTCACTTTTGCATTATAGCTTTTGCTTTTTTTTGCCCATTATGAATTAGGGCATTTATGATATATTATATATATGATCTATTTATTTATTCATTTATGTATTGTATGCATTTATTTTTATGTGTATTTATTAGTATGCATATATTATTAATTTAATGGTTGTTATAATTAATTCAATATAATCATGATTTTTTTCCTATGCACTGGCACTTTCACTTGGTGGTTCACAATCACTATTTCACTGTTTGTTTTGCATGCTTTTGCACACACGATCACTTCCCCCTATTTTATTATTATTATTCTTATTTTAGTTTTAATTGTTTTACTGTCTGGTTATTCAATGTGCGCGTATCTACCAGGCTTCTGTATATATGTGTATATATATGTGCGTATATATGTTTATATGCATCTATACGTATTATCTCATATATTGCGATCATTTTGTACACTCTCGTGCGCATATTGCGCACCATGGTGGCCATCATTTGGTTGGTGGAACGCATTTTGCGTTCCAACACAACTTCCTCCTTCCGGTCACCTGACCTGTTACTTCCTTGACCCGTGACTTCTAAATTTAAGGGCTGCTTTTTTGCTCATGAAACGCATCGTGCGTTCCACAACCATCACTTGCCTTTGGTCATGTGACTAGGGCAGTGATGGGCAACGTGCGGCTCTCCAGCTGTTGCTAAACTACAACTCCCACCATGCCCTGCAGTAGGCTGATAGCTATAGACAGGCTTTGCATGCTGGGAGTTGTAGTTCTGCAACATCTGGAGAGCCGCACGTTGCCCATCACTGGACTAGGGGATCCCTGGCTTCCGGGTTTTTTCACATGCCATCATGCTATGCCATTCCGAATACTGCCGCGCTCTCACAGCTGATTTTACCCCCACAAGTGAATTACATTGATGTGCTTTATTTTATATATATGTATGAGACACACTTTCATTGGACCCATTACCCTTGAGGAAGCCGGACTGCGCCGGCGATACGCGTCGGGCGTCTCTCATTTTTGTCCAGATCCACTGCATCAGCGGTTGTCACAGGTTTTGGCTCTTCTTTTCTGTCCTTATTGCGGTCTGTTTCCATTTATTTGTGGCCATACCTTATTTAATATTCTCTATATGTTGTTTATATATTGCGTATAGCTGAAATACATTTTATGTCCTGATCTTGTGGACGCTCAGTGGATCTTATTTGTTACCGACACAGTGTTCATATTGTTTACAATTTTCAATGTGTCTGTTTGTCTGTGTTGTCTAATAAACTTTATATATATTTTTATATTTGGTTATTGTTGGATGTGCATTTTTTAAGGTGGTTCTTTTGACTCTTCAGTGAGTCTATTTGTGTCTTTATCATATTTCTAACCACTCTTTTGCACTCCTTGTATTTATTTATTTGTCATTTGGTGTGCCCCCTCCATCTATAGTATCCACCTGTGTTCCTTCATCATCATCAGAGATGTGCTGCGGTGGTCCTGCCATGTCCACATCCTGAAACATAAGTGGTTGGGCTCAGTGCACTCAATCTCTTCCACTTCTGGGGCAGAGCTAGGTGGATGGCCCATGCAAACCCTGCCAGCAGAGTCATCAAAAAGCATAAGAGACTGAGAGCTATAAAAAGGTATCCTCAGAGGAGGTTGGTCAGTTTCTCAGGGATAGAAAGGTCAGGGGTTCTGTTTCAAGGAGATATAAACTTCTGATGAAAGTATTACAACAAAATATAAAATTAAAAGAAAAAAAGAGAAATGGCAAAAAGATATTCCAGATCTATCAAATGAGCAATGCGAAGATGTTCTTAATAGTAGGTTTCTGGTCTCGCCTTACATAGGGTCTCTCAATTTTTTTTAATTCATAGATTACATCGTTCTCCTGTTATTATGAAACAAATGGGACTAAGAGCGACAGATGAATGTCCGAGATGCAGAGAAGAACAAGCAGGGTTGGTCCATTTGGTTTGGAGATGTCCAAAATTATTTAGATATTCGACTGACATTGCAAACGTTATTGAGAAAATTATGGGACTGTGGATATACGGGGACTTTGTGGCCTGTATTTTGGGGGGTATCAATCATTTGAGACTAAGGAAAGTGGACAAGCAGGCATTGTTCCTTGTACCATTTCAAGCCAGGTTGCTTATCTTAAAAAACATGGAACCAAAAAGATCAACTGTTTGTAAGTAAATAGTAAGTAAGTAATAAATTACAAGGAAGAAGCACTCCGATACAGCCTGTATTTCACATAAAGGAGGGGCTCATTCATATTGTGGTAAAATAGTTCAGGTAGTGGGACTCCTACGCCTATGCACTAAGTGAAAGGGCTTCCAAATATTACAAGGAACCGGCACTCAAATACACCCTTTCTTACACATAAAGGAGGGCATCATACACACACCCTTGAAAAATTATCCGTGATGGCCCTGCTGGTGACCCTCCAAAACATTCGGAGAAAGGGCCTGCTGATCTGACCATCAAAGACCTTAAGTGACCCAGTCAGTACAGGCTACCAAGATAGAATGACAAATTACAATTTAAATTTTTTTGGGGGGGTTAGAGATAACATTAACGTCACATAGCAGAGTTAGCGCAGTGAATGGCGGTCAGCACCGGCTACGAAAAAAAATTACATTGAATTTCACAGCTATATTTTGCATGCGCTAACGTTACTCTGCAGATTGAAAAATACACGTGTGAAAGATTCACCACTGAAGAAAAGCAAATTATGTTTCCTTCCAAGTCTGAAACATAGAAAAGAATATACCATGTGAGCTGACCCCCAAAAAATTGTAGGTGAAGCCCTGCAGGTGAGCTGAACCTCCCTGAAGAGGGACATGAGGATATCTTATGCACTGATCCCCAAACTCTTCAGCCTCCAAAGTCAGAAGAAGATGACAGGGGAGGGAATGGCAATTAGTGTTTCACTTGGTGGATGATGAGGATGAGACACAGTTATCAATAAGTAGGGTCTTGTTAGGTCAACACAAGTCAGGAGGATGACCAGAGTTAGGAAGTGGATTTGGAGGTGGGGGACGATGACATCACTGACTCAACCTGGGAAGGTGGAAAGCCAAGCGAGGACAGCAGGACAGAGGGGGAGGGATCCACAGCACCGCAAGAGGCTGCAAGAGGGGTGGAGAAAGGGAGAAGGCGGGCCACAACAAACAGGCCCGCAACTGTTCCCCCTTGCTTAAATCTCCCTTGCCAAGGGGTAGGTGTTCTGGAGTCTAGGGCTTTTTTGAGGAAAGTGAGGCCGAAAAATGAGTTTTAATTAGCAAACTGTGCCATACCAAAATAAGAACTCAACATTTCATAAATAACAATAATCATAACATATTTTACATCCTATTAATAAACTAACTCAAACCATAACAATGAATCCTCAAACATGGGAACAGAATGATCAAATGGCATCACAGCACCCTAATAGGTGGGCTGAACCCCTGGGTCTACAATCAGTGTCTATGGGTCACACCTCTCTTCTTCCCCTGTGTTATGTGCTGGCCAGTCCTCTGTCCTAGATGCAGGCCTGGATGATTCCCGCCCTGCAGCTGGGCTGTCGCAAGCACCATCAGCTAGCACATCCACTTCTGTGTCCAAGCACAGGGTACAGATGTCCTCAGGCCTTTGAACGTAAGCGCTAATACACTGCCACCCACCCACAGGCTATAGCACTAAATGCGCACCTTTCAAAATTTGGAGCCATGGAAATGTTGCCATTTAGGCCTGTGGACACTGTGGCTTTTCTCAGCCTCATGGCGGCGGCCGTCCGTCGTTACTCAGTCCCCAGCCGCCACTATTTTTCTCGGTCTGCCATCGCCGCATTACACCAGCAATTGTGTCCCGTAACATCACCCGTGCCCTGAACAACGAAATTATTGGGAAGGTCCACTTAACGATGGACACACGGACAAGTGCTTTTGACCAGCGATTCTACATTTCTGTGACGGCACACTGGGTGAACCTTGTGGAGGTAGGCCAGTAGCGAGTCATACCCTGGGATGGGACAGGTGCCACCGACGCCAAGGATTACAGGCACTACTTCTATCAGGATTTCTGCCACCACATACATTAGTAGCTGCAACTCCCCCCTCCCCCTTCTTCTCCTCCACCTCCTCCTCCTTGCAAACTCTGAATTCTCATGGGGAAGCAGCAACAGGCCTTGCTGAAATTAATTTGCTTGGGTGACAAACAGCAGACTGCCGCAGAACTGTGGCAGGGTATAAGGGACCAGGTTGGTTGTGTCTGATAATGGCCATAACTTGTTGGCAGCTTTGTAGCTCGGCAAGCTCACACACATGGCAATCATACAGCATATATGTACCAGGCACTACAAACCTCCCAAACTTATACATTAATATAAATAAAAAGCTGACACACAAGAGTGGAGGTAAACCAATGGCATGAACTTTTTAAGAACTCATAAATAACCAAATAACCATAACATATTTTTCTTTACAGCCTAGTGAGAAACTCAAACCATAACAATAAAAAATCAAACTCTGGAACATAACAGGCCCAGCCCTTAGCGAATCAGAGCCGTCACAGGGGCAGAAAACAACCTCTGCCCAGGGAAGAAGGGAAAATTGTACATGGGACAAATGCAGATATGGCCATGTGGATCCCACCCTAATGTCCAGGATCCGGCCGTAGCATGCCTATGCCACATGTTCGCAATTTTCTCTCAACCTTTCCCATTTTGCCTGAGCTACTGGTGAAGGTGTGCCCATTTCGGAAATTCATCTACAGCTGCCATCGGTTTGCCAACACTGCTGCAGCACTTGCATTTGCCAGCTAACAGACTATTGTGCGACGTGAGCACACGCTGGAACTCTACGTTCTACATGTTGTCCAGGCTTTGTTAGCAGCAGAGGGCTGTAGTGGAATACCAGCTGCAACATGCTCTTGTATGTCTGACCTCTGTGAGGTTTTACGCAACTTTGAGGCATAAACACAGATGGTGATGCCGCTATTATCAGGCTAACCATACCACTTCTGTGTCTAGTGAAATGCTGGCTGGTAACGATGAAGGTGGAAGTTTCACATGTGGAAGAGGTGGAACTAGGGGGAAGACATTATACAGGGTGATAGCCAGAACACCATCAGTTCGGCTTCTCAGTGTGAATTAGATGAGGAGGAGGAGGAGGAGCAAGAGACAGTTGCCTAGGCTACAGAGGGTAGTAACAATAGCAGGTTTATTCCATTTATTCTGCATAGATGGGCAGGGGAGGAGGAAGAGGATAAGGAGAATGAGAGTCATCCTCCTGATGACGACAGCAAATTCTTGACTGTTGCGAATATGGCACACATGGCTAACTTCATGTTACGCTGCCTTTCCCACGACCCGTGCGTTACACGCATGTTAGCCAGCACGGATTACTGGTTGTTCACCCTTATCGAAAGAGCACAAAGAGCACTTCTCCTTTCTCATTCCTGTGGCGAAGAGGATGACAAAACGATGCAATAAAAGAATGTCCTTGTTTAAAAGTTGCTTAGAAAATTTCCATATGACAACACTGGAGGCAGAGTATGTAGTTCCTTGGGGAACCCAGGAGAGGAGATGATGGGGGCACACCGCAGTTCCAACAGAGGCAGGACAACACTCTACAAGACAGTTTAATGACACCCTGCCAGCACCCTCACCCTGATGCGCAACCTAGTGTCACAAGGAGGGAAACATTTTGGAAGATGGTGAAGCAGTACATAGCAGACCGTGTCAGCATCCTCAGTGATCCCTCTGTGCCTTCCAACTATTGGATGTCCAAGCTGGACACGTGGCACAAACTTGTACTCTATGCCTTTGAGGGGCTGGCCTGTACACTGTATTAACTAAAACCTCATCCAAAACTTACACATTACTATGCAGGGAGTGCAGAATTATTAGGCAAGTTGTATTTTTGAGGATTAATTTTATTATTGAACAACAACCATGTTCTCAATGAACCCAAAAAACTCATTAATATCAAAGCTGAATATTTTTGGAAGTAGTTTTTAGTTTGTTTTTAGTTTTAGCTATTTTAGGGGGATATCTGTGTGTGCATGTGACTATTCCTGTGCATAATTATTAGGCAACTTAACAAAAAACAAATATATACCCATTTCAATTATTTATTTTTACCAGTGAAACCAATATAACATCTCAACATTCACAAATATACATTTCTGACATTCAAAAACAAAACAAAAACAAATCAGTGACCAATATAGCCACCTTTCTTTGCAAGGACACTCAAAAGCCTGCCATCCATGGATTCTGTCAGTGTTTTGATCTGTTCACCATCAACATTGTGTGCAGCAGCAACCACAGCCTCCCAGACACTGTTCAGAGAGGTGTACTGTTTTCCTCCTTGTAAATCTCACATTTGATGATGGACCACAGGTTCTCAATGGGGTTCAGATCAGGTGAACAAGGAGGCCATGTCATTAGATTTTCTTCTTTATACCCTTTCTTGCCAGCCACGCTGTGAAGTACTTGGACGCGTGTGATGGAGCATTGTCCTGCATGAAAATCATGTTTTTCTTGAAGGATGCAGACTTCTTCCTGTACCACTGCTTGAAGAAGGTGTCTTCCAGAAACTGGCAGTAGGACTGGGAGTTGAGCTTGACTCCATCCTCAACCCGAAAAGGCCCCACAAGCTCATCTTTGATGATACCAGCCCAAACCAGTCCTCCACCTCCACCTTGCTGGCGTCTGAGTCGGACTGGAGCTCTCTGCCCTTTACCAATCCAGCCACGGGCCCATCCATCTGGCCCATCAAGACTCACTCTCATTTCATCAGTCCATAAAACCTTAGAAAAATCAGTCTTGAGATATTTCTTGGCCCAGTCTTGACGTTTCAGCTTGTGTGTCTTGTTCAGTGGTGGTCGTCTTTCAGCCTTTCTTACCTTGGCCATGTCTCTGAGTATTGCACACCTTGTGCTTTTGGGCACTCCAGTGATGTTGCAGCTCTGAAATATGGCCAAACTGGTGGCAAGTGGCATCTTGGCAGCTGCACGCTTGACTTTTCTCAGTTCATGGGCAGTTATTTTGCGCCCTGGTTTTTCCACACGCTTCTTGCGACCCTGTTGACTATTTTGAATTAAACGCTTGATTGTTCGATGATCACGCTTCAGAAGCTTTGCAATTTTAAGAGTGCTGCATCCCTCTGCAAGATATCTCACTATTTTTGACTTTTCTGAGCCTGTCAAGTCCTTCTTTTGACCCATTTTGGCAAAGGAAAGGAAGTTGCCTAATAATTATGCACACCTGATATAGGGTGTTGATGTCATTAGACCACACCCCGTCTCATTACAGAGATGCACATCACCTAATATGCTTAATTGGTAGTAGGCTTTCGAGCCTATACAGCCTGGAGTAAGACAACATGCACAAAGAGGATGATGTGGTCAAAATACTCATTTGCCTAATAATTCTGCACTCCCTGTAAAATACAAACATAACATACAACAGTGGTGGTAAAACAATGGCATGGCCTGTTGAATAACTGCTAAATAACAAAATAAATAACAATAATAACATATCTTACAGACTAGTCATAAACTCTAACTCAAACCATAACAAAAAAAAGTCAAACACAGTACACAGGGTGATAGCCAGACCACCCTCAGTTTGTCTTCTTTACGCCTCAGAGGTGCTAGCCTGCCCTGCCGCCAGTGTTTTGTCACAGCAGGTATTTAGTGCTGCTGGGCCCATAATAACAGATAAGCACATGCGCCTGTCAACTGAAAATGCTGACAGGTTGACTATTATAAAAATGAACTGGGCCTGGATTGCCCCTGACTTCTCTATTCCACCAGATAAAAACGGTTGAACATAAAGGCACTTTATATGTTTTGTTTGTAATGTACTGAATACACTGTATTCACATACACCTCTGCCACCACTATAAAGGTTATATGGTTCAATCTTCCTTTTCTCGTCCTTCTCCTCCTCCTCCATCATATCAACATGCTTTTTTGGCTGCCCTCGCTCATAATGTTTTAAAAGGTCAGCGAAACTTTTGCACAGGTGCCAGAGGCGACACTCAGAGCCCTCTCTGTGGGCACCCTTACCCTTGAAAAAGTCTATGGTGCACCAATATGCCTTACAGTTTTCCTGCCATTCATCAGCGTCAGGTACTCCATGAAAGGCACAGGCAGCACATTGACTGTAGCAAGGCTATTATAGCTAAATAATAAGGAACATGTGTGGGCAATCAGTCTCTCATAAGGTTCGCCATCGCCTTCACAGTTTTAGAGGGTTAGCGCACCTGGAGGATGTCAGCTACATTATTTTACCCAGGGTCACAGCCTCTGCGTTAACCATCAGCGTCACGGCCACTTCCACGTCCCGCACTGGCCGCCTTCTTAATATTAAATGTTATATATGCTTAAAAGTATGTCACACGTACAGTATCGTAGGATATGCACGTGTACACGCCAATAAATTAAAACAGGTATTTTGGATGCGCACACTTTACACATGGGATGTAGCTCTGATAATGTCACAGACTACCATACACCGTCTGCGGACGAAGTACAGTATATGTTAGTGATATGTATGTAATGCACACACAGTAGATGTGGCACAAATATTTTACCTTTCCCCAAAATACACTGTTTTAACAGGTGGTACTGTATTTGAAACAGAGAGCCACGGGCTATGGACACTAGATTTGGACCAGATTATTTAGATTGTCGCAAAAGACACTCTTTTCAAATGTGGTAGAGTATTTGTCACAGAAATCCACACTATATGGACAGTATATTTGGCACAAAACAGTTAAATTTGTCCCAAATACTAATAATTCTCTGCTGGAATACTGTATATATGGTTGCAGCCTAAACGCACACACAGATGTGCCTAAAACTAGTTACATTTGTCGCAAATAAAATGTATTCTCTGGTGGAATACTGTATATACGGTTGCGGCCTAAATGCACACACAGATGGGCCCAAAACTAGTTAAATTTGTCCAAAATATAAAAATTTCTCTGCTGGAGTAATGAACATAACAGTTGCAGATTGAACGCACACACAGATGCGCCCCAAACTAGTTAAATTTGTCCCTAATACAAATAATTCTATGCTGGAATACTGTATATATGGTTGCACCCTAAACGCACACACAAATGTGCCTAAAACTAATTAAATTTATCCCAAATAAAAATTATTCTCTGCTGGAATACTGTATATACGGTTTCGGCCTAAACGCACACACAGAGGTGCCCAAAACTAGTTAAATTTGCCCAAAATATAAATAATTCTCTGCTGGAGTAATGAATATAACGGTTGCGGATTTAAGGCACACACAGATGTGGCACAAATTAGGTTAATTTCCCCAGAAAAAAAAATTCTCTGATGGCACGGTGTATATCTCACTAGCAGGCACACTCTAGTGAATAAGCCCCTTTTTGTAATGTCTGCTAAACACACTGCTTTCTGATGGCGTACTGTAGATCTCACTTGCAGACACACTCTAGTGAATAAGCCCTTTTTATAATGTCTGCTAAACACACTGCTTTCTGATGGCGTACTGTAGATCTCAGTAATATCAAATCTTTCAGTCTTTTAAAAGATTTTGGGTACTTAAAAAAGCAATTTTCCAGTCCTACACTATCTGTCCCTTCCTGAAGATGCCTGTCCCTGATACTGCTGAATTTAATCCCTGGTAAAAAAAAAAAAAGGTGCTGCACTGCTGACAAACACATACTGTAGTCCTTAAGAGGACTGTTTGGTCTTTCAATAGTTTTTTTTGGAGTTAAATCTGTGAATTTCCAGCAAAACACTATCTGTCCCTGCCTACTGTCTGCTCTCCCTGACACATTACACTGAAGGGAATTATTTACCTGAACGTTGATTGGCTGCTTAGGAGGCACTAAATGTGCGGGGAGGAGACTCAAACAATGCGACGAGCACATGTGGAATTCGGCCGAGTACCGCCACATGCCGAGCATGGCGATGCTCGAGCCGAACTGGTACTCGGCCGAGCATGCTCGCTCATCACTAATCAATAGTGATGAGCGGCAGGTGCCATATTCGACTTTGATGAAATTCTAGTTATCGCGATTAATATGCGATTTAAATAAACGCGTATTGCGATTGTAACTTAAGGCTACTTTTCTATTGGTTTCATATATAGAATTATAGCGAAGATGATGAATATTACGAATGTATTCCTCATATTCCTCAAAGCGAAGATAACGAAGTATTCTGCATCTTCGTTTTAGCTACCTATTCATCAACTTCGCTAATTCTAGCAATCAAATAGGAGGGTTGACTATAGAGACAGCTGTGTTTAAATCACTATGCGATTATATTACTTTGCTTTTTTTTTAAATAAATAGAATAATTATAATACTTGATAATTATTATAATTATTCTATTTTTTAAAACAAATAATAATAATATAATCGCATAGCGAATTAAACACAGCTGTCTCTATAGTCAACCTTCCTATTTGATTGCTAGAATTAGCGAAGTTGACGAATAGGTAGCTAAAACGAAGATGGAGAATACTTCGTTATCTTCGTTTTGAGGAATATGATGAATAAATTCGTCATATTCGCTAATTCTACCAAGCCAACCATAGATGGGAACGTCTCCATACTAAAATCTACTGTCGGATTTGAGAATTACGTTGAAATCGCAATGCGATTACTATAACGAATTAATCGCATTGCGATTTCTACTTAATCCTGGTTTACTATGGTTGGCTTGGTAGAATTAGCGAATATGACGAATGTATTCGTCATATTCCTCAAAACGAAGATAACGAAGTAGTCTCCATCTTCGTTTTAGCAACCATAGTAAACCATGTCTGTTGAAATCGCAATGCGATTAATTCAAGTTATATTAATTGCATTGCGATTACAACTTAGCACTGCTATCTTACATATTAGGCTAGAATTAACGAATATGGAATATAGCAGCAGTGCTAAGTAGAAATCGCCATGCGATTACTTCAAGTTATTTTAATGGCATTGCGATTTCAACTTCGAGCTGGGTTTATAATGGGTCAGCTTGCTAGAATTAACAAAGTTAACGAATATGGAATATAGCAGTGCTAATTGAAATCGCAATGCGATTAATATAACTTGGAGTAATCGCATTGCGATTTCTACTTAGCACTGCTGCTATATTCCATATTCGTTTACTCTAGCCTAATATGTAAGATAGTGCACTGCTAAGTTGTAATCGCAATGCGATTAATATAACTTGAATTAATCGCATTGCGATTTCAACGTAATTCTCAAACCCGAATGTACATTTTAGTATATGGAGACGTTCCCATGGTGATGGGGACGCTCCATGAGCACGGAAGTCGGCAGGAGCGGCAACGGGCACTGACTGAAGCAGCCAGGAAGCCAGGAATCCTCAGGACAGGTAAGAACTACTTTTGGGAAGTGGGAAAGAAAAAAAAACTAAAAAAAAAAAAAAAAAAATATTCGAAATAGCGAATTTATAGTGCTATATTCAAAATATTCGCGAATTAGCGAAGTGCCGATATTCGCTAAAAAAATTCGCTATTCGAATATTAGCGCTCAACACTACTAATCAACACATTTCAGAAACAAAAACAATCTTACCGGTGTGGCGAAGGTGCAGTCAGTATATCGCCTAACTGGATAGTTGGAGCAGCGTTGATAAATGTTTGAATGGCAATGCTGTCCAAAGTCGGGAAGAAAGTAACTGGAGCGGGGAGTAGGGGGATTTAATTCAAAGATGTATGTACCCTGTCCCTATAATGCCCTATCAGATCTATTTCGCTCTAAATACACTCCTGATATGGAGTCATCGCTCTGACAAGAACGGCCCTGTTCCGAATCCTCACCCTATTTATAGTCCCTATAAAACCCTATCAGGGAAAAGGGGGTCTAACTAGAGCCTACATAGCCTGAGACTAAAACTAGTCTAAAGCAGTGCTCCAAGATATCCGCTAAAAAGTTGGCCCAACGCATTTTATCACAATAAGTTACCCCAGAATCATCAGGGGACCGGGGATCTGAAAAAAGAAAATAAATAAATATATTAAAGTGATCACTGGAGATGGCCCGAACTATTCGCCGGCGAACAGTTCCCGGCAAACGCGGCGGGCGAACATATTCGATATTCGCGTTCGCCCGTATACTTTATCATTGAGCAAACTTTGACCCTGTACCTCACAGTCAGCAGACACATTCCAGCCAATCAGCATACCCTCCCTCCCAGAGCCTCCCACCTCCTATCTAAACGCAAGGACAGCATCCATCTTAGATTCATTCTGAAGCTGCAGTGTTAGTAATTGTAAATCGCAATGCGATTAATATAACCTGTATTATTCGCATTGCGATTACAACTTAGATCTGAGTTCCTAATAGTTGTATTGCTAGAATATAACGAAGATAACGAATATAGCACGATATTCTCAATCTTCGTTATATTCTAGCAATACAACAACCATTAGGAACTCAGATCTAAGTTTAATTCGCAATGCGATTCATATAACCTGCATTAATCGCATTGCGAATTCAACTTAGAGCTGAGTTCTTAATGGTTGTATTGCTAGAATATACGTTATATTCTAGCAATACAACCAATAGGAACTCAGCTCTAAGTTGTAATCGCAATGCGAATAATACTTACAATTATTAATCGCTTTGCGAATCCATTTGATGCCTCTATTTGACGGTTGACTATCACTACCACCAACGTTCTGCTGCCTCCAAAGCAAGATATCTGAACCCCCGAGGAGCCATTTGGGCGTTTTTGATAGAAAACGCATCAAAAACGCATCTGCGTTTTTATAATTTTTTCATTTTTTTCATTTTTTATTTTATTTTTTTGTGTATTTTGCCACATTTGGTTGCATATTTACATTTGGTATAGGCAAATATGGTAGGAAAATATCGTAGTCTAATTCGCAAATAAAATGTCCCAAACTATTCACCGGCGGACAGTTCCCGGCGAAAATAGCTTGTGCACGTTCGTCGCGGCGGCCGAACATATGCGATGTTCGGTCCACCCCCTATTCGTCATCATTGAGTAAACTTTGACCCTGTACCTCACAATCAGCAGACACATTCCAGCCAATCAGCATACCCTCCCTCCCAGACCCTCCCATCTCTTGGACAGCATCCATTTTAGATTCATTCGGAAGGGACAGTGTAGCTGCTGCTTAATTAATTTAATAGGGAAATCGATAGCTAGGCTAGTGTATTCAGTGTCCACTCCAGTCCTGAAAGACTCATCAGATCTCTGCTGTAAGGACAGCATCCTGACAGCACCCCAAAAAGCCCTTTTTAGGGCTAGTACATCAGTCTCCCTCCCAGACCCTCCCACCTCCTAACAAAAAGCAAGGACGGCATCCTTCTTAGATTCATTCTGAAGCTGCAGTGTTAGTAGTTGTAATCGCAATGCAATTAATATAACCTGTATTAATCGCATTGGGATTACAACTTAGATCTGAGTTCCTAATGGTTGTATTGCTAGAATATAATGAAGATTGAGAATATAGCGCTATATTCTCAATCTTCGTTATATTCTTGCAATACAACCATTAGGAACCCAGCTCTAAGTTGAATTCGCAATGCGATTAATATAACCTGTATTAATCGCATTGCGGATTCAATCAAACTGGAGTTCCTAATGGTTGTATTGCTAGAATATAGCGAACATTGAGAATATAGTGCTATATTCTCAATCTTTGTTATATTATAGCAATCACAACCATTAGAAACTCAGATCTACAGTTGTGTTCAAAATTATTCAACCCCCAATGCTGTAAAGGGTTTTAGGAATTTAGTGTACATTTGTAATTGTGTTCAGAATGAAATCTTACAAGGACTTTTTAAAGAACCAAATGCAACTAAAATGACATCAATTGTTTTTGTAATACAGTATTAAATGTTTTTTGTGATTTCTTCATTGACACAATTATTCAACCCCTTAAAGACTGACCACTCTTAAGAACAGAGGTTCATTCAAGTGTTTTCGATCAGGTATTGAAAACACCTGTGGATGTCAGGAGCAGCAATCAAGCATAATAAGCACCAATTCGGCAGATTTAAAATGACTGTGATACTCAGCTCCTTCTAGACATTTACTGGTGTGTTTACAAACATGGTGAAGTCAAGAGAATGGTCCAGGAAGACAAGAGAAGAGGTGATTTCTCTTCACAGGAAGGGCAATGGCTATAAGAAGATTGCAAAGATGTTAAACATACCAAGAGACACCATAGGAAGTATCATTCGCAAATTCAAGGCAAAGGGCACTGTTGAAACGCTACCTGGTCGTGGCAGAAAGAAGATGCTGACTTCGACTGCTGTGTGCTACCTGAAGCGCAAAGTGGAGAAAAGTCCCCGTGTGACTGCTGAGGAACTGAAAAAAGATTTGTCAGATGCGGGTACTGAAGTTTCAGCTCAGACAATAAGGCGCACACTGCGCACTGCGCACGATGCCAAAAGTCATGTGGACAAACCACAAAAGTTTTAGGTTAGTGTTCTGTGAACTGATGAAAAAAATTGGGCCCATGGATCAACGCTATGTTTGGAGGAATAAGAACAAGGCCTATAGAGAAAAGAACACCTTGCCTACTGTGAAGCATGGCAGGGGGTCAATCATGCTTTGGGGCTGTTTTGCTTCTACAGGTACAGGGAAGCTTCAGCGTGTGCAAGGTACCATGAATTCTCTTCAGTACCAGGAGATATTGGATGAAAATCTGATGCAGTCCGTCACAAACCTGAGGCTTGGGAGACGTTGGACCTTTTAACAGGACAATGATCCCAAGCATACCTCCAAGTCCACTAGAGCATGGTTGCAGATTAAAGGCTGGAACATTTTGAAGTGGCCATCGCAGTCACCAGACTTAAATCCGATTGAGAACCTCTGGTGGGACGTAAAGAAAGCAGTTGCAGCGCGCAAGCCTAAGAATGGGACTGAACTGGAGGCTTTTGCCCATGAAGAATGGGCGAAGATACCCGTAGATCGCTGCAAGACACTTGTGTCAAGCTATGCTTCACGTTTAAAAGCTGTTATAACTGGGAAAGGATGTTGTACTCAGAACTAAGATTGAATGTCAATTGGGGGTTGAATAAAACTGATAATGATGTGAGCACAGAAAAGACATTTGTGGATATTTCATTATAAATGTTATAGAAACATAGAAACATAGAATGTGTCGGCAGATAAGAACCATTTGGCCCATCTAGTCTGCCCAATATGCTGAATACTATGGATAGCCCCAGGCCCTATCTTATATGAAGGATGGCCTTATGCCTATCCCATGCATGCTTAAACTCCTTCACTGTATTTGCAGCTACCACTTCTGCAGGAAGGCTATTCCATGCGTCCACTACTCTCTCAGTAAATTAATTCTTCCTGATATTACTTTTAAACCTTTGCCCCTCTAATTTAAAACTATGTCCTCTTGTAGCAGTTTGTCTTCTTTTAAATATTCTCTCCTCTTTTACCGTGATGATTCCCTTTATGTATTTAAATGTTTCTATCATATCCCTCTGTCTCTTCTTACTTCCAAGCTATACATGTTAAGGTCCTTTAACCTTTCCTGGTAAGTTTTGTCCTGCAATCCATGTACTAATTTAGTAGCTCTTCTCTGAACTCTCTCCAAAGTTTCAATATCCTTCTGCAGATATGGTCTCCAGTACTGCACACAATACTCCAAATGAGGTCTCACTAGTGCTCTGTAGAGCGGCACGAGCACCTCCCTCTTTCTACTGTTAATGCCTCTCCCTATACACCCAAGCATTCTGCTGGCATTACCTGCTGCTCTATGACATTGTCTGCCCACCTTTAGGTCGTCTGATATAATGACCCCTAAATCCCTTTCCTCAGATACTGAGGTTAGTACTGTATCACTGATTTTATATTCTGCTCTTGGGTTTTACGCCCCAGGTGCATTATCTTGCACTTATCGACATTAAATTTTAGTTGCCAGATTTTTGACCATTCCTCTAGTTTTCCTAAATCCTTTTCCATTTGGTGTATCCCTCCAGGAACATCAACCCTGTTACAAATCTTTGTGTCATCAGCAAAAAGACACACCTTACCATTGAGGCCTTCTGCAATTTCGCTGATAAAGATATTAAACAATATGGGTCCCAGAACAGATCCCTGAGGTACCCCACTGGTAACAATACTATGGTCTGAATATACTCCATTGACTACAACCCTCTGTTTTCTGTCCTTCAGCCACTGCCTAATCCATTCAACAATATGTGAGCTCAAGCTCAAAGACTGCAGTTTATTGATAAGCCTTCTATGTGGGACAGTATCAAATGCCTTACTAAAGTCCAGATAGGCAATGTCTACTGCACCTCCGCCATCTATTATTTTAGTCACCCAATCAAAAAAGTCAATAAGATTAGTTTGACATGATCTCCCTGAAGTAAACCCATGCTGTTTTTATCAATCAACCCATGGGTTTTAGATGTTCCACAATCCTCTCCTTGAGTATGGTTTCCATTAATTTCCCCACTATTGATGTCAGGCTTACTGGCCTATAGTTGCCTGATTCCTCTCTACTACCTTTCTTGTGAATTGGCACAACGTTTGCTAATTTCCAATCTTCTGGGACGACACCTGTTACCAGTGATTGGCTAAATAAATCTGTTAATGGATTTGCTAGTACACCTCTAAGCTCTTTTAATAGCTTTGGGTGTATCCCATCAGGCCCCTGTGATTTATTTGTATTAATTTTGGACAGCTGACTTAGAACCTCTTCCTCTGTAAAGACACATGCATCAAAGGATTCATTAGTCTTCCTCCTAACTGAGGTCCTTCTCCTTCATTTTCCTTTGTAAAAACTGAACAGAAGTATTCATTGAGGCAGTCAGCTAGTTCTTTATCCTCTTCCATATACCTTCCTTCTTTTGTTTTTAATTTGGTAATTCCTTGTTTTAATTTCCTTTTTTCATTTATGTATCTGAAGAATGTCTTATCACCTTTTTCACTGACTGAGCTAATTTCTCTTCTGCCTGAGCTTTAGAAGCTCTTATAACTTGCTTGGCCTCTCTCTGCCTCATCTTATAGATTTCCGGTCATCCTCGTTTTGGGTGTTTTTATACTTGCTAAATGCCATCTTTTTGTTTTTAATGATTTTGGCCACTTCTGCTGAGTACCACAGTGGTCTCTTCCTTTTTGCCTTTACTGACAAGCCTAATGCACTTTTCTGTTGCCTTCAGTAGTGCCAATTTTAAGTAGTCCCATTTCTCTTGGACTCCATTGAAATTGTTCCAGTCTGATAGGGACTCGTATACCACTGATCTCATTTTAGAAAAGTCTGTTTTCCGAAAATCTAAAACTTTTGTTTTGTGTGGAGTGACTCAGTCACTGTACTTATAGTAAACCTCACTGACTGGTGATCACTGGATCCTAAGCTTTCCCCTACAGTGATATCAGATACCAAATTGCCATTTGTGAACACCAAATCTAAAATGGCCTCCTTCCGGGTTGGCTCCTCAACTACTTGCTGTAGAGATAATCCCAGTAGGGAATTTAGAATGTCTGTACTCCTGGCAGAACTAGCTATTTTGGTTTTCCAGTTTATATCAGGAAGATTAAAGTCTCCCATAATGACAACTTCACCTTTCAATGTCATTTTAGCCATTTCCTCAACTAGTAGATCATCCAATTCTTTGACTTGGCTTGGTGGTCTATATATGACACCTCACGAGTTACCTTATGATTACCAAGCTGCAACGTAACCCAAACTGACTCTAAATTGGTTTCGCTGGCTTCTATTAGATTTGATTTTATGCTATTTTTCACATATAGGGCCACTCCACCCCCTTTCTTGCCTTCTCTGTCTTTCCTATATAGAGAGAACCCAGGTATTGTTATGTCCCAGTCATTACTCTCATTGAACCATGTCTCAGTAACAGCCACTAAATCTATATTCTCAGATGCCATTACAGACTCAAGTTCGTTGATCTTATTCCCTAAACTGCGAGCATTTGTAGACAAGACTCTCAGCTTGTCATTTCTTATCCTATCAGCTCCTGGCATCTTCTGGCATTGTTTTTTCGGGGGGCAGCCGAACTGATGGATTGTCTCTTTTGTGCCCCCCTTTCCTAGTTTAAATGTTCCTTAGCAAAAACTTTGAACTGTTCATTGAGGACATTCGTTCCCTTGAGAGAAAGATGCAAACCATCTTTCTTGTACAGTTCTTTTCCATTCCAGCTAGAGCCAACATGAGACACAAAGCCAAATCCCTGGTTCAAACACCATTCACCAAGCCATGCATTGAATTCCTTAATACGCAACTGCTTGTCATGCTGACGGTTATGGTTATGGTTGTCTGACTTACAAGTGCCTCTTTGATTTAATTGTAAACAAGATGACTGAAATGATCAAAATCAATGTCAAACTGGCCAAAACACTCAATTTCAGTGGGGGTTGAATAATTTTGAACACAACTGTAAGTTGTAATCGCAATGCGATTAATACAGGTTATATTAATCACATTGCGAATTCAACTTAGAGCTGGGTTCCTAATGGTTGTATTGCTAGAATATAACGAAGATTGAGAATATAGCGCTATATTCTCAATCTTCATTATATTATAGCAATACAACCATTAGGAACTCAGATCTAAGTTGAATTCGCAATGCGATTATTGCAGGTTATATTAATCGCATTGCGAATTCAACTTACCACACTCTGCGTCAACTATGTAATTTTCCATGGGAGTTTTGCCATGGATCCCCCTCCGGCATGCCACAGTCCAGGTGTTAGTCCCCTTGGAACAACTTTTCCATCACTATTGTGGCCAGAAAGAGTCCCTGTGGGTTTTAAAATTCGCCTGTCTATTGAAGTCTATGGCGGTTCGCCCTGTTCAAATGTTCGCGAACATTTGCGGAAGCTTAGGTTCGCCGTTCGCGAACGGAAAATTTTATGTTCGCGACATCACTAGTGATCACCCCAAGATGGACTGGTTTCACTAAGTCACGGGAGTGGGCCAGTCATCAGTCCTATTGTCTCCCCGTAACAGCAAAAAAACAATGTTAGTTTACCTGTATCAGTGTTCGTACGAAAGATCTCAAGCTCCTCCTGCTTCATCTTCTGCTGCAGTCTCAGCCTCTTCCTCCCCCTCTGGCGTGACAGTGGCACCTGCCACCCCGCAAACAGAGGATGTGGCAGAAAATCCACCACCTCCATCACAGTTACCAAGCATCTCCACACTGTCCCATTGAAGAGTTCAGCTGTCCATCTCCCAAACACTGGAGAGAAAAAGGAAGTATCCCCCTACCCACCCGCGATCCCTGGCCCTGAATGCCAGCATTTCAATATTCCTGGCCTTTGAAATGCTGCCATTCCATCTGGTGGAGATGGAGACTTTTAAAAACCTTATGGCGCTGGCTGTCCAATAGTACATGGTTCCCAGCCGCCACTACATTTCCAGGCGAGCTATCCCTGCCCTGCACAGCCAAGTGATGGACAAAATGAGGTGTGCACTGTGCAATGCCATCTGTGGCAAGGTCCACATAACCACCGATATGTGGACCAGTAAGCACGGGCAGGGACGTTATATCTCCCTAACTGCACACTAGGTAATTGCAGTGGCGGTTGGGCCAGTGGCGGATAGCAGTTTGGCGCATGTCCTTCCACCACCGAGGATTGCAGGACGTTTCTCTTTGTCTCCTGTTGCCTCCTACTCCGCTTCCTCCTCTACCACCTCCTCATCCGGTCAGCTTAACACCTTCACCACCAACTTCAGCACAGCCAGGGGGAAATGAAAGCAGGCTGTTTTTAAACTCATCTGTTTGGGGGAAAAACCCCACACCATGCAGGAGCTTTGGACGGGTATGGAACAACAGACTAATGAGTGGTTGGTGCCACTGACCCCCAAGCCCGGCCTGGTGGTGTGCGATAACGGGCAAAATCTCGTAGCAGCTCTGGGCCTATCCGGTTTGATGCACTCCCCTTGCCTGGTGAATGTGCTGAATTTGGTGGTGCAGAGGTTCCTGAAAAATTACAACAATATGTCAGAGCTGGAGGCGATAGTGGAGTTTCAGCTGCAGCAATCACGGGTGAATCGCTCTGTGGAACAGCACCACTTCCAACGAGTGGGCCTCCATGCGGGACGTGTGTGCCGTGTTGCACTGTTTAGAGTACTCCACCAACATGGCCAGTGCCGATGATGCTGTCCTCAGCGTTACTATGCCACTTCTATGTTTCCTTGAAAAAACACTTCAGACGATGATGAAAGAGGATGTGGCACAGGAGGAAGAGGAGGAGGAAGAGGGATCATTTCCACAGTTATCAGGCCAGGGTGGCACCCAAAGCAGCTCATGGGCATCACTGGAGCGTGGCTGGGGGGATACAGAGGACACAGACGATACTCCTTCCCCAGAGGACAGCTTGTCGTTGCCTCTGGGCATCCTGGCATACATGAGCGACTACATGCTGATGGAATGTAGTACCTGCGCAACTACCGCTGAGTTGTCCACATTCTAACCAGTGCTGATTACTGGCTGGCCGACCTGCTGGATCCCCGCTACAAGGACAACATGCCATCCTTAGCGTGATTGGAAAATGCGCGAGTACGAGCGCACACTCGCTTCTGATGGCATTCCCACCTGACAGCGGTGTGCAAGTACAAGGCGAAGGCAAAGGAGGAGGAAGAAGTCGCCAATGCAGCTGGGGCACCGCCAGTACCTCAGAAGGGAGGGTCAGCATGGCTGAAATGTGGAAAAGCTTTGCTAGCACGCCACAACAACCAGCACCACCAGCTGATACGGAACGTCTCAGCAGGAGGCAGCATTTCAGCAACATGGTGGAACCTTATGTGTGCACATGCCTACACATACTGACTGATGGGTCTGCCACATTCAACTTCTGGGTCTCCAAATATAAGTATACCGTCCGCACTCAGCCATTGTAATGGTACAATGCACTTTCTCTTTGCATTCTCATTTCTATTTCCCAATGTTTTGGGGTCTTCCCAAATTTATAAAAAAATAAATATAAATAAAGAAAAATAAAAAAAAATAAAACAACAACAAAAACAGTGTTGGCTACCTCATCTCCTCTTCCACCACTGCTTCCACCTATACCACCACGTCCACTGCCTCCTTAACCTCCTACTCCACTTTGACCTCCGCCTCCTAGTTCAAGATTATTATTTTTTAAATTTTTTCTATTCCATGTTATTTTATGTCATTTCCCTATCCACATTTGTTTGCAGGGCAATTGTCCTGTTCTTACCCCTATGTTGCTTCCTTTTGCAGCCCTCTAGCCTTTACTATGACTATTTTACAGGCATTTTTGTTCCCCTGAAGTTTGGGTCCCCATTGACTTCAATGGGGTTTGGGTTCGTGGTCAAGTTCGGGTCCCGAACCCGAACTTTGAGCTGAAGTTCGACCAAACCCGGCGAACCCGAACTTCCAGGTGTTCGCTCATCCCTATATGTCACCCATCAAACTAATAGATGGATTAACTATTATAGTTTTGTGTCAGGGGTACTAAGATGGTGTATTGCACCCACAAAAAAATTGCTATAGGTCACCCACAAAACAAATAGGCAGATTCCTAACACTGTCCCTCGCTTCAGTTGCCTGCTTCCTTTCCCTGCACTACTCAGAGCTGATGGTGATCCAGCTTGTACAGAGGCTGGGTCACATGATGAACCAGCCAATCACAGCCATGCCATTACTAGGCATGGATGTCATAGCTTCTAAGTGCCCACAGCTTAAAAGCTTGTTGATTGGCTGCCCTGTAGCTTTTCAAAAGCTTTATTAAATGCCCTAACAACGAACTTGAACCCAAACTTTTCCGGCAAAGTTCGGGTTCGGGTCCGGGTACCCAAACTTGCAAAGTTCGATATGGACCCAAACTTTACAGTTCGGGTTCACTCAACACTATCCATCATTCTAACCTCTCACTCCTGTCTTTAAGACTTTTCTTTAGCTGCACCTGCTCTCTGGACAGTCAGATTAGTTCTCAACTTTCTTAGCTTCAAATGTGCCTTTGCAATGGGCGCCTCACCCCAAGACCTCTAAAATGCGTCCCAGGTGTAGTAGGAATGCCGAATGGACCCCAGGATTTGGCTCTGAAGCAAATAATAGGGGGAATAATTGAGGGATTGGAAAGAATAGCTTGAGTCAAGACCTTGAATGAAGTTCAATGGCAGCTTTACTTTGAATAAACGTTTCTTCAAACGGTTTACAGGTTTTGTCTCGATTCGATCAGGCTTTCGCATTAAACTGGCAGGCAAACTCAACTCTGCTATATCTTTCTATCACTCTGCTTTAATGACAAGCTGACTGGATAACTTGGCTTTTTCTTTACGCTGCACTTCATTTTTTAGGCCTCTTTCACACTAGCGTTTTAGCTTTCCGTCCTAGAGATCCGTCCTCGGGTCTCTAGGACGGAAAGCTACTGATCAGGATTATCCCCATGCATCCTGAATGGAGAGAAATCCGTTCAGGATGCATCAGGATGTCTTCCGTTCAGTATGTCAACGTTTTTTGGACGTTGACAAAAGCGCAGCATGCTGCGGATTTGTCTCCGTCCAAAAATCCGGAAGACATGCCGCAACGCCGGATCGAGTTAATGCCCATTGAAGGGCATTAGTCTGGATCCGGCCTTTGCTAAACGTCGTTTCCGCGCATTGCCGGAACCGACGTTTAGCTTTTAGTCAATGGTTACTATGGCAGCCAGGACGCTAAAGTCCTGGTTGCCATAGTAAGTAAATGAGGAGCGGGGAGCAGCATACTTACATTCCGTGCGGCTCCTGGGACGCTCTAGGATGACGTCAGGGCGCCCCAGTGCATAGATCACGTGATCGCACGGATCACGTGATCCATGCGCGAGGCGCTCTGGCGTCATTCAGAGCGCCCGGAGCCGCACGGATGTGCATGCCGCTCCCCAGCTCCACTGCTATGGCAACCAGGGCGCTAGTAGCGTCCTGGCTGTCATAGTAACACTGAAAGCATTTTGAAGACTGATCAGTCTTCAAATGCTTTCAGTTCACTTGCGTTGTGCAGGATCCGGCGTGCATTCCGGCGACGGAAGTGCACGCAGGATCCTAACAACGCTAGTGTGAAAGAGTTGGACTTATCTTCAGCCAAGGTATAGGTTAGAATCCTGTCAGCTCCAACATGGAGTCTCAACCAGCACCAACCAGAGCTGCACCACCTCCTTCTGGTAGCAAGCAGGACTGGCCCACTTCTGACCAAAGCGGAGGGGGGAGAATGGAATAGTGAGTTCCATTCTATCCAACTATAGCTCTGTCGTGTTTTCTGCCACCTGCTGGTGAACCAGGCAAATTACATTTATAACAGCTACATAAAAAAGTATAGATGCACATTGTGGTGAACCTGGAACAGAATACATAGATTAAATTGTGTTAGCCCAATAAAGACAGTAGCAGAATGCAGGAGTGGTAACACCACTCAGGGGTGTTACACCTTAAAAACACATATTTTTAGGCAGTATTATAATATTTGGTAAACTGACTTCCCTTAGTAAACCCCCTCCCTAACCAGTATTCTGAACTGAACACCTTCTTCTGACAGTAATCCCCACACCATCACCCAATGCACTAACTCATACAGCTCGGCTTGCACAAGTCTATTTAGTAATAGGCTGCTGGAGCGCTTTGTAAAACAATACATTTTACCTCTTGTATCAACCCATTCCCTTATAGATTGTAAGCTCTTGTGAGCAGGGCCCTCACTTCTAGTGTTTTTGGTTGTTTATTACCTGATAATTCTGTGATGTCTTTTGATTTGTACATAGGCTCTCCACGCTGCGGAATATGGTGTCATTATAAAAATAATTACTATTAGTATTATTATTATTACAGTTATTACTGTAAAACAATTATTCATGGGGTGGGATTGGGAAAAATTGCAATGGCACCATTATATTACAGTTTCATTTTTATAGTGTTCACTGTGTGGTAAAAGCAAGACATATTACCTTTCTTCTATGGCTCAGTATGATTGCAGGCAGTGATACCAAGTTTATGTAGTTTTGTTATGTTTTAATATTTTAAAAAGAAATAAAAAATTTTTTCTCCATTATTGTGTTCATTGAACAGGATAAATACCTTAATATTTTAATAGTTCAGACATGGGGACACCGATGGTTATTTTGTTTTGGGTTATTTTTATTTGTAAAATAGGTAAATGTGTGTGATTTGAATTATTAATTTGTTTTTCTATATTTTTAAAAACGTTTTAAAATCCAGTTTTAGTTTATTTTTTACATACATAAGGAAGTATTGACTTATTTAGCATGACCATGTTGCAATATAGTTAACTGTATACGTAAATATTGATATTTGTTAATATTGCTATATTCTACTTTGACCAGGGCTGGCTTTATGATGGTTGAAGCCAGTGAGGTATGTCTGGTTGGCACCCATTTGGTGTATAAGTAATAGTATACATACTTACTTGCACCATATACTGCAAATATAATATTCTATACTGTTCTTTTCTAGCATGCCACTCAATGTAAATACTACCATACAGTGCTCAAATAATTCCAACAAGCAGTGACTTATAAAGTTATTTAATGGTGCTATACAATGACTAAATAAAACTACTATATAATTCATTTTAAGATTTGTGGCAGTCACAAAGCCTAAGGTTCCCTGTTCAGTTACAGATTGCACACCACCAATGCTGCCCCTGACTTTGACCACCTTCTCTATCTTTTTGTTTGTTCTCTTCTCTAAATCGTTATGTCATAGAGTTAAACTTGCCATTTTACAAAGTATAGTTTTATTTTTCTAGAAATTGAAAATGTCTGACATTTAATACATCTGCCTTGTCTTTTGAATTGTGGATACTTGCCTTTTACACAGGATTACTTATTGATTGCGGCAGTGGAATTCCAGCTGTACTATCATCTTCATGAACTTTCTTATATTTTCTAACATTATTTCTTACTCTCAAAATGACTGAGCCTTTTGGGATTGTTATAAATGATCAATGTCTGGTCTCGGGCTCTGACATATCACATTGGCGATATCTTTGTTCTATCTCAAACTTTTTGCTTAAAAAGAGCTGGCGATAATTCAGAGTAAGATGGTAATTATAAAACGCAAAGAACATGTTGGGTGAACTCTTCAGTTATTCTGTCAAAATGACTTACAGAAATATTTAAGCATTTTCTTTCAAGGTACACTTGGAATCCAAATCAACTTGACATCTTGCAATTCCTTTTGAAATTCTAAAATGAATTCAGTTTTGTTAAGCCAGATAAGTGGAATTAATAATGACACATTCCCCAAGGACGGCAGTGGAGACTGGTTGAGTTCTGGGTTGAGATGCAGTACAATCAGTAGAATCAGTCAGTTCATATAAATGTCTATTTTTCCCTATGAGTGGACGCTGAGGCAATCTACTGCATGCACAAACAATTGTAAAATTAATGGTCAATTACAGTACTGTATTTTTCACCCTATAAGACTCATTTTTTTCCCTCCAAAGTGTCAGTGCATCTTATGGGGCGAATACTAATGAATGCTTCAATTATGGAAGTGTTCATTAGTACAGGAGGACCAGGAAGTGGTAAATACAGCACTTCCCAGGCTCTGTATTCACTTTCTGGTACTCGGCCGCTCCCTATGGCAAAGGGTGAGGACGTTGACGAGCTCTGTGACCTCACTCTGTGCGCGTTGGGACACAACACACTGTGTGGCAGGAAGAAGAAGAGAGCTGGATCCTAGGAGCAGCGGCAGCATCCGGAGCAGGAGAGGAAGGTTGATTTTTTAATTTAAATTGCTCTGAGCATGGGGTTCTGATCTGAGGTCTGAGGGTCATTCACATAAGGAGTTTGATCTGAGGTCTGAAGGGGTTCTTATTCATATTGGGGCTTTTATCTGAGGTCTGGGGGGTCATTCACATTGGGGGTCTGATCTGAGTTCTGAATAGGGGAATCTTATTCATATTGGGGCTCTGATCTGACGTCTTATTGGGGTCATTCATTTTGGGGTCTGTGCTGATGTCTGATTAGGGGTCTGATCTGAGGTCTTATTGGGGTCTAATCAACATTGAGGTATCAGCTGAGGTCTGATTGAGGGTCCTATTAACATTGGGGCGTCTGATTAACATTGGGGGTCAGATTGGTAGTCTGATCTGAGGTCTAATGAAAAAAAATTTATATTCTTATTCTCCTCCTCTAAAACCTAAGTGTGTCTTATAGGGCAAAAAATATGGTATTTTCCTTATGAAAATGCTAATAGAAAGTATTGCACAAAATCATAATATATATATGGGGTTTTGCTGAGATGTATTTTTATTACAGAGAATGTATTGTGATAAAGGGACATTATTTAAATCAGTTTTTGTTTATCATAAACTCTAAAAAAAATGTTTAACAATTTTATAAATATTTTATGTGGCTATCCATGTAAAAAAACACAGGCTCCTAGAGCATCCACAATATGCTGGCATTTTCTATTTGCTGTAGCTCAATTGACAACTCTGTTGTATAACACTGGAACAAGATTAACGGTGCAATTTCATTAGAATTAAAGGGCTTTGACAGATCAAATTATGTATTAAACTGCTATATGAAGGCATATACAGTATATGGCAGAATAATACCACTACAGTATATTCACAAAAAACTCAGTACATCCTTCCTGATTCTAGCTGGAAAGGGCCAGACAAGATGTATTCTTTTTTAAATACATTTTAACATGCATTTTACAGCTTAAAGAGGACCTTTCACTGGTCCACAGTTTATGAGGCAAATGTATATACATGCAGAGCGGCACCCATGGATGACCCTGCACTTACTTGTATCCCTGGGTGCCGCTCCGTTCGTCCTCTGTAGCCCCCGATACCGGCGCACGCGCTTCTCCAATTTTTGCCTGGGGCGGAGACATCTTCTTTTGCCCTGGGCATCTCCTTCTCCCAAGCCTGGAGCGCTGGCCAATCACTTAGCTCAGGCTTGGGAGCTGCCACCATCTGTGTTTAATGGCGGAGTTGCCAGAAAGAAGCCTCTCCTCAGTAAAATACCTTTTTCACCTGGAGTTTGCAAAAAAGCACATAAGGACTCTCAAGATTATGAGAAACAAAATTTTAGGGTGTGATATAACTAAGATTAAACTTTTTTTTCTTAATTCTAAGCATCAGTCTGGAGGAAACCAGGCACTGCGCATCAACTGCCCAATACAGTGAAGCATAAAGTGGCAGTCTCATACTGTGGTTTTTTTTTTATCGAGCAGGTGGAACAGGGAGGCTGACCAGGGATGATGGAAAGCTAAACGGATCAAAGTGCAAGATATTGTTAATGGAAACCAGACTCTCCTGGATATCAGACTGAGCAGAAGGTTTACCTTCCAATATGCACACAGCACACAGCCACTTTGTGAATATCCTTGAGTGGCACAGCCAGAGCCATGACTTGAATCCAAGCGAATATGTCTGGAGAGACCTGAAAAGGCTGTCCACTGATGGTCCTCATCCAACCTGACTGAGTTTGAGAGAATCCGCAGGGAAGGTTGGCAGAAAATCTCCAAATCCGGATGTGTCCTGAGGATAGGTCGTCAATGAAAATATCTCAGAAAACTCTTTTAAGAAACACTTTTATTCAGTGGTTCTAGACCAGATGAAATTCTGGTGGTGTAATACAAATGGTAAAATATGGGCCGAGATGGAGAAAGAAATGTTGAAATGCCCCCTGCTCTAAATCAACCTACTGTATATGTAATCTTTAAACTACTTTAAGATCTGGGAAATCTTTTTATCCTCATACACCCATATTCATATTGTTTAGAGTCTCCACTTTTCTCACATTACACAGCTATTGCAAAACTATATGTAGTGTACGAGAGTTGTGATGCCCGACACTACAGAAGGGTCACTTGGGTGCTGTCGTTCCCCTCATCTGTGGGGAGATTGGTTGTATATATATTGTAATGTCATTTACCTTTAAGGTGCTTCCATGTACATGCCTGTAAGGGTGTTATTTAGTTATAGGCCACCAGGGGGAGCTAAAGAGCCAAGATATAAATAGCTAGGCCAGAGCAGGCTAGAGTTCAGTGCAGACCCTGGAGTCTGTGAACGCCACATGTCTCAGGCCTAGGCAGGTCAGCAGGAGCCAAGCTGTACCATTCCAGAAAGCAAGAGGTACTACAAATACCAGAGGAGGTACTCAGTAATTGCTATCCCAAGGATAAAAGACGGAGATAGGGCATTGGGGCCTTGGAGTATATTTGCCAGCCAGGACAAGTCAGGGAGAGAGTAAAGTCGCCTGTACTACAGAAGTCCTGCTTTAACCCTCTCTGATCACCTTGCTAAATATAACCCTGCCATTAATGTACTGTAACTTAAAGCCTGCTGAAACCAATCGTCTTCTGAGGAACTGTCAAGAAAGTGTTTGCTGTTTATTACTGTTCAGTAAAGTAAAGTTCTGGTTTACTATCCAAGTCTGCACCTCAATTATTCCTCCTATCAATCGGTGTGCCACCGTTACCGGCACTGGCATCACGGACATCAGTGACACCCAGCCACAGGCACGTTAATCTACCAACACCAAGGGCACCTCACACTACACCTGGCTGTGTCCCTCAAGAACTCAGAGAGTGCCCCAGAGGATCCACGTGCCAGCCTCTCCATCACTGGCATTCCCCAGGTCAGTCCCTCATACTTCCCTGACTTGGGGATGCTACATATATAATATATTTGAATTCCTTCACTGCTATCCTGAAAGGAATTGCTCTATATCTACAAAATACTACAACCCCACCAACAAGAAAGTAAAACTATACCAAACTAACCAACAACACTTATTCCAATTTCCTACATCCTTATGAGAATCAACAGCAGCGACTAGTCAAAGAAATCTTAAACCTAATGCTTACAGCTGAGAAACAACAGTGGAACTAACTCTAAGATGATATAGAAAGAAGCAAGGCAGCTCTCACCAGCTGTAGAACACCCTCTGTGCACGGATGCCGCACCTGGATGCGGGAGTATGCAATCAGAAGAAAGAAAAATCCAGCTCAGCTCGGGTGACTCGTATTCATAGACTTTATTCCAGCGGTAAAAACTTCATACAAAATCGCATTTTGTATGAAGTTTTTACCGCTGGAATAAAGTCTATGAATACGAGTCACCCGAGCTGAGCTGGATTTTTCTTTCTTCTAACTCTAAGATGGTACCATAGGTAAGAAAGACTCTATAAAAAAATTGCATCTATTAACTCTGTTCTGATAATTAAAGCGGACCTTTCATGGGATTATATGTTACTAACTAGTATGCCTACCAGATAGGGTGTCCCCTACAGATGCAAGCAATTATTTTTTTCTAAAATGCTCCTCTGCCGCTATTTTCCCCGATGTTTTTGGCACCTGATCTGTTAATTTAGACCATCAGTACAGAGAGTACAGTACAGAGACGGCACACCATCCCTGGCAGATTCGCCTCAAGAGTGATGCTCTCGGAGCCCCAGGGCAGACGCTTCGCATGATGATGCAGCACAGGATCAGGGGAATCCCACTCAAGACCGACCTCGCCTTTCCAGCACCCTCCGTCCTACCACCGCCGAGGAGGCCTGGTTGGGTCCCCATGATGCAGCTGCTTTGGCTGGTTGTGACCCGAATGGTCATGCCCTGGATGGCCCGGAGATCGTGCCTGCTGCAGGCCAGGTAGGCCCTATAGAAGTTCCGCCTGGCGATATATATAACCAGAGAAGCTCCCATATGCCTCCAATTAATGGCAGACCACCTTTGAGCCCCTCGGTGATATATAATTCTGCCCTACATGATACAGGGAACCTCTCACGGGGGGACCCCCTACTGTAACATATCCCTAAACCATTAAAAGGGATCCCCCACCCCAATATGAAGCCCCTACATGTAAATGGTTTGGACTGCTCTGATATCCCCAGAGTTCTATGCTCCCGGACCCCTCTAGGAGTTAGTCCACTTCGTCATCTGATTCCTCTCAAGCTCCAGATCCCTCTGCACCTCCAGCAGATTGGTGGTCCCAAATCCATCAACTTCCAACTAAACAAGACTTCTGATCCTTAGTAGCCGGAGTCAAGGACACTTTCAAAGCAGAAATTGCCATTATTCAGAGAGAAGTACTTTCAATAGGACAGTGACGAGTTCAGCTAGAAGATAACCATAATGTATCTAGAGCAGTGGTTTGTACTCTACAGAAGCAATCGGGATCTTAATTTCACATTTTGCAAGATCTGCAGGGTCAGGGGCGTAGACACCTTTAAGAGTAAGAGGGGTCCCTGAAATACAGAGCGAGAAAAATGTTCCACATATCTTGCAACAGATCTTCAACCTTATTCTTGAGCGTCCTGCAGAAGACTTTCGTAAAAATGGATAGAGCTCATCAAGCACTTGGTCCCAAGTCCCTGGAAAGAAATCCTAGAGACATCATCTGCTATATCAATGACTATAGACTTAAGGAAGCAATAATGACCAAGACATTCTCTATGAGCCAAGTACTTTTTCAAGGAGCTCCAATACAGATTTATCAAGACTAGAGATGAGTGAATTTCTCAAAAATTAGATTCGGTCGGTTCGCCAAATGTTTTGAAAAGGTTAGACTCGATCCAAATTTTTTTTTTGGCGAGTCGCGTTAAAAACAGCTATTTCAATGCTGCAGAGAGACTGTATAGTGGTGTAGAACACTGCCTTGCAGTAACACGCATAGGAAGTCTGCTGTGGTAGTGAAAGAATACTGTGAGTCAGTGGTGAAGTGGCAGCAGCATGAGGAGACCACTGAGTGGCCCAGTGACATAGTGTTGAGGTAGCAGCAGCATGAGAAGACCACAAAGTAGTGATGTGGCAGCAGTATGAGGAGACCACAGAGTGGTGAATTGGCATCAGCATGAGGAGACCACAAAGTGGGCCAGTGACATAGTGTTGAGGTAGCAGCATCATGAGGAGACCCCAGAGTGGTGATGAGGCAGCAGCATGAGGAGACCACAGAGTGGCCCAGTGACAGAGTGGGGAGGCAATACCAATACCAGCTGAAGATTGTGGCTGGCAGCAGGTGTGGCATCAGGCGGGTGGCAGCATCAGAATAGTAGCTGAAGCAGGTGGCCACAAGAAACAGGACTCTTTTGTCAAAGTGTTGTTGTGGCACCATGGATGATTTACTCAGATGCATCAGGCACTCGTGTTTGAAAATCCTGGCCGATCTGATTCATCTTCACAAAGGTCAGTTTCTCTACATATTGGGTGGACAGGCGAGTTCTGATGTCAAACTGCTGGCTAGGCAGGAAAGCTTGTACAGGGCAAACTTGGCCAGTTGCGGCCACAAATCGAGTTTGACTGCCCAGTAGTCCAGGGGATCTTCAATGTGGAGTGGCAAGTTGCACGCCAAGTATGCCACAACCTGCTGGTTTAGATTTTGCTCTATGTCTAGCTGCTGCTGTTGGTGAGTCGTTTCTTCAGTAGGCGGGTGAAGAAAACTGCTCATCAGTGACTCTAGACTTAAGTTGCTGCTGATGGAGCTTGTACTGCTCCTGACCCCCCACCCCGACAGCAACCATGGCAGTGGAACGTGAGCATAAGGGTGGGTGATGGCACACATAGGCAGCGACCATCTGACTACATAGAATGTCTAGATAGTAGTTCAGTTTGTCCTACCTGTCTGCGGGTTTAAAAAAGGCCCCCATTTTCGACCTGTAGTGAGGGTCTAACATGGTGGAGAGCCAGTAGTCATTCCTCTCCCGAATGGTGACAGTTCGTCTTTCACTACGCAAGCAAGTGAGCATGCATTGGGCCATTTGAGCAAGTGACTCGGAGGGGGTAGCTGCCTCTATCTCCACTGCATACTGCCACGGTGTGTCTGGGTCCTCTGCCTCGTCTTCCTCATCGCCCTGTAGCTCCTCTGGCTGATCCTGCTCCTCCTCTCCTGTCACCTGTCTAGAAAACCACCCAGGGCATTTCTCTACCTATGTTCGCCTCTGTCATCAAGAAATCGTTTATGGCCTTTCTTTGTTCATATAATCGGTCCAACATATGGAAGGTGGAATTCCAACGGGTGGAAACGTCGCATATGAGCCTATGTTCGGGGACTCCATTCTGCCGCTACAGCTCAAGGAGAATGTGCTTTGTGGTGTATGAATAGCTAAAGTGCTTGCAAAGTTTCCTGGCCATTTTCAGGATGTCTTGTAGATAGGGCAGGAACCGCTTTACAACCAGATAGAACACGTACACCATGCAGGGTGCATGGCGCAGCCCTCCTTGATGCAGCGCCGACACCATGTTCTTCCCATTGTCGGTCACCATGGTTCCGATTTTCAGTTGTCGAGGAGAAAGCCAGGGTTCAATTTCTTGATGAAGGACATGGAGCAGTTTCTCCCCTGTGTGACTCTGTTTGCCTAGGCAAAATAGGTGCAGAACAGCGTGACACCGCCGTGCCCTACACATGTGCTATGCTGGAGGGACACTGTGAATAGTCCCTGCAGTGGAGGCTGAGAACACGGTGGAGGATGAGGAGGCAGAGGCAGACATTGTCGGCACAAGCTATCAGTTCTCTGAAAGGTGCAGAGTCCACCACTTGGAAAGGGAGGGACAGCAGCACCCTGAACTTAGCCAGGAGCACATTCAGCTTCTGTGCAGTTGGATGAGTGCACACCTACTTTTGTCTCTGGGCAATCACTTCGGTGATTGATTGCTGACTGAAAGACTGATGAGGAGTAGAAGGAGGAGGAGCAGGAGCATCAGGAGCAGCAGATGATGGGAAGGACAAATAGCTCCCTTCAGCTGAGGTGGTGGAGCCTGCCCTTGACTGCATGAAATTGTGTACATACCACTGGGTGATGCAGAGGTTGCTGTGGCAGGCTGGACCACCACATCAGAGCCACGGTTCTCCCAAACCACTTTATGGTGACGCTACTTTTGTTGTCGCAGGCCACGCTTCATCTTCTGCCTAAAAATTGCCACACCTCTGAGTATGGCATTTCCCCCCCAACACTCCAAGCTGACTTCCTGCTACTGCTTCCTCTATGAACCCCTGCACCGCTACTTTCCGGGCAGGTAGGCTCCTGCGAAGTGGGTGGTCTACCCTGGGCACGTTTGGCTCCTGACCTCCTACTGCTGCCACCCTGCTGACTCATTGCCACGCTGCCACCCTGCTGGTTCAGCTGCTGCCTCACGTGCAAGCGGCCACCCTCTTCTCCTGATGATGATGGTGAAGCCTCTTCTTCACCCTGCTTCCAACTGCGATCGGCTACATCATCATACGCTACTGTCTGCACGTCGCTGATATCCCCCTCAATGGTCTCAGGGCCAGGAGCCTGACTGCTCGCAACACCTGCTTCCACGTGACTCTCATCATCACTACTTGCCTGCCTGCCGGAGGAAGCGGCAGATGTCTCCTCCAGATCTTGGCTGGGCAGTATTTGCGGACTGTCTTCTAGTAGCTTGTTCTCACTAAAAAGTGGAGATGAGCATACGGCAGTGTAGTACAATGTTACTTCATCGCTGAGCAGCTAATGGGACGTACATATATTTCCTTTTTCTACACCATGCAAACGGCTATAGTACAATGTAACTGCTGAATGCCAATTATTACCTATTTTCCCTTTTTTTCCTATAAATACACCCCAAAAAAACAAACATAAAAAAACAATGTAAAATCAACGCAGAGCGGCTAATGGGATGTAAGTATCTTTCCTAATAATACACCCCGTAAATGGGTGTATCACACAGAACTTGCACCCCAATCACAAGCAAGGTTTTCTGGAATTAATGATATATCATATAGTGAAAACAACCTAAAAGCAGGAGTATACCACCCATTTGGATCCCCAACTAGTGCAGCAAGGTGTAATAGGATTGCTCCTGTTACCCAGGCTGTACACTCTACTATTGCACCCTGTTCTCCTTTTATAGTGTAGATAATGCCTCCCTATCCTTTCCCTACACAATCTTTCCCTGAAATTGTAAATCGTTTTTTCAGCACAATTAAGTTTTTCTTAGCACTGTACCTTTCGCCTGCTGACGTCCCTCCCTGCACTAAGCACACTGGAAAATGGCAGAATCCAAAATGGCTGAGGCTATTTATAGGGCTGCGACATCACAGGGGCTGGCTGCTGATGGGCTGCATTAGTGGCATTGTGGGTGATTCCTCGTTCCTAGAGATTTTTGCTCCATGTCCTAACACGTGCAGCAGCCATTTTAGCAATAAATGTGATTCGTTACCATGAAGCGTGAGGAAATTCGGATTTTGTGTGAATCAAATTTTTCCTGAAAATCGAATCAAATTCCACTTCGTCAACTTCGATTGTCTCATCTCTAATCAAGACCTTTCTTGGATAACCCTTCAGAAACGAAAGGCCTTTAGGCCCCTATTGGAAACACTACGCAAGCATTACCTTCCTTACCAATAGGGTTTTCCTTTTAGCTTGGCTGTTAGAAAAGATGGTGCAGTGTTCACACTGAGATCCCCGGAAGACCTGCCTGGATTTTGCACCCGGCTGGGGATACCACCTCCCTCCCTGTCAGAGTGGGTTGCCTCTCAACTATATCCTCCGCTCCCATCCACATGCTCTTCTGCTGGTCCTAAGAGGAGACATGTACAGGCCTCTGATTCCGGTCGCCCTTGATTATTACACCCCTACAGTGAAGAGGAACTTTCAGGACAACCTGATAACTAGCTGGGAACGGATATCTCTCAAAGACAACACACTGTCTCATAGACTCTAGATAGGGTCTTATAGCCTACTGTCTTTAAAAACTTTGCTTCTCTCCTATTTTCTCTCTTGTCCAACCTGCTGGACTGCCCCCTTAAGGTACACACTCTCTCTCTTCTCTTTTCCTAGCTTTTCTACATAAGAACTATATGCCTTTCTTATTGGAGCCTTAGTTGGATACAATTTGTTGTTCTCTTACCAAGTCTCCCCTGACTGCCTTCATGCTCCCTGTAGGGAGTTAATTGTTATATGGCCTACTGTTACTTTTAGGTTGCGTCCTTAGACTCCAAGAAGAATCCTATGTTTATAGGAAATACTCAGATGGTTTTCAGATTTATTTTACTGCTGTGAAGTCAATTGTTAGAAGCTTTTCTATAGTTTGTTTTATCTTATGTTTTATTCTCTCCTTTACTCCTCAGATGTTCTCCTTTAGCTCAGCCTTATATGCTTACAGACCTATGGGAGGGGAGGGAGCAGCCTGGAAACTGTCCTGAGGCGGTCTGGAATAGTGTGGAGCGCGAATATTCGAATCACAAATTTTAATTGCGAATATCGCCACTTTGGAATTTGCGAATATTTAGAATATAGTGCTATATATTTGTATTCGCGAATAGTGTTGATCGCGAATATTTTAATTGCAAATTTATCGCGAATATCGGCACTTAGCAACAACCCTAGCAACCAATAGGAAAATTGCCTACTCCTTAGTGTTGATCACAATATTCTAATCGCGAAAATATTACATTGCCAATTTTCTCAATCAAGTAAAGAATGACTGGAGATCACGAATTCTCGAATTTGCGAATTTACGGTAAATATTTGGGCTAAAATTCGTGAAATATCGTGAATTCGAATATTGCCTATGCCGCTCATCACTAGTTTGGAACCCAGAGTACTGAAAATGGATCCCTTCATCATACGCCGCTAAGGTCCATATTAATCATTATGGTTAACTTTATATCCTTAAATGTAAAGGGCTTAAATTCTATCTCTAAATGGAGACTTGACCTACGGGGAATGCGAAAAGACAACGTGGACATAGTGTTTCTTCAGGAGACGCATCTCTCTGGGTCCCTACAGTTTGCGAAACATTGGTTCCCTGCGTCCTATATGGCGTATGCTCCGACTAAAACTGCAGGAGTGGCTATTTTAATAGCCCACTCCTGTCCCCTTCGTATAGATGGGGCACCCTATTTGGCACCCTATTTGGAATGAAAGTAACTCTCTGTAATGTTTATTCCCTTAACCCAGGTCAGATCTCTTTTTTTTCTTCCCTCCTGTCTATGCTAGAGACCTACCGTGACGCTGCCTTGGTACTTGGAGGCAACTTTAATGCCCAATCTTTCTGATTTTGCTGATAGACTTGCAATCCCCCCAACCCGCCACCTGCCCCACCCCGACTTGTCAGCCTGCCTGTCTATATGACCTGTGGAGAATAAATGATCCTACCACCCGTCAATATTCCTTCTTTTCTCATCCTCACCAAACACACACGAGAATTTACAATTTTTTGGGCAATATATTAACCCTCCGCCTACTATCTTCAGCAGCGATAGGCTCTATGACCTGGTCAGACCATACCCCTATGTACATAGATCTGGACATGGCCTCCTCCCCTCCAAAACGTACCCACTGGCGCTTAAATGAAACCCTTCTGACTAACAGTGCCACAAGAGAGGAATTGAGCTCTCATCTCTCAAGCTATTTTCAAATTAATAAACCGGTCTCTTCTCTGGGGATACTGTCAGAAGGCCATAAGGCAGTATTCTGCGGGTGTTGCATTTCCACGGCCTCTCGAATTAAGAGAGATAGAGAATAGTGATGAGCGGCAGGGGCAATATTCGAATTCTCGATATTTCGCGAATATTCGCCATATATTCGAAAATTCGCAAATTCGTAATCTCCAGTCATTATTTTCTTGATTGCGAAAATTTGCATAAAAATTCTCAAAAATTTGCATAAACTGGTATTTAAAAATTCGCATAAAAACCGAATATTCGCAATTGCGAATATATTTTGCGATATTCTAAATATTCGCAAATTCTCAAAGTGCCGATATTTGCGATTAAAATTCGCAATTCGAAAATTCGTGATAAACACTAATAGAGAAGCCTGCTATCGTAGGTATGTCATGGACTTATAACAGGCCAAACAGAAATTGGCTTCTAGACCATCGAGACATCTCCTGCCTCATAGAGCTTTTTTGGAAAAGAGCTGCTCCTCCATCTAAGGCGGATAATTACTCCCGTATTCAAGATGTTCGTTCTTTGGAATATTATACAGCCTTAACACAAGGAAATATGGATTGACTTCCGAGGATCTGGTCCCTTTGGAATCTTCGCCACACTGAACTACACTTTCTCCAGGGTATGGAGAATCTGTAAAAGCATCCTGCCCCATTGCCCTGTGGGTAGTACAGCATTGTCCTTGACTTCTCAATCCCATGCAACTGACACAGCCCTCCCATCAACTTTCCTTGGAAGCAAGCTCCTTGATTGGAAATTTGAATCTGCTTCGGGCATTCATACACCTAGATGAAGTGTTGGCACACTGCACGGGCAGCTGACTCCGCCATCTGGTCACTAGTAGGTACTGCAACAGAGAAATATGTAAAGTGATCAGTCATCACAAGGCAATATTGATGGCCACTCACCGACTGGCCGATCAAGATGTAAACAATCATTAGGATCTCCAGTGGCGCAGACGTTTTAATCACTTGAATTGGAGCCCTCTGTTCAGGAGGCTTCGCCAGCTCACATGCTCGACACTTCTTGCACACGTCACGGACAATCTTCTACAACTGCAGACAGTATACGAATCTCTGTATCCACTTGTATGTCTTCTCCGCTCCAAAGTGGGTACCCTTTTCATATCCCTCGAGGGCCCCTCTACGTGCCAGGCTACTGGGTATCACTATTGTGCCATCTTTCTTCAGGATCAGTAGATAGAAACACCCTCCTGTGCATGATTCCATTTTAGATTTGTAGCCAATCCCACTGCTGCAGCAGCTTCCATCCAAGCAACTTCTCTCTTCAATCTTGGGCCATACCCCAGTCTTCACCCAATGTTTGATCTTTTTTAAGCCAGTATCGTCATCTTGCAGTTGAACCCATTCTTTCCCAGCAGCACCCTGTCTGCCAAGATCGGGTATCTCAATCCCTTCATCCTCTTTGTCCACCTTACCTGCTGGGACTTCCCAGGTGACTCTGGATATTGCATCTGCATTTGCATTGTCCTTACCGGCCCGGTATTTGATGGTATATTCAAACTTCGCCAGGATATGCCAGGATGGGCGCACTAATCAAGGCTTTCTTTAACTCGTCAAACGCTTGCTGCTGAGGCAGTCCCCATGATATGGGTCGTGTCTTCAGACCCTGTGCAGTCCCTCTCAAGAGTACGTGTAGTGGTCTGGTGATCTTCGCAAAGCCTTTTATAAATCTTCGATAATACCCAGCCAATCCTAGGAATGCTTTCACTTCTCGAAGCACCTTAGTTTGTGGCCACTTACTCACTGCCTCTATCTTACTCTCCCCAAGACGAACTTCCTCAAATGATACGACGTGTTCCAAATACTCTAAACTTGTTGGAAGGGGTGACACTTCCTCGGTTTGATTTTAAGACCATGAGCCTGGACCCTACTTAACACTTGCCATAATCTTCTCAAATGTTCTTCAAACATTGGGGCATGGACTACTATGTCACTACTATGTCATCTAGGTAGATCAGAATAGACTCAAAGTTTAGTTCACACAGGCAGTGTTCCATTAGGCATTGGAATGTACCCGGAGCATTCGTCAGTCCAAAGGGCATTCTGTTAAACTTGTACAGCCCCATGGGTAGGATAAAGGCTCTATTCTGTCTATCTTTCTCTGCCACAGGTACTTGCCAGTAACCGCATGCCAAGTCCAGAGTGGAGAAGTACTTGGCCCGCTGTAATGTAGTCAATGACTCTTCAATCCTGGGCAGGGGGAAAGTGTCCTTTACTGTGGCAGCGTTTAACTTCCGATGATCCACACAAAATCGCAAGGACCCATCCTTTTTCCGCACCAAAACCACTGCGGCGGCCCACGGGCTTTGGCTCTCTTTTACCACTCCACTGTCTAACATTTGTGACAGCATCGTTTTCACTTCTTGATAGAGAGTAGACGGGATCTGCCAGTACCTTTCTCGAATTGGGGGAGTATCCCCAGTCGGTATTTCATGTTCTATAGCCGTTGTGAACCCGAAGTCCTCTTCACACCTGGAAAAGGTAGATTGAAACTCCCATAGTACTGCTTCAATCTTCTCCATCTGATCAGCGGTAAATTGGTTTGCATCAATCTCCATTTGCTCCAAGAGTCGCTGGCCATTCCCATCAGGCATTGGTTCCTCCACCGAGTTCTGGTCCACTGCCAAGGTCCAGGCGTCATTTTCAGCAGCCGGTAAGGCGAATTGGCTACTGGCGAGTGGTTCTCCTTGCAGCACATACAACTTAGCCACTTTTTCCCCAACATGGAAGGTAACTTCATAGTCGTGTATGTTGACACACTGGACTAACACATTGCTGTCCATTACTGTCACAATGGTCCTGGCGACCACTGGACTCCACCTGGCTTCCGACACGCCTAGAGGCTCTATCAGCACCACTATCCCATTCAGTTTCCGCTGGCTTCCGACAGACATCCGTATCATCTTCTTCTGTCACGGAGGTGCAGTACAGGCTCCTCCATATGGGGCATACACTGCTCCCACTGGCTTTCCTTCAGGGGTGCTTTTGCAGATACCGCACGTCCGAATCAGCCTCTGGAATTCCCTTTGTGTAGGCTTGTGGGCAGTTGTTTTCTTCCAATAACTTGGGCCCTCTTTTGTAAACATGAGCTAGTCCAGTTCCCGCAGGAGGTTTATCCCCAATACAACGGGAGCTCCACACCAAGCCGGTTTCTCTACAAGCACCACCGCTTTCTTGCCGACATCTTGTTTCAGAGGGTACACAATGCTACACAGACAGCAGTTCTTTTAAAACACTTTCGTTTACTGAACAGTTATAGTGAACAAGTAGCTGAGCATGCATAAACAGAATGGTAGCAGAGCATAAACACACAGTAAGGATAATACTGCCTAACACTAACCCAGTACTTGCGTAATTTTCCCCAATGTCCATAAAGCAGCCTGGCTGTGCCTGAATGTTTCTGAGCAAGCTTTAACATTGGGGTGCACCCTAAGTATTGCGCAATAGTATTTATAATCCAAAGAAGGTGAAGTCTGTATTCTGCAGCTTTCATATATGTGTCAAAGTGTCACTGGAACAGTACAATGTGATGTGATGCGGCAAAGCTGCACTTACAGTTTCTTGTATACTTTGGCGGACTCTTAGCGTTCTCTCCCTGATCCACTGGTCCACCCCCGAACTGGACTGTACAGTCACGTGATTCCTGGAGTCGTCACCGCAAATATTTCCTTGGTGCTGTTTCCAGACTCCACTGTGAGGCGTACATCCTCTTCCAGGCTCTACAGAAGTTCCCTCCTAATGTCCTCAGTATTCACCAGGCAGCTTCCGTCTGGTCACTTCCTGCTCTGCCAGGAAACTCCTCCCCTTCCCAGGGAGATGGTGATGCAGATAGTGATATTCTGCAGCCTCAAATATGCAATTACAGTTCACTATCACCGTCTTGAGGGTCCTACTTAGTCTCAAAATTGACATTATTTGAACTTTAAAAGGTAAAACATATATAAACTTTTCTATACTGAACAACTCCATTGTAACTTTTTATATACATCTACTGGCAGAAGAGAGACATTGCAGGCACAATACACTTTATATTCAATAGCATTGGTGAATCATGCTTACACCCTTACACTTCCATGCACCCCCCCACCCCCACCGCGCTGGGCCCCATAGCAGCTGCGTGGTCTGCCTATATTGGCGGTACGCCACTGACTCCAGGTTTGCAGTACTACACATCCCTTCATAAGGAATTAAGCAGTAGATTAACTTATCCCCACTGCTTGTCAGTCTGCAGTATCTACTGCATATTATATTCCTGAAAAAACAGTATTGCATAAATTCTACACAGAACACAGAGGTTCCCCTGTTGACATGCTTGATTTTCTGCTGGAGACTGACTGAAGAGGTCTGACTTCGAAGGAAGCAGGACTTAATAATCTTTTTGTCCTATAGTAGACAGTACACTAATGAAGCTCCTGGTCCAGCCAGTTGCCTTACAACCAGACAAAAGACGGTGAGGAAAAAGAGAGTGAACATGGCTGAGCTTCTCGGACACATAGCGACTTGTTATATGTTTTATTTTTTTTACGTTGAAACTGTAATATGACTTACAATAGAAGAAAAGAAAAGGACGTGGATGGAGTAGCTGCTGGGATTTTTTGTATATTATCTGTATTTAGAATGCCTTTAATATAGATGTAGAGGAATGTAAAATATGTAAAAAAAGAAAATGTAAAGATGTAAAAATAAAATTTTATATTGCTAAAGGTTTAGCTATGCACTTTTCTAGGAGACACACTGTGGGAGGTGGTTTAACAAACACCTTTGCAGCATTGGACATATATGTATTCATTTTAATTGTTATGCTTGTGTACAGTGGTCTGATTTCATGCTATCAAGAAATTGTTAAAGTTAAGTCATCACCATCCACAGAATTAAAAATGTTGTGTTTTTAATTATTTTGCTTAGTGTGATAGCATGGGATTGCCGATATATTGCGCTTGCCCTGCCAGTGTCCTATTTACCCTTTATTGTTCACATTTCACAACCCTGTTATAACAATTTGGTGCGTTTCCAGAACACTAGTTGTATAGTTCTAAATACTGTAAACTCAAAGCAACAATCACCTCAATTGTCAAATTAAAAACACATATAAATGGGTGTTTCGTTCTTTGTGCAAGACAAATTAATTACAACTTCCTTGAAGTAAATATTGTTCAATACAGATAATTTTTTAACCTTATTTGCACTTGAAATTTGTTTGTGAAGCCATCTGTTCTGTGTGCAATGAATTTCTCTCATTAGACAGTATATCTATGAATATCAAGCTAATATAATAATTGCAGATTGTTTTCAACAGATTAGGCTACTTTCACACTAGCGTTTTCATTTCCGCTATTGAGATCCGTCACAGGATCTCAATAGTGGAAGAAAACGCTTCAGTTTTGTCCCCATTCATTGTCAATGGTGACAAAATTGAACTGACTGAAACGGAATGCTTCAAAATGCATTCCGTTTCTTTTTGGTTGCGTCTTGAACGCAGACATAATAACGCTGCAAGCAGCGTTTTTCTGTCCGCGATGTGGTGTGGAGCAAGACGGATCCGTCAATGTAAGTCAATGGGGACGGATCCGTTTTTTCTGACACAATAGAAAACGGATCCGTCATGAACACCATTGAAAGTCAATAGGGGACGGATCCGTTTTCTATTGCGTCTTGGTTATAGAAGACATAATACAACCGGATCCGTTCATGACGGTTAGAGATGAGCGAATCGAAGCTGACGAAGTGGAATTCGATCTGAATTTCAGGAATTATTCGATTCGCACCGAATCAGAATTTCCACACGCTTAATGGTAACGAATTGCATTTTTTTCTATAATGGCTGCTCCACATGTGAGGACATGGAGCAAGAAACTCTGGAAAGGCGGGATCGCCCATAATGCCATGCATGCAGCCAATCAGCAGCCAGACAGCCCTGTGATGTCACAGACCTATAAATAGCCTCAGCCATCTTGGATTCTGCCATTATCCAGTGGACTTAGTGCAGGGAGAGATGTCAGCAGGCACTAGGGACAGTGCTAGAAAAAACTTGTGCTAAAAAAAAAAAAGATTTACAAGTTCATTGCAAGATTATTCAAGGTGTAGGGAAAAGGATAGGGAGCAATCATTCCACAGCACTTATGTTGAACAGAGTTCAGTAGGGGAGGTTACAGCCTGGGTAATAGGAACAGTCCGATTACACCTTGCTACACTAACTGGGGACCCAAATTGCCGTTATACAGCTCTGTAATTCCAGCAAACCGTTCTTGTAATTGGGGTCCAAGTGCTGTTTGATACAGCTATTAACAGGGTTTATTACAAGGAAATATTTCCCCTTGTGCAGTGCAGTTATACGTTGTAAAGCATTTTTTTGCTTGTATTAGTGAGAAAAAAAGGGCTTATTAGCCGTTGTGTGGTGAAGTGCTAAAATTGCAGGCCTTTTTGTCGTGTATTAGTGGTAAAAGAAAAATATATTTGCTGTTCAACGGTGCAGTTATATGTTCTAAAGCCCTTTTAGTCGTTTATTAGAGGCAAAAGTAAAATATATTCATTGTTCAGCGGTGCCGTTATATGTTCCAAAGCCTTTTGTGGCGTGTATTAGTGGCAAAAGTAAAATATATTTGCCATTCAGCAGTGCAGTTATATGTTCTAAAGCTTTTTGTGGCGTGTATTAGTGGCAAAAGTAAAATATATTTGCAGTTCAGCGGTGCAATTATATGTTCTAAAGCCTTTTGTGGCGTGTATTAGTGGCAAAAGTAAAATATATTTGCCGTTCAGCAGTGCAGTTATATGTTCTTTTTGGCATTAGCAATACTGATGGATTGCTGACCGAGTGAAGGTGGATGATCAACAGACAGGATCCGTTTTTTGGGGGCTATTGTTCTGACGGATCAGAGGAAGGGCAAAATAATCAGTGACGTCAACACAAACTTACTGCTGACACTCTCTCCACTGTCGGGGGGCTCTACTTGTAAAAGTGTTTAATAGAAAAGGTTCTGTAGACATCTTTGTAGAATCAGCTGACGATGGTGTAAAAGGAGTGCGCTTCATCATGGCGCTAACATCGACCTGTAAGGCTGAGTTCATACTTGAGTTATTTGGTCAGTTTTGGCTCTGTGACTGCCCAAATAAGTAAAGTGTGCAGTGATTCTAAGAGCGACGCCTGTCATCTGTATGTAATACCGACTCACAGTATTATTTCACTACCACAGCAGACTCCCTATGCATGTTACTGCAAGGCACAGTAACGCGATTCGCCGCAAATAAATTTGTATTGAACCCACTGAATCAAATTTTTGAAAAATTCGCTAATCTCTAGTTATATTATTGTAACGGAAGCGTTTTTTGCAGATCCATGATGGATCCGCAAAAAACGCTATTGTGAAATTAGCCTGAATAATGTACAAATCATATGGTTAAGTTTTCCAAAAGTTATATATTTATTGAACTAAAGTCTAATTTATTGGAGAAATTGCCATGGTAACATAATGTCATATTCATGATAATGATGAATATGCAGTTAACTCCAGACTTAATTGGCATTCTTCAAGAAACAGGTAAATAATTTGACAATATTAAGTTCCATGAGAAACTTTCCCTAAGAACATGTGAAATCTTTCTGCCTCAGCCAGAAGGCCTAAACGTCGGCATTGCTATTGGCTATTTTTTATTTTCCCATTGCCCCATTCCCCTGCTGTAAGCGCTGGAATACATTGTTGGGACTACTGTGCATGTGCACAAAAGTCCTCTCCATTATGTGAGCAGTCCTTATTGTGTATTTCAGAGTAGCATTGAGAGCTGACAGCGGGGAAAAAGGGTGCAGTAGAAACATAAAAAATAGGGATCTAAGCTCCTTATCTGCAGTACTACTGATATATTACTGCATATCCCTTTATCTACTTTGTAAGAATTAAAAACATATGATGTGTAGAGAAAAGGTTACACACAAGAGACGACCTAAAAATATTATGAACCCAGTAATGCTACATGAGCAGCCTTAGGATTTTCCGCAAGTGTTTTCTAACCATTAAGAAATGCAGCTCAGGGGCTGTTTGTCTTGCCAATGGAAGGTTCGCCAAATATGAATAATGTCCGTGCCAATATTTAATTGCTGATTAGGGTGTCTAGATGTAGCAAGAATTGTGTTCTAATGGCTGAGCATATCTGGTGTGGCTGTTAACAACACTAATGCTATCAATTAATTTTAATCATAAATTCTTACATTTTAATTCTCCTTCAAAATGTCCTCCTTTTACTTTGATGCTTTGCTGCATGATTATTTTACACTGCCCAAAACCTTGCTGTAGGTTATATTCAGTCAGTTGTTTAAGGAGCTCAGTTGTTTTCTTTTTCACCTTTGAAAGTGATGAAAAACATGTTCCTTTGAATGCAGATTTGTTTTTTGGATGAGAAAAATGTTGCATATTGCTCTCTTGGAGGATATTCTAGCACTGCAATTCCTTTCTCAGCCAAAAATTCCTAAACATAGTTGTAAGTGAGCTAAAATGTTGACCTAATGCAGGTGATCCCTTTTGCCCACAACCCTGGCTTTGTTCTCCTCTCCCTTTCTCTCACCTTTACATAGACTTATTTGTATTAATGCTGGTTTGGTTAAGCACCTCCTGGGACCCACTTTTCTAAAAACACCCTTGACATGAAAGAAAACTGTCATGGATTCGAATTTGTACTTGTCTGGATGTTCTTTCTTAGCCTTGGGGAATTTGGGAGTTTCCAGTGCATCGACTGACATTTGTTCTCAGGATTGTACTGGCAGATGCCGGTTTCCACTAAGGTAATAACTAAATAATAATGTGGATCTGTACCTATTGGGTCCAAGTTGTTCTCACAAATTCACTTATATTTTTTTCTGGTCGGGAGTGAGAAGTTTGGGAACCACTTTACCACAAACATTTCTCATGTTATGATCATTGTGCAAAAGTCCTTAATCAGGGATGACCTGCCATACCTTACGAAAGTAGGTGGGCATCTGCTATGTCACCGGAAAAATTTGGCTTGGGACTAATAAGGGCATTATCTAAATGTTCCCCAGGTCTTTACCCTTTCACCCCTGAACAGGAATTTGGACTCCACAGGAGAACCACTAGGCCAGAACTTCTTGAAGCAGTCTCTGTTGAGTGACTGTTGACCCAAAAAGGTCGAGAGACATCGGATTAAGATTCAAGACATGAATGGATCAAGCAAACCTTAGTCGGGGACAGACCAAGGTTAGGACAGGCCCCACAAGGGAAGGTGCCTTACATACCCACATAAAGTTAACTGAGAAAGATTAGAGTTCGCACACCGATCAGAGGGAAGGAGGAGGCTTCTCCATCACTGCTTTGGTGACCATGTCCACTGGAATGTGTAAAGGACACAGGTGGGAAAATCGGAGCTGGATCAAGAATCATGTGAACCTGCCAGCAGACTGCTGAAGTTACACAATATTTCAACTCAAGCAACATGGTCTTTTTACCACAAGGACAGTCTCATTATGTAATAGCTACACCTGGTATATGGTGGCCGACATAATCAGCTAGGTCTAATTCTAAAGTGCTCTCCAGATTCTAAGTGCTGAACACCTGTGTCGTGGCCAGAGTTACGCGGCAGGTTGGGGGAGAAGTGTCCACTGTGTATCTCACCTTCTAACCTCCTTTGCTTTGCAGACAGGTGACATCATGCTACCTGTAGTTAGGTCTGCATAATCTCGGTAAGGGTGGGTTTACATCACCTTTATGGATTCTGTTTTTGTTTTACATTATAACATGGTTATAATGAAAAATAACAAAATCCATAAGATGTAAGTCAAAACGGAAGCCTTTAAGAGGCATTCCATTTTGATCAGTCATAATAGAAAGTCTATTGGAATCATAAAGGATCCATCTGGTTCCTGTTATGCAAGACGGAAAACAAAGTCCTGTTGACAGGACTTTTTTCCCATTCTGCATAACGGGAACTAGACAGATCCGTTATGATTGCCCAGACACTTCCTCTGCCAGTCAGGGGAATGTCAGCTCCAGTAAGCAGGGGACCAGGAGAGCAGGGCAGGCCAGACAGGTGCTGGTAGTGGGAGACTCAATTATTAGGGGTACAGATAGGGCAATCTGTCACAAAGATCGTGATCGCCGAACAGTGTGCTGTCTTCCTGGCGCTAGAGTTCGACACATCGCGGATCGGGTTGACAGATTACTGGGAGGGGCTGGAGAAGATCCAGCGGTCATGGTCCATATCGGAACCAATGACAAAGTTAGAGGAAGGTGGATAGTCCTTAAAAATGATTTCAGGGATTTAGGTCAAAAGCTTAGGGCAAGGACCTCAAAAGTAGTATTTTCTGAAATACTGCCTGTACCACGAGCCACACAAGAAAGGCAGTGGGAGATTAGGGAGGTTAACAAGTGGCTCAAGAACTGGTGTAGGAAGGAGGGGTTCGGGTTCCTGGAGAACTGGGCCGACTTCTCTGTTGGCTCCAGGCTCTACCGTAGGGACGGGCTGCACCTCAATGGGGAAGGGGCAGCTGTGTTGGGGAGAAAGATGGCTAGAAGGTTGGAGGAGTGTTTAAACTAGGGACTGGGGGGGAGGGTAATTACGTTATAGGAGGGGAAGATAGTGCAGATAGAGACCAGGGGCGAGGTAGTGTGTCTGGGGGAGGAATAGAAGGGGGGACTAGAACAGCTCAGAATGAAAGATGTAGGGTAAAAAATACACATAAACCTGTCAAATGTATGTATACTAATGCCAGAAGCCTAACTAACAAGACTGGTGAACTGGAACTAGTGATGTGTGAGGAGGACTATGACGTAGTGGGAATAACTGAGACATGGCTGGACGATAGCTATGACTGGGCAGTTAATATAAAAGGTTACAATCTGTTTAGAAAGGATCGTCAAAAACGGAGAGGTGGAGGGGTCTGCCTCTACGTGAAGTCATGTCTAAATCCCGTAATTCGAGAATACATCTCTGAGGGACATGAACATGTGGAGTCACTGTGGGTAGAAATACATGGAGCAAAAAACAATAATAAAATACTAATAGGAGTGTATTATAAACCACCTAATATACCAGAGTCCACAGAAAATCTATTACTAAACGAGATAGACGAGGCAGCAAATCATAATGAAGTCGTTATCATGGGGGACTTCAACTACCCAGATATAGACTGGGAAACTGAAAGCTGTACATCCCAAAAAGGAAACAGGTTCTTGGCAATAGCCAAAGACAATTTCCTTTCCCAACTGGTTCAGGACCCCACTAGAGGGACGGCCATACTGGACTTAGTATTAACCAATAGACCTGATAGAACAACAGATGTGCAGGTTGGGGGACACCTGGGAAATAGTGACCATAAAGTTATAACCTTCCAATTATCCTTCAAACGAGAGTTTCTAAAGGGAGGAACAAAAATACCAAACTTCAAAAAGCAAAATTTAGCCAACTAAGCGAGGCCATAGGCCTAACTAACTGGGACAAAGTCCTCAAAAATAAAAATACAACCATAAAATGGGAGATTTTTAAAAGCATTGTAACATCTAATTGTGAGAGGTACATACCTTATAGGAATAAAAGGCTAAGGGACAATAAGAAACCAATGTGGATAAATGGAACCGTAAAGAAGGCAATAAATGACAAAAAGAAAGCATATAAATCGCTAAAACAGGAGGGGAGTCAGGAAGCACTGATAAACTATAAGGAAAAAATAGAATATGTAAAAACTAATAAAATTTGCCAAACTAGAGACCGAGAGATTAATTGCCAAAGAGAGTAAAACTAACCCTAAAATGTTCTTCAATTATATAAATAGTAAAAATATAAATCTGAAGGAGTCGGCCCTCTACATAGCAATGAGGGGGGAGTTGCAGAGAGCGACGAGGATAAAGCAAAACTATTAAATATTTTTTTCTCCACTATATTCACTGAGGAAAATAAACTGTCAGATGAAATGCAGAATGTAAAAGTAAATTCCCCATTAAAAGGGCCCTGTCTGACCCAGGAAGAAGTACAACAGCGACTTAAAAAGATTAAAATAGACAAATCGCCAGGACCGGATGGCATACACCCCCGTATCCTAAGGGAATTAAGTGATGTCATAACCATTATTTCTGATATTTACAGACTCTATAATAACAGGGAATGTTCCACAGAATTGGCGCATAGCAAATGTGGTGCCAATATTCAAAAAGGGTCCAAAAACAGAGCCAGGAAATTATAGGCCGGTAAGTTTAACATGTATTGTTGGTAAACTGTTTTAAAGGGTTTCTAAGAGATGCTATTTTGGAGTATCTCAATGAAAATAAGCAAATAACGCCATATCAGCATGGCTTCATGAGGGATCGGTCATGCCAAACAAATTTAATCAGCTTCTATGAGGAGGTAAGTTCTAGACTTGACAGCGGCGAATCAATGGATGTCGTATATCTGGACTTCTCCAAAGCATTTGACACCGTACCTCATAAAAGGTTAGTATATAAAATGAGGATGCTCGGACTGGGAGAAAATGTCTGTATGTGGGTAAGTAACTGGCTGAGTGACAGAAAACAGAGGGTGATTATTAATGGTAGATACTCAGATTGGGTCACTGTAACTAGTGGGGTACCTCAGGGGTCAATATTGGGCCCTATTCTCTTCAATATATTTATTAATCATCTTGTAGAAGGCCTGCACAGTAAAATATCTATTTTTGCAGATGACACTAAACTGTGTAAAGTAATTAACACTGAAGAGGACAGTTTTCTGCTACAGAGGGATCTGGATAGATTGGAGGCTTGGGCAGAAAAATGGCAGATGAGGTTTAACACTGACAAATGTAAAGTTATGCACATGGGAAGGAATAATGCAAGTCACCCGTACATAATAAATGGTAAAACACTCGGTAACACTGACATGGAAAAGGATCTAGGAAATTTAATAAACAGCAAATTAAGCTGCAAAAACCAGTGTCAGGCAGCTACTGCCAAGGCCAATAAGATAATGGGTTGCATCAAAAGGGGCATAGATGCCCGTGATGAGAACATAGTCCTACCACTTTACAAATCACTAGTCAGACCACACATGGAGTACAGTGTACAGTTCTGGGCTCCTGTGAACAAGACAGACATAGCAGAGCTGGAGAGGGTTCAGAGGAGGGCAACTAAAGTAATAACTGGAATGAGGGATCTACAGTACCCTGAAAGGTTATCAAAATTAGGGTTATTCACTTTAGAAAAAAGACGACTGAGGGGAGATCTAATAACTATGTATAAATATATCAGGGGTCAGTACAGAGATCTGTCCCATCCTCTATTTATCCCCAGGACTGTGACTGTGGCAAGGGGACATCCTCTGCGTCTGGAGGAAAGAAGGTTTGTACACAAACATGGAAGAGGATTCTTTACGGTAAGAGCAGTGAGACTATGGAACTCTCTGTCTGAGGAGGTGGTGAGGGTGAGTACAATAAAGGAATTCAAGAGGGGACTGGATTTATTTCTGGAGTGTAATAATATTACAGGCTACAGCTACTAGAGAGGGGTCGTTGATCCAGGGAGTTATTCTGATTGCCTGATTGGAGTCGGGAAGGAATTTTTTTCCCCTTAAGTGAGGAAAATTGGCTTCTGCCTCACAGGGTTTTTTTTGCCTTCCTCTGGATCAACTTGTAGGAAACAGGCCGAACTGGATGGACAAATGTCTTTTTTCGGTCTTATATACTATGTTACTATGTTACTATGTTACTTGTATTATGATGAAAGCAAAACAGAATGCCTTCAGTTTTGCATTCCGTCATAATACAAGTCTATGGGCAGCATAACGGATCTGTCCTAGTTTCCGTTATGTAGGACTTGACTCCTGCATAATGACAACCAGGACGGATCTGTTATGCTGCCCATAGACTTGTATTATGAAGGATAAAAATGGAATGCCTCTTAAAGGCTTCCGTTTTGACTTCCGTCTTATGGATTCCATTATAACCATGTTATAAAGGAAAACAAAAATGGAATACAAAACAGTGATGTGAACAAGCCCTAACAGGTTCACTTTAAATAAATATATTCTTTTTACATTTCTAACAATATCTAATCAAAATGTTAAATTTTTCCACCAAAAGAGCAATTATGAGCTACATATTGTTCTGTTGATATACAGGATTTTTCATTTTATAAGACGCACCTCTGTTTACTAAAATTCAAGGAAAGAGTTACTTTGTAACAATTAACTCAATTACCCAATTAATCACTACTTAAACTTCCCAAAATACCATTGGTTAGGCTATATTAAGCTAATTATCTATCTTAATCTGTTTAACCACCTCCCGACCGCCTAACGCAGGGATGCGTCCTGCGGGCGGCCGGGATGTTCCTCCTAGACGCATCGGCGCGTCATCTCGCGAGGAACGAGATTTCTTGTGAACGCGCACGGATTCACAGGATCGAAACGGCAGGATCTTTAACTACAGCCTGCCAGCGCTGATCATGCGCTGGCAGGCTGTAGATGTTAAAAAAATGGCATCTGAATCGCATATCAGACGCTGTTTTGTAAACAGCATCTGTTGTGCCTGCTGCCCGCTCCTCTGGTGGTCCCTTTTGCTTGGGACCACCAGGGACACTGTCACTAATCACCCCCCTGTAAGGCTCATTCAGACGTCCGTATGTGTTTTGCGGTTCCACAGATCCGCGGATCCGCAAAACACGGACACCTGCAATGTGCTTTCCACATTTTGCGGATCCGCACATTGCCAGAACTATATAGAAAATGCCTTTTTTTGTCCGCAATATAGAATAGGACATGTTCTATATTTTTGCGGAACGGAAGTGCGGACCTGGAAGTGCGGACCCGGAAGTGCTGATCCGCAATTCCGTATCCAAGCGGGACAAAGTCTGTCCCCATAGAAATTAATGGGTCCGCAATTCTGTTCCGCAAAATGCGGAACAGAATTGCGGACGTGTGAATTGGGCCTAAGGGTCCTTTATCACCGCCAGTTAGTTAGCTACTTGTTAGGTAGTTAGCGCCCACCGCACCACAGTCACTGATTAGTCGCTGATTAGCGTCATCGATGTCGCTAATCAGCACTAGTACTATATAGTATCTGTAAGTGATCAATACTGATCGCAATCAGATCTATATCAGTACATTAGGGTCACCTTAGGCTTTACAAAAAACGCAGTGTTCGCCCGATCAGGTCTGATCTTGTGCGCACACTTGTGTTCAGTCCACCCAGTGACAGAATTTTTTTTTCTGATCACTGCAAAAACACTAAAATCGCTGTAAAGATCACTTTTGAGCTTTTTGGATCTTTATTAGCGATTGCAGCTTTAGGATCCATTCAGACATCCGTGGTGTGCTGCGGACCTGCAAATTGCGGATCCGCAGCACACCATGCCGGCACTCTCCATAGAGATTCTTATTCTTGTCCAAGGTATTCCGTGAGGGGTATGGTGAGTTCATGTAAAATGTTATTTTTTATCACAAGTTAGTGGAATACGAGAATACGAAAAAAAAGTCAATTTCCACTAACTTGTGCCAAAAAAAAAAATCTTCTATGAACTCGCCATGCCCCTCACGGAATACCTTAGGGTGTCTTCTTTCCAAAATAGGGTCACATGTAGGTTTTTTATACTGCCCTGGATTTTAGGCTCCCTAAAGCATAAGAAGAAGTCTGGAATCCAAATGCGTAAAATTGCCCTCCTAAAAGGTACTCATTGGAATTTGGGCCCTTTTGCGCACCTAGGCTGCAAAAAGGTGTCACACATGTGGTATCGCCGTACTCAGGAGAAGTAGGGTAATTTGTTTTGGGGTGTATTTTTACATATACCCATGCTGGGTGAGAGAAATATCTCTGTAAATTGACAACTTTGTATAAAAATTTTTAGTTGTCAGTTGTCATTTACAGAGATATTTCTCACATACAGTTTGGGTATATGTAAAAATACACCCCAAAGAACATTGCCCTACTTCTCCTGAATACGGCGATACCACATGAGTGATACATTTTTGCAGCCTAGGTGCATAAAGGGGCGTAACGTCCAACGAGTACCTTTAGGCTTTACAGGGTTGCTCACAATTTAGCCCCACCCAAAATGCCATAACAGTAAACACACCCCACAAATGACCCCATTTCGGAAAGTAGACACCCCAAGGTATTCACTAAGGGGCATAGTGAGTCCATGGGAGATTTTATTTTTTTTGCCAAAAGTTAGCAGAAATGGAAACTTTATTATTTTTTTTTCCTCAGAAAGTGTCATTTTCCGCAAACTTGTGAAAAAAAATGAAATCATACATGAACTCACCATGCCCCTCCGCGAATACTTTGGGGTGCCTTCTTTCTAAAATGGTGTCATTTGGGGGGTATTTATACTATCCTGACATTCTAGCACCTGAAGAAACATGACAGGTGCTCAGAAAGTCAGAGCTGCTTCAAAATGCGGAAATTCACTTTTTTGCACCATGGTTTGTAAACGCTATAACTTTTACCCAAACCAATAAATATACACTTATTGCATTTTTTTTTAAATCAAAGACATGTAGAACAATAAATTTAGAGAAAAATTTATATAGAAAAGCGAAAAATGTAATTTTTTTGCAAAAAATGTCAGCAACAATGAAATACCACCAAATGAAAGCTCTCTTAGTGAGAAGAAAAGAAGGTAAAATTCATTTGGGTGGTAAGTTGTATGACCGAGCAATAAACCGTGAAATAGTGTAGTGCAGAATTGTAAAAAGTGGTCTGGTCATTAAGGGTGTTTAAGCTGGGGGGCTGAAGTGGTTAAACACACCCCCTTTCCCTTATTAACCTTCTCACTCTTACCTTACTATTTCATTCTATTAACCTTTAATAATTCTTAATCAATTCTTTCTATATACACTTTTACTTTGCTAACAATTTTCTACTTCTATATTCTTCTCCTACCTATCATCAATAACTTCTCCCTATAGGTATTATGCTACCAATAATCGGTAGCTTTTCCCTATGTTTGCTATGCTACCTATTATCAATAGTTCCTCCCCATAACTACTGTTCTACCTCTTAATAATCATAAATCCTTGCCCATAACACAGAATAAAAAGACAATAACACAAAGCTATAAGCCAACAACCTGTCCATAAGACATGTACAGCCAGCATACCTTACAATGGCAACCTTGTACACAAAGAAAAAAATACAATGCAACAGCACTCTGCAAAGCAAATAAAGTACAATAATGCCATAGTTATAGAAAATATTCTGGGGCTAATGCTACGCTTATTTTGAAAATATGAGATTCTTGGCAAATACATTTTGTAAAAAAATTATTTGGGCCCCTCTGCCAAACATCAAGGCGATCAATCTCTGTAAGACGGGAACCTAACACTAAATACTACCTATCTGCCCCATAGGCTGATTTTATTAGTCTAAGTATAAAGCTGTAGCCTGCTCTCATTGCATTTATTGGAAGCCATCTGTCACCAGGAGAGGTATAAAGTGGGCTTAGCATGCATGTTGGCTCCATTCTCTGGATTTAATAGAGGCCATTATGGCACCAAAAATAAAAAAGGCAGAGTGGACCCAGCATGCATGTGGAACCTGCACTCCCTGAATTTTATGGTGGCTGTTATGGAATATAACAGGTAGTATTTAGTATAATCAGGAACGTTGTGGCACACAGGATGTTTTTGCCGCAACTGGAAGTAAGGTTCCCACCCCTGCTTTGCAACATAATAGAAAACTCCAGTTCTGTTTGCGGTTTTAATTGATTGAATTTATTTGTGAGGCAGCAATTTCATATAGCGTCATATAACGTGACGTTACAGCAGGGCTATGCCTGCTGTGGGGTAACGGAGGCCTTGTTACCTTGGTAACAAGGCCTCCGTTACCCCACAGCAGGCATAGCCCTGCGTATCTACCGCCTTCTCCTCCCATACATCCTCTAATACACAGCGCAGCCTGAGTCTGATGAAGGCCTAAAGTGGCCGAAACGTCACGTTATATGACGCTATATGAAATTGCTGCCTCACAAATAAATTCAATCAATTAAAACCGCAAACAGAACTGGAGTTTTCTATTAGGTAGTATTTAGTGTTAGGTTCCTGTCTTACAGAGATCGCCTTGACGTTTGGCAGACAGGCACAAAATTTCTTGTACAAAACGTATTTGCTAAGAATCTCATATTTTCAAAATAAGCATAGCATTAGTACCAGAATATTTTCTATAACTATGGCATTATTGTACCCTATTTAGTTTGCACAGTGCTGTTGCATTGTATTTTTTTCTTTGTGTTCCTAGCCATGGCAGCGTGCACCTGCACATTGGGATGTGCTGACTGACCCCCTTTTTTTTGCAGCCTTGTACATAAGACATGCAAGACCAGTTTTTTTTTTTTTTCCCCTCAGATGGGGATACTATACGATCACTAAACTACCGATCATACTTCTGCCACCCATCAGCATCCAGGAAATATTTAATTTTTTTATTTTATTTCTAATTTTTCCTGATGTCCTCACAAAAATGTACAATTCAAGAATAACAATCTACTACATTAATCCACTTCTTCACGTTCCATATCCCTTCTGCATCAACCTCTCCTTTCCTTTTTTTTATCCCACAAATAACACACATACAACTTTCCTAATACCATTCATGCACTATCTCTGACTGTCAACTCTTTCCTCTTAAATACATATACATTCCTTACATCCCACAACACTTCTTTTATACAAGCCAACAACAACCACAACACTCTCTCCTTTCCCCCATCACTCATACCCAAACCAAACATAAACAACTGAAAAGACAACAAACTAATCACAGTTATTTCTTTACATAATGGTCCCATTTTTCTAATCAACTCCCTTCCAAACTTGCAATTCAAAATAAATGTACAATACTCTCACTTCCACCACAACCCTCCCTAAGACATACATCACTTCTAACTAATCTACCATTCCTCTGAAACTCTTTTACTGGTAACATCCCATGTAAACTCTGCCAAACCACATCACTCTGTCTATTCGTTAACCCATCCATTCTAACTTTCTTCCATACCTTCTCTATATCAGCACCCCTTACCATATTTATTCCACACTCCGTCTCTCTACACTCTGTCATCCTGTATACCAAACTCTTATTACGCAACATCCCCACTAGTGTTGAGTGAGCATGCTCGGCAGAACATCACAATGCTCTGCACATCGTGGTGTTCGGCCGAATACCGCATGTGCTCGAGCACGATGCTCGAGTCTCCTCCCCGCACGTTTGTTGGCTGTAGCAGCCAATTAATGTGCAGGTAAGTACTGCCACTCACTCTAATGCTGTAGCCATGTTGGTTACTGGCATTACAGTGATTGACTGGCCAGAATGCGTCATTGGGTGCTATAAAGCACCCGATGACACGTAGTTCGGCTCAGTCTTAGTCAGGTAGAGTTCTGCTGTAGAAGGGACAGATAGTGTAGGGAATTAATATTTTTTTTTTTGTTAGGCATGGTTGGTGTTAGAGACCCAAAAGTAATTTAAGGACTATTGTATCTGGCAGCAATATATATTTTTAGCGCAACCTGCACTAAATAGCATGCAATTGTTTGGCCGCTGCAGACAGCGACATTATCTGCGCTACATCTCCTGTGTAACGAGTGTGCAGCCTAAAAATATCTGTGACATCCAGTGTACTTTTTCAGTAGACGGTGTCCGCTGCAGACAGTGACATTACCTGCGCTACATCTCCTGTATAACGTTTGCGCATCCTAAAAATATCTGTGACATCCAGTGTACTTTTTCCGTAGACGGTGTCCGCTGCAGACAGTGACATTACCTGTGCTACATCTCCTGTATAACGTTTACGCATCCTAAAAATATATATGACATCCTGTGTACTTTTTCCGTAGACACTACGGACAGCGACATTATCTACACTACATCTCCTGTTTAACATGTGTGCATACTAAAAATATATGTGATATCCAGTGTACTTTTTCCGTAGACGCTACGGACAGTGAGATCACCTGCGCTAAATCTCCTGTATAATGTTTCCGAATCCCAAATATCTGTGACATTGGCTATAATTTTTTCTTAGCCACTGGTGATAGCAGCATCATTATCTGTGTTACCTCTCCTGTATAACGTTTCCGCATCACAAATATCTGTGACATTGACTGTAATTTATTTGCGCATACACTTAAAAAAACTGCTCTACTGTACGTATGACATACTTGCAAGTATATATGCAATTTAATATGATGAAGGCAAGCAGTAAGGGTCGAGGAAGTTGCCGTGCTGCTGATGAAGCACGCAGAGGCCGAGGCCGTGGCCCTAGGCGCGGTGAAACTGTGCCTGCTGGCAGAGCACAAGAAACACACTAATCCACAATACCTAGCTTTATGTCCCAGTTTGCAGGGCGGCGCAGGACACCTCTCTCGAAGTTGGATTGCAGCAGATAATGCTTCCAGTCGGTTAAGAACCACCCTGTCTTCCACAAAGTCCAGTCTCAGTAGCCAAGAGTCTGGTCAACAGAATCCTCACCCTGATCCTCCTTCCTCCCACCATGGAGAGTCTTTGCAAACAAGTGATCCCACACTCAAATATTCCGAGGAGCTCTTTTCCTCGTTATTCCTTAATTTGGCCTCTCGCCAAGCCCGCTTGAAGAGGGACATGAGAAGATCTTGTGCCCTGATTCCCAAACTCTTGAGCATCCACATTCAGAAAAAAGATGACGGTGGTGAGCGGCAGTTAGTGTTTCACGAGGTGGATGATGATGATCAGCCAATAAGTCAACCACAATTAGTGTCTCAAGAGGTTGATGAGGAGGATGAGACACAGTTGTCAGTAAGTGAGGTTGTTGTTAGGTCAACAAGTCAGAAGGATGACCAGAGTGAGGAAGTGGTAGAGGAGGTGGTGGATGATGAAATCACTGACCCAACCTGGAAAGGTGGCAAGCGAGGACAGCAGTACAGAGGAGGAGGGAACCGCAGCACCGCAACAGGCTGGAACAGGCAGTGGGGTGGCAAAAGGGAGAAGGCAGGCCACACCAAATACGCCCGCAACTGTTCCTCGGAGCACCCCCTTGCGGAACTCTTCCTTTCCAAGGGGTAGTTGTTCCACAGTCTAGCACTTTTTTGATGAAACTGCGGACGATAAAAGAATTGTCATTTGCAACACAAAAGGCTTTTCAACAGATAAGTGCAACGCTGAACGATGAATATATTTTTATTTTGCGACTAATACATGGCAAACTGGGCTTTAGAATATACTAGCTGAAAAAGTCGGCTTTGCCCGGGTATATTTAATCTATTTAATTTAATTTAATGTTTGTGTGTGTCGTTAAAATATATCAACAGTATCCACTATAACAGTAACATCTACAGCACCCCGCCCCTTAACAGTGACCTCCACAACCCCCCACCCCTTAACACTGACCCCCCACAGTGCCCCATCCCTTAAAATGGGAACTCCACAGCAGCCCACCCCCTTAACTTTGACCTTTACAGCAACCTTACCCTTTAACAGTGAGTTTCACTGCACACCACCCCCTTGACAGTGACCTCCACAGGGGCCGTCCCCCTTAACAATGGCCTTTACAGCAATCTGTCCTTTAACACTGACCTCCATAGCGAACCATACCCATGTGCTGTCTGAGCGTGAGCTGCAAGGAGAAAGTCACCCTCACTCCCACCCCTGCAGCTGACAGAAGTTGATTTTTAACTTCTGTCGGCTGTAGAGGGGAGGGGCGGGGCCTAACTGGGTCAGGGGTGTGGCTTAGCAGGACGTAGAAGTTGATTTTTAACTTCATTTTGTCATTCCCTGTCGGCTGAAGAGTGGGAGTGGGCGTGGCCTAACTGGATAGGGTGTGTGGCCTTATTAACAGCTCACCCTAAGACAGCAGCACTGTCCTGTCTGAGAGTGAGCTGCAGAGAGAAAGTCACCATCCCTCCCACCTATGCAGCTGACAGAAGTTGATTTTTAACTTCATTTTGGCAATCCCCGTTGGCTTCGGAGGGGGAGGGGGCGTGGCCTAACTGGGTCAGGGTTGTGGATTAGCGGGACCTAGAAGTTGATTTTTAACTTAATTTTTTCAATCCCTGTTGGCTGAGGAGTGCAAGGGGGCATGGCCTAACTGGATCGGGGGCATGTCCTTTTGAACAACTCACACTAAGATAGCAGCACTGTTTTGTCTGAGTGTGAACTGCACAGAGAAAGTCATCTTCCCTCCCACCCCTGTGGCTGACAGAAGTTGATTTTTAACTTAATTTTTTTATTCCCTGTCAGCTGAGGAATGGGAGGGGGTGTGGCCTAACCAGATCGGGGTGTGGCTTAGCAGGACCTAGAAGTTGATTTTTAACTTAATTTTTTCAATACCTGTTGGCTGAGTGGGAGGGGGCATGCCCTAACAGGATCGGGGTCATGTCCTTTTGAACAGCTCACTCTAAGACAGCAGTACTGTACTGTCTGAATGTGAGCTGCAGGGAAAAAGTCACCATCCCTCCAACGCCTACAGTTGGCAGAAGTTGATTTTTAACTTCATTTTTTTAATCCCTGTCGGCTGAAAAGTATGAGGGGCGTGGCCTAACCAGCTTGGGGCGTGGTTTAGTAGGACTGGGGGTGGGGTTTTAAGGGTGACTTGAATGGCCACCCTATCTGCCCCCTGAACTGTGACCTCCGCAGCACTCTGCTCCCTTAACAGTGTCACCCACAGAGTTGTTATGGAAACCTCAGGAAATAAGGTACTAAGTGCTATTAGGCCATGGCTTCACTTCAATAGTGATTATCCTGGTGACAGATTTCCTTTAAAACTCATCTACAGCAGTGATGGCTGGGTTGTTATGGTTACCTGAAGTAAAATTGTGTGTGTCGAAACGAACTGCCAGCGAGCTTCTATTGGCTTATAAGGGTCATGTGACCAGGCTTTTATTGGCTAGTGCATTTTTTGGGAACATCTCAAGAACGGCAGGTCCCAGAGAGCTGGGATCTGGTCTAAAGCCTTCCTGGATACCTGATGTACCTGTGTGCCAAATTTCGTGATTGTAAATGCGACCGTGCGGATTCCTTTAGCGGACACACACACATACACTCAGCTTTATATATTAGATCACTGCACCGCACAAGGGCAAATATATTTTTCTTTTGCCACTAATACATGAAAAATGTTAGCATCCGATACTGACAAATCATAAATTATTAAATATGTGTGGTACCATACAAGAAATCACCAACAAAGCAAAAACACACATATGATATAATGACATTTTGTTGGTAGAAATACGCACAACACAAACTGAGCATCATATTAAAATGTAGCAGCAAATACATAAAGTGCCATGACAAGAAAAAACTCCCATACAGGTAGACTGGCCAGATATCATAACTCGACTGTGGATGTGATTATACAAACAATATGTGAATTACACAAGCCAAACTTGGCAATAATAGTAAATCCACAGTATTCTTCTACATGAGTATATTCACCTTACAGTAAAAGAAAAAAACGATTCTCTCCAATACGTTGCCTGGAAAAAGCACAGCGAGTCCCAAATGTGAAGTGGGTCATTCACAAACAGTCATTATGTTCTAATGGACCGAGCGGATATTAATATTTTCCACTCTTCCTCTAGAGCTTTTCGAATACGTGCACATAGGTTAACATCAGGTTCTCAGAGGAATCTTCCTAATTATAAGGAGCCTGCGGGATAACCAAAAAACGCACAGATTGTGAAGTACTGTAGTCCCCGTTCACACTATGCCAGATGAGTTATACTCACAAATGTGGAGGAATAATCTAGCGCATCAAATCAATAGTGCACTTCAGGAGTTGCTCCCGTCTACTTAACCACTCTATCGCCTCTATAAGGAAATGTGCTCCAATAGTGAAGTACTGCAAGCAGTTATCCCATATAAAAGATTTTAATTATACTTACAAATGTGAAGATCAAAAGCGCATATCAAATACATAAAACAGCCTCTTGTTCATGCCCAACCCGGGTTTCGCTCTAAATGCTTTATCAGGGGGGTCTACATGCATCCTTACTTCAATCTCTTAAATATCCGTCACCCCCCAACTTCCTCCCCCACCTTGTCCTCCATACACCCAATAGAGACATTCAGAGCATAAAAATAATAAAAACATTAGCAGCATTATTATTTAATACACCACTATATTCTATACCATTTCATATGGTCCCCTAAAACTTATTCTCTATTTCCATATCAGCATATATCCATCTTTTCTCTTTTTTATCAACTCACTGGGCTTTCATTCACAAAACCTGTGTTTGACGTCACCATTACTCCTCCGAACATGTGATACACACTGGCCAATCACATGGGGACTGCGCTTACACACCTCCCATTGATGCGGCCGCTCGCAGACTCCCGGAGTCAAGCTCCATCGGTAAGGCTACAATTTCATTAGTTTATATTAGACATGGTTTTAGGTCGCATTCCACATTTAGACCACGGAGTTTTATAGTATCTAATTCATACTTCAACTTAACTTCCTGTCTATTTACTTTAGCGATGATGTCTCCTCCTCGCCAGTTGCCCCTCACTAGTTCCACTCCCATGAACTTCAGTCCCTTAGGGTTCTTCTGGTGTGCAACCTTGAAATTCTGCGATACTCCATGTGTCTCTAGACACTTTTTGATGTTTCTAATGTGCTCCTGCACCTTCACCTTTAACTTTCTCATGGTACGGCCCACATTCTGGAGGCCACAAGGGCACTCCAGCATGTAGACCACTCCAGAGCTTTCACAAGACATTGCACCCTTTAATTTAAATTCCTTATTCCTCTTATGCGAGTTTACATTTGTTTTCACCATCAATCTATCTTCATTTTCCCTATTTTTACATGGGAGACAAAAGCCTCACCAAGAGAACTTACTTTGTTTTATGTATTTGATATGCGCTCTTTATCTTCACGTTTGTGAGTATAATTAAAAACTTTTATATGGCATAACTGCTTGCAGTACTTCCCTATTGGAGCATATTTCCTTATAGAGGCGATAGAGTGGTTAAGTAGACGGGAGCAACACCTGAAGTGCACTATTGATTTGATGCTCTAGATTATTCCTCCACATTTGTGAGTATAACTCATCTGGCATAGTGTGAACGGGGACTACAGTACTTCACCATCTGTGTGTTCTTTTTGGTTATCCTGCAGGCTCCTTATAATTAGGAAGATTCCTGTGAGAACCTGATGTTAACCTATGTGCATGTATTTGAAAGGCTTTAGAGGAAGAGTGGAAAGTACTAATATCCGTGCGGTCCATTGGAACTGGATTAATATTCACCTTACAGGATGTCCAAGTTTGAAACATCCCCATGGTTAGCCCCAAACACACAAAGGCAATACATAAATCTCAATATATGTAGAAAGAAATCAATTACTGACCAGGACCTTTCACTAATACATGGCAAAAAGGGCTTTACAACATATAACTGCACCGCACAAGGGCAAATAAGACGTACTGTAGAAATATTTCCTTGTAATAAACCCTGTTAATGCCTGTATCAAACAGCACTTGCACCCCAATAACTAGAACGGTTTGCTAGAATGACAGAGCTGTATAATGGCAATTTGGATCCCCAGTCAGTGCACCAAGGTGTAATAGGATTGTTCCTATTACCCAGGGCTGTGGAGTCAGTAGATAAATTTTCCGACTCCGACTCCTCAGATTTTGAAACTTCCGACTCCGACTCCTCGACTCCGACTCCTCTGTATTTAATATGCAAATACGAAGCTGTTCCACCAAGTTCTTCTAATCTTCTCTAGCACAGAGAGGTAGTTGAGCAGAAGCTGCTGCCTTCTCCTTTGTGTGCTGATCTTCTGCTGAAGATAGAGCAGTGGGAGGATCCGGGAAGGGGCAGGGGAAGGGGCATTTATTTTAAAACATGATTTTCCTAGTAGAATCCCATAGTCATGTTTAAAATTTAAGCTAACAATCTGAGTTTACATGTTTTATAGCCTTAGCTGAATGATAGCAGTTTTTCAAATGGTTTACAGCTTCAGTCTTGAACTATTGACTATCCATTCCCTTCACTTATACAAGTGTCTCCAGTCTTTAATCAGTTATCAGTGAGAGGCTAGGATAACCATGGGTTCCCTGTAACAGCAGACCACAAGACAATGGAAAGTGTAAGTATTGCCGCTCCTTAAAGGGACACTGACAGGCTGATTTTCAAGCTAAAGATATATATATACTGGTATTCATCAGAGAATTAGATATAAAACTATACTAATGTTACCCCCAGTTAAGCTGTACTTGTGTTTAAAAAACATTTTAATCTGTGTGCAAATTCACTATCTTTGTGCCCAATGGGGCAGCGTCTCCTGCGGCTTTGTGCCCAGCCGCGCCCAAGTACAGCTTCCCAGTGCTGTTCCCTCATTATTATTCACTGCACTGGCCTTTTTTTCAGGCTAGCCGAACGCTGAATTCCTGCGCAGGCGCACGTGTAGAGTGCTGGCAGCAGCCTCGTCTGGCTATGCTGAGGCTGTGCCAGCTTTCTCTCTTCCTCCTCGCTACCTAGTGCTGTCTAGTGCTGCCAGTACTCTACATGTGCGCCTGCCCCTTGGGCACAAAGGTAGAGAATTTGCATATTGATTAAAACGTTTTTAAACACAAGTAAACCTCAACTGGGGGTAACAGTCGTCTAGTTGTATTCCTAATCCTCTGATGAATACCAGCAGATATATCTTTAGCCGGTAAATCAGCCTGTCAGTGTCCCTTTAACTGCATAGTAAAGCATATGAAAAGCATGCTTCTTCACGGTCACTTAACGTCTTTGTTTAGCGGTAACGTGACGCACTGCATGCATTGGCCTTTATTCTTACAGTAGAGAAGTAAATTATTATAACTTTATCTGAATTAGGACATTTAAACTTGCTTTTTTTTTATTCCAATTTTTTTTTATTCCAATTTAAATCTAGTAGGAGTCGAAGTCGGTCCATTTTTTGCCGACTCCGACTCCAGGTACCCAAAATTGCCCCCGACTCCGACTCCTCGACTCCGACTCCACAGCCCTGCTATTATCCAGTTTGTAACATCCCCTACTGAACCCTGTTCTACATAAATGCTGTGGAACGATTCCTCCCTATTCTTTCCCTGCACTTATAAACCGTTTTTTCACCACAATCCAGTCTTTCCTATCACTGTCCCTAGCGCTTGCAGACGTCTCTCCCTACACTTAGTATGCTGGTAAATGGCTAAATCTAAGATGTCTGCCACTATTTATAGGGCTGTGAAATCACAGGGCTGGTTGGCTGCTGATTGGCTGCATGCATGGCATTATGGGTGATCCCGCCTTCCCAGAGTTCCTTTCGCTAAGTCCTCACATGTGCAGCAGCCCTTTTAGAAAAAAATGCGATTAGTTACCACGAAGCGTGAGGAAATTCGGCGCAAATCAAATTTTTCCTGAAATTCTGATTGAATTCCACTTCGTCAACTTCGATTCGCTCATCTCTAGTTAATACCTGCTTGTGTGAATAAACACTGCAGTTGGATCAAGTTTTGTTTTTGCTGCCTCTGTTCTGCCACCGCTTACCCTGCCTACCAGAGCAAATCCCCACAATTGGTGGCTTGGAGCAGGCACAAAACCGGAATATTTTTGTTCTTCATTTTTACCAGGCACGGTTTTATGTCCTGGATTAAGCCCGATAAATTGTAACCAGTGTCACAAGATGGAGGCTGTAGTGAAGGTCCTCTTGGAGGCTAACAAGCAACAACAGGAGGCTAATCAGCGACAGCAAGATACGAACCAGCAGCTTCTGCAATACGTAAAGGCCTTACAGACAGCAGGAGCATCGCAGGGTGTCCACGATGCCCGGAAAGCAGTCCGCATAGTGATCCCCAAAATGGCACCAACGGATGACGTCGAGACCTACCTGGCGGTGTTCGAGAAGACCAGTGGGCTGAGAACATCGCTTTATTCCTGGCATCAGGACCCCAACAGGTTTACTTTGATTTACCGGACGAGCAAGCGGCAGTCTACAATAAAGTCAAGGGTGAAATCCTGGCATGACTAGGGATGAATGTTTTGGTCCGGGCCCAGCTGGTGCATCAGTGGGAATTTAACTTGCCTGAGCCAGCGAGACCACAATATTATAATTTGCTGCACCTGTTGCAAAAATGGCTACAGCCCAAGGTACTGAATCCTACTGCTATGCTGGACCGTATTGTGGCTGACAAATTCTGGAGGGCTTTGCCATACCCCCTCCAGCACACTGCTGATCTGGCCCCAATAATCTGTTGGCAGTGTCATGAGCCTGGCCATGTTAGGGCCGACTGTCCACCAACTTTGGTTACTGACAGTCACTGTATGCCAGGAAGGTGTCTGTAACAAGCAGCCCAGATACTCTCGATAGCAGATATTTGTGTCGGGTAGCTGTGGGAGTCACTCCCGCGGTGGCTCTGCCAGACTCGGGGAGTCTGGTGACCCTTGTGAGGGCTACCCTAGTGCGACCCACCGAGCTTACTGGCCGGAAAATTGGTGTGTTTTGTATACATGGAGACTTAAAAGACTACCCCACTGCTCTGGTGTTGCTGGCAGGAGAATCCATGAGATGGCAGTGGCCATGAACCTGCACTATGAGTTAATACTAGGAAGAGATTTCCCGTTGTTAATGGCCCTGTGGCCAGCCGTTAGGTCTACTGATTCCCAAGAATCAGGGATGGCCCCAGCGGATTGGCCTCGCCTCAGATGGGAGGCCAGAACCCTGGGAGCCCGAGGCAGAAGGGCCAGTGGTAGGGGTGACCGCAACTCCGGTGGATGAGGGGGAGACAACCCCACTGAATGTGATGCCTGGGGAGGTGGAGGACTTGCCGCCAGGCTGAATTGGTAAACCTAAAGGTCTCCAGTGACAATTTCGGCATGGCCCAACACAGGGATCAGACTCTATCCCGAGCCCTGGAGAATGTGTTGATAGTCATTGTAGAACCACAACAACCTGGAGCCGAGTTGGTTTTTCTGTGTTCAGAGAGGTGGAAGAATTTTGTAGGTCTTGCCCGACCTGCCATATAACTAGCCCCCAGTCACACTTCTGTAGTCCCCTAGTACCCTTCCCGATTATCGAGGTGCCCTTCGAGAGAATCGCCATGGACCCAATAGGACCAGTACCTAAGTCCGCTAGGGGTCACCAACACATTTTAGTCGTCCTTGACAACGCCACCCAAGGACGGTGCCACTGCGTCATACATCTGCCAAACCAATAGCTAAAAAGTTAATGAAGATGTGTGTTTACCGAGTAGGAATACCAAAAGAGGTTCTAACAGACCAGGGGACACCTTTCATGTCGAAGGTCATGAGAGAACTGTGTAAATTGCTGCGCATAAAACAGTTACAGACGTCCGTTTACCATCCGCAAACTCACGGTCTGGTGGAGAGATGTTATCAAACGTTAAAAAAATATGCCAAAAAGAGGGGTCTCCAGAGATGGGAAGGACTGGGACCTTCTTCTGCCCTATCTAATGTTCGCAGTGCGCGAGGTGCCCCAGGCCTTTACCGGGTTCTCACCCTTCAAACTGCTATATGGCAGACATCCCCGGGGGTTGTTGGACGTAGCCAAGGAGGCGTGGGAACAACACTCCACATGTGGTGACACATGTCATTGAATATGTCACCAAAAGGCAAGAACGGATAGAGACAGTGTTGCCACATGTTAGGATAGCATATGGAGGCAGGAAACTCCCTGAGGAATGACAGCGTTACTGTCCGAAACACGTAGGAGGTTTCTTGGCACCTGCAGCGATCCGTACCTGCAGGAGTGACGTCACTAGCTGCTTCCGTTAGTGCGCGAAAATTTCAACCCTTACCTCCGCTAATCACGCCACTGGCCGGGGCTTGTATTGTGGATGCAAGCAGGTGATCTATTTCAACGTGGGACCCCTGTGGACTTAGCAAGTGACCTACCCTAGTGTGGGATCCCTGGACGAATATCAAGTATTGAATACAACTGGGCAGAGAACTATCAATTGTAAGGTAGGCGCAGTATCGATAATTAAATTTGTGACATTTATGCACTGCATCTTACCAAACACCTTTTTGAAAAAAAAAAGTGTACATTTTTCATTCCAGATTTTCTAATTTTGCCCTATAAATTATACTTTTACCTTTTTCAACCAAAAATTCTTTAATCTCACGTTTCACTCCCCCTATATCCTCACTCAAATCAACACCCCCTCTCCTAACTTATACAAAAATCTTAACCTAGCAATCAATCTTACATACTCCTCTCTTTTTGTCCCACTATTTTATAACCTAAATTCATAAAAAAAGACCTTTTCACCCAATCCCACCACTAAAATCACTCTTTTTCTACACCAACTTTCATACAATCTTTTATATTCCATTTTAACTTCCTTATTTTCCAACAAACTCACATTGAATTTCCACAACCCATGTCCAAACACCAGGGCCGATTCTAGGTCAAATGGGGCCCTGGGGCGAAAAACAATAAGGGGCCCCTCCTCATGGCAGCACACTTCCCTCCCCCCCCCTCATGGCAGCACACTCCCCCCCTCATGGCAATACACTTCCCCCCTCCCTCATGGCAATACACTCCCCCCCCTCCCTCATGGCAATACACTCCCCCCCACCCCCTCATGGCAGCACACTTCCCCCCCTCATGGCAGCACACTCTTCCCCCTCATGGCAGCACACTCTTCCCCCCTCATGGCAGCACACTCTTCCCCCCTCATGGCAGCACACTCCCCCCCCCCCCCCGCCTCTCATGGTAGCACACTTCCCTCCCCCCTGGCACATTTCTCCAACTCAAACATGGGCCAATGGCAGATGGGATCCAGTTGTTATCTTTGCACTTACCTGTTGGAAGTTGGCTCAAGCTGTGTGTGGGCCTTCCCTGGCAGAGACTGAGCCTGTGGCTGGCTGGAGCCTGGTGCTCGCTCCTTCCTTCTTCTCTCTGGGGGCGGAGCTCAGTGGCAATGTCAAACACGAAGACGTGTCTGTGCGGCAGCTACGCTCCAGCAGCCACTGCTCTCTTAAAGAGACAGACAGGCTGAGGCAGCAGAGCGTAGCTCACAGCGGCCGCGGGCCCCAACCCCTCCTCACTCTTTTCCATTAGTTCATGTGCGCTTACAGCGCTGTTAGCCGGCTGGCGGCCGCAGCAAAATAGTAGACAGTCTAGTTTGCGGACCGGCGCCGGGTGCCCCTAAGGACTTGGGGCCTGGGGGCAATTTCCCCCCTTGCCTCTATGGAAGCGCCGGCCCTGCCAAACACTCCTCTTGACTCAACTAAGGCTATTTTCACACTAGCAGGACGGATCCGACAGGCTGTTCCGTCGGGTGGTCCATCCTTCCGCTAGTGAACGTGTGCCCCTGGACTACCTCTCCGGCCCCATTGACTATAATGGGGGCAGGGCGGAGGCACGGCAGAGGCATGGCGGAGGCACAGCAGCGCATGGCGAGAGGCTGCCAGAATAAAACTACTACATGTCCGACATTTATTCCGGCAGCCTCTCGCTGTGCGCTGCCATGCCTCGGCCGGAACTCCACACAGCCCCTATTATAGTCAATGGGGCCAGAGTGGTAGTCCGGGGGCACATGTTCACTAGCGGCAGGACAGATCCGACAGGCTGTTTCATCGGGTGAACTGCCTGTCGGATACGTCCTGTCGCTAGTGTGAAACTAGCCTAACTTAAAATCTGAAAGTAAATCTTTTAACCCCTTTTCAGACACATTGATAGAACCCTTATCTAAATCACAATTAAAATCTCCCGCAAGAATTACTGGCATTCCCCAGGAATAAATAATCTTATCTTTTAAAACAAAAGTTTCATTCTTATCTATAGGTGCGTAAATATTAATCACACAAAATTTCCCATTTTTATAGTCAAAATTTGCTAATATAGACCTCCCTTCTTCTATCACCATGTAATTTACTAATGACATCTCCCTCCCTTTTAACTAAGAAACCAACTCCATCATTTTTATTTAAAACACTTCCAGACCACACAGACTTTCCAAACATCCACTCCTCTTACTATTTCACTCAGGCCACATTCCTGTAAACAACAAATTGCAGCATCTTCTTGTGATAGAAATTCAAGAATAGCCGCTCTTCTGATCTTACTTTTAAATACTCTTACAGTCTGTAAGCAGATCTTGAAACCCATATTCTTATCTAACAAAAAATAAAAATAAAAATCATTTTAAATTCATCCATATTTTCCAGGTAGCTTATGCTCAAAGTCATACTGTTTAGCCACCTCCACCAGAATCCATGCTCTCCTCTTGGTGGCTCTCGTAGGAGTTGCTGATTCCTGGTCCACTCTTAGAACCCCTTCTCTTTTTGACATTGACTCTTCCGTATCACTGAAGAGCTCTCTTGTTCTTCTTCCGTGTCGGATTCCCCACCACCTTCCCTTTGACTCTTTCCAGTCCACCCTCCTTCAGACGTTTATCCAGATAGAAATTCTCCAATATTTATTGTGTCAGACCCACTTGGAAGATCATCAATAACTTCCTCCAAGCTTCTTACAGGAAATGCTTTAGGGAGGGGTGAACCATCAGATTTTGTAGCAGGGCGCAACACAGTCCTCCCCCCCCCTTCTTTCCCTCTTCACTCCCTCACTCGCCACAGCTGCATGTTTTCCTTCTCTGTTCGTACTCCTCTTGAACTATCTGCTGCCTCATGTTGTCTCTTTGGGCTTCAGCACTTGGACAATTCCCATACACGTGGTCTGTTTTCCCACATATATCACATGCTTTAGGGGCTGGGCACTCCCCAGCAGTATGCCCTTCCTGCTTACAGTTCCTACAACACACTTCTTTCTGACATCTCTCCTCAGTGTGTCCAAAAGAATAGCATTTCCTACAATATGACGGCTGTCCAGGATACATCAGGTAACCTCTGTTTCCAGCCACAGAAAAATTAGCCGGCGGGTGACTAAAACCTCCCACATAAGAAAGAGATGGAGACAGCACTTCCAACCTTGGTGGTTTACCTTGGATGCATCCGGAATAAACCACCAAGGTTGGAAGTGCTGTCTCCATCTCTTTCTTATTTGGATCTATCTATTTTTGGGAGTTATTCACCATCCCTGGAGAGCGTGCACCCACATGGAATTTAACTATAGGTGTGCTGTATACCAGTAAGAATTTTAAAACCTCCCACAGACTGCGGGTCCTTCTTTAACTTAGCTTTGAAACGATATTTACAATTAAAGATACCAAGAAGGTTATTCTGAGGCACTGGTTTCCCCACATATTCACAATATTTAAACAAAAAATCCATAATCAAATTTACTTCAGTGAAAGGATTATAGACATGTACTACAATTGTGATTTCATGAAGACCAAACAACGGAGTTATCTTCACTCCCATAAATTCAGGATCTTCAGAATCGTTTCTGAACCATTTATATGCATCCAAAACAAAGGTTCTCATTCAGAAAAGTTACATCGTACACTCCTGTTTTAGGGATGTTTTGGACACTACAAATTTGATGTCTCTCAGCTCCAGTCTTCTTTCTCGTATCCTTCCGGTCCACTTCCAAATGAATAGTGTAAGGGATTCCAGCCATCTTTAGGAACTGTCAGCCAAAGCCACAGAAAAACAGATCACCTCAAACCTCGCACTCTGACCACATTCAGGTATGCCTTGATCTTAATATAAGAAAAACTCAAACCTCGCACTCTGACCACATTCCAGGTATGCCTTGATCTTAATATTAGAAAAGAAAAAAAAAAGCTGAGATGTAGGAACCTGAGGGCCAGTGAGCCTCAAAGTTGCTTGAGTAGAGCTGGATGGCTTGTGGGACCTGCGCGCCCAGCTTATTATCATTAGGGTGACAAAAATTATAAACTCCTTTTTGGATGCCAGCTCGCTCTTCTCTTATATCCTAGCGCTGCATAAGAATTTTAAGCTTTCTAATTGTCCTATCATTTATATACAATAACCCCTCTATACTGTTTTGTCATGTAACATAATTTGCATACACTCAGGTTTATGGGAAAGACATGCAAGTTAGCAGACTCAGCCTGGTTTTTCAGCTGAAACACGAATTTCCATGTCTTTCCCATATGTCCAAGTTTATGCAAAAGTGGTTAGCAAAGGAAAGGTGTGTATATAGAAAGAATTGATTAAGATTTATTAAAGGTTAATATAATGAAAGAGTAAGGTACGAGTGAAAGGGTTAATAAGGGAAAGGGAGTGTATTTAAACAGATTAAGGTAGAACATTAGCTTAATATGTGTTCTTGAAATCTGTGTGTTTTTGAAATTAGCTTAATAAGTGTTTTTGAAATACATGTGTTTATGAAATTCGTTGACACAAAGTGTGAACGAATTTCAAAATATGAAATTCGCTCATCTCTAATCACAACCAAGCTTTTCTTACAAAGAGGGTATCAAAGTATCTGACAAATAGCATATAAGTTGTTCAGCAAGTGCTAGTCAGAGCTGTCAGTTGTTTCCTTTGCAGGATGGATGGCTTTTTATTACATTATTCTGCAGTTCATTCAAACTTTCTGAATCAATAGATGCTGCTGCTGCACTGTGGGGTTTCATATTTTTCACTCAGACACAACCCTTTCAGTCCACTAATACTTCCGTGCCTGTCATGGATCGGTGAGTGTGAACCCACTGTGCCAACTAACTGGCTGAGCTTTGGACTAAACCATAAGAGTGTTATTTTGGTGCCCCCTGGTATTCCACCATTAACTCCTCTAAAGGGCAATATATTACACCTGCCGTATATACTGAGGCACACTGGGGGAGATTTATCAAAACTGGTGTAAAATAGAACTGGCTTAGTTGCCCATATCAACCAATCACATCCCACCTTTCTTTTCCCAAAGGAGCTGTGAAAAATGAAAATTGGAATCTGATTGGTTGCTGTTTTTCCTTCACATCAGCTTAAATAAATCTCTTACTAATTATATGAGTAAAATATCAGATTAACTCTTAATATGGATTCAGTTGAACGTCATGCAGTGATATACTGAACCTAAAGTCTCCCTACAGTCTCAAAACAATCTCCCTGCACTGTCCCTGCACTTGCCCTCTTCAATATTCTTTTTTAAACCGTTTTTTTCAACAACACTAAAATGAAATAAGCTCTTGCCACGTCTCTCCCTACGCTCAGCTCACAAGGAAAGGGCAGAGGTCGTATGGGATGTGGGTTTTATAGGGCTTTGACATCACAGAGAATGGCTACCTGTGGATTAGTTGACTGCATGACATTATAGGTCATATTGCTTTCCCGGACTTTGTAACACGTGCAGCTGCCATTTTAGGAAAAACTGATTCGATACAACGAAGCGCAAGGTAATCCGGATTCAAGGTGAATCAAATTTTTCCTAAACATCAGATTAAATTCCACTTTGGATGCTTTGATTCGCTCAACAATAGTAGTGATGGATACAGGAACAAGGCAGGCAGGAACCAAGACTGCAGCGCAAACAGGCGGACAAGGAGAACTTAAACCAAAACCTGAACTGTGCGGTCAGGAGTACACAGGCAGTATGGGTACATGGCAGGGACACGGACAGAAACACAGACTGGATAACGCAAGAGAAACACTGAAGCACAAGTCTTCCAAACACCTTTGATGGTCACAGGGTGCCTTAAAGCTCAGGCAACTTCTGCCTCTAGAGCATATTATATACCCAGGGACCCCCAGCCAATGGCTGGGGAATAATTTGCACATGCTTGCACTGGCCCTTTAAGAGGCCACGGATAAACATGCATGCTCTAAGGCAGTGATGGCTAACCTCTGGCACTCCAGCTGTGGTGAAACTAGAACTCGCAGCATGCTCCATTCATTTCTATGGACTTCTGAGAACAGCCAAGAAAGTCTACATCTTGGGAGTCGTAGCTTTACCACAGCTGGAGTGCCGAAGGTTAGGCATCACAGCTCTAAGGGAACAGAGACTGGCATAATGGAGACAGCAGCTTGCAGGGGATGCTGGACAGCATGGTAAGTAGCAGGGCAGCGGTGGGCACCTACCACAGATTTAACAGTGCTCTTTAGTTATATGCAGAAAGTCAACACCAATATATACAGAAGATCAAAGTTAACACCCATCTACAAGAAATGAGGGTCTATAAATCACTTCTTTTTTTTTATAAGACATACCACATTATGAGATGCACCTAGGTTTTAGAGGAGGAAGTCAGAAAAATAATATTTTTTTTTATCAGACCTCAGATCAGACCCCAGTCCTTATCAGACCCCCAAATTAAACCCCCAATCTTCAATTGACCTGAGATCAGACCCCCCATATCATGCCTCAGATCAGACCACTGTATCATACTCCCATATCGGACCTGAGATCAGACCCCCATATCATGCCTAAGATCAGACCCATGTATCAGACTCCCATATCAGATCTCAGATCAGACTCCCATATCAGACCCCCATATCAGAGCTCAGATCAGACACTAATATTAGAACCCCACATCAGACCTCAGATCGGACCAATAATAACTAAAGGAACTTAACTATTCTGCTCTGAGCCGTGTCGCCACAATGCACATCTATGCTCTTCCTGCACTCACTGCTCCCTGTTCTTCTAAGGGCCTGAGCTGCATTGTGACCTGATGTTGTGCAGTGTCAGGTCATAGTGCACGTACTATGTCCTGATTCTGTACGCAGTCAGGACAGGAAAGTGCAGCACAGTGCCCCAGAGAAGACACGGAGCACTGACTTCAGCCAACACTAGCAGTGCTACACTGACAGCTATCCTCGCCTACTGCATACTAGTGTGCGCTTCCATAATGAGTGATTTTCCCTCCGCTTTTGGGAAGGTGCATCTTATCAAATGAAAAATCTAGTATATACCGTATGAATACATTACAAACTACAACTCCTACAAAAACACTGCCCCAGCCCAGTTTTCACCTCCCTGACCAGTCCATTATTTGCAAATCTTACATGTGTCACTTTATGTAGCAATAACTTTGGATTATTTTTACTTATCCGAACCATTCTGAGACTGTTTTCTCATGACACATTGTACTTCATTTTATTGGTAAATCTGAGTCCATTTGTTACACCTTGATTTATAAAAAGATACAACGTTTACCAAAAATGTGGAAAATTTTTGAATTTTCAAAATTGTAATTTCTCTGCTTTTAAAACAGATGGTGATACCTCATAGCATAGTTATTACTTTGCATGTCCCATATATCTACTTTATATTGGCATCATTTTGTAAATATAATTTTTTATGGTAGATGGATTAAAACTTTTAATGCAATTTCTAAAATTTTTAAGAATATTTCCAAAACCCACTTTTTAAAGGACCAATTCATTTACAAAGTCACTTTGCGAAGCTTAGAAAACACCCATAAATAACCCGATTTTAGAAATTATGCCCCTCAAGTTATTCAAATATGATTTTACAAACTTTGTTAACACTTTAAGTTTCCCACAAAAATTTCCCACTTTTTTGCAGATTTTTTTTATTTTAATACATTTATTTTCTGTAGGGCAACAAGGGTTAACCCCAAACAAAACTCATTTTTATTTTTCACCCTGATTCTGCAGTTTACAGAAACACCCCATATGTGGTCATAAACAGCTATATGGGCACACGGCAGGGCGCAGAAGGGAAGGAACACATACAGACATATGGATTTTGGAGAGCAGATTTCACTAGGATAATTTTCAGGTGCCATATTATATTTGAAGAGCCCCTGATGTAGCCCTACAGGGGAATCACAAAAAGTGACGCCATTTTGGAAACTACAGGATAAGGTGACAGTTTCACTGTTATTATTTTGGGGTATATCTGATTTTTGACCACTGAATATTACACTTTTTGTGAGGCAAGGTAACCAAAAAATGGCTGTAATGGCATCTCTTTTATTTATTTATTTTTTATGGTGTTCACCTGACAGGATAGTTCACCATTTACAGTCATGCTGGCGGATACAGCAGGGTCCCGGCTGTCAATCGCCTGTACTGATTGGGCACACACACACTAGTACGTCAATTTGCAGGAAGCCACTTCCTGCTGTGAGGTATTAGTACGTCAAATATCAGCAAGGGGTTAAAAACATGGCATAATCTATACACAGAGACAGATAAAGACAACCCCTTCCCACAGGGCCGACTCCAGGTTCATGTGGGCCCTTGGGTAATAAAGTCTGAGTGGGCCCTCTTACACAGTGATAACTGTCCGAGTACAGATAATATATTAGATATCACCTGCAGTCCTATCTAACAGCACAGATAACACAGTCATGGCTATCCGAATACAAAAAATGTAGTAGTGTTACCTGCAGTCCTACGTAAAACAACATATGACACTAGTGCTAATAATGTGGTAGTGTTATTGTAGTCCTATGTAAAACCACAGATAACACTAGTACTGATAATGTGGTAGTGTTACCTGCAGTCCTACGTAAAATAACAGATGACACTAGTGCTAATAATGTGGTAGTGTTATTGTAGTCCTATGTAAAACCACAGATAACACTAGTGCTCATAATGTGGTAGTGTTACCTGCAGTCCTAAGTAAAACCACAGATAACACTAGTGGTGATAATGTAGTAGTGTTACCTGCAGTCCTATGTAAAACCACAGATAACACTAGTTTAGATCATGTGGTAGTGTTACCTACGTCCTTAGTGTGCCTCTCCCACAGACTCCATGCTGGCGGCGCTGCCTCCTCTTCCATTTTTTTCTTCTTGCCCCGCACAGAACATCCTGATGCAGCTGCATCAAGGCATAGAAACACTGTGGGCATCGTGATGGTGACACAGAGGGAGAGACACACACACAGAGACACACACACACAGAGACACACACGTACACACAGACACACAGGGAGAGACACACACACAAGGACAGACACATACACACAAGGACAGACATACAAGGACACACACACTGGGATGATCAAACACAGACACAAACACAGGCACACCCATGCACACAGGGACAGACATACACAGGGACAGACACAAACAGGGACAGACACACACAGGGACAGACACATATATATTATATATATACAGATACCTGTGTGATGGTGAGATCTTCAACCAACTTCTATGTAATGTGTGGCCACCTTTAGGGGACATCAAAATAGAATTCCACCTTTAGTTATGCTTCAACCTTTTGTTACCTTCTAATATGACTCCAACTAATTCCCAGTACTAAGGGGACATAGACTGGGGTTTAAAAGGGAATTATCAACATGTACCAGAAGGGGGTCTAAACTGTAACCCATTAGGCACTGGCTAGACCGTGGTATGGAGTCTAAGCAATGCCTTACACACACACAGGGACACACACACACACAGGGGCACACACACACACAGGGGCACACACACACACACAGGGGCACACACACACACACAGGGGCACACACACACACACACACACACACACACATAGGAGGGAAAGGGGTGAGGGGAAAAGGCCTGGAAACTAGGGAAAGGAGCAGGTCACCTCCTAGAGAAACCCTAATCAAAGTCCTGACTGACTGCAAGTATGAACTGACCCCAGAGGTAGGTGAATTCATACACAGGAACCTAAAGTCCTAACTTACCCTGTAGGACCCTGGTACTAATGTCAGGACAGAAGACAAACTGTTCATCCAAATGGTAGGATGAACAGGAGTCTCCCTCAGGCCGAAACACAAATGACAGGGAAAACACAAGAAAACCCAAACAATAAACTAAAGGGGAATAAGACACTTAACTTCAAATAGCTATAGAAGCACAGGAACTCCTCCGAGATCTAAACACCAGCAATCTACAACAAGACTGAAGCTATAAACCGTACAGTATGGTGGGAGAAGCCACAATAAATAGGGAAGGTTAAATGACCACATAAGTAACACCTGAGGCAAGATGTTTTGCCATTGCCAGAAACAACTCAGACACGAATTTATCCACAAGGAACCTGTCAGACCAAACGATGTGTTGCCAGTCTAACTTATCTCCTGGCACCTGTCACGGGATCGTCTGGACACAGGAACAGACATACAGACACACACACACAGGGAAAGACAGACACACACACACACAGGAACAGACAGACACACACACACACACACAGGGGCACACACACACAGCTAGGTCTCACCACATTCCCGTCCGTACAGGAACACAGCTTGTTGCTACTCCGGCTCCTCCCCCACTGGTCACATGGGTGAATGACATCAGGAAGGTCCTTTAGCCCGGTAGGAAACTCCATCTACCCTGTTCTGAGTCCTGGGGCCACCCATCCCAGTGCACATGGCGAAAATTGTCTGCAATGCTGGGGTAAGCTGCCCTAGAATTCAGAACAGGCAGTTTAATGAAGACCAGGACACAGCTGCAAGTGTGAGCGGGCACAGTGGGCACCCCCAGGAGCAGTGAGCCCTGGCACTTGCCCGGGTGTGCCGGGTGCTGACGCTGGCCTTGCCTCCCCAGCATGTGAGGTCAAAAGTATATAAAACAGCAAGTAGTAAATGACCCAAATTAAGGCAATACAAAAAAGACAATACAAAAGTGGAAGGTACCCTCTATTGTGGCGCCTCCCCCCCCCCCCAAGAAAAAATAGACTTTATGATACATAAACATAAATAGTACCATCCAAGGTAGGAAAGGAATCACATCCCAATGCATACCATGTTTTTAATGTTTCTATATTTACTATTTTGTCTAACAATAAAGATTATTTATCGATATGCAGAGTAACGTTTGGTGCGTGTTTGCAGGAGTCATAGTTTCTAAATGCAGAAAGATAACAAATAGTTCATATGGTACATATTCTACTGTCACAAGGAAGGAATGTAGGTATATTCAACTATGAAACAGTATTCTTTAACTTCTATGTGGTAAATAAATGTTCTATTATAATAATATTATAAGCTATACTTCTGTAAGTATTTTATTCATGCAAGCCAAGGTCTAGCTCTCCTTCAGAACAATATAGACCTTTCATGGGATGATTAGTTATGAGTATGATGCCATTTTCCTGGAACATACTAGAACTTATTATACACAGGATGTTGACTGTGTAAAATAGACTTGGGGGGAGTGGCAATTAAAGTTGTTCTCAGAAAAAAGGCCAAACATACTATTTGCCAGTTATCACAAGGGTGCTAATGGAATTAAGAAAGGCCAGACTAAGCCGTTTTCCCACGTAATGTACAGATGCTGATGGAATTAATGCATGCCACAAATGGCATGTCTCCAATTCTGGGACTAGGGCTGTATGGATCCATTAACCAGAAGATATTCTTCAACAGTAGCCTTGTCACATGGTAATTTGTTTTTTGTAATAACTTATGTTTGTAAGATCGGGAAACTGGGGCTTCCCTTGATCTAAAACAACAGGATTTTCGGACTTAGGGAACCTACCGAATCACATATTGTTTGAAAGGACTAATATTTCATATTTGTGTTTGGAATAGAGACACCGGTGCAAAGCTCTGCTGGGTCATGCAAAAGCATAGTCAGGAACAGGCTGAGATCAGGGTAGGCAGAGAACGAGCAGCACATTAAATGTTTCAAGGTCATGGCAGACAGTAAAGGGTCAATATGTAGAACAGGCAGCGATGGCATCACAATCCAGGAAACAGACAGAAAGTCAATATATGGGCACTGGAACAGACACTTTTGCAGTATACTAGCATGCTAGGAAGGTGCCTTAAAGGGGTTCTGCAGTTTGATACAACTGATGATCTATCCTCAGGATAGATCATCAGCATCTGATCGGCCGGGGTCTGACACCAGGGACCCCCGCCGATCAGCTGTTTGAGAAGGCAGCGGCGCTGCAGCAGCGCCGCGGCCTTCTCACTGTTTTCCTCTGCTAGAGCCCCGCCCAGTGACGTCACGACTTGTATCCAAGTGGTGTGGGCGAGGCTAAGCTCTGTTCACTGAATGGAGCTTAGCCCCGCCCACGCCACTTGATACAAGTCGTGACGTCACTGGACGGGCTCTAGCAGAGGAAAACAGTGAGAAGGCCACGGCGCTGCTGCAGCGCCGCTGCCTTCTCAAACAGCTGATCGGCGGGGGTCCCGGGTGTCAGATCCGGCCGATCAGATGCTGATGATCTATCCTGAGGATAGATCATCAGTTGTATCAAACTGCAGAACCCCTTTAAGTACCGCAGGGTTTCCAAACATGGGCAGGAAAAGATTCAGATGCGCAATGACAATTTAAGAGCTGTAGGGGGAGCGCACGTGCACACTATGGGTGGAGGAGGAGAGGCCTTGCTGGAAAGCAGGCTGCAACCAGCATGGAGGGACAGAGAAAGACCAGTGTCTGAGCCCCCCAAGAAGAGGAGAGCAGGAGATTGTTCAGTGCCACCATGATACAGGAACCCAAGACCAGTGAATGGAGCAGCTGCAGTTCCAGGCAGCTGCTATGAAAATGTTTTACAGTTTTATATTTCCCATTGCTTATATAGCGCTAAGATATTCCACAATGCTGTATTGAAATTGTCAGAATTCAAATCAAACAATGAGAATCATTTGCAAACGCATTACATCAGGTTTTTTGTGCAAAATTTGACACCAAGTAAATTATCCGCAAAAATGCTCTGCCTTTTTAATTCCTCGAGCTACATTTCAAAATATGGGTGGAGCTTAACGTTTACAATAATTTACACCAGAAAGCTTATGAAAGTTGGATCTGAAATGTACTCCATCTTCTAGCTGGTGTAGATTTCGGCTCCTGGAATATGGACAGCATATATACGGCAAATTTAGTAAGAGGTGTGCACCTCTTGATAAATTAACGGCATCTTACTCCGGAGACCTTTTTTGCTAAGAATGGCATGTGAAACTCCAGTCTTTAGTAAATGATCCCCCAATGTCCTCAGTCAGCCTTACAGTCTAATTTACCTATTTCAGACAACCACATACTAGGGCTAGTTTTCTAGGAAGCAAATTAACCTACCGGTATGCTTTTAAAGTGTGAGATGAAACCCACACAAACACGGTAAGAACATACAAACTCCATGCACGTATTATCCTTGGCCGGATTTGAACCCAGGACCCTGGTGCGGCTAGCTATAAGGCCACTATGATGTCTCTTAGTTTCATTTCAAAATATAAATAGCTTACTGTGCTGTTCATTTGACTTGTATCAAAGTGTTCTTGATTTTTCTAATTATCTAAGAATGTATGAGACATTATATGAACATGTTGCACTTTTGTTGGAGATTTATCACTGAATCCATGTTATTTGGTTTCTTACTGTGAAATAGAATAGACTGCAAGGCAGTGCAGAACACTAATGGGCTGCACAGCGGCAAAGGAATTAAATTTCAAAAGCCTTCTTATGGATCTAATAACATCTATTATTGTTCTAGATTTTATGCCAGTTGTATGATTTATGACTTGAACAGAAGAGGTACTTTTTGTTGAAATGTCTCTGAAAAATAATATTTGAGGCAATGAAAATATGTCCTGCAACACAAAACCTTTCTAAATGCACACAAAGCGTTCATTTTAGGTAATTAACGGCTTGGGTAATAATGCGCCAACTCTCAGAAGATTACTTATTGCTCAGTACTATTGAACAGGATAATGTATCTGTCAATGGACACTGTGATATATTATTACCACAGGAAAAACTCTGCGTTCTATATGGTTATGACAGAAAATTAATGTAAGCTTTTTCTTAATGGGGTTTTCTGACACTTTTTAACTGATAACCTTTTATCTGGATAGGTCATCAATATCTGATCAGGTGGGTCCAACACCTGGGACCCCCGCCAATCAGCTTCTTGGGAAGGCACCAACACCTGGGACCCCCACTAATCAGCTTTTTGGGAAGGCACCAGCGTTCCTGTGACCTCCACCGATCAGATCCTGATAATAGTCGGAGAGCCCCTTTAAATATAATAAAAATGTAGGGCATATCGCTCCTGATGGAAATAATAGACTTACAGTATGTCCTTGGTAATTTCATTTTTCATATTTGCTTAGACCTCTGTTAATTCCCCCCCCCCCAACAAATTCAAATTGAAGTCCTCTCCTTAAAGAGGACCTCTAACTTCTCCTGACATGTCTGTTTAAAGAGGACCTTTCAGCAAAACAATATTGTTGAGATACTTATAACATCTTACTGGGCTGCTGCCGCTGATTTCCGCACACAGTTTATTTTTTTTCAAATGACCCCCTGTTCGCCCGCTACGCTCCCGTTATCTTCTGCGCCTCTTATGCTAATGAGGCGACTTGGTTATAGTAGGAGGTTTCTCTTAGTTCTGGTGGGCGGTGTCTCTTCTCCCTGGCAGCGAGCGCATCCAATCGCAGCGCTCCGCTCTTAGCCGAACATGACGCCCGTGTGCAAGAGGCCCAAGACTCATTGGGAGTTTCTGTAGTATTAGGTCTCTGCCTTCCCTTCCCCCCGCAGCTCCAACATCACAGATCCAAGCCTCCAACCCCTCCCTAAGACACGGCATCATTGCTGACATCATGTCTATAGAGCAGGGTCCAGGAGAATGAGCAGAACACCTCCCTGAATGGCCAGGTCATTGATGATGTTGTGTCTTCAGAGCAGAGCCTACAGTTTGTCTTGCAAAAAACAAGCCCTCATATAGCTCTGTAGACTGAACTCTAAAAAAGTTAAAGCTGTCACAAAATGGCGATGCAAAGAAAATTTCGAGATTTTTTTAAAAGTAATAAAACCAAACAAAAACTATACAAATTTGGTATCACCATAATTGTATTGAGCTACAGAATAAGAACATCATGTCATAGCACACAGTGAACGTCATAATGCCAAAAAGCCTTGGAAGAATTGTTTATTTTGCAATTTTCTGCCACAAATAATTATTTTTCCCATTCTCCAATACAAGTCATGGTAATTCACATAGCCCTTATATGGCTATGTGAATGGAAAAATAAAAAAGTTATGGTTATTAGAATGTGGGGAGGCAAAATCAAAAATGCAAAAGTGAAAATAGTCTCAGCCCAAAAAGCATTAATGAGCTAATTGGCAAAGGTGTGTCAGTTGGTACTAAATTGTGGATATCCAACTAGCAGGAGCTGCGGCGGCTGGAACAATCACAGTGTATGGATCTGGACACAGACATGGGATTATACATCATATTCTTATAAACTGAAATATAAATACTACACATGGCCACCAAAATTCATGGAAAAATCTTAGGCCATGTCCAGCTTTATTAAAGAACATATATCTTAAATATATAAATATCTTCATCCATCCAAACAAATACATACCCACTCAGTATTCAACATTAACCAATAAATTAGAACAGCCATAGGCTTGACCTTCACCAGTTGAAATATACCTGTCCATTCACTCGAGCGACTTACTCCGCCAGCCGGCAGGGGTCCGACCTCCACACAGCAAGCTCAATCATAGCCTGCAAATCCAAATTAAATATGTTGAGACCAGTGGCGTAGCGTGGGTTGCCAGTACCCGGGCAAGCCAAGTATTGCGCCCCCCCCCCAACCTGTGACCACGCCCCTTTTTACAAATAATGCAGTAGATGTCATCTGCAGTCCTACGTAACACCACAGATAACACAGTGATTGAGTACAGATAATGTAGTAGATGGGTGTGAGGCCCCAGAATTCTGAACACTCACAGTGTGACCTGAAGTCTGGGGCCGGACTGCGGCAGTGTGGGCCAAATTCTATTCCCCCCTCAAAAAAAAAAATATGATATTTGGATGGACATAACATACATTGCTATGAAATATACAGTAGAATACAGCACCACATCCCATCTAAGATACATCACTCTCCTGCCTTCAGCCCCTCCAGCAGCAACCCCCAGAGATGGTTATCTGCTCACCCTGCTGTCCGATATATACCAGGCTTCCAGAGCCACTCCTTTTCATATATCGCTCTGGTCACCCCACCTAACAGTCTGAGTCCCTTGTCTTCCTGAGTGTTAGTTTGGGTGACCAGGCGGTATATCAAGGGGTAATACTGGTAGGCCTGGCCTGGTATATGGACAGCAGAGATGGGCAGATGGCATTCTCTGGGCAGTACTGTCATCCTTCACCAGCACCCTGACTGCCACCTCATTGGCCTGGCTCTCATGGCACTTCACTGCCTGGTGCTTGGCTATCAGCACTGAGTGACAGTCAGTGTCACAGTGGGCCTAAGTCACAGTTTTCCGTTCCGTTCAAAGATAGAACATGTCCTATTATTGGCCGCATAACGGACATGGATAGTACTGTTCTATTAGGGTCCAGCTGTTTCGTTTCGCAAAAAACGTAATGCACACGGACATCATCCGTATTTTTTGCAGATCTGTTTTTTGCGGACCACAAAATACTAAGTCTAAGGCCTCATGCACACGACCATATGGATTTTTCAGTATTTTGCGGTCCGCAAAAACCGGATCCGCAAAAAATACGAATGCCGTTCCTGTGCATTCCGTTTTTTGCGGAACGGAACAGCTGGCCCCTCATAGAACAGTACTTTCCTTGTCCATTATGCAGACAATAATAGGACATGTTCTATCTTTGAATGAAACGGAAAAATGGAAACGGAAGGCCTACGGAGTACCTTTTTTGCAGATCTATTGAAATGAATGTCCCTATACGGAACACAAAAAACGGAACGGAAACGGAAAAAAAAAAACATTTATGTGCATTAGCCTTAAGCCTAATCCTATCCAAAAAATGTAAATTAGGATAAAACAACCAAATCAAGCGAGGAACCATTTTGGAAAAAGACAAATGAGCGGCTGGAAACAAGCGCTGGGTGTGCACCATTGTACTTTTCATGCAGAAGGCTAATTCAATTGTCCTCATCTTACCAACATCTTTAGCCCCTGAATAAAAAAATAAAAATAATAATATCAGGATCAGGGTATAAGGAACACTTATTATACAATTGTAATTTCAACAATTACATCGATTACACCTTCCCACCGAAGACACAGACACAATTCCAGTAGATACGAACAACATCCATGGACCAGGATACGTTGTCACTGTATGACCTTTGGGATGTGCTCTTCTGAGCCCAGTGAATGAAAGTATGTCCAACAATTCATATGGGCGAACATACACCTTATAAGGATTAGAAGACCAACAACCCGATTTTTCTTATCCAAGCCATTCTGAGATTGTTTTTTCGTGACCCATTGTACTTCATGTTAGTGATAAATTTGTGTCAATATGTTTTACCTTTATTTATTAAAATAACATTCACTATTTTCTAAATATGAATTTCACAGCTTTTTAGGCAGACAGTGATACCTCACAAAATAATTAATACTTTAATTTTTTCATATGTCTACGTCATTTTAGAAACTACACCTCTCAAATTATTAAGAATTGATGTTACAAACTTTGTTAACTCTTGAGGTGTTCCACAAGAATTAAAGGAAAATGGAGGTGAAATTTCAAAATGTCATTTTTGGTAGATTTATTATGCTAATCAATTTTTTCTTGTCACACAGCAAGGGTTAACAGCTGTAAGGAGACGGTGGTTTGCGCTCCAGCCTGGATCCATGCCCTGTGTAACCATGACAACGATAGCTGTTTGCCTCCCAGGCTGGAAGCAGTGGCCGCTGGGCCGTCTAAGGTGGCTCCGCCCATCCACACTTGGTCAATAAATAGGAGCCAGGTGCTGCACAGGGTGTTCCACTAATGGAGTGCGCACCCTGCCTGCTCCATTCACCACGAGGACGCAAGCTTCTAACTACCTGCAACTCTGAACCTCCAGGAGAAACCCTCACCTACCTTATCCAGCTCCACCACCGCAGGATCCCTGCATGACTTCTAACAGCAAGTATCAGCCTGTCATTTTGTTCACTGACATTGCTCACTGAAAGGAAGGGACACGCGCTGGTGACTATTAGTACTGCAGGCCTGGGATTTCTGAACATTGCCTAGAGCTGCTATTCATGAACTTTAATCTGTACTCTGATTCCTAAAACAAACTCTCCTCACTATTTGTTTTACACTCTATCTTTAGTACGCGGTACATGATTTTGTTACCCCATACTCTCCGCTTAAGACTGAGAGAGCCGCCTGGGGTACACACTGAGCAGCCGCAAAAGACTCCATCAACACTCAAGTAGTGTGATAGGAGTGGATGTCAAAGGACTCCGCAGTTGAGATCCTAACTGATCAATTTGGTGCGTTACATATTAGTGGAACCCTCATGGATCCAGCGGAGCTCGCGCGGCTCATGGTCGCCCTCACTGAGAGGGTGGAAACCCTTAACGTGACCGTACAGAATCTCCAATTGGAAAATCAGGCGTTGCGAGATCTCGTCTCGTCGCGCACAGGACACCACCACGATGGACCGGAACCCAAGGTCAGTCCACCTGAACTTTTCTCAGGAGACCGGAAGCAGTTCCGCGAATTCCTGAATGCGTGCAAGCTGATGTTTCAGTTACGCCCCGGACCTATCCTACCGATAGAACCAAAGTACTCACCATGATCTCGTACCTCAGGGGAGGCCAGAGCATGGGCTAACACCTATTTAGAAAAGGAAGACCCGGTCTTGAATTCCTTTCCGCAATTTCTTGAAACAATGGCCCTCCTTTACGAGGACCACAACAAGCAGCTGACTGCGGAGACCGCCATTCGCACCCTAAAGCAAGGGAGGCGACCCGTTGAGGACTTTATTGCGGAATACACTCGTTGGGCCCGTGAGACTGAATGGAATGATCTCACTCTTAGAAATCAGTTCCGTCTCGGTCTATCTGAGGCCCTGAAGGATGAGTTAGCCCGCGGAGAGCTGCCACATACACTCGGCGCCTTGATGCAGAAGGTCACCACCATTGACAGGCGGCTTAAGGAGCGTAGGGCCGAGAGAGTCTCAGGGTTTACACCCACCCGAGACAGACCAGCCCGGATCCTGTAGCAGAGATGATGGAGATTGGGGCAATTCGTGGTCCTCTGACTGAGAGAGAAGACCCGGAGACGGAACCTCAACCTCTGCTTATACTGTGCGTCGGCTGATCATTCGGTCGATGGATGTCCTGCCATAAGAAAGAAACATGAAGGTAAAATGATGACGTTCTGTAACTTAGGCAGAAAAGATAACAACACAAGTGGTTACATTTATACGTCTCTTACCTTACAGTGGGACCAAAACCGAACTATCGTTGATGCAATGGTGGACACGGGAGCTTCAGGGAATTTTATCGATAAGCATCTAGTAGAGAGGAATAAAATTCCCCATACAAGGAAAGATGTATCGATATCCGTGAGTTTTATTGATGGTACAACCTCTAGACCTATCCATAGCCAGACTCAACCCCTTTTGGTGACAAGCGAAAATAACCACACAGAATTTTTATCCTTTGATGTCATACACTCCCCTTCGTTCCCCATCATTTTAGGCTTGCCATGGCTCGGTTACATCAACCAGTTCTCCTATGGGAACAGGGGAGAGTGGGTTTACCTCACGTTATTGCAGGAGACCTGTTTCCCTATTAAAACTCTCATGCATGTAGGGGTGAACCAGGTCCCTACCCAATACTCAGAGTTTTCGGAGGTATTTAGTGCAAAGATGGCGGAAACCCTACCGCCCCATAGACCCTACGATTGCCCCATAGACCTGCTGCCGGGCAGTGAAATACCCACAGGAAGAATCTACCCATTGGCACAACCAGAACTTGACCACCTCAAACAGTATCTCGAAGAGAACTTAAGGAAGGGATTCATTCGGCCTTCAACCTCCCCTGCAGCCGCAGGTATGTTCTTCGTAAGGAACAAAGACTTGAGCCTCAGACCCATCATTGATTACAGAGCATTAAATAAAATAACAATCAAAAACCGGTACCCCCTGCCGCTAATATCCGAGCTTATTGAAAGACTTCAAACATCAACTATCTACACTAAACTGGACTTGAGGGCGCATACAACTTGATTAGGATTAGAACCGAGGATGAATGGAAAACTGCTTTCCGCACCCAGTACGGACTCTTTGAGTATATGGTAATGCCTTTCGGCTTGTGCAATGCCCCTGCCACATTCCAAAACTTTATCAACGACATATTTAGGGATCTACTAGATGTATGTGTTGTCATCTATCTAGATGACATATTGGTCTACTCCGATAACCTACAAGATCACAGGAAACACGTCCGTTGGGTACTTGCGCGATTAGCGTCCATCACTTATATGTCAAACCAGAAAAGTGTATATTCGAGACTACTACCCTTCCGTTCCTTGGTTATATAATCTCACCCAAGGGAATTCAGATGGATCAGTCAAAGATCACCTGCATCCAAAACTGGCCGATTCCGGACTCTAGGAAAGCCCTCCAGCGTTTCATAGGGTTCTCGAACTTCTACAGGAAATTCATCAAAGACTTCTCCGCTACCATCAAACCCCTAACCAGATTAACTAGTGTCAATACAGAAATTTGTTTGGTCCATGGAGGCCCAATCAGCTTTTGAGTTACTTAAAGACAAATTCACTTCAGCACCAATTCTGACCATTCCGAATCCAAACTATCACTTTGTGCTGGAAGTAGATGCATCACAGGCAGCCATAGGAGCTGTTCTGTCCCAGCGGAGCTCCTTCTCATCCCCACTACATCCTGTCGGGTTTTACTCCCAGACTCTAAACACAGCTGAAATCAACTACCCCATAGGGGAAAAGGAACTTCTTGCCATAAAATGTTCCCTAGAGAACTGGAGGCACCTACTTGAAGGTTCAACACACCCCATCACAATATACACGGATCACCGTAATTTACAATACCTGAAAACCAGTAAAACACTGTCAGCACGTCAGGTACGGTGGAGTTTTTTTGACAGATTCGACTTTCAAATTACTTATCGACCAGGCTCAAAAAATGGGAAGGCTGACGCCTTATCACGTCTGGCTGAATGCCGCGCCGCAGTTACAGCCCCACATGCATTATACCACCTAACAAAATTATCCTCGCCACCATCGAATTGGAAACCCAGCTTAAGGATGCTCTGAAAATTGACTGTGCTAACATCCCCGGAACTCGGAAAGACCAACGGGGTTTCCTCTACAAAAACAACCTACTGTACATACCAACTCCTCTCACCACCCAGGTAATCAAACTCTGCCATGACACACCCCTCGCGGGACACCCTGGCATTGCCAAAACCATAAACCTGATACGCAGGAACTTCTGGTGGCCAAAAATGACCAAAGAAATTAAGCAATATGTTTCCACATGTGAGACATGTGCCTCATGCAAAAGTGATAGAAATCGACCATATGGCCTTCTTATGAGTCTTCCTATCCCCAACAGACCTTGGGAATGGGTTTCAATGGACTTCATTGTAGAACTCCCCGCTCCAGAGGAAACAACACCATCATGGTTGTAGTAGACCTACTAACTAAGATGGCACACTTCATCGCCCTCAAAAATTACCTTCCTCCAGTGAAACTGCCGAGGCCTTTCTGTCCAATGTCCATAAAACTACATGGAATCCCTACCCAAGTTATATCAGACAGGGGTTCACAATTTATATCAAATTTTGGAGAGCACTTTGTCTTAGACTCCAAATCGACCATAGAATGTCTACCGCCTACCACCCCCAAACTAACGGGCAGACGGAAAGGGTGAACCAATGTCTGGAACAATTTCTCAGATGTCACTGCTCATTCCTTCAAGATGACTGGGAAAGCCTACTCCCTCTTGCCGAATTCAGCTTACAACAATTCTGTAAATTCCTCCACTCTACATAGTCCATTCTTTGCTAATTATGGATTCCACCTAGGTCTCTCCCTGAAATCAGCCTTCCTACAAACGTTCCTGCCACAGATGATTATGTAACTACCTTGCAAACAACCCTCATGATGCTGAAAGACAACCTCCAACGGGCAAAGGAAAGGCAGAAGATCTACTACGACCGTCACAGAAGAGAAAATCCTCCTTATCAGGTTGGAGACTCGGTATGGCTGTCAACGAGAAACCTTCGGTTGGGGGTACCTGCTAAGAAACTGGGTAGGCAATTTTTGGGTCCGTTTCTGATAGAAAGAATTATCAACCCCAACACGGTGAGACTTACCCTTCCTCCTCGACTACAGGTACATCCCACATTCCATGTATCGTTGCTAAAACCGTTTAGACCTAGCCCGTTCCCCTCACGGGTTCCTCAACCCTCCCCCGATAGATGTCCGTGGTGAGGAGGAATTTGAGGTTGAGCAGCTTCTCGACTCCAGAAGAAGACGGGGAGGATCAGTACCTCGTTAGATGGAAGGGTTACGGGTCTCAGGATGACTCTTGGGAAGATGTGCGAGACGTCCATGCACCCAGACTCCAAAGGTTGTTCCACAGGAGATTTCCCGACCGACCCTCCCCTACTGGGGTACCCGGAGAGGGTCCCCTTAAGGGGGTACTGTAAGGATACGGTGGTTTGCGCTCCAGCCTGGATCCATGCCCTGTGTAACCATGACAACGATAGCTGTTTGCCTCCCAGGCTGGAAGCAGTGGCCGCTGGGCCGTCTAAGGTGGCTCCGCCCATCCACACTTGGTCAATAAATAGGAGCCAGGTGCTGCACAGGGTGTTCCACTAATGGAGTGCGCACCCTGCCTGCTCCATTCACCACGAGGACGCAAGCTTCTAACTACCTGCAACTCTGAACCTCCAGGAGAAACCCTCACCTACCTTATCCAGCTCCACCACCGCAGGATCCCTGCATGACTTCTAACAGCAAGTATCAGCCTGTCATTTTGTTCACTGACATTGCTCACTGAAAGGAAGGGACACGCGCTGGTGACTATTAGTACTGCAGGCCTGGGATTTCTGAACATTGCCTAGAGCTGCTATTCATGAACTTTAATCTGTACTCTGATTCCTAAAACAAACTCTCCTCACTATTTGTTTTACACTCTATCTTTAGTACGCGGTACATGATTTTGTTACCCCATACTCTCCGCTTAAGACTGAGAGAGCCGCCTGGGGTACACACTGAGCAGCCGCAAAAGACTCCATCAACACTCAAGTAGTGTGATAGGAGTGGATGTCAAAGGACTCCGCAGTTGAGATCCTAACTGATCAATTTGGTGCGTTACAACAGCAAAATAAACCTCAAACCTCAATATATATTACTCTGAATCTGCAGTTTACAGAAATATGGCTTATGTGGTAGTAAACTGCTGTCAGGGCACATGGTCAGAAGGAAAGGAGCGTCATATCGTTTTCGGAGACAGATTTAGCTAGAATGGTTTTTGGCACCATTTTGTATTTGAAGAGACACTGACGTACCCCTATAGTAGAAACCCTCAGAAAGTGACCCCATTTTGGAAACTACACCCTTCAAATAATATATTAAGTGGTGTAATGAGTGTACTTTGACCCGCTAAGCATTTTACAGAATTTGGAAACACTTGGCTGGGAAAATGAAAAGTGTAATTTCTTCCAATAAAATGTTGCTTTAGCCACAAATTTCTCCTTTTCACAAGGGGTAACAGGAGAAAAATCACCCCATAATTTTTTACCAATTTTCTCCTAAATATGGCAACACCCCATATGTGGTGGTAAACTGCTATGGGGGCACATGGCAGGACTCAGAAAGGAAGGAGCGCCATATGGCTTTTGCAGAGCAGATTTTGATGGATTGGTTTATGGGTGCCATTAGTTTTTATTTTTTGAATGATTGTCTTATGTAGAGGCTCATTTTTTGCAGGATGAGGTGATGTTTTCATTGGTACCATTTTGGGGTATATATGACTTTTTGATCACTCAATATTATGCATCTTGTAAGGCAACAAAAAATGACTGTTCTGGCATAATTTTTATTTATTTTATTTTTACAGCATTCACCTGACAGAGTATATCATGGGATATGTTATAGAACAAGTTGTTATGGATGCAGCGATACCTAATATGTTTATTACTTTTGTTAAGTTTTACACAGTAAAAGCATTTTTGACAAGAAAAATATCTTGTTTTTGTGTTGCCATCTTGTTTTATTCTTTGGGCGATTGTCTTAGATAGGGTCTCATTTTTTTCAGTATAAGTTGATTGTTTGATTGGTAGCATTTTAGGGTACATACGCCTTTTTGATCGCTTGGTATTACACTTTTTGTGAGGCAAGGTGACCAGAAAATGGCTGTTTTTATTTTTATGGCATTCACCTGACGGTGGATCATTTAATATTTTTATAGAGCTGGTCGATACAGACGCGGCAATACTTAATATTTTTTATAACTTAATTATGGAAAAAGGGTCATTTTTACTTAACTTTTTTTTACTTAGTTACATACAGTAGTTAATACACTTGAAAAAAGACATAGGTCCATCAAGTTCAACCAAGGGATAGGTGGGGATGTGAATCCCAGAAGGAAATGAGACTCAGATTTCTACACCTTTTCATGAGCATTAATGTCAATAACTTTCAAGAATTCATCTAAACCCTTTTTAAATCTGTCCACTGTTCCTGCTGTGATCATGTCCTGAGGAAGTCTATTCTATTCCACAGATTCACAGTTCTTACAGTAAAGAAGCTTTGACGCTTTTAGAGACTGAACTTTTTCTTCTCCAGTCTGAGGCAGTGCCCCCTTGTCTTTTGAGGGCATTTTACATGGAACATTTTTTAACCGTATTTTTTGTATGGCCCATTTATATATTTGTATAAATTAATTATGTTTCCATGTAGATGTCTCTTCTCAAGACTAAATAAATGTAATTCTTTTAATCTTTCTTCATAACTAAGACCCTCCATGCTCCTTATCAGTTGTCTCTCTCCTCTGTACTTTTTCCAGCTGCAGCGCGTCCTTTCTATGGACTGGTGCCCAGAACTGAACTGTATATTCCAGATGAGGCCACACCAACGCTTTGTAAAGTGGTAATATTACATCCCTGCCCCGCGAGTCCATGCCTCGTTTAATGCATGACAATATCCTGGTGGCCTTAGAAGCAGCTGATTGACATTGTATGCTGTTATTTAATCTACCATTTACAAGGACACCCAAATCATTCTCTATAAGTGACTCTCCCAGTGTTTCATCCTCTAGGACATACGAAGCACAGAGATTATTATTACCAAGATGCATAACTTTACATTTATCCACATTAAACCTAGTTTGCCAAGTTGATGCACAATCGCTCAGAGTGTTCAAATCAGCTTGTATTTTATGGACATCTTCCATAGACTGCACAGTACTACATAGCTTAGTGTCATCTGTATTGTAATGCATTAGCTGTAAGTGTATTACACACTGTAATACACTTACAGCCTGCTTGCCTGTGAGAGCCAGGGGGCTGGGTCTCACATGCTTACATCGAAGGCAGCCACGATGCCTATGGAAGGCATTGGGCTGTCTTTTCAACCATCGGGTCCCCGTCACCACAAGGAGGGGGCCCAGTGGGGACGGGGTCCCGACAAGGACATGGCACGACGTACCGCGTTCAGTACTGACTGTGGCGTAGCAAGGGTTAATGCGATGGCATCAGTGTTTTCACCAATGCCGGCACATACAGCAGGGGCCCGGCTATCAGTGACTGCTGGACCCCTGCTTCTGATCGGGTGGGCGCAGCTCCTGAACTCACCTGATCAGAGTGCTGTAGCTGTACGGCACTTCGTATTTAACCTCCTCAGGACCGCCTAACGCACGGATGCGTTCGGCAGGCGTAGCGCTAATCAGCATTTGTACTTTTATAGTATCTGTAAGTGATCAGAACTGATCACAGTCAGATCTATAATAGTATTAGTGTCACCTTAGTTCGCCCCCCACCCAAAACGCAGTGTTTGCCTTCATCCACCCCGCCTCAGTGACGAAATTTTTATTTATTTTTTATCACTGCACAATCACTTCACAAGCACTGCGGCAATAAAAAAATCAGTTTTGATCTTTTTTATCAATCGCAGCGGCTTCCTGTACTTCGCTAGCCTCCCATTTGTAAGACAGGCTTGCTCTTTTTCTTGGGTAGTCTCAGGGAATACCCCCTAAATTTAGTTGTCCAAATGTCAAATAAGGGGTATTCCTCTGAAGAGGCCTACAGGATTCTGACCCAGTCGGATGAGGAATGGGAACCCTCATCTGACGAATCTAGCTGGTCAGAATATGAACCTGTAGAAAGCAGTGGCAGTCTGACCCAAAGTTCGGACGAGGAGGTTGAGGTCCCTGATACCACCAGGCGTACCCGGCCCCGTATTGCTAGACCACAGGTTGCGCAGGATCCGCTTCAAGGGCAGCAGAGTGGGGCTGGCGCTGTCGGATTACGTGGTGAGGCATACACCAGCAGCGCAGCCCTTCCTGGACCTAGTACCAGCACTGCTGTAGAACATGGTGAAGTGGCGAGCACCAGAAGGGCAGTTGAAGCTGGTACGGTGGCACGTGCAATAGTTCCCCCGTCGCAGCCACCGCACAGACAGGACAGTAGAGCCCCCTGATTGGCAGCCCCCAACTTCAGCCGCACCATTAGTTCCCCCTTTCACCGCCCAGTCAGGAGTTCGGGTGGAGACAGCTCAGATCGGATCGGCACTGGGGTTTTTTGAGCTGTTCTTCACTGCAGGAGCTCTTTGACCTAATCGTGGCAGAAACAAATCGTTATGCCACTCAATTTATAAACGCCAACCTGGGAAAACCCGGTGGAAACCAGTCCAAGTTTTCAAATTTAAAACTTTTCTGGGCCTTCTCCTCAACATGGGCCTAACAAAAAAGCATGAATTGCAGTCATATTGGTCCATGAACCCAATTCATCACATGCCCATGTTCTCTGCTGCCATGTCCAGGACACGATTTGAGACCATCCTGCGTTTCCTGCACTTTAGTGACAACACCACCTCTCGTCCCAGAGGCCACCCAGCTTTTGACCGGCTCCACAAAATTCGGCCCCTCATAGACCACTTCAACAAAAAATTTGCAGATTTGTATTCCCCTGCACAAAACATCTGCGTAGACGAGTCCCGGTATGGGGTCAAATTGTATAAGCTCTGTGAAAGGGCCACAGGCTATACCCACAAATTTCGTGTCTATGAGGGTAAAGATCAGACCCTGGAGCCGGTCGGTTGCTCTGACTACCTGGGGAGCAGTGGGAAGACAGTCTGGGACTTGGTGTCACCCTTATTCGGCAAGGGGTACCATCTTTATGTGGACAATTTCTACACAAGTGTGCCCCTCTTCAGGCATTTGTTCCTAGAACAGATTGGCTGCTGTGGCACTGCGCGACCTAGTCGCCGGGGCTTCCCCCAACGGCTCGTTACCACCCATCTTGCAAGGGGGAAAGGGCTGCCTTGTGTAACGAAGAACTGCTCGCGGTGAAATGGAGAGACAAGCGTGACGTTTACATGCTCTCCTCCATTCACGCAGCACGACAATCCAAATTGAACGGGCAACCAGTGTCATTGAAAAGCCCCTCTCGGTCCACGACTATGGTTTGCTCATGGGAGGGGTGGACTTCAATGACCAGATGTTGGCCCCATATTTGCTTTCCTGCAGGACCAGACGCTGGTATAAGAAGGTGTCTGTATATCTAATTCAATTGGCTATATATAATAGTTTTGTTCTCTACAGTAAGGCTGGCAGAACAGGATCCTTCCTCAAATTTCAGGAAGAGATCATCGAGAACCTCCTGTATCCAGGAGGTTCCGTGGCCCCAACCACCAGTGTAGTGAGCCGTCTACACGAGCGCCACCCCGAAAAAGATGTAGTGTCTGTAACAGGAGTGGAATAAGGCGTGACACCCGCTATTTCTGTCCTGACTGCCCTGACCACCCTGCCCTATGCCTAGGGGAGTGTTTCCGAAGTACCACATTCAGGTACACTTAGGGACGTAGGGATTGCAGGACACAGGTAGTTTTTACACTCAGGATCTAGGGTCTCTCAGGATACTAGGTTTTGAGAGACCCTAACACACAGGGGTGCTAGTGTGCTACTGCAGCTATGTGAAACGGTAGAAACGTTTCCTTTTACTTGGGATAAAGTGCATAATGTACTTCGCACCATCTCTGTGCGATTTACACTTTACACATTGTCCCATGGGAGAGGAGAGGTTTCTGCAAGGAAAATAAAGAGTGAAAAGAAAAAAAAAAAAATTTAACAGGTAGCAAGAAAAAGAAATCTTGAGTTAGTTTAGGTTTTAAAAGTTTTATGATGTTCAGGTTTATAAAGTTCTGTAACGTTCAAATTTATGAGCCTGCTGCTTGTTTTTACTTCTTTTTTACTAACCACCCTTTATTTTTCAGCTGGACCAACTGACGAAAACGCGCTGCAGGACGAGATTACTTCTCTGCAGTACAGGTATGTTTGCCCAGGCATATGAGCTGAGGAGAGGTGTTGGAGTTCATATGCTTTGGCAAACACTTTGTATCAAAAATCTGGCAAAGATGTCTTCCTCCACAACGATCGATTGATCGATGTGAATGGAGAAATCACGTTTGCCAGGACATAGGAGCTGAAGTGGGTATGGATGTTTGGGCGGAGCCCCTATGTCCTGCCAATCGCCAGGCCCCTCTTTTTTTTTTTTTGCATATTTTTTGCCATCGATCGATGCGAATGAAGAAATCTGTGCCGTTCATTTTTTCTTTCAGCCCAGAGGCTGAACGGAAAAAAATCTCATTACCCGTATCCTCCATATAAGGAGAATAGCAGAAACTCCTAATGCTGCCCATACATGTAATGATTGCGGAGACCCTCAAATGCCAGAGCAGTACAAAAACCTCACATGTGACCCCATTTTGGAAAGAAGACACCCCAAGGTATTTGCTGAGGGGCATATTGAGTCCATGAAAGATTGACATTTTTGTCACAAGTTAGCGGAAAGGGAGACTTTGTGAGAAAAAACAAAAAAAATCAAATTTCGCTAACTTGTGCCAAAAACAAAAAAATCTTCTATAAACTCGCCATGCCCCTCACGGAATACCTTGGGGTGTCTTCTTTCTAAAATGGGGTCACATGTGGGGTATTTATACTGCCCTGGCATTTTAGGGGCCCTAAAGCGTGAGAAGAAAAATGCGTAAAAATGCCCTCCTAAAAGATACTCATTGGAATTAGGGCCCATTTGCGCATCTTGGCTGCAAAAAAGTGTTACTCATGTCGTATCGCCGTACTCAGGAGGGCAATGAGTTTTGGGATGTATTTTTTATATATACCCATGCTGGATGAGAGAATTATCTCTGTAAATTGACAACTTTGTATAAAAAAATATTTTTCACACACAGTATAGGTATATGTAAAAATACACCCTAAAACACATTGCCCTACTTCTCCTGAGTATGGCGATACCACATGTGTGCCACTTTTTTGCAGCCAAGATGCGCAAAGGGGCCCTATTTCCATTGAGTAACTTTAGGATTTCACAGGGCATTTTTATGCATTTGGATTCAAAACTACTTCTCACGCTTTATGGGCCCCTAAAATGCCAGGGCAGTATAAATACCGCACAAGTGACCCCATTTTGAAAAGTAGACACCCTCAGGTATTCGTTGATGGGCATAGTAAGTTCATGGAAGTTTTTTTTTTTGTCACAAGTTAGCGGAAAATGAAAAAAAAAAATGATAATAATAATAATCAATTTCCGCTAACTTGTGACAAAAAATAAAAACTTCCATGAACTCACTATGCCCATCAGCGAATACCTTAGGGTGTCTACTTTCTGAAATGGGGCCATTTGGGGGGTATTTCTACTGTCTGGGCATTGTAGTGCCTCAGGAAACATGACAGGTGCTGAGAAAGTCAAAATGCGGAAATTCACTTTTTTGCACCATAGTTTGTAAACGCTATAACTTTTACCCAAACCAATAAATATACACTTATTGGATTTTTTTTCATCAAAGACATGTAGAACAATAAATTTAGAGAAAAATTTATATAGAAATGTAGTTTGTTAAAAAAAAATTGACAACAGAAAGTGAAAAATGTCATTTTTTTGCAAAAATGTATGTCATTTTTGATTAATAGCAAAAAAAGTAAAAATGTCAGCAGCAATGAAATACTACCAAATGAAAGCTCTATTAGTGAGAAGAAAAGGAGGTAAAATTCATTTGGATGGTAAGTTGTATGACGGAGCAATAAACGTTGAACGTTGTGTAGTGCAGAATTGTAAAAAGTGGCCTGGTCATTAAGGGTGTTTAAGCTGATGTGGTTAAGGCACAGTCCCCAGGTTAGTACAGCTACGGCACTGGTTTCCTATGGGTTAAACTGAAAACCAAAGGAATTAAAACAACAAGGATGCATAGGTAGCAAATTAAATGCAGATTGTACATCAGCTTTTTCCAACCGCCTGATCGAAACTAGAGTACCAAACCGAACAAAAAGATTTATCGATATCATCATTTGATGGTGCCTCACAGGGTAAGCACAAATGATGAATCAAATTATAAGAATTAGGCTCTTTTTAAGGGACAACACCCAAAGGTGACAGTTAAAAATTAGCAAATGGCGGAGATGTAAAAGGACCCACAATTCTATCCAAAAAAAGATCCTTGTCTAATTTGTGCTGAACCACACTGGAAAACAGCAAAGATGAAGACAAATTTTCCACCCAGGCACAACCCTCCCCGAGGGGTCCACTGTACGGATACATTAAAATATTACCTGCTCACACAGCAGAAGGTGTTACCAGGTGATTGAATATGGAGGTCCCTGCAGCAACTTTGAGAAGGTAAGTCCTGGGGAAAGTAGGATACTGGCTAGCTTTCCTCTATACCTAGAAGTCATCTCAGCTCTGATCATGTCTATAATAATAAACCGGGGAGTTTCTTTAATAATCTATCAAGTTTTGTATATGAACATAGGCTGGTTGAGGCGCTGTACACTGAATATATGTATATTGTGCAGTAAGTCTGCTGTGTTATGTGCCACTTGTGCAGGGGGTTGGAGAGTTGGGAGACTGTGGGCCAGTCCGAGCCTGTCCATAATGCTACTAAAAAATGCAAAATGTCTGTAACCAGTTCTGAAAAGTCCTGGGGACAGGACGCTTCTTGTCCTTCATAGACTTTTTATTGTGCTTCACCAATTAAATAGTAAACTCCTTAGATAACTGGGAGTAGATACAAAATATCCACAAATTCATTTATCCATATCTTTTCTTTGACAGATATGGACAAATGAAAACCTAGCGGAGAAACATCCCAAGGGAGTGACTCTTTATAACAAGACTCAGACACACCCTTAGCCCTCATCAAAACAGGGAGACAGAGCGAATCCTCACTTTCAGAATACCGCAAGCCCCCAACTTTGCCATGTAACCAAGCATTCAAAACGTTGCCTAAAAAAAGTAACCATAGCCGAGGAGGAGGGCAAAGGAAGCTGAACAAAATCCTGCAAAGAAAAAAGCAATAGAGAAAGGGAGGCAATCACCAGGCCAAGCCATTACGGCACTCACCATCCGATGATGGTGAAGGGTCTCCAGCAGATGAGGAAGCCATTTTCTGAAGCAATGGCCAATCCAACAAGCACACACCACTCTGCAGCTCAACACTGGAGCGGAGCTGCTGATGGGGGCGCTGCAAGGGACACTCTGCCTGAAGGAGGTCCTGCCGCTGGATTCAAGGAAAAGGAGAGTGCCAAGATGGGAGATGGGGATCTGTAAAAGCAGCGCCATCCACAGGCAAAGAGCCTGTAGACACAGGCAGTCAAGGAACAAGGGCAGAACCAAGATCACCAGTCACAGGGTTGCAGGGGAACACAGAAGAGCGGCGCACATCCAGTCCAGCTGCCAATCTCTTCCCACCACTTCAACTTTCAGCAACTCCTGTTTACCTGCCCTCAGCTGGTCCCCAATGTTCAAATATTGCAGTGCTGTACAAATTTTTCTAGTGAACATATCTGATGGACTCCGACTTCTGAGATTGATGAAGAGGAATGAACCCTTATCTCCTTACTTCTCAAAAATAGTATTATCTGTATTACAGTAGAATTACAGTTTTCTTTCGTGATAGCAGAAGTCTGAGGTTTTTCATAGTATGTGAAATGCATACTTGTCTACCAGATACTGAGGATCAATAACTATGACATGGAGACACTGATATATCCGAACAAGTAGCAATTATCTTTAAAATCTTGTATTAAAATGTTTTGCTCCTTCATCAGGTGATCGTCTGCACCTTTAGATGGGCAGATTGTAGGGAACGAGCATTTACAGGAATGTTCATTCCTGATAATCTGCCTGATTATCTGGCCATCTAAATCTACCTTAAAGTAGAATTGATATAACAGTGTGACAACTCTATTGTGCCCTTATAAAGATGCCCACAGAAGAGCATTGCATATATCAGTGTTATGTATGATTCTCTAAGATTGGGTCCTTCAACTCCCCTTTCCTCTCTGGCTACAGTGAATGGTCTGAGTGAGAAAGTCAAGCAAGACTGTTAGAACCAAAGGAAGTTGATTACTTGGAGTGACATTATAAAATTATGTCCAGAAAACCATCCACTTGTTTTTGTATGACAAAAAATAAATGGCTAAAATACTCAGATACTGTATAGGCTATTAATATGTGATAAAATGTCTCAAATCTGGTAATTTCCCTTTAAGAGGCACATACTTCTTAATAAGTTTGTTACATCTGTGCTGTCAATGCTTCAGAAACTGAAATTACACCATCTAGGAGCAGGTATAGATTTCAGATATACATTACATTATAACTGACTTTATGATTTACATCATAATTTACATTGTAAATGTGTCTGGCCGTTTGCCCACATCCTCTTTTGCTAAAATATATAGCTAAAATTAGGCCTGCACAATCTATCGCGAAAGCAATCGCAATCGCAATTAATCGCCATATCGCAATCGCAATTTGCTGACCCAAAAATGCTGCAATTATATTACCGTATTTTTCGCTTTATAAGACACACTTTTCCCCCCCCCAAAAGTGTGTGGGGGGGTGGCAGTGTGTCTTATAAAGCGATGGTTGACTTTCTACGTGACACTGACACTGTATCTCCGGCCGCTATGATGCACAGCACGGCCGGCGATACATCAATTACAGTGCGGGGTGGGAGGAGGGGCTGGTGGAAAGTGTTTTTTTTAATGAACACATGTTCTTATATCTATTTTATTTATCTGTTATGTGCAGCGCTATTAAGAAAATGGCAAGTTTTTTTTTTTTTTTACTTTTGCAGTAATGCAAATATGTATTTTATTTTGAAAAACACTGCGCATTTCAGTTCTTGAGTTCAGCATAACTACATTTCACAATATCAGTCATCTGTGTGTGCTTTTACCTTGAAAATCCAAGCAGATAGACTTCTAGTACAATTCCCTTAAAATATCGCATCGCATATCGTTATCGCAATTTTTAGGGCCCTAATCGCAATCGCACAAAATTCCCATATCGTGCAGCCCTAGCTAAAATATTCTGCAGCACTTTACAATCAGAAGTCCCATATACACAGAAAATTAGACATAGTAACAAACTAATCAACAATGCAAACAAGAGGAGTGAAGGCTCTCCTTGCAAGTGCTCACAAAATCTATGGGGAAAAATGGTGAAACAAAGAGTAAAATATGCAGCTCTAGAAAAATATTAAGAGACCATTCCAGTTTTTACAGCATCTTCAAATGTATGGCAGCTATTTAATTCCAGTGATTGTTGAATCCATCAAACACATCATTCTACTTATTGAGGTGCTGATTAGGTGAGTATGCAATCAAAATCTTATTTAATGAGTAATGGTATAAAAACCACTCCTGGGGTCATCATTATTCTCTTATTATAGAACCAGCTGGATGGCAAAAGCAGCGCTAGTAGTAGCTCAAAAGTACAGTAAGTGTAATCAAAAAATAACTACAGACCATGCCAAAAGAGTTAAAAAGAAAAGTTCTCAGTGAGCAAAAGAAGGGTTTAGTTCCAAATTTACTGGCAGAGGGATAATGTGAGCATCAGGTTGCTTCCATCTTTTACGTTTCAAAAACAGTGGTTCATAACAATAAAGTCAAACAGCAAACATTGGGCACAACAAAGCTACAGACTGGCAGAAATGACTCTCTACTGACCTCATTTAATCTCACTTAAAAATCGTAGGATGACATCAAGTTACCTACAGTACAAGTATAATGGCAAGCAGGAGCTGGGGTGAAATACGGTGTGAGGACGGTTCAAAACAGGCTTCTAGAGGCATGACTGAAGCTATAAAAAATCCCTTCATCAATGAGAAGCAAAGAAAAGCCAGGCTGAAGTTTGCAAAAGACCATAAGGATTGGACTGTAGAGGACTGGAGTAAGTTCATCTTCTCTGATAAGTCCAATTTTCAGCTTTGCACAATATCAGGTTTTGTAATGGTGTGAAATTTGGTGCAGAATAGGTGTAGATGTAGATGTAATGTTTCAGCAAGGCTAGAATTGGGTAGATTTGTCTTTGTGAAGGACACATGAATCAAGCCATTGTGACACAGTAAAAGGTTTGGTTTGGAGGGGAAGGTATTTTCCTCCCAGCATGTGCTGCTGGACTACTTGACAGCCAGGTGAGGTCAAGCACCGGACTTTATCTTAGGTGCTGGTCCGGGCTTTGCCGACACATGGCTGTCTTTAAATCCAGCTGGACGGCAGTAGGAGGGGAACCTGTGTTTAGATGTGTGCTTGCGACTGGTTTGGGGAAAAAAGATCGCCTAATGCCTGGATTTGGACTCTGTATGGGAAAAACTGCAGCATGGTGTTAATGAACACCTGAAATTTGTCAACTAAGGTGAAGTTGATTACTGAACTGTTAATCATTAATACCAGCTTGTGTAAATAAACACTGCAGTTGGGTCAAGTTTTGTTTTTGGTGCCTCTGTTCTGCGAGCGCTTACCCTGCCTACCAGAGCAAATCCCCACAATTGTTGGTTCGGAGCGGGCATACGCAGTGAAGCAGACGCAAAACAAGAATTTAGTTTTTCATTTTTTTCTGGGCACTGTTGTATGTCCTGGATTAAGCCAGCTAAATTGCAGCCAGTGTGACAGGACAAGTTGGAGGCTATAGTGAAAGCCCTCGTGGAGGATAATCAGCAACAGCAGGAGACTAACCGGCAACTGCTAGAGGCTAATCAGCGTCAGCAAGAAACGAACCAGCGCTGCTGCAACACGTGATGGCCTTAAAGAAGACAGGAGTATCTCAGGTAGTCCACGATGTCTGGAAAGCAGCCCACACCACAATTCCCAAAATGGCTCCAACAGATGACGCCGAGACCTACCTGTGAGTTTTCGAGAAGGTGACCAAGCGGGAGGGTCTTCCCCGAGACCAGTGGGCTGATGTTATTGCTCCGTTCCTGACATCCGGACCCCAACAGGTTTACTTTGATTTGTTGGCCAAGCAAGCGGTGGACTACAACAAAGTCAAGGGTGAGATCCTAACACAAAACATAAGAATCAAACTGACCCATGCGCTTTTATGCAAACCTCTGACAAATTATAAAAAAGCCTTCATTTATGCCTTTTGGTGACAGTGAATCCAAGCGGAAGATCCATTTGGTTTCTTCTTGCTGGAGCTTGCGGTCCAAATTGCCCAATCTGGGGGCGGATTTTAATCTTTGGATTCCCCATATCTTTAGGCCGCTGGTTTGGCCTTTATGAAATCTCTCAATATGCCTTGAGAGGGGAGTATACTCATTTGTGTTTAAGGTACTCAGATGTTTAGATATCCTCCATCTCAATTCTTGAACTGTTACCAATATACAGTTTATTGCACTCGCATTGTATAGCATAGACCACTGTCCACTGGATTCACTGTCACCAAAAGGCATAAATGAAGGCTTTACTTTTGCCTCCTTCCTGTAGATATAGGACGAAGATACGGCGCAAGTAACGTAATAATTATAGGACTGTATAATCATATATATTGGGGAACCATGGAAGTAAGTTAGGGGAGCTATGACGGCTAATTTATCTGGGTACCTGCATATCTAGAGATATAAAAAATGAGAGACCCGATCCTGCGGGTCATGCCTGCCATATATGACGAACTCGGAGTGATCGCAATATTCTCTACCTTTCAAGTACATAAACAGGCGCAACGACATGTCTGTGAAATCCTCTCCCAGGATCTAAGTGTAATGACATGCACAATAGAACTCTACAATTATAGAGAAATTTTCTAAGTATCGTGACATGCGCAATGGAGCCCGGACAATACTAAGATTTTTCTAAGTTCTGGATCATGCGCTAGAACATTACGTCTGAATGCAGTGACATGCGCACCAGTACTGTGAGTCAGACAAAAATTTCAAAGTACTGTGACATGCGCAGTAAGATATGGACAGCATTTGGACTTTCGTCTAAGTCCCAAGTCATGCGCTGAAACATGACGTCATCATAGGTGGACCGGACCCCTGATTGGTACGTCATGAGAGACATAATTATGGTGATTCAACTATAGGAGGATAGCGCTGTCATGGAAGGGCGAAATATACTATTGGCTAAACATAGGCATTGACCCACACCGAGGCTTTAAAGGCTGCTCCCCGCCCACTTTCCTCCAGCTTGCAAAACATCCCCTGAAGACGCCAACCATGGCAAAACATGTTGGGATGCAGGGACGAAAAAAGATTTTAGTTCAGTGACAGACAGTTGAGGGACCCATCATGGGAAATTACTAGCTAGCTTACAGATAGAGCAGCGGTTTACTAATGTTCTGTAGAAAGAGATAAGAGTAATCCCGACACTTGATGAGAGACACGCTCATTATTAGCACGCAACTATTACAAACCCTCACTGAATGTCCTGAGGAGTTTTAATCACATACGTTTCCCCAGCACATCTTTCAATTTTTAATGGATGAAATAAAAAGTGATTTTACAATTTGTAAAAGCGCATGGGTCAGTTTGACTCTTATGTTTTATGTTCAGTTAAAGCGCGCAACCCTCTGAGGGGTTAAATACATTTAAATGAAGGGTGAGATCCTGGCGCAACTGGGCGTGAATGTGTTGGTTCGGGCCCAGCGGGTGCATCAGTGGAAATTTGACCCGGCTAAGCCTGCGAAATTATATTACTATCACTTGGTGCACCTGTTGCAGAAATGGTTACAGCCCGAGGTACTGAATCTTACTGCCATGCTGGATCGTGTTGTGGCTGACAAGTTCTGGAGGGTGTTTCCACAACCCCTCCAGTGCTGGGTTGGCTAGGCATCCCCTGCTAGGGCCCTGGAGATGATGGACCTGGTAGAGAGGTATGGGGCTAGCCCTTTTAGTATCTGGCCCCGATGATCTGCTGACAGTGTCAGTAGCCCGGCCATGTAAGGGCCGACTGTCCCCACCTGGTTGAGCCCATGGACACAAACTTTGGGTACTTACAGTCACTGTATGACAGAAGGCTCTGTGCATCAGACACTCCAGAGACTCTTGATAACAAACAATTGTGTCAGGTGAAAGAAGGAGTCACTCCCGCGGTGGCTCTGCTAGACTCAGGGAGTCTGGTGACCGTTGTAAGGGCTACTCTAGTGCGACCCACGGAGTTTACTGGCTAGAAAGTCTGTGTATTCAGCATACATGGAGATTTAAAAAAAACTACCCCACCGCTCTGGTGTCCCTAAACACGCGTGCCAGCAGGCGGATCCATGAGGTGGCAGTGACCATGAGCCTGCACTATGAGTTGATACTAGGAAGAGACTTTCCATTGTTCCCAGCCCTGTGGCCAGCCATTATACCTACTGATCTCTGAGAGATAGAGAAAGCTCCAGTGGAGAGGCCTGCCTCAGTCGGAGTGCTAGAACACAGGGAACCCAAGGCAGAGCGGCCCCAGGTCCAGTTAAAGCAGTACCGGGTGCCTGTGGCTCGGCGACAAACAATCTCGGAGAAGGCACGATACTTAGGGTATGCCATTGGACTCGGAGTCATCAAACCCCAGATAAATAAGAGAGTGGGGATACGGAATTGGCCACGGCCTGTCACCACCTGGACAAAAAGGGGAAGACCCAGGTCACCAGATGGTTCTGGTCTCTACAGAACTTCAAGTTCACGGTGGAACATAGAACAGGCCGGTTACAGGGAAATGCAGATGCCCTCTCCCGGGTGCACTGTTTGGCGAGTGTTCACCCCCTCAAGGTTGAACAAAGGGGCGTTATGTGACACAGTAAAAGGTTTTGTCTGGAGCGGAGGGTATTTTTCTCCCAGAATATGCGGGTGGGCTAATTGATAGCCAGGTGAGGTCAAGCATCGGACTGGATCTTAGGTGCCGGTCCAGGCTTTGCAGACACTTAGCTGTCTTAAAAGCCAGCTGGACGGCAGCATGAGGGGAACCTATGCTTAGATGTGTACTTGCGACTAGTTTGGGGAAAACAGCCTGGATTTGGACTCTGTATGGGAAAAACTGCAGTATGGTGTGAATGAAAGGAAAAATACTCCCCATATACTAGGGGAAGGTTGCAGGTACACAAGAAAATGGATATTAGCTACGGCACGCAGTGGCTGTCCCTGGTATGGTGACCCTCACTAAGGCTCAGCCCGAGGGCACCCCCTGATGGTAGGAGCCTCTCGTCCTCGTGCCTGCCCTTACTTACCCTGCAGCCGTCCCTCGTCAAATCACTGCGTAATACCAACAAGAACTCGTACCTAAATCATCGATGTGTGGCACGATCTGTCAGGTCACGCTACTCTTGATCATGATATTCAAGAGTACAAAAAAGTTGCATGTATACAAGGGTCATCAAAAGTAACCCAGAAAGAAGCCCCGACGCGTTTCCTTCAAACATATCACTTAGGGTTCATCAGGGGGCACATACATAACGAGATACACCTGTGCGACATACAATTTAAGATCATCATGCGGGGATCCAGTGGAAAAAAGTCACTTTGTAGGAACCTAGGTGATGGAAAAAAATCAAGATAAAAAACAAAGTCATACCTCTACACCCTAAAAGCATCAAAAGGGCAGGCGGAAGAGAAGATAAGCTTACCCGCATCTGGACCACAGAGGAGACAGTGCCTTGGTCGCATCCAGGGGTGAGGCGTCTGATGTTGCACCTACCCCCGGTATGCGTCCATCGGATTTAAATAGTCAAAGGCACGCCCCTCAGGTCTGGTGCGCCAATCGGATTGTATCAATTCCACGTGTTACCGGCAAATAGACAGGATGTGCGCGTCATTTCCGTCATCTGGAGCGCACGTATCACTTCCGGGGCGGCACCATCGCACGTCACATCCTGCACTTTTCATGACGCGAGTCTCAGATGCCCGCGCAGGCGCACCATGGCCAGTGAAGCGCACAGCGCGAATGGCGGAAATATCAGCCGCCATCTCTACATCAATGTACTAACAGTCAAAGTCCTCACCGGGTTCCCCTTACCACGCGCATGCGCCCTATCAGGTCCTCATGGTCTACCCCACCTACCATGAATCCTGGGGAGGGGAAACGGTAAGTTGTCAATCACTGAGAGACCGGTGGCCGTCTATCTGGAACAAAAATTATGAACATATAACCAAAGAGATATAGAGATGAGAAAAATGAAGGGCCAATTTACTGGCACATATAGACCCATTTTTTTTCTTTCAGATAGGGTTATACACATTGGTTCAGATGTGGATAGACATTAGAACCATAACCTTCTCGCTGTATTAATTAATACACCTAGTAATTGCTAAGGTCCCCATAAGGTATTTTAAACCACTGGTAAAGATACCAAACGGTGTCACCATTAGAGCATTGTCAAAACAAAAGGTCATAAGCAGATAAAGATAGGAGGGGAAGGAAGGGGATAGATAGGGACCCTCCAACCCCCCCGTATGTCATATACTAGAAAAACAGGGGCTACTTAGTAATCCCTAGGCCAAACTCTCCAACAACCCTAAATGTCAAAAAATTGTCTCATACTAAGGATCGTTAGAACTGAGAAGACAAACCCTGCGTCACAGAAAACACTGATACTCAATACGTTCATTCAGGCCGAGAGGGGACTGAGATCTTAAATTAAAAATCCAGGCTGCTTCTCTCTGTAGTATCTTACGGTCCCAGTTACCCCCCCGGTGATGAAGGGACCACCTCCAGGACAGAAAAAGACAGGCACATCGGATTGCCCTGGTGCACAGTTTTAACATGTTGAGCGATAGGTGTCGGTTTCCTTTTGATAACATCATTGATGTGCTCACCGATCCTAACTCTCAATTCCCTCTTTGTTTTGCCCACATAATCATAATCATGTGCACTGGCAAATGTACACCACCCACCTAGTGCGGCAATTGATAAACTCCCTAATTTGAATTTTTTGTCCTGTTACTGATGTCTGAATTTCCTTGGAGTTTTTTATGTACCTACAGGCCTTACATTTGTCGCATTTGAACATGCCTCTTGGTTGGCAATCGAGCCATGTACCAGTTTTTTTCTGGGGTGTGTACATACTCCTTACAAGACGGTCCCTGAGGCTTCTGCCTTTTCGATAGGTGATACTGGGATAGTTTTTTATCACCTTATCCAGGTCTTGATCTAACCGCAGAATGTCCCAGTATTTATTCAAGATTTGTCTAACCTCCTGATGACCATCATCGAAGGTAGAAATCAGCCTGATTTCATGATTCCTTCCCTTTCCTCCCGTGCCTTGGGTATCAGTAACTGAGTACGCTCCATAGAAGCTGATAATTTATAGGCTTCTCCCAAAAATTTTTGGGGATACCCACGGTTGCGTAGCCTCCTTTGCAATTTCCTCGCCTCTGTTTGGAATTCCGCCATATTAGAGCAATTACGCCGGATGCGTAGATATTGGCTTTTAGGGATACTCCTTTTTTGCATGTATGGGTGGAAGCTATCCCATGATAGAATCGAATTAGTTGCTGTTTATTTTCTATGAAGGGTGGTACAAATCCTATCTCCCCGTTTAAATACCTTAACATCGAGGAAAGTGATTTGTTCACTCTCCAGTTCATACGTAAATCTAAGACCCAAACTGTTCTCATTAAGTTCCCTCACTAGTTGTGTGAACTCGTCTCTCGTACCACCCCAGATCACAAATACATCATCGATGTACCTGGTCCAAAAAAGATCTTTTCACTCCACCAGGTACTGTGATCTGGGAATACCACAGTGTCCTCCCACCAGCCCAGGAGGAGATTTGCATACGATGGGGCACACGGACTCCCCATCGCTGTCCCCCTGAGCTGGTGGTAGGGCCTGGAGTTGAAAACGAAAACATTGTGGGTCAGTATGAACCGGAGTAGGGACAGTACAAACCCATTATGTGTCGAGATATGGGTCCCCCGTGTTCTCAGGAAGTAGGCTACAGCGGTTAAGCCTATCTCGTGCGGGATATTGCTATAAAGAGACTCAACGTCGATGCTGGCTAACCAGCATAAAGGTTGAAGGTAAGGGTGTCAATTTTTCGGAGGAAATCCATGGAGTCGCGTGTGTATAATGGTAATGAAGTCACGAATCCACGCAAAATGTGGTCCACGTATGTGCCACTATTTTGTGTGAGGGAATCAACCCCTGATATAATAGGTCGTCCCCACAACGGAGTTAACCCTTTGTGGATTTTTGGCAAAGCATAGAATGTTGCCATTCTTGGGTATGAGGGTAGCATAAAACGATACTCGGCCAGGTTGATAACCTTTTTCTGTAATCCCTCCTCCAAAATTGTTTCCAATTCTTTGGAGAATGTCATGGTGGGATCAGCGTCCAAACGGCCATACCACTCCTTGTTGTCCAGAATGTCATGGCACATTTTTGTATATTGCCCATGTTCCATTACCACGAGATTCCCGCCCTTGTCAGAGGGTTTGATGATAATCGAATCATCTACCTCAAGGGTCTTAAGGGCCATAAATTCATCTCGGCTCATGTTGTGTCGAGGAGCACGGGAAATATTCAAATTCTCCAATTCTCTAGTTACCAATGTGAGGAAGATGTCGATATGTTCATAATTATGGGGTGGGGGCATCCTTCTGCTCCTACAGCGGAGTTCAGTGAATGGACCTTCTCCCACGCCCCTTGATCCCTCCTCCCACAGTCCCATTAGTAATTCAAGATCGGGAATATCGCTCTCCTCAATCCCCAATGCCCCTCGGGTATCCTTATCTGTGTTCTTCATGTATTTGTGCCATTTCAATTTCCTACAAAAAAGATTTATGTCTTTAACCCAGTTAAAAGGGATGAAATTCGTCCTTGGTATGAATGATAGCCCCTTCTTAAGGACACACACTTCTATACTGGACAGGACCCTCGAAGTTAGATTTATAATTTGTGTTTCGTCTTCCGATGCTATTGTTCCCCTCCTCTGTTCCTCAGAGGGTATGGAGGTTTGCCCTGTCCTAAAAAACTGGTAGATGGGGGGAAGTTGGAATTGGGAGGTTTTGTCATCAGGGATGATGGTCGAGAGGGTGAGGAGGAGGAGGGTGAGGTAACACCTCCCACCCCCCTCCGCCTCGATGCTGTCCCCTGCCTCCCCGTTGCCATCTCCTATATCCGTATCTCCTGTTATTCCTCCCGTTCCCCTCCCCTTGTGGGGCCTCCTGTAATTCAGACTCCGACGCGTGCCGTAGCTAATATCCATTTTCTTGTGTACCTGCAACCTTCCCCTAGTATATGGGGAGTATTTTTCCTCCTGACATTGGGGGTAGTTTTTAAGAGAGTTCTAATAAAAGTTATTTTTTAGGAGTGGCTTTCATATATATAATTTTTATGGTTGTGTCCCGTAGAAAGCATACCCACCAATATCTCAAGCAAATTTTTCCTTTTTTTGTTAATGGTGTGAATGAAAACCTGGACTTTGTTAACTAAGGTGAAGTTGATTGCTGAACTGTTAACCGTTAATACCTGCTTGTGTGAATAAACACTGCAGTTGGATCAAGTTTTGATTTTGGTGCCTCTGTTCTGCGACCACTTACCCTGCCTACCAGAGCGAATCCCCACACCATGTACAAAGTTATCCTGGAAGAAAACTTACTTTTTTCAGCTCTGACGAAGTTCCCCAACTCTGATGATTGATTTTATTTCAGCAGGACAATGCCCCATGTCACACAGTTAGTCAATCAAGGTGTGGATGATGATCCACCAGATCAAGATCCTGTCATGGAGAGCTCAATCTCTAGACCTGAACCCCATTGAAAACCTCTGGAATGTGATTAAGAGAAAGATGGATAGTCTCAAGCCATCAAACAAAGTTGAGCTGCTTGAATTTACTGTAAGTGCCACGAGTGGCATAAGGTTACTCTACAGCAATGTGAAAGAGTAGTGGAAGGCATGTCAAGACATGTAAAAGCTGTCAATAAAAATCAGGGTTATTCCCTCAAAATATTAATTTCTGAACTCCAACTAAGTTGAATTATTAGTGCTATATTAATTAAAAATAAATATTAACTTGTTTTCTAAGTATTATTTGAGGTCTGACTTAACTGTTTTGTTATTTTGACCAGCTGTACTTTTTAAAAAACAAAAGATGCCCTAAAATGCAAAAATTTTTATATGGAATTTGGGAGAAATGTTGTTAGTTTTATAGAATTAAAAAAATCCTCATTTTAGTGAAACTCATAAATTGTATAACTAGAGAAACAGCAGAAACCCAGCAGCTATGGTTCTTGCTTTACTCTGGCATAAGTGCAATCTTTAAAGACCTGTCATACTCTATACATATTTGGGGGATGTCAAGAAGGGGTTAATGTGTTGGACATTGACTTACATTGTATCTACTGTGCTTATAGGTGGGTTGGGACCAACAGTTTTTTGACTTCAAGAACAAGAACTAATTTTCAAACTTTTTCTCTGGGACACAGTCTGTAAGGGTGGATTTACACACAGCATCATTTTACACCACAGACAATTTGCATCTCTTGAGTCCAAGTAAGCCAACTACTTACTACTTAATTGTGTAGAGTCATAGCCTATCGCTGCACCACATTTATCATCCAGGCTGAGCCACTGTGATACATTTGGTCTAAGTCTAGATAGTCTGGGTAAATTTATGTCATTTATAAGATTAATAAATCTGTATCACAGTCGTTTTGACTACGGATATCTTCCCCGCCTCCCTCCCAACTTTCCCATACACATACATGTTTGTTTGGCTGAGCATGTATGTATTTTCAATAGGGAGAGAGCTGGCTTTCAGGCACCTCTGGCGGTGGCTTATCTCCTGAGAGAAGAAAGAATCAAATTCCGTTCACTTGATCCTTCTCTTACCCATCAGATCTGTCGGGGAGCGTCAGGAGCTCTCCATGCATGTAAGACTGTTGGTCAAACTGGCTGACAATACACTAATGTGTATACATACCTTTAATTGAGCTGTAAATTGAACTTGGAGAAGAACTTGAAGTCACTGAAAAGACAGCAGCAATAAAAAAAAAGACATCTTTAATAATATCAATGACCTGTGGTGGTAGATAAAATTAGATTAGCCTTGAGATCACTGGTCGAAAAGAAACAACTGGAACTGATGGTGTCACAATAGCTGCTGAAGGAATCAACCAAAGAGTTTTTTTTACTACTGAGGTCACAAAACCGACTGACAACAAACCTTAAAACTGCACAGCGATCAACAAATGGGAAGAACTGTAAATGATAACACAAAAGAAACACAACCTAAAGGAATATATAAACTATCAAACGATTCACCTTGTGTAAAATGGCATTACAATCATGCTACAGATCATTTAATGCAGAGAAGAGATTTACATTATTAGAGAATTGTCAGCTGTTCACGCTGTATACAGAGAAGCCAGAAGAACAAAAGAGATTACTGCTGGAAAATTTAAAAGGCAAGAAGAAAGTCAACATGTGCTTCTTTGAGTGCAGCAACGCTTTCAACTTTGTCGACCATGTAAAATTATGCTGTGTCCTGAGGAAATTATCAGCAAGTCCCAGTCATGAAAAACGATGGAAAGGAAGTTCTTCTGATTCTAATTCAACTTGAGAGAAGCAGAACTGAAGGAACCTTATCAGGGATCTAAGATTAGTGGAAGAAAGATCAACAACCTTTGATATGCTGATGATCATATGCATTCGGAAAGTCTTCAGACTCTTTCACTTTTTTTTACATTTTGTTATGTTGCAACTGTGTGCTAAAAAACCCTCAAGTTTTTCCCATTATTCTGCACTCAATACCCCAAAATGACATACTGTAATAAGTGAAAACAGAAAAACTAAAATATAGCATTGACAAAAATATTCACACCCTTTATTCAGTACTTAGCACTTTAAGCACCTTTGGCAGTGATTAAAGCCTCTAGTCTTTTTGGATATGATGCCACAATGTTTACATATCTAAAATTGGGTATTTTTTTCCATTCTAATCTGCAGACCTTCTGAAGCTCTGTCAAGTTTGAAGGGAGCAGATGGTGGACAGCTATATTTCAAGTCTCTCCAGAGATGTTCAATTGGGTTAAAGTCAAGGGTTCTGGCTGGGCCACTCCAGGATATTCACAGAATTCTCCCTAAGCCACTCCTGTATTGTTTTGGCTGTGTGCTTAGCATCATTGTCTTGTTGGAAGGTAAACCTTTGGCCAATCTGAGGTCCAGAGCACTCTGGATCAGGCTTTCATTGAGAAAATCTCTATACTTTTCTTGATTCAGCTTTCCCTCAGCCCTCACCAGTCTCCCTGTCCCAGATGCTGAAAAACACCCCAACAGCACAATCCTGCCGCTACCATGCTTCACTGTAGCGATGGTATTAGGCAGGTAATGAGCAGTGCCTGGTTTCCTCCAGACATTATGCCTAGAATTGAGGCCAAAAAGTTTAATCTTGGTTTCATAAGACCAAATAATAGTCTGAGAGTTCTTTTAAGTGTTTTTTTGCAAACTCTTGGTGGGCTTCCATATGTCTATTCTGCTGAGAGGCCTCTTTCTGGCAACTGTGCCATAAAGTCCCTAGCAGCTGTTTCCACCACTAACGAGCAAGCGATTGACCAGAAGGAATGCTTCCTTCCCAACAATCGCCTGCAAGATCTTTTAATGTACTACAGCCTTAAGGCTGGAGAAAAGTGGCGGAAGCTAATAGAGATAAGAGGCTATGTGAAGGGAAAGAGGAGGAAAGAGCCAAGAAACCCAGGTAGAAGCATAATTCTTTAACTAGATGTATCACAACTAGAAATGAGCGAACCTTTTAAGATTTGGTTAGTTTCGACAAAGTTTTCAAAACTTTTATTAGGAGGACTCAAATTGACTCTACCTGAACCAATGTTGCTCCAATTGCCCAGAAAACTGTTATATAACACACTCTAGTCTCCAATGACTCCAAAATGTTTAGGAAAAATTTTTATCTCCTTTTGTTAGTTTTTTTTTAAATTTTGCATTTTCTCTTCCCCCTGCCTCCTCCCAAAGTTCATAGCAATAGCAGGCAATAATAGCAAAGAATGTCAGAGTGACGCTGACATATAATATATAGCAACGGGTAAACACATGGTTGACGGCATTAACATTTAATGTGTTTAACAATGCCCTACTTTGTTGCATGTGCTATGCTTTTTTACATGTTTATTCCAAAACTTCCAAAAATTGTCCCTTCTCTGGGCAAATTGTGTTTAAACACACATGGGCCCTGATTTATCATACTTTCGCTCCAGAATTCTGGCATAAAAAGTCACAAAATAGGGCTTTTGCGACTTTTTACACTCACTTGCGCAAAACTTTGCGACTTTTTGTATGTGTACACCACTCACTCCAGTTTTGTAATATGGGTGTGGTTAGCTATGTTAATGAGTTTCACTCCAGATGTTTCATTTTTTTTAAAGTCGCAAATAAGCCGCAATCTCACTCCAGGAGGATGGTGGAGAAGGAAAACTGGAGTATCTTCACTAGACAGAAGTGTTAGGTTTAAGGACAAGCCACATTTATAAAAAAAAAATATGCACCATTTGATAAATGCGGCAAAAAGTACTCCAACACAGACTGAAGCAAAACTGACTTCAAATATTCCCCTAATTATGTTCCCCCCATGGTGTGCGAAAAAACAGTGGTTTGTTTGGGGTACCAAGCGTCCAAAAACTATGCCTTAGCTGGAGCAGAATGCCTGGCCATGTGAGAGGAGGATATGCAAATGAGCTCTTAACAAGCTCTGGCTCTAATGCTACCAGATGTAAGGTAGCTATCCTATAAGTCAATGTTCAAGCTTGTGAAAAGCCTTGAGACATCACTTGCATAATAATTAAGCCAGCATTTTATCTGCAGACAGCTGTTTTGAGGTGATTGCCCCTCATCAGTGCAGAGCAGAGAGTACTGGCTTAACTGGCTGAGTCCTAGGTCAGGATTTGTGGAATACAATATCTACTCATGACAAGTGTCTTAACTGACCATATCAAATTTACAAGAGTTACTTGTCAGAAGGACCAGTGGCTCGTTGGGACAAAGTCTTCAAAAATTTCACATTACCAGGCCAGAATGCTTGCCAGTATTTATACACTGTAAGAGGGCGCAAGGTGCCGTCATGGACGGAAGATACGTGTCACCGAGGTTCCTGGCCTCGGTGAGGTGAGAGCCGGGTTTTATGTGTCAGCAGCAGCTAGTGCTGCTTGACATTGATAGTTAGTTTGGCTGCAAAGCCAATCCGGGCCGGCTCTTACTGGGAGTAGGCAAAGAGTTGGGTGGGTGCCTACTCCCCACGGTCCAGGCCGGACTTTGCGGGGCTTTTTAAAGGCAGCCACATCAGCAGGTGTGGCTGTGATTATCCTGGAGCTGCTGCTAGTGTTGTGTTGCTCTCTGGGCTGGAAGGATGAGCCCAGCAAGGAGTCGTGCAGTCGTCCTGGAAGCCTGAAGGTGGATTATCCTGCGGCTGGGCCGACCGCCAGGTGCGAACGCGCACCTAAACATCTCACAGGTGATTGAACCTGGTTTTGGACTCTTTGGTTTTGCTTTTTTGTGTTTGCTGAGTGTGAATTAACACCAAGAGACTGTTTATCGCTTATTGTGTGCAAGTGTGAATAAAACACTGTTTATTGCACTTTCTGGACTTCTTGTTTTGCCTCTGTACTGCACCCGCACTGCTATCTACCAGAGCGACTCCCCACATTTGGTGGAGGATGCGGGCATGCGCAGTGAGGCTGGCGTAAACGCCGAAGTTTTTCCAAAGTGAATGTCATATGTCAAGCCGGCAAGGTTGCAACACGTGAACTCTGACAAGATGGAGGCAGTTGTAAAGGCCTCGTGGAGGCCAATTTACAGCAGCGGGAGGCCAACAAGCAGCAGCAGGAGACAAACCAGCTGCTGTTGCAACATGTAATGGCTTTGCAAGCGACTGGAGCCTCTCACCGTGCCCATGATGCCCGGAAAGCGGTCCGTGCAGCAATTCCCAAGATGACCCCGAGGATGATGCCGAGACCTACCTGGCAGTCTTCGAAAAAGTGGCCGTGAGGGAGAAGCTGCCCCGTGACCAGTGGGCTGAGGTGGTCGCTCCGCTCCTGGCTTCCGGACCCCAGCAGGTGTTTTTCGACTTGTCGGACGCACCAAGCGGCCGATTATGACACTGTGAAAGGAGAGATCCTAGCCAGACTGGGGGTGAACGTGCTGGTCCGCGCTCAAAGAGTCCACCAGTGGGACTTTAAAACGACTGAACCTGCTAGGCCGCAGTACTACGATCTGCTGCACAGGCTGCAAAAGTGGCTGCAGCCTGATCTACTAAGTCCCACTGCCATGCTGGATCGACTGTTGGCGGACATCTTTGGAGGGCCCTGCCTTATCCCCTCCAGCACTGGGTCGGCCAGGCGTCTCCGGTAAGTGCCCTGGAGATGGTCGACCTGGTAGAGCTGCTACGAGGCCACCAGAAACCTGCAGGGGAGTCTTGCTGGGAAGGGGCCAGTCAAACCCCGGAGGCCTCCACCCCAGTTCCGACGACCGCGACAGAGAGACCTGCACGGAATGTATCCCCTGCGGATCCGCCTCCCGTGGTATGCTGGAGGTGTCAGGAGCCAGGCCACATCAGGGCCGACTGTCCGCATCAGGGTGAGCCGATGGATGTGAACTACGGGTATCGCCACTCCCTGTATGCACGGAAGCTGTGTGCAACTGGCACCCGTGAGGGGCAGGACAATAACCACCTGTGTCAGGTAGAGGTGGGAGATTCTCTGGCGGTGGCCCTGCTGGACTCCGGGAGTTTAGTCTCCTGGTAAGAGCTGCCCTAATACGGCCTGCGGAGTATACCGGCCGTAAAGTCGGGGTCCTATGCATCCACGGAGACTTAAAAGACTACCCCACTGCATTAGTGACTTTGTCCACAGCTGCTGGTAAGTGGACCCACGAGGTGGCTGTCGCTACCAAACTCCCACATGAACTGATACTTGGGAGGGACTTCCTCGGTTTCCCGGCGCTGTGGCCGGCTATAAAGGTGTCTGATGGGCCCGAGACAGGGGTAACCCTAGTAGAGTGGCCTGATACCACTGGAAGGCCAGAACCCTGGGAGCCCGAATCTGAAGGGCCAGCGGTAGGGGTGACCACTGCTCCAGCGGTAGAGGGGGAGACAACCCCACTGAGTGTAATGGTGGGAGACACGGAGGACTTGCCCCCGGGACCTGAGTTGGCAGACCTCAATGTCTCCGGGGAAAATTTTGGGACCGCACAACACCGGGACCAAACCCTAACCAGGGCCTGGGAAAGTGTTGTAATGATTGACGGTAAACCCCAGAAACCTGGGGCTGAATTAATGTTTCCACGATTTATTATTCTTCAGGATATGTTGTATCGGGTGAACCAAATCCGAGGTGAGCCAGTTGAACAGTTGGTGGTGCCCACCGCATATCGCAAGCTTGTTATGGAGCTTGCCCACCAACATGTTCTTGGGGGACACATGGGGTGGCAGAAAACGCAGGACCGCGTACTACAGCGATTTTACTGGCCTGGTTTGTTTAAGGAAGTAGAGGAGTTCTGTAAGTCCTGTCCGACCTGTCAGGTAAATAGCCCCCAGCCACATTACAGAAGTCCCCTGGTCCCTCTCCCAATAATTGAGGTCCCATTCGAGCGTATTGCCATGGATCTGGTCGGACCTGCATCGAAGTCTGCTAGGGGTCACCAACATATCCTGGTGATTCTGGACTATGCTACTCGATATCCAGAGGCGGTGCCTCTTCGACACACATCGGCTAGGCTCATAGCAAAGGAGTTAATGGAGATGTTTACCCGGGTGGGCCTACCTAAGGAGGTTCTGACGGACCAAGGGACCCCTTTTATGTCTAAGATTATGAGGGAATTATGTAAACTGTTGCATATAAAGCAATTATGGACGTCCGTTTACCATCCGCAAACGGACGGCCTTGTGGAAAGATTTAACCAAACTTTAAAAAATATGCTAAAAAGGGTGGTGTCCCGAGATGGGAAGGACTGGGATCTGCTTCTGCCCTATCTCATGTTTGCAGTGCGAGAAGTGCCCCAGGCCTCTACTGGGTTCTCACCCTTCGAACTGCTTTATGGCAGACGCCCACGGGGCCTGTTGGACATCGCTAAGGAAGCGTGGGAACAACAGCCCGTCCCCACAAAAGCGTAATTGAATATGTTACCCAGATGCAGGAACGTATGGAGAGGGTGTTACCGCTGGTCCGGGAGCATATGGAGGCAGCACAACAGGCCCAAAGTAGAGTCTATAATCGTCAGGCTCGGGTACGAGACTTTAATCCCGGAGACCGAGTTTTAGTTCTGGTACCCACCCTTGACAGCAAATTTCTAGCTAGGTGGCAGGGGCCCTATGAAGTGCTCGAGAAAGTGGGGGAAGTAAATTACAAGGTGCACCAGCCAGGGCGGCGGAAGCCGGAGCAGGTGTATCATGTGAATTTGCTGAAGCCATGGAAGGATAGGAACTCGTCCAGCGATGACAGTCCCCGGCCAGGGCTTCTAGGTGAGAAGGATCCAGCCCCTTACCTCGAAGTCCGGGAAGCAGCAGCCACCGTAAAATTTCAGATAGCCTATCCTCCAAACAGGTCCAGGAAGTTAAGGAGTTCATTAGTCGGAACACGGATGTGTTCTCGACCTCCCTGGGCGCACATCCCTAATCCAGCATGACATTATCACTGAGCCTCAGGCCAAAGTCCGGTTAAAGCCGTATCGGGTACCCGAGGCTCGGCGACAAGCCATTGTGAAGGAAGTGCAGCTGATGCTCCAGTTAGGTGTCATCGAGGAGTCAAAAAGTGATTGGGCCAGTCCGATAGTCTTAATACCTAAGCCGGACGGGACATTGAGGTTCTGTAACGATTTCCGCAAGCTGAATGAGGTGTCCAAGTTTGACGCATATCCCATGCCGAGGGTGGATGAGCTCATTGAAAAATTGGGCCAAGCCAGGTATTTTTCTGTCTTGGACCTCACTAAAGGGTACTGGCAGGTACCCTTAACGGAGGCTGCCAAGGAAAAACTGCTTTTATCACACCGGAGGGGTTGTATCAGTACAAGGTATTACCCTTTGGTCTACATGGCGCCCGCCACGCTTCAAAGGCTTATGGATATTGTGCTTCGTCCACATCGACGGTACGCCTCAGCGTATCTGGATGATATCATTATCCATAGCACCGACTGGGAGAGTCACCTCACCGAAGGTACAGGCCGTAGTGGACTCCCTTAGGAAAGCTGGCTTAACTGCTAACCCAAAAAGTGTGTGATAGGGTTAGAAGAGACCAAATACCTAGGGTATGTCATTGGGCGGGGGTGGTCAAACCTCAGGTAAACAAAATTGAGGCAATTAAGAATTGGCCCCGACCTGTCACTACGCGGCAAGTAAAATCATTCCTGGGCATGGTGGGATACTACATGAGGTTTATTCCCAACTTCGCTACAATTGCTGCTCCATTGACAAGCCTTTTAAAGGGACGCAGGTCAGTGTCGATCCAGTGGAATGAGCAGGCGGATAAGGCTTTCTCTGCTCTGAAGTCGGCCCTGTGTGGGTCCCCGGTTTTGGTGACGCCCGACTTCAAGAGAGAGTTTGTGGTACAGACCGATGCCTCTGAAGTGGGCCTCGGGCTGTACTCTCAGGAAATCAATGGGGAGGAGCATCCCGTGGTTTTCCTGAGTCGCAAACTCACCCCAGCCGAAACCAGGTACAGTATAGTGGAGAGAGAGTGCCTGGCCATCAAGTGGGCACTAGAGTCTCTCCGCTATTATCTGCTAGGGAGAAAGTTCCGTCTGGTGACCGACCATTCCCTCTAAAGTGGATGTGCCAGGCGAAAGACAGGAATGCTCGGGTCACCAGATGGTTCTTGTCCCTGCAGAACTTCAAGTTCACAGTGGAACACAGGGCAGGCCGCTTGCAAGGAAATGCGGATGCACTGTCTCGAGTACAGTGTTTGGCGTGTGTTCACCCTGTCGGGGTTGAACAAAGGGGGAGGTATGTAAGAGGGCGCAAGGTGCCGCCATGGACGGAAGATACGTGTCACCGAGGTTCCTGGCCTCGGTGAGGTGAGAGCCGGGTTTTATGTGTCAGCAGCAGCTAGTGCTGCTTGACATTGATAGTTAGTTTGGCTGCAAAGCCAATCCGGGCCGGCTCTTACTGGGAGTAGGCAAAGAGTTGGGTGGGTGCCTACTCCCCACGGTCCAGGCCGGACTTTGCGGGGCTTTTTAAAGGCAGCCACATCAGCAGGTGTGGCTGTGATTATCCTGGAGCTGCTGCTAGTGTTGTGTTGCTCTCTGGGCTGGAAGGATGAGCCCAGCAAGGAGTCGTGCAGTCGTCCTGGAAGCCTGAAGGTGGATTATCCTGCGGCTGGGCCGACCGCCAGGTGCGAACGCGCACCTAGACATCTCACAGGTGATTGAACCTGGTTTTGGACTCTTTGGTTTTGCTTTTTTGTGTTTGCTGAGTGTGAATTAACACCAAGAGACTGTTTATCGTTTATTGTGTGCAAGTGTGAATAAAACACTGTTTATTGCACTTTCTGGACTTCTTGTTTTGCCTCTGTACTGCACCCGCACTGCTATCTACCAGAGCGACTCCCCACAACACATAATAGTAATAATTATAACAATATGTGGAATGGAGTGCTCACCGAAGTGTAACTCGGTCTGCTAATCCACCTAGCATATATATATAATGCGTATATACTAAATGACCAGCTTAATATAAAGTAAAATACTTTATTGTATTAATATTCCATATATATTACCTCTAAAACATCATACAAAACGTATACTATTAAAATACATAAAATAAAACCATCATCATGACTAACATACTGTATATAGATGTGTGTTCACACATGGTCTCGGTCCCTCTATCTTACTGCAGTGCCGAGCTCACATACTGCTAGATACAAGCGTTTCTCGGCGATGTCAATATGGTTTAAATTCCCGGAAAAGACACTTATTGCTTATAGCCACATAGAGATCTTCATGTTACTATGAGCAGTCTTTGATAATTTTTCATGTTGGGATATAGCTACAATGTCTCCTGTTTAAATATGTAAAAAGTATCAGGTTCTTACCGCACCTTAAATGCAATATTAATACAATAAAGTATTTTACTTTATATTAAGCCGGTAATTTAGTACATACACAATATAATAGTAATAAGTGTCAGAATAAAGAGTGGCTCATTCTGAATGAGCCTAGAAAAATTTTGCCTTTTAATTGAGAGCAGCAGCAGTGGCAGCAGTGTAGTATTAATAGTGGATAGGGAATTTGCAGTGAGGAGTAGCAGCTGCAGTGGTGGGGGCAGCCACATGGTATATGTTGGTGAGCAAGCAAACAGCGGTAGAGGCATTATGGCAGCAGCCATAGGGAATAGAACATGATGGTAGTTAGGCAACATGATGATATGCAGGCAAATAACAGCATAGGCAAGACGAGGCACTGCCAGCAACACCAGATCTATTCATTGGCCTCAGCCGAAGTGAGAAAATTCTCTTGGATCCAGGCTTGGTTCATTTTGACAAAAATGATGTTTTGAACACTGGCAGAGGAGAACTTTGTCCGTTTTTGATGTCACCATGCCTACTGTGGCACTGAAAACCCTCTTCAAGATGACACTGGAGACTGGGCAAGAAAGAACAGAGAAAGCATACTGGGACAGTTCGGGCCACAGTTCCAGTCTGCCTACCCAGAAGTCCATAAGGTCAAGTAACTGGGTATTTGCAGGAGAAAGGCTAGAGTCCTTGTAGGACTGAACCTGAGCATGAGGACTCCATTTACTGATTTGCCTCAACCTGCTATTGAATGTGAAAAAGATGTTCCATCATGAGGAGACTGAAATAGCTGCTGCAGCTTATGCTGCTTGGGGCAGCGGAGATGGCAGGAGGTGGGTGACTATGCTAGGGGAGTAGAGGGGCCTCCCTTTCAGACACGCTGGGGGCAGGCGTCTGCTCACCAAAAGCTGCGGCAAGCTGTACACCCAGTGTTTCCCAGTAATAAATTAATTTGGCCTCCATTTCGGCAGGAGGAGAAAAGTTCCCCTGTTTTGGTGGAGGGTCTAAAAGCATGGCTATCCAATAATCATCAGATTTCTTCATGTAAATTATGCACCCATCATTATATAATCAAGCAATCATGGAGACTGCCATTTTGGCCAGCGTGCCCAAGGAGCCAGTTCTTTCTGGCTCTGCCCCCACTGAGATGATTGGCTGTTGTGGCCGTTGTCATCGTAATCATCATCCTCCTGCTCCTCAGTCTCCAACTCTATCTCCTCCAGTGGAAGCATCTCATCATCTTCCTCCTCGTCCTCCATGGGACTCTCTTCTTGTGGGTTCCCAACAGCTACAAGACATTTATCAAGATGCGTTAGTTGTTCTTCTGCCATTGTCCCCTGTTGAATGAGCGTGAACGTCTGTTCTAAGATAAATATCAGGGGGATGGCATTTTTCATGCTGCTGTTGTCCCTGCTGACAAATGTTTTGGCCTCTTTGAAGGGCTTTATCACATGACAGGCATCTCAGATTAGCTACCACTGCTAAACCTCATAAAAACACATGCTCCCTGCTGAGGTAGACAGAATCATTCATGGCTTTACGCTGCTGATACAGACACTCTACCATCTGAAAAGTGGAATTCCAATGAGTTGGAATGTTGTGGATTAAGCAGTGTAAAGGCAGACTGTTTTGTAACAGAGATGACAGTCTCCGAGACATTGCCAGCACCTTCCGCAAGACAACATACTTTAAGTTTATTATGTGTGCCAAATTCAGTGCAGTCACGATGTTGCAGCTATTGTTGCTGACCTCCTTGCCCAGTTTCGGGGAGACAGCCATCTGGATGTTTTCTGCTCAATGCACTTTAGCAACTGGCTGTTTGGCAACTCTCGCCCAGACTGATCAGCTTTAACACTGCATGGAAATGCTTGATTTTAGACACGCGATAGGAGGGAGTGGCAGTGACTCTCTGACCTGTTGGGGAGGGGAGGATGTCCATGGAGGAGTAGGGGAGGATGCCCTGGAGAAGGCACATAAGTGCCTGGTGTGGGAGCCAAGCCAACAGGACACAAGGACCAGGCCTGCTACTAGGGTGCTGCCTTGCTGATGCAATGAAAAAAAATTTACCTAGTGGGCCATGACAGACGTACTCTCACTGGCCATAACAGATGCTCTAGGTGTCTACCATGGAGTGCACCTTGACACACAGTGACAATTTAAAGGAGTGACCCACATTCTCCTTCACATGAGAGTACAAGACAGGAATGGCTTTTTGGGAGAAATAATGCCAGTTAGGTATCTTCCAGCAAGGCTTAGCACATGCCATACCCTAAAGCAGAGGTGTGGAACCTTTCTGCTGCCGAGGGCCATTTGGATATTAGTAACATCGTTTGGGGACCATACAAAATTCTCAACTTAAAAATATGACTGCTGTATTTGGTCAAACACATAAGTGACTTAGGGGTAAGTTACAGAAATTGCGCTTCAATTAAAAAACAATCTAGAGCGCTGTGTTTTTGCAGAGCAAAATGGCACCTGCACTATATATATTACAAATAGTATAGGCGTCATTTTGACCACATATAGCAGTCTAATTTTTAAGTTGAGAATGTTATATATTTAGTTCTTTATTTGGCATTAATGGCAGCCAAGCTAAACCCAGAGGGGTCCAGACAGGGGTTCACCCAGCTTTCACTCTCCCTGCCACTGTCCCTGCCTCTTTTATCACAAGTGTCCCTACCTTTGTCCCTTTCTCAGCCTCAGATCTGCCCCCACCTCCATCAGCCTCAAATCAGCCTCCTATCAGACCCCCCAACCTACATCAGCCTCAGATCAGACCCTCATCAGACACTCCCCAGGCTTAGATCAGATCCCCATCAGACCCCCATCCTCAGATTAGACCCCCATCAGACTCTCCCTACCCTAAGATCAGCCTTCATCAAACCTCCTGCCTCAGATCAGACCCTCATCAGACCCCCTAGCCTCAGATCAGACCCCAGCCTCAGATCAGACCCCCCAACCTCAGATCAGACCCCCAATAGGCCCCCCAGTCTCAGATCAGACCCTCCAGCCTCAGATAAGACCATCAGACCCCCTAGCATCAGATTAGCCCCAATCAGACCTCAGATCAGACATTTAACCTCCCTGGTCTTCTTCCTGCCACGCTGTACTGTAACCTGACAGCACACAGCATCAGGTCATAGTGTGCGTCTATGTGCACTACGTCCTGACACTGTACCTGTCAGGACACAGTGTGGGGCCGGAAGAAGACCAAGGAAGGTGAGTACAGCTAAAGATGCACTGTTCTCACCTTCCTGTGCCTCCTGCATACTAATGACCGCTTCCATAATGAAAGTGATCATTAGAATTTTCACAATATGTTCTGGCAGCGGGCCAGGGGCCACATGAAATGGTTCCCACCGCTGCCCAAAAGGTTGCAGACTCTACTAAATGTTATGGCAACGACTGCACTGCCAGCAACTTGGCCAAGTCGGAATTAAGCTTGCACAACATTGGATTGCTGGGCATGTAGAGTTGTTTCCTGGCCACACATTCCATTATCAATGATGATGAAGTGGAGGAGGAGGAGTCTGAGTGGGAGAAGCAGTAAGTGATGATGACGATGAGAAAGACACCGTACTTCCCGTGGATGCAGCCTAGCAAATGAGCCCAGGAGAAAGAGGAAAGTCCTGTTTGCTGGCAGACACCTCTGTTTTCCTACTGGGTCGGGTGATGCCGTTTCATATGGTTCAAGTAGAGCTATGGTGCCTTTGTTTATGTTTGACTGCTGTGGGGAGTCGCTCTGGTAGACAGCGGTGCGGGTGCAGTTTAGAGGCAAAACAAGGAGTCCAGATTGTGCATCAAACAGTGTTTTATTCACACTTGCACACCAGAAATGAAAACAGTCTCTTGGTGACAGTTCACACAAAACAGAAATCATGTGGAAAAACCAAAAACAGGCCAACACAGGGTCCAGTCACCTTGGGTGGTTTAAGTGCGGTTCACACCTAGCAGTCGGTTCAGCCGCAGGCGATTCCTCCTTCAGTTTGCAGGGAAACACCACCTTGCTGAGCTCCGTCCTCCAGTACAGAGAACTCCTCAGCCCTGTTAGCAGGCTCCAGGATAATCACACCACCTGCTGGTGCTGGCTGTCTTTTAAGGTCCGGGAAAACCCGGCCTGGACCGTGGGGAGTAGGCACCCACCCAGCTCTTTGCCTACTCCCAGTAAGAGCCGGCCCGGATTGGCTTTGCAGCCAAACTAAATACAAACTGTGTCCAACAGCACTAGCTGCTGCTGACACCTAATAAAACCCGGCTCTTACCTCACCGAGGCCAGGAACCTCGGTGACACATACCTCCCGTCAACCACAGTACCCTGCACCTTACCACACACCTCCCTTTGTTCAACCCTGAGGGGGTGAACACAAGTGAGGCAGTGGACGCGGGACAGGGCATCTGCATTAGCGTGCAAGCGGCCTGCCCTGTGTTCTACCGCAAATTTGAAATTCTGAGAGACAAGAACCATCTGGTGACCCGAGCATTCCTGTCTTTCGCCTGGCACATCCACTTTAGAGGGGAATGGTCGGTCACCAGACGGAACTTTCTCCCTAACAGATAGTAGCGGAGAGACTCTAGTGCCCACTTGATGGCCAGGCACTCTCTCTCCACTATACTGTACCTGGTCTCAGCTGGGGTGAGTTTACGGCTCAGGAAGACAATGGGATGTTCTTCCCCATTGACCTCCTGAGACAAAACTGCACCGAGACCTACCTCCGAGGCATCTGTCTGAACGACGAACTCCCTGTTGAAGTCGGGCGTCACCAGAACCGGGGACCCACACAGGGCCGACTTCAACGCGGAGAAAGCCTCCTCCGCCTTCTCACTCCAGCTAACCTTCACCGACTTTCGCCCTTCAACAGGTCTGTCAACGGTGCTGCTATGGTGGCAAAGTGGGGCACAAACCGCATGTAGTATCCTATAATTCCCAAGAAGGACTTTACCTGCCTGGTGGTGACCGGTCGGGGCCAGTTACGAATGGCCTCTACTTTAGTTACCTGCGGCTTGATGACTCCGCGCCCAATAACATAACCCAGATATTTGGTTTCTTCCAACCCAATGGCACACTTCTTTGGATTGGCGGTTAGACCAGCTTTTCTCAGGGCATCTACTACCGCCTGCACTTTGGGCAAATGGCTTTCCCAGTCGGTGCTGTGGATGATTACATCATCTAAGTATGCCGAGGCGCACCGACGATGAGGTCGCAGCACTATGTCCATTAACCTTTGGAAGGTGGCGGGGCGCCATGCAGGCCAAAGGGTAACACCTTGTAATGATACAGGCCCCGCGGGGTAACAAAGCGGTTTTTTCCTTGGCCGTCTCCGTTAAGGGTACTTGCCAGTATCCTTTAGTGAGGTCTAGCACAGAAAAGTAACGGGCTTGCCCTAAATTCTCAACAAGCTCGCCTACCCGGGCATGGGATACGCATCGAACTTGGACACTTCATTTAACTTGCGAAAGTCGTTGCAGAACCGCAACGTCCCATCCGGCTTGGGTATTAGAACTATGGGACTGGCCCACTCACTTTTCGACTCCTCAATGACATCAAGCTTCAACATTAATTGCACCTCCTCCGCGATGGCCCGTCGCCGAGCCTCGGGTACCCGGTATGGTTTTAACCGGATCCTGGCCTGAGGCCCGTGACGATGTCATGTTGGATGAGAGACGTGCGGCCAGGGAGGTCCGAGAACACATCCGTGTTCCGACTGATGAACTCCCTGACTTCCTGAACTTGTTTGGAAGACAGGCTGTCTGCAATTTTTACCGTGGTTACTGCTTCACAGGCCTCGAACTGTGGGGCTGGACCCTTTTCACTCTAGAAGCCCTGGCCGGGGGCTGTGGTCGCCGGCCGTGTCCCTATCTTTCCACGGCTTTAGTAAATTCACGTGGTACACCTGCTCCGGCTTGCGCCGCCCTGGCTGGTGTACTTTGTAATTTACTTCCCTACTTTCTCGATCACCTCATAGGGGCCCTGCCACCTAGCTAGGAACTTGCTGTCAAGGGTGGGTACCAGAACCAACACCCGATCTCCCGGCTTGAAGCCCCGTTCCCGAGCCTGACGATTGTACACCCTACTCTGGGCTTGTTGCGCTGCCTCCATATGCTCCCGGACCAGCGGCAACACCCTTTCCATCCGGTCCTGCATCTGGGTGACATACTCAATGACACTTTTGTGGGGGACAGGCTGTTGTTCCCACGCTTCCTTGGCGATATCCAACAGGCCCCGAGGGTGTCTGCTATAAAGCAGTTCGAAGGGCGAGAACCCAGTAGAGGCCTGGGGCACCTCTCGCACTGCGAACATGAGATAGGGCAGAAGCAGGTCCCAGTCCTTCCCATCTCTAGACACCACCCTCTTTAACATATTTTTTAAGGTTTGGTTAAACTCTTCGACAAGACCGTCCGCTTGTGGATGGTAAACGGACGTCCGCAATTGCTTTATACGCAATAATTTACACAGTTCCTCATTACTTTGGACATAAAAGGGGTCCCTTGGTCTGTCAGAACCTCTTTTGGCAGGCCCACACGGGAAAACATTTCCATTAACTCTTTGGCAATGAGTTTAGCTGAGGTATGTCGCAGAGGCACCGCCTCCGGATACCGAGTGGCATAGTCGAGAACTACCAGAATGTGTTGGTGGCCCCTGGCAGATTTTTGGTACAGGCCCACTAGATCCATAGCGATTCGCTCAAACGGGACCTCAATAATTGGAAGCGGTACCAGAGGACTACGGAAATGTGGCTGGGGGCTAGTTATCTGACAGGTGGGACAGGACTTACAATAATTCTCTACCTCCTTGAACACACCGGGCCAATAAAACCGCTGCAGTATGCGGTCCTGGGTTTTCTGCCACCCCAGGTGTCCCCCAAGAACATGTTGGTGGGCAAGCTCCATGACAAGCCTGCGATACGCTGTGGGCACCACCAACTGTTCAACAGGCTCACCTCGGATTTGGTTCACCCGATACAACATATCCTGAAGGACAATGAATCGCGGAAACATTAATTCAGCCCCTGGTTTCTGGGGTTTACCATCAATTATTATGACACTTTCCCAGGCTCTGGTTAGGGTTTGGTCCCGGTGTTGTGCGGTCCCAAAATTTTCCCCGGAGACATTGAGGTCTGCCAACTCAGGTCCCGGTGGCAAGTCCTCCGTGTCTCCGACCATTACACTCAGTGGGGTTGTCTCCCCTCTATCACAGAAGTGGTGGTCACCCCTACCGCAGGCCCTTCGGACTCGGGCTCCCAGGGCTCTGGCCTCCCACAGGAACCAGGCCACTCTGCTAGGGTTACCCCTGTCTCAGGGCTATTAGTCACTTTCACCTCAGGCCATAGTGACGGAAAACCAGGGAAGTCTCTCCCAATTATTAGTTCATACGGTAGCTTGGCGGAGATCGCCACTTCACAAGTCCATGTGCCGCCGCCGTGGACAGAGACATTACAGCCGTGGGATAGTCCTTTAAGTCTCCGTGTATGCACACCACCCCAACTTTCCGGCCCGTATACTGGGAGGGCTGTACCAGGGCAGCACTTACCAGGGTTACTAGGCTCCCTGAGTCCAGCAGCGCCACTGCAAGATTATCACCGACTTGCACCTGGCACATATGACGATTGTCTAGGGTCTCGGGGTGCCGGTCGCACACAGTCTCCGGGCATACATGGAAGCCCGGTACCCATAATTGGTCTCCATGGGTTCTCCCCACTGTGGACAGTCGGCCCTCACATGGCCAGGCTCGTGACACCGCCAGCAGACTATCGGGCCGGGTCTACAGGGGGTACACCCCGAGCAGGTTTCTCGGGTACCAGTCGTCGGGACTGGATGGGAGACCTCCGGGTTTGACCGGCCCTCCCAACAACACCCCTTTCAAGGTTTTTGTGGCCTCATAGCGCCGACCAGGTCGACCATGTCCAAGGCATTAGTGGGTGACACCTGGCCGATCCAGTGCTGCAGGGGGTACGGCAAGGCCCTCCAGAAGATGTCAGCCAGCAGACGGTCCAGCATAGCAGCCGGACTTAGAACCTCAGGCTGCAGCCACTTTTGCAACCTGTGCAGCAACTCATAATACTGCGGCCTGGCGGGTTCAGCCGTATTAAAGTTCCACTGGTGGACCCGCTGAGCCCGGACTAACACGTTCACCCCCAGTCTTGCCAGGATCTCACCTTTCACGGTCGGGTAGTCAGCTGCTTGGTCATCTGGGAGGTCAAAAATACTTGCTGGGGTCCAGACGCCAGGAACGGAGCGACGACCTCTGCCCACTGTTCTCGGGTAATTTCTCCTCACGGCCACCTTCTCGAACACCGCCAGATAGGTCTCCACATCATCCGAGGGGGTCATCTTAGGGATCGCGGCACGGACAGCTTTCCGGGCATCATGGACGCGGTGGGACGCTCCTGCCGCTTGCAACGCCATCACGTGCTGTAGCAGTAGCTGGTTGGTCTCCCGCTGCTGCACGTTAGCCTCTATGAGGGCTTTCACAGCCGCCTCCATTTTGTCGGGGATCACAGGCTGCAACTTTGCCGGCTTAATATAGGACATTCACTTCTGTTCAGCAAAAACAAAGTTCGGCGTTCACGCCAGCCTCACTGCGCATGCCCGCATCCTCCACCAAATGTGGGAGTCGCTCTGGTAGACAGCGGTGCGGGTGCAGTTTAGAGGCAAAACACGGAGTCCAGATTGTGCATCAAACAGTGTTTTATTCACACTTGCACACCAGAAATGAAAACAGTCTCTTGGTGACAGTTCACACAAAACAGAAATCATGTGGCAAAACCAAAAACAGGCCAACACAGGGTCCAGTCACCTTGGGTGGTTTAAGTGCGGTTCACACCTAGCAGTCGGTTCAGCCGCAGGCGATTCCTCCTTCAGTTTGCAGGGAAACACCACCTTGCTGAGCTCCGTCCTCCAGTACAGAGAACTCCTCAGCCCTGTTAGCAGGCTCCAGGATAATCACACCACCTGCTGGTGCTGGCTGTCTTTTTAAGGTCCGGGGAAAACCCGGCCTGGACCGTGGGGAGTAGGCACCCACCCAGCTCTTTGCCTACTCCCAGTAAGAGCCGGCCCGGATTGGCTTTGCAGCCAAACTAAATACAAACTGTGTCAAACAGCACTAGCTGCTGCTGACACCTAATAAAACCCGGCTCTTACCTCACCGAGGCCAGGAACCTCGGTGACACATACCTCCCGTCAACCACAGTACCCTGCACCTTACCACACTGCCTACTGCTTATTTTACTCATGCATATCTTGCATAGGGCAATAATTTTGTATTCTGTAGAGCTAGCGACATATGAACTCTAGCATGTTTTGGGCCTGCTGCACCTACAGTATGAGTTGCATCCCCATTTCCCAAAGCAGATCTGGCCCTGTCAGTTCTTTGGGATCTTCTGGCTGCACACCGCTCTTTATTGCTGCTACTGCCATCGCTCTCCTCCTCTGATGTTACCTCTTCTTTAGCACCCTGATCCGACTCCCAGGTCATGTCTAAAATGCATTCATCATCAGAGTCCTCATCCTCTCCACCGCTTTTATCAGACCATGATATACCATGATGGGCTCCTTAGCTCCCTTCTAACTCTCTGCTATGTATAGTACATGCACAGAGTGTCACTATCGCTCCCACTGCCCTCACCACCTGTTCAGTGGCTACAAGTGCCGTTATTACCACTATCAACACAGCTATGCATGGGGTTCACTTCCTCCCCCAGAGGAAATGCTAACTGCTGGCGTGGTGTTTTTTTTTTTTTTTTTTGGCCTCTTCTTAAAATAAAAGAAGCTGCCCCAGTAGGAGGGGGCAGTAAAGAAAGAGAGGATGCCACTGAAAAGCTTCTCTGGGGCTTCAAGGAGGAGGAGCAGGAAGATTGATGTGATTCCTGGCTTGAAAGCACAATATCAGACTCAGAAATGACCTAATTGTCAACCTCTTTCTTCTCAATGATAATGTTGCGCCTTTGTAAAGCGGGGGAGAACTGTGGCTGGTTAGCTGGTGCTGCTACTACCCACCTTCTGGCTTTGGAAGGACAGATCCTGGGTCTTTTGTTATGATTGAACTGTTCCATATTCCAGACATTTTATAATTGGACCTTATGTAAACTCATGATTTTCCTAAATGAAAAGTCATGGGTTTGGTGGGAGAGGTGGAATTAAATGTTCTTCCCCTTCTACAAACAGTGCTGCTATTGACAATTTACTTTGGAAATAATGCAGTATTGGCACAGGAATTATTGAAAAAAAAGACCTTTCTTTACTGTAAAACACACGTTGCAAATACGTAATGGGATTATTTACCTCCATCCCCAAAACAGCAATGCCGGTGTAACATTTCACTACTGTGTTATTTGATTTAAACACTTCTGGATTAATCCAAAGTGAACCAGAAAAGCTTTGGGTTCGTTTGGTGGATTCATTTTTGTGAAATACGTAATATAATTGTTTCACTTACCCTTAATTACGATGTTTCTTCACATATTCACATGTACTACTCATTTAGGTACACTCGTGTAGGTACACTTTAACATGTTAACTGCCAAGTTAAACTTTGCTACAACTGTATACGACTGAGAATGTTAGGTTTGTCTTATATAGTAGAGCATTCTACAATGTATGTTAGTGCTCAGACGAAGACAGAATAAGGTTTTGAGAAAGGAAGATTATAGATATAGACACATGGCATATTGGACAGTAGGATTTGTAATTAGAGAGATAATAAAATGCATAATTAGGTTTGAGTTCTGCAGGGGCGTAACTATAGGGGAAACAGGGGAAGCGGCTGCTTTGGGGCCCTGACCCTGAAGGGGCCCATCCAAGAGGAGGAAAAGTACTAAAAGATTTTGTCAGGGGCCCTCAACATTATTACACTATGAAATTATATACAGTGGCAGTATAGACAGTGTAGAAAACGGATGAAACAGCTGCTGGGCCTGGTCTGAGAGAGTGATCTTTACTAGCCACAGGAAAGGGGGCAGCATGAAAGGAAGGGGTTGTGAAAAAATTACTGGGGGAGGGGGCACCATTCAAAAATTTGCTATGGTCCAGTCATTTCTAGTTACGCCACTCAGTTCTGCATTCCTAGGCTTAACAAGGACTTGCCACCTCTCCTGTCATGTCTGTTTTAGTAACTACTTGAATCCCCCTTACAATTACAATTCTGGAGCATCTACTCTAATGACTCTGTGTTGTGCCATTCTTTTATTAGAACATTATGAATTAGTTGCTAGCAGTCTGCAGTAAGGGTACAGATGGGTGTTATTGGTGAGGTTGTGTCCTTGCACAGTCTGACACTAAACAATATCAGTGCTGCCCTTGCCAAACGGTGCAATACCCATCTGTTCCCTTACTGCAGACTGCTGGAAATTTATTTATAAAGTTCAAGTAGAAATAATACATGAATGGCACAACACAGAGCCATAAGAATAGATGCTCCAGAATTGTTATTACATGGGGAATGCAAGCAGTTACCAAAAGAGACATGTCAGGAGAGGTGAAAAGTCTTCTTTAATACAAAAAGACAGGCCCTCCATTATTGTTGAACATGTATAGTGAAGGAGGCTAAGAAGAACAAAATACTGGATAGACCCCAAAATTCTAATTGGTGTGATTTTATGGTTAGGCACCCCTAAAAATCTGCCCTAAAATGAATCATGTAGAGATTGCTTTCTATTATTGGTCATTTTTACTACAGTTTGTTTAAGATGAGAAAGCAGCCATGTACACTATGTTCCAAAGATTATAACAGAGAGTGACTGTACAAGATCAGAGACCAGCAGTTCTAGAGATCAGTGTCAGATCAGCAGTCAGACTTCACCATTGAGAATATTTTTGCCTATCCTGTGGATATGGGAAAGAGATTGCATTACATTCAGAAAGTGGGAGTCATGATTTAGGAGGGCTAAATAGGGTTGGAGCACAATCAGGGGAAAGAGGGTGATTTAAAACATGAATTTTTTTTTTTTTACTTTTTTTTAAATTTTTGTTAGGTCCACAATTGGATCCCAAATAGTATAGAATAATGAAATTTGCTCCATTATTCTATAGAGAAATCTCTATATTAATGTTCAGTGCTGCCACCTGCTGACCTGAACTGTAATATACAAGTAATGAGCCTCGGAAGCCTAGTACAGGCTCAGGCTCCTTACTGTGTATGAACGCCTTCCCCGATCTATACCGGGGGCATGTGTTCTTTAGCCACAAGTGCACTCTTCTGTATTTTAGAGCTCTCAGTTGCCGTGGGTGATTAAATGTCTCTGGTCACCATGGCACTTTCTCCTCTCCGGAGCAGGTGCCATCTTGGGAAGGTGTTAAAGAGGCTGAGGTTCTTGGTGAACATTTGGACCTCTTCCTAGACCATATGACGTTATTTTCATTAGTCACATGGCCTAGCCGCAGCTCAGTCCTATTCAATTTAATGGGGCTAAACAGTGATACCAAGCAAAGCTGTAATCCAATAGATGGTGCTGTATTTGGTAAGCTGTCACTGGAGGACCTTATTGAGGAACTCCCCTCAATAAACTGAATGCTCTAATAGATATTTCAAAATGGGTTTTAAACCATACAATCTTTTTAACCATGGAGCATATACCATGGAAATGTACTAGATATGTTCCAAATTCTCAAAATTGCCACATTGGTCTATATGCTGAAAATTGAGTGTAAGTACTTGTATATGGAGGGTGTTCACTAAGTTACAATGTAATACATAAATGTCATAAATTAACCCAAAGGTTACAACCTTATCTGACCTTAGGCTTTCTTAGGCAGTCAGGCACATTTATAATTTTCTGGACACTGAATACCTGAATATTGTCAAACAAAAGGAGAACCAAAAATGAATGACCATCCTCTTCTAGATGCACCATTTGTTGTCTGCAACACTATTTAACCATGTGCCTTATTACCTTCCAGAAATTATGTTAGTTATGGATTCTTTGTGATAGCCACAGCAAAATTATAATTACCCATGCAAAATCTAGTAAAGACTGTCATTAATAACAGTTGTCTATTATATTCTGAAGTACTATAAATTTTTTAGGAACTGATTAAAAGCAAGATAATTCCATAGTTCCCCACTGGAGGGCAGAAGACGTCTTTAGTCTCTGAATTGAAACAAAGTTACAAAATAAAAACAACAAAATTGGAGTTCCTTCATTTAAACTGGACGTGACAATACTTTACATCAGGACTAATTTGATGTCTTCCCTCAGTCTACTTGCTTTTGGGTACCTTCTGGTTTAGCTTTAACACTTTAGTCAAATACTGTAAAGATACCGGATGTGAGCTAGGGAAAGAATCATTGGTATGCTGGTCACAATGTGTCATACATTAAGACTTTGTATTAATTCTGTTAAATGCATTGCAGAAATGTCCCATTGAAGCTAGCTACCTTTCTCTTTTTGTTCTTTTGTGCTTTTATAATTTGCCAATTAAGAAGCACAAAGGATTATGGTCCCCATAATGAGCCCAATAGCAGCTTCTTGTGGTCTGAAAGATGTTCATTAAACCACTTGAACTTCACTCACACATAAATGATTTCAGTGAAACCACTAGACAGTGTTGCTGCCTTGTTACAGATGGAGCTCAATTCTTTGTTCCCAATTAACTATATGCTAATTTTATTACTTTTAGACTTTTGCAGGCTCTGGAAATGAAATATTTACTGGTACAAACAACAGCTTCCCCTTTAATTTAGATAATCACATCATTTATTTTTACATCCTGGAATGAGATTAAAAAGTAGCGAGTGCAGTGACTTTAATCAGTAAAACTTGGAAAATAATAAAGATGTGCAGTTACAAACAAAAATGTCTCTAAAGAGACGGTATACGCCGAGCAATATCAGAGAACAATCAGAATGTAGAAGTCTATCCCGAGGCCACTTTGGAAGCAGTATTATTTCTGTTTGGCTCTTCTTGTTCTATGACTGATCGGGATTATTGCAGTTGTTTCATCAAGATGACACCTACACTTCCAAAGAAGAAAGTGTGCATGTGAGGGGTGGGGGTGGGGGTAAAAGTTTTAAAACTGTCTGGATCTTAACAATGAATATTAACCAATACACTTTATTTTGGCAGCTAATAATATGATAACAGATTACTGACCCCAGACTATTGTTTCTCTTTATTATATTGTACAATAGTGGAATAGTATGAATGTATACAATCCATTTGGGAAAATCTTCAGACCCTTTTATTTTTTAATTTTTTTATGCTATAGCTAACATTTAAAAAGTGAATTAGTCAAGTGGTTCCAGCGCCATAATATAAGTGCAGTAGGAGCAAATAGAAATCTGCTCTATTATACAATCACATTGTTAAAACACTTACTTACAATCAGAATCTGACTGCCAAGAAGCTTCAAAGAGTGAGCAATTGGCTACACATTCCAGTATTGCAACAAAGTTGTAGGTTGCCATCAAGCACATTGTTGAGCAACGAATGCGCTGGATTCCTGATAGGAATGTAGAAAAATATATGCATTAACCTATGGCAGATGCACACATTATAACACAGCAAAGTGAACTGCAGCCATAAGCAGTACCTCCAAGTAAAAGAGGATTACACACATTCAGTATTGAGTGGAATATCTGATTCCTTCCCTGATAATTTTAATGGGACTGGGTGTATAAATAAATGTATCAGCTTTTATAAACATATAATAAAGTTTACGTTTTAATATCTATGTTGTAACCCCCAAAAGGATTTAGTAGGTCTATGTGACCTTTTTGTAAATAAATGTGTAGTATCCTGAGGGTACAACGTGGGCATTGGTGTGGTTTGTTAACCCCCACCCTGCCACAGCAGCCATGGCAGAGGAACGTAAGTGCAGAGGGCCCCCCTCCTTGGTGAGACCTGCGAGAGGATGGACAATGGCGCAGATAGGCAGCGGCCAACTGACTACATAAGAATAAGATACCTTTATAGTAGTTCAGTTTGTCCTCCCTCTCAGCGGGTATCAAAAAGGCCCCCTATTTTGGACTGCTAGCGAGGGTCCAATAAGGTCGAGAGCCAGAAGTCATCCCTCTGCCGAATGCTGGCAAGCAAGTGAGCATGCAGCAGGCCATTTTTACAATTGACTCGGAGGGACTCTCTGCCTCCATCTCCACTGCATTGTGCCACGGTGTGTCTGGGTCCTCTGTCTCGTCTTCCTCATCGTTCTGTAGCTTCTCTGGCTGCTCCTGCTCCTTTTCTCCTGTCACCTGTGTAGAAATGCCACCCATTTCGCTACACATTGCTTGTGCTCCAATGTCCTCTTCCTCCTCCAATTCAGCCCCCACAGGGCTCATGTGGCTATGAGACCTGACCAGCCAGATTCACCAGCATCTGTTCCAGGACATGAAGCAGTGGAATTATGTTCATCCCGTAGTCCTGGCGACTGACAAATAATGTGGCCTCCTCAAAGGGCCTGAGCAAACGGCAGGTGTCACACATGAGCTGCCACTGGCTGACATCGAAGTTACACAGGGGAGTACTCCTGTCTGCTTGGATCAACAAGCAATCGTTTATGGCCTTTCTCTGTTCGGATAGTCAGTCCAACATATGGAGGGTGGAAACGTTGCATATCAGCCTATGTTGGGGGATGCCGTTCTACGCTGCAGCTCAAGGAGTGTGTGCTTTGTGGTGTACGAGTGGCTGAAGTGGATGCAAAGTTTCCTGGCCACTTTTAGGATGTCTTGCAGTTGGCTGGAAAACTTCAGGAACTGCTTGACAACCAGATTGAACACGTGTGGAATGCAGGGTGCATGGCTCAGCCCTCCTTGACGCAGCACCGACACCAGGTTCTTCCCATTGTCGTTTACCATGGTTCCGATTTTGAGTTGTCGCGGAGAAAGCCAGGATTCGATTTCTTGATGAAGGACACCGAGCAGTTCCTCCCCTGTGTGACTCCGTTCACCCAGGCAAACGAGGTGCAGAACAGCGTGACACAGCCGTGCCCTGCCCAACTGGTAAGCTGGAGAGGCACTGTGAATTGTCCCTGCAGTGGAGGCTGAGGACACGGTGGAGGACGAGGAGGCAGAGGCGGACATTGTCGCAGGACTAATGGCGTGAGAACGTGGAGGCGGAAGCGGCGTCACCTGGCCAAGTTGCTGGTGTGGCTGTGCAGGAACAACATTTACCCAGTGGGCCGTAAAGGACATGTATTGTCCCTGACCGTAGTTACAGCTCCACACATCAGTGCTGCCGTGCACTTTGGCAGATGCCGACAGACTCAAGGACTGACCCACCTTCTGTTCTACATATGTGTGAACGGCTGGTACTGCATTTTTGGCAAATAAATGACTGCTTGTCGGGCCTATGCTCTTTGATCAAACTGTATACCAATGCCTCATTTATGCACAGCATAGGGTTATATTTATAACAAATTGGGCTGAGAAGCCATGTTTAATTATACTAAGAAACAGTTGTTATATCAATAGAATAGTATTGAGGATGTGTGATCCAGTTTTACTCTTACATATCATGCATTTTGTATAGTCCTATTTCTCTTTTCCCCTTCTGGTATCAGCACTTCTCCCCATTTGGACTAGGTGTTTTTAATTATCAGGAGTCTGCAAAAGGGTCTATAAATTCCTACTATCTCTCATTTGGATTTCCTGATTTCCTGAGAGAGTATATTTATTACAAATTGGGCTAAGAAGACATGTTTAATTATTCTGAGAAACGGTTGTTATATCAAAGGCATAGTATTGAGGATGTGCGATCCAGTTTTACTTTTACATGTCATAAATAAAGGCATGGGACTCTCCACCTCGGCTCGGCAGAAGCCATCAGTTCTCTAAAGGGTGCAGAATCCACCACTTGGAAGGACTGCAGCACCAGCAACTTGGCCAGGAACACATTCAGCTTCTTTGCCGTTGGATAAGTGCACGCATAATGTTGTCCTTGGCAATCGCTTCGGTGATCGATTTCTGATGGAATGACTGACGAGGAGGAGGAGGAGAAGCAGCATCAGGCCCAGTAGATGATGGGAAGGACAGACAGCTCCCTTCGACTGAGGTGGTGGAGCCTTGATTGCCTGAAATCAGGTGTGTACCACTGGGTGATGCAACGGTTGCTGCGGCAGGCTGGGCCACAACATCAGAGCCACAGTTCTTCCAGGCTACTTTATGGTGACACTGCATATGTTGATGCAGTGCCGTGGTGCCAACATTGGCACCCTGGCCGTGCTTCACCTTCTGCCCACAGATTCTACATATATGGCCATGTTCACCTCCTCCGGCGGCTTAACAAAAAACTGCCACACTGCCGAATAGAGAATTTTACCCCCAACACTCCGCACTGACTGCTATCGCCGCTGATTCCGTGAACCCCTGCACCACTACTTTCCGGGCAGGTAGGCTCCTGTGAAGCAGGTGGATTACCCGGGAATGTTTGGCTCCCGACCTCCCACTGCTGCCACCCTGCTGACTCCCGGCCACTCTAGGGACTTTCTGGCTCCGCCGCTGCCTCACGGGCAAGCTGCCACCCTTTTCTCCCGATGATGATGAAGCCCCAAATTCACCTGGCTCCCGAGTGTGATCAGCTACATCATCATCATCGAGTACTGTCTGTACATCACTGATGTCCTCCTCAACGGTCTCTGGGTAAGGAGCCTGACCACTCGCAACAGCAGCCCCCACGCCACTCTCCTCATCACTACTTGTCCGCCTACTGGGGGAAGCAGCGGATGTCTCCTCCACATTTTAGCAGGCCAGTAGCTACTGACTGTCCTCTAGTAGCTTGTCCTAACTGTATAGTGGAGCTGAGCCCACAGCATATAATACTTATAGGGCCTGCTCCTGAGCCATGCAAACTAAGGGCTGTATCTGATGAACCTACCGACTCTTGGCTGGGGTTGTCTCATGTCACTTGGGACAAAGTGGATGACCTAGTCAACCATTCAAGAACCGCTGGGTTGCTGGTCAAGGCACGACCGCTAGATGACACCGGGAGCTCAGGCGTCTCGCTGGGACTCCTGCTGCCACGCTCCTTTACTCTGCTGAGACCTGTGACTGCACCAGAAACATTTAGGCATCTGCCACTCCCCTGTGCAGGGCCTGGAACTTTTCTGTCTGACATAGATCAAATAAATAAGTGGCGATATTCGCAATTAAAATTCGCAATTCAAATATTCGCTAACAACACTAATGAAAAGCTGATCCAGAGTGCTCTGTACCTCAGACTGGGCTGAAGGGTCACCTTCCAACAAGACAATGACCCTTTACACACAGCCAAGACAACACAGGAGTGACTTAGGCCAATTTCACACGAGCGAGTTTTCCGCGCGGGTGCAATGCGTGACGTGAACGCATAGCACCTGCATTGAATCCTGACCCATTCATTTCAATGGGTCTGTGTACATGAGCGTTTTTTTTTTTTACGCATCACTTCTGCATTGCGTGAAAATCACAGCATGTTATATATTCTGCGTTTTTCACGCAGCCCTGGCCCCACAGAAATGAATGGGGCTACATGAAAAACGAATTGCATCCGCAAGCAAGTGCGGGTGAGATGCATTTTTCACTGATGGTTGCTAGGAGATGTTGTTTGTAAACCATTAGTTTTTTATCACGCTTGTGAAAAACGCGTCGAAACGCATTGCACCCGCGCAATAAAAACTGAACGCAATCACAGGCAAAACTGAATGGCTTTGCCTGCGAATTCGCACAGTTTTCACTGAACGCATCCGGACCTAATCTGGACACGCTTGTGTGAAAGGGGGCATAGGGATAACTCTGTGAATGCCCAGCCAGAGACCTTATTTGAACTTGAACATCACTAGAGAGACCTGAAAATGGCTGTCCATTGATGGTCCCCATCCAACCTGAGAGAGTTTAAGAGGATCTGAAGAGAAGAATGGCAGAAAATCCTTAAATCTAGATGTGCAAACCTTGTGGCATCATAAGACTGGAGGCTGTAATCGCTGCTTAAGGTGCTTCAACTAAGCAAAGGGTCTGAATACCTATACTGGCACAATATTACTTTTTCCTTTTCAATACATTTGCAAGGATTTTTCACTTTGTTTCACTTTGAATTTTTTAGCATAAGGCCGCAACATAACAAAAGATGAAACAAATGAAAGGGTCTCTAGACTTTCTGCAATGCACTGTATATAGATTTTTGTTAATCAGGTGGACAGTGTTTGAAACTGGAGCCCTCTTAACCACTTAGGCCCCTTTCACACAGGCGTGATTTCCGCGCGGGTGCAATGCTTGAGGTGAACGCATTGCACACGCATTGAATCCGGACCCATTCATTTCTATGGGGCTATGCACATGAGCGCTTTAGATGGCAGCTAATGCTTGAAGAAGACAGAAGCGATTGGCAACTACGCGATCAAGTGAATAAGGTGAGTTAATTTTTTTATTTTTAACCCCTTAATCCACATTTTACAAAGCATTCTGTATTGAGAATGCTATTATTTTGCCTTATAACCATGTTATAAGGGAAAATAATAAAATCTACAGAATACTCAACCCAAACCCAAACTTCAGTGATGAAGTCCGGGTTTGGGTCTGGGTACCAAACATGCCAATTTTTCCCACGCACGTGCAAAACGCAAAAAAACGCTTTGCACTCACGTGGAAAAATCACACGTTTTCCCGCAACGCACCCGCCTCTTATCCGGGCGTCAAATGTGATGCCCGTGTGAAAGAGGCCTTAAGGACCTGCGCCGTACATGTACGGCAGGCTAATCAGACAGGTGCAGGAGTTGCGCCCGCCCGATCGGCGGCAGGGGTCCGGCAGTCACTGATAGCCGGACCCCTGCTGTATGCGCTGGCATCAGTGAAAACACCGATGCCTGCGCATTATCCCTCAAACTGGCACGGTCGGCGCTGACTGCGGCAGGTGCGGGATCCTGCCGGGTCCAGGGTGGCCATCGGGTCCCCGTGCTGCTGTGATGGGGACCTGATGGCAAGGAAGGCAGTCTGATGCGGCATTGTGGTTGCCTTCCGTGACGGCCTGTGAGATCCAGCACCCTGGATCTCACAGGCAAGCAGGCTGAAATGTATTCTGAGGTGTAATACACTTAGAGCCAATGCATTGCAATACAGTATGGTAATGCATTGTAAAGGGGATCAGACCCCCAAAAGTTGAAGTACCAGAATGGGGGAAAAAAAAGTGAAAAAAAAGTTACAAAGATAAAGTTTTACAAAAAAAAAATTTTGTTAAAAAAAAAAAAGCGTCCTTTTCCCAAAATAAACTAAGAATGTTCTTTTAAAAAAATAGGGAAAAAAAGAAAAGTAGACATATTAGGTATCACCGCGTCCGTATTGACCGTAAAAAAAAACCGTCAAAAAAAAAAAAAACTGTGCTAAAACAACATTTTTTTGTCACCTTACATCGCTAAAAGTGCAACACCAAGCGATAAAAAAGGCATATGCCCTGCAAAATTGTACCAATCGCACCGTGAACTCATCCCGCAAAACATAAACTAAGCCCTCAGGTGAACACAGTAAAAAAGATAAAATAAAAACGGTGTCAATAAAAATTTTTTTGTCACCTTACATCACAAAAAGTGTAATAGTAAGCGATCAAAAAGTCATATGCACCCCAAAATAGTGCCAATCAAACCATCATCTTATCCCGCAAAAATTTTACCCTACCTGAGACAATCGCCCAAAAAATAAAAAAACTATGGCTCTCACACTGGAGAAACTAAAACATGATTTTTTTTTTTGTTAAAAAAATGATATGGTGTTAAACTTAAATAAATTAAAAAAAGCATACATATTATGTATTGCCTTGTCCGTAACGACCTGCTCCATAAAAATATTACATGATCTAACCCCTTAGGGGAACACCGAAAAAAAAAAATATTTAAACGGTGTCAATAAAGCTATTTTTTGTCACCTTCATCACAAAAAGTATAATACCAAGTGATCAAAAAGTCATACGCACCCCAAAATCATACCAATCCAACCTTCATCTTATCCCGCAAAAAATGAGACCCTACCTAGGACAATCACCCAAAAAAAACAAAAAACTATGGCATTCAAAAATGCTGTTATTATTTAAAGCTTAAATTAAAAAAAGCATGCATATTATGTATTGCCGCGTCTGTAAGAACTTACTGTAAAAAACTATCACATGACCTAACCCCACAGGTGAACGACGTAAGAAAATAAAATAAAAAGTGTGTCAGAAAAGCCAAGCGATCAAAAAGTCATATGCACCCTAAAAAAGTACCGATCAAACCGTCATCTCATCCCACAAAAAATTAGCCCCTACAGAAGACAGTCGCCCAAAAAATAAAAAAAACTATGGCTTTCAGAAAATGGAGACACAAAAAAAAATTTTTTTTTTCAAAAATGCTTTATTAATGTAAAACTGAAACAAACCAAAAAGCAGTCATATTTGGTATTGTCACGTCCGTAACAACCTGCTCGATAAAAATAACAAATTAAATAACCTGTCAAATAAAAATTGTAAATAACAACAAATAAAATCAGTGCCAAAACAGCAATTTATTGTCACCTTGCCTCACAAAAAGTGTAATATACAGCAACCAAAAATCATATATACCCTAAAATAGTACCAACGAAACTGTCATCTTATCCCATAGTGGGGTCATATTTTTGGAGTTTCTACTCTAGGGGTGCATCAGGGGCTCTTCAAATGTGACACGGCAACTTAAAATTATCCCAGGGAAATCTGCCCCCCAAAAACCATATAGCATTCCTTTCCTTCTGCGTCCTGCCGTGTGCCCGTACAGCAGTTTATGGCCACATATAGGGTGTTTCTGTAAACTACAGAATCAGAGCAATAAATATTGAGTTTTGTTTGGATGTTAACCCTTGCTTTGTTACTGGAAAAAATGGATTAAAATTGAAAATCTGCCAAAAAAGTAAAATTCTTAAATGTCATCTACATTTTCCTTTAATTCTTGTGGAATACCTAAAGTGTTAAGAAAGTTTGTAAAATCAGTTTTGAATACCTTGAGTGGTGTAGTTTCTAAAATGGGGCCATTTATGGGTGGTTTCTATTATGTAAGCCTCACAAAGTGACTTTAGACCTGAACTTGTCTTGAAAAAGTGGGTTTTGGAAATTTTCTGAAAATTTTCAAGATTTGCTTCTAAACTTCTAAGCCTTCTAACGTCTCAAAAAAAGAAAATGTCATTTACAAAATAATCCAAACATGAATTAGACATATGCGAAATGTAAAGTAATAACTATTTTTGGAGGTATCCCTATCTGTTTTAAAAGCTGAGAAATTGAAATTTAGAAAATTGCGAATTTGTAAAATTTTGGGTAAAGTTGGTATTTTTTTTATAAATAAAAATGAAATATTTTGACTAAAATTTACCATACATAAGTACAATATGGGGTGAGAAAACAGTCTCAGAATGGCTTGGATAAGTAAAAGAGTTTTAAAGTTATCACCACATAATGTGACACATGTAAGATTTGCAAAAAATGGCTTGGTCCTTAAGGTGAAAAATGGCAGGGTCCTTAAGGGCAGGCTCAGACTGGCCCACGGGGGTACAGGGGAATTGCCCGGTGGGCCCCTGAGCAAGGTGGGCCCCTAGTCTCTCATTCCCTGCACAAGTGGCACATAACACAGTAGATTTACTGCACTACATACATATATTCAATGTATGGCACCTCAACCAGCCTATGTACATATAAAAAACTTGGTAGATTATTTATTATATTTGAATGTATCCGTATGGTGGGCCCCCAAAATAAATTTTACTGGTGGGCCCTAGGTACCCCAGTCCGACTCTGCTTAAGGGGTTAATGTGCTATAGGGTACATTTTTCAAGACCGGCATTTTACAAGCTGTGCCTGATTGCCCCTGCACTACAGGAGGATGTACCAAATTTATGTAGAGGCGTACATCTCTCTTGCATTTGGTGCATCCTCCCGCTGGCTGCCTCCTAGCTGACGCAGATTTCTGTTTTTATTCGTGCCAGAAAACTGGAGTGAATAAAAATAAATGTGGCAGACCTGCTGCGATGTGCACTCCTCGCCTTTTGTGGAGTGAACAGGGAAAGGTTGCAGATTTTGCCACAATATATATTGGCATAAATAGAATAGCAAGTATCCCCTTGTAGCTTTACATGAGCTCTCAATCTTATACAATGGCACATGGAATTCTTATGGACCCATTTTATGGAGAACACAGAAGTATTTTATGAATCCATAGCAATAAATAATAAAACATAATAATATAAATCACTTGGTCTATTTTGCACTTAATTATGTTTGCTATTGTCTTTGTGATCATGTTTTTTTTTTTTTTTTTTCATTATTTATATATGGTTGCTATATATTAATTATGTTTTGTTTTCCATCTAATTTAACTACTGGTGGTTACATATAATCTTCATCATGAAATTGATTCTTAATGTAGTATTATGAGAATATATATTTTTGATAATAATTTTTTTCTTTTTTTGGCTTATTAATTGTGTGTGTATTGATTCACTTTTGTGAATTATCATGCTGCTATCTATGCCTAATCATGTTATTTGTTCTTTCATTGTCGTTCAATATAGACCCATGTTTCAAACATCATTACGGTTTGCAGAGTAGAGCGCAATGTGCTCCTCTAGATAGCAGGAATATGTACTCGCACTCCGTGTATCCGTTACAGGTGCACGTGAAGGTTGTAGAAACCTTATAAGGTAGGTTCACGGCACACTGTTTTGTATGCAAGTAATCACATTTTATTTGTATTTTTCAGTGTTCAATATAACATTGTTGTATACATCCAGGCTATATGATAAGTATAAGGCCACAATAATTATTAGTATGGTCCCCGGACGTTTCGGTCTTATAAAGACCTTCCTCAGCGGGATCTGTAATAAACTTAAATAAATTAAAAAAAGCATACATATTATGTATTGCCTTGTCCGTAACGACCTGCTCCATAAAAATATCACATGATCTAACCCCTTAGGGGAACACCGTAAAAAAAAAAAAATTTAAACGGTGTCAATAAAGCTATTTTTTGTCACCTTCATCACAAAAAGTATAATACCAAGTGATCAAAAAGTCATACGCACCCCAAAATCATACCAATCCAACCTTCATCTCATCCCGCAAAAAATGAGACCCTACCTAAGACAATCACCCAAAAAAAATAAAAACTATGGCATTCAAAAATGCTGTTATTATTTAAAACTTAAATTAAAAAAAGCATGCATATTATGTATTGCCGCGTCTGTAAGAACTTGCTGTATAAAAATATCACATGACCTAACCCCTCAGGTGAACGACGTAAGAAAATAAAATAAAAAGTGTGTCAGAAAAGCCAAGCGATCAAAAAGTCATATGCACCCTAAAATAGTACCGATCAAACCGTCATCTCATCCCACAAAAAATTAGCCCCTACAGAAGACAGTCGCCCAAAAAATAAAAAAAACTATGGCTTTCAGAAAATGGAGACACAAAAAAAAAAGTTTTTTTCAAAAATGCTTTATTAATGTAAAACTGAAACAAACAACCAAAAAGCAGTCATATTTGGTATTGTCACGTCTGTAACAACCTGCTCGATAAAAATAACAAATTAAATAACCTGTCAAATAAAAATTGTAAATAACAACAAATAAAATCAGTGCCAAAACAGCAATTTATTGTCACCTTGCCTCACAAAAAGTGTAATATACAGCAACCAAAAATCATATATACCCTAAAATAGTACCAACGAAACTGTCATCTTATCCCATAGTGGGGTCATATTTTTGGAGTTTCTACTCTAGGGGTGCATCAGGGGCTCTTCAAATGTGACATGGCAACTTAAAATTATCCCAGTGAAATCTGCCCCCCAAAAACCATATAGCATTCCTTTCCTTCTGCGTCCTGCCGTGTGCCCGTACAGCAGTTTACGGCCACATATAGGGTGTTTCTGTAAACTACAGAATCAGAGCAATAAATATTGAGTTTTGTTTGGCTGTTAACCCTTGCTTTGTTACTGGAAAAAATGGATTAAAATTGAAAATCTGCCAAAAAAGTAAAATTCTTAAATGTCATCTACATTTTCCTTTAATTCTTGTGGAATACCTAAAGTGTTAAGAAAGTTTGTAAAATCAGTTTTGAATACCTTGAGTGGTGTAGTTTCTAAAATGGGGCCATTTATGGGTGGTTTCTATTATGTAAGCCTCACAAAGTGACTTTAGACCTGAACTTGTCTTGAAAAAGTGGGTTTTGGCCCTGGATGCAGCATTATAAGAATGAAACATCCGGGGACCATACTAATAATTATTGTGCCCTTATACTTATCATATAGCCTTGATGTATACAACAATGTTATATTGAACACTGAAAAATACAAATAAAATGTGATTACTTGCATACAAAACAGTGTGCCGTGAACCTACCTTATAAAACTCCTCTGGATAGCGTGATGTTCAGCTTTACTCTACAAGTATTGCGGGATTCCCCGCCATAAATAAGCATTAGCGTTACACCGCCGGAGGGGGCATGCATCACGTGTGATCTCTGATCACATGATCACTACATACCTTCTTTATGTTACTACTTGCGCAAGTGCATTCGCCATTGTATGATGCCAGACGCACAGCAGATTCTCTAATCTTACACAGGCGACTCTGATTTATTACCAATTACAATTCATTAATATGGTATTTATACAGCATCATGGGGCACATGGGACACTTAACCCTGAGGAAGCCGGACTCTGCCGGCGATACTCGTGGGGCGCTATTCTTTTTATCCAGGCTCACCTTGGTAGTCCCTGCTTGTTAATTTAGTATGGTATATGATTTTTGATGCCATATTATTGTATATCATGCATTTATTGTGGACTTGTTAGTTCATGTCTGTTACATGTTTCTTAACCCCTTTGGGACACATGACGTACCGGTACGGCATGTTTCCCGAGTCCTTAAGGACACATGACGTACCGTTACGTCATGAGTTGTTCCGATCACTGCTGCTCAGCTGGCAGTGATCGGAACAAGGTACCTGCTGAAATCATTCAGCAGGTACCTTGTTACAATGCCCAGGGGGGTCCTGTGACCCCCCCATATGGGCGATCGCTGCAAACCGCAGGTCAATTCAGACCTGCGGTTTGCAGCGCTCATTGCGATCTCTGATCCCGCGGTCTATGACCGCGGGATCAGAGAGTTAATGCCCCAAACAGTTTTTAACCCCCTGCAGCCCCCAATCATACTGTGGCTGCGGGGGTGCAGGGGAGTGGTTGCGGGCGGCGCGAGGCGGGCGGGAGGCGGAGCGGTGCGGCGGGCGGGATCGCGATTGCGATCCCCGCCCGCCTCCCTGTAATCTATCCCTGGTGTCTCAGTGGTTCTATCAGAGTGTCAGCACATTGCTGACACTCTGATAGAAACGGCTGGCATCTGTGCTGCAGATGCCAGCCGTTTAACCTCTTCGTACCGCGGTCCGTACGGACCGCGGTATGGAAGGGTTGACAGGAGGGAGCGCTCCCTCCCTCTCCCATCGGGGGCTGCTGTGCCTTGCAGCCCCCAACAGGATGGGATCGAAGAGGGAGGGTGCTCCACTCCTTCCTATCCATCACCCCCTGCCCAGTTATGGCAGCGGGTGATGGTTGCCATGGAGACAGGACGCTTTCAGAAGCGTCCTGCTCTCCATGGTGCTGAAAGTCTGAATAGACCTGCTAAAGGTCTATTCAGACTTTCTAAAGTACAAAATACAGTACAGTGCACTATATAGTGTACTGTACTGTATTATACTAGACACCAGATCCACTGGATCTTTCAGAACCAAGTGGGTCTGGGTCAAAAAAATGTAAAAAGTGAAAAAAAGTAAAAATGAAACAAACACATAACACTGAATAAAAACTAAAAAAATAAAATACACTACACATATTAGGTATCGCCGCGTCCGTAAAAACCTGCTCTATAAAAATATCACATGACTGAACTCCTCAGGTGAACGCCATAAAAAAACCCCAAAAATGGTGTAAATAAGCCATTTTTGGCGCATTACATCACTAAAAGTGTAATACAAAGCGATCAAAAAGGCGTTTGCCTCCCAAAATAGTACCAATCAAACCGCCATCTCATCCCGCAAAAACGAGCCCCTACCTAAAACAATTGGCCAAAAAATAAAAAACTATGCCTCTCAGACTAAAACATGATTTTTTTGTTTCAAAAATGCTTTTAGTGTTAAATGTAAAAAAAAATTTAAAAGTAGACATATTTGGTATCTACACGTCCGTAAGAATCTGCTCTATAAAAATATCACATGACCTAACCCCTCAAGTAAACACTGTAAAAAAATAATAAAAACTTTGTCAAAAGCCATTTTTTGCCACCTTACATCACAAAAGTGTAATAGCAAGCGATCAAAAAGTCATATGACCCCCAAATAGTGCCAATCTAACCGTCACCTCCTCCCGCAAAAATGATACCCAACCTGAGACAATTGCCTAAAAACTGAAAAATATATGGCTCTCAGACTATGGAGATACTAAAACATGTTTTTTTTCATTCAAAAGGATATTATTGTGTAAAACCAAAATAAATAAAAAAAGGTATACATATTATGTATCGCCGCATCCGTAAGGACCTGCTCTATAAAAATATAACATGACCTAACCCCTCAGATGAACGCCGTAAACATAAAAATAAAAACGTTGTCAAACAAGCCATTTTTTGTCACCGTACATCACAAAAAGTGTAATAGTAAGCGATCAAAAGTCATATGCACCCCAAGATGGTGCCAATCAAACCGCCATCTCATCCCGCAAAAATGAGCCCCTACATAGGACAATCGCCCAAAAAAAATATATATATGGCTCTCAAACTATGGAGACACTAAAACATGATTTTTTTTTGTTTTAAAAATTATATTATTGTGTAAAACTTATATAAATAAATAAAAAGTATACATATTATGTATCGCACGTCCGTCACAACCTGATCTATATAAATAACACATGACCTAACCCCTCAGCTGAACACAGCAAAAAAAAAAATAATAATACGGTGTCAAGAGCCATTTTTGTCACCTTACATCACAAAAAGTGTCATAGAAAGCGACCAAAATGTCATATGCACCCCAAGATGGTGCCAATCAAACCGCCATCTCATCCCGCAAAAAATGAGCCCCTACATAACACAGTCGCCCAAAAAATAAAATAAAACTATGGCTTTCAGAATGTGGAGACACTAAAAAAAATTATTTTCAAAAAGGCTTTATTATGTAAAACTGAAACAAAAACCCCAAAAAGTAGTCATATTTGGTATTGTCGCGTCCGTAACAACCTGCTCTATAGAAATAGCACACAATCTAACCTGTCAGTTCAACTATGTAAATAACAAAAATAAAAACAGTCCCAAAACAGCTATTTTTTTGCAAATTTTCCATCCAATCCATTTTTGCAGTAACAAAGCAAGGGTTAACAGCCAAGCAAAACTCAATATTTATTGCCCTGATTCTCTTGTTTGCAAAACACCCCATATGTGGTCGTAAACTACTGTATGGCCAAACGGCAGGGCACAGAAGGAAGGGAACGCCATATGGTTTTTGGAAGGCAGATTTTGCTGGACTGGTTTTTGACACTATGTCCCATTTGAAGCCCCCTGATGCACCCCTACAGTAGAAACTCCAAAAAAGTGACCCCATTTTGGAAACTACGGGATAAGGTGTCAGTTTTGTTGGTACTATTTTAGGGTAAATATGATTTTTGGTTGCTCTATATTACACTTTTTTGAGGCAAGGTAACAAAAATTGAAATTCAGAAATTTCATCTCCATTTGCCAATAACTCTTGTGGAACACCTAAAGGGTTAACAAAGTTTGTAAAACTGGTTTTGAATACCTTGAGGGGTGTAGTTTCTTAGATGGAGTCACTTTAATGGAGTTTCTACTCTAGGGGTGCATCGGGGGCTTCAAATGGGACATGGTGTCAAAAATCCAGTCCAGCAAAATCTGCCTTCCAAAAACCATATGGCGCTCCTTTCCTTCTGCGCCCTGCAGTTTGGCCATACAGCAGTTTACGACCACATATAGGGTGTTTCTGAAAACTACAGAATCGGGGCAATAAAAATTGAGTTTTGTTTGGCTGTTAACCCTTGCTTTGTTACTGGAAAAAATGGATTCAAAAGGAAAATTTTTCAAAAAATCGAAATTCTGAAATTTTATCTTTATTTGCCATTAACTCTTGTGGAAAACCTAAAGGGTTAATGACGTTTGTAAAATCAGTTTTGAATACCTTGAGGGGTGTAGTTTCTAGAATGGGGTAATTTTTGGGTGGTTTCTATTATGTAAGCCTCACAAAGTGACTTCAGACCTGAACTGGTCCCTAAAAAGTGGGTTTTTGAAAATTTGTGAAAAATTTCAAGATTTGCTTCTAAACTTCTAAGCCTTGTAACGTCCCCAAAAAATGAAATAGCATTCCCAAAATGATCGATACATGAAGTAGACATATGGGGAATGTAAATCAATAACTTTTTTTGGCAGTATTACTATGTATTATAGAAGTAGAGTAATTGAAACTTGGAAAATTGCAAATTTTTCAAAATTTTTGGTAAATTTGGTATTTTTTTATAAATAAAAATGAAATTTTTCGACTTCATTTTACCACTGTCATGAAGTACAATATGTGACGAAAAAACAATCTCAGAATGGACTGGATAAGAAAAAGCGTTTTAAAGTTATCACCACATAAAGTGACAATGGTCAGATTTTGAAAAAATGGCCTGGTCCTTAAGGTGAAATAGGGCCGTGTCCTTAAGGGGTTAAAGCTGCTATTTGGGACTACATACATTTCCCCCATATTTGTGGTGCTTGGTGGGAGCCGGATAGATGTGTGTGTACCAGCACTTGTACTTATTGTCAGGGCCGCCATCAGGGGGGTACAGCCCATACCCCAGTAAGGGGCCCTGACCCTGGGGGGGTCCGGCCAGTCCTGAAACTTTTATTTTTTTATTTTTTTTTATTGCGGCAGCTGGCTCTGGGGCCCAGTGCTCCTCCCCCTCTTCCTTCTGCAGCCTGTCCCTTACCTCCCGGGGCCCCGGGCCCCAGCTATCTTGTTCTGAGAACAAGATAGCTCGAGTCTCTGCAGATCCATGGGTAGAATGTAGTTGCTAGAAGGAGGTCTGTGACATCACTGGTCACATGCTCCTTCATAGTCACATGGACAAACCCCGACAGCAGCAGCAGCTTGTGGAGGGAGGAGGGGCTGTGTGCCTGCAGGCTGCTCAGTGATGGAGGATGTGCTGCAGTCCTGGAGTCCACAAAGCTTCATGGAGAGCAGGTAAGGGGCAGCTCATGTATGAGGGGGCAGGTGGAGCACTCAGGGGCAGTGGGGTTCAAGTGGAGTGGAATCTGGTGCAATTAAGGGGGTTTATAGCACAGATCCAGGTGTATTCTGAGGGCCATGGTGTATATGATTCTGTCCCTGCGTGTGTGTCTCTGTCTGTCTGTCCCTGTGTGTGTGTCTCTGTCTGTCTGTCCCTGAGTGTGTGTCTCTGTCTGTCTGTCCCTGCGTGTGTGTCTCTGTCTGTCTGTCCCTGCGTGTATGTCTCTGTCTGTCTGTCCCTGCGTGTGTGTCTCTGTCTGTCTGTCCCTGCGTGTGTGTCTCTGTCTGTCTGTCCCTGCGTGTGTCTGTCTGTCTGTCCCTGCGTGTGTCTGTCTGTCTGTCCCTGCGTATGTCTGTCTGTCTGTCCCTGCGTGTGTCTGTCTGTCTGTCCCTGCGTGTGTCTGTCTGTCCCTGCGTGTGTGTCTCTGTCTCTCTGTCCCTGCGTGTGTGTCTCTGTCTGTCTGTCCCTGTGTGTGTGTCTCTGTCTGTCTGTCCCTGCGTGTGTGTCTCTGTCTGTCTGTCCCTGCGTGTGTGTCTCTGTCTGTCTGTCCCTGCGTGTGTGTCTCTGTCTGTCTGTCCCTGCGTGTGTGTCTCTGTCTGTCTGTCCCTGCGTGTGTGTCTCTGTCTGTCTGTCCCTGCGTGTGTGTCTGTCTGACGTGCAAACTAGCTTATTTACTCCCCTCACTGGCTCTGACATAATTGAAGAGAAGCGCCGTAATCTTACGCAGACACACTGCGCGAGATTACGTCAGCCGCAAGTGAGGTGAATAAATTAACTAGGAGGCGGCACTGGGCTCCGGAGTGTGGCGCGATTCTGAAGAAAAAAAGGTCTTTGCTTTATTATACCACTATTAATTCTGAGTGTTGGGGGTCACTTATTGAGGATCAGTGTGGATGGCACTTAGGCACTTAGGGGATCCTACGCTATATATGTGTCATTCCCCCCCACAACAGTGCCATCCTCAGATCCCCCCCCCCAAAACAGTGCCATCCTCAGATCCCCCCCCCAAAAAAAAACAGTGCCATGCTCAGATCCCCCCCAAAAAGAGTGCCATCCTCAGATCCCCCAAAACAGTGCCATCCACGGACTCCAACCCCCCAAAAAAACAGTGCCATCCACAGATCCCCCAAAAAACAGTGCCATCCACAGGCCACCATTAGTTCAAATCCCACCAAATGCTCCCCTTTGGTTAAAAATAATTTTTTTCTTATTTTTCTCCTCAAAAACCTAGGTGTGTCTATTTATGCTTTTCTATCTTGAAATAAACTAAACCTTTAATGTTATGAAATTTAAATTTAATTTATATTAATTCACGCCCCATCCATCTACTCTCGGCCCAGCCCCCGGATCCAAAGCCTTTATTTAATTGACCAGTTTTCTGGTCAATTAAATAAGTACGGAGGGGGGGGATTGGGGGGCAACAATGGAGGGGCAAAATTAACTTGTGTGGGGGCAAATTACTCAGTGGGGGTCAGTGTGGCGGGCAAACTACAAAGAGGAGGGACATGTGGGGGCAAATTACTTAGTGGGGGCAACTTGCATAATGCAGGGCTGTCTGGGGCAAAATTCACTTGTGAGGGGGGGGGGGAAATTAGTCAGTGGGGGGTCAGTGTGGTGGGCAAACTACATAAGGGAGGACCGTGTGGGGGCAAATTACATAATGCAGGGCTGTCTGGGGGCAAAATTAACTTGTGTGGGGGCAAAATTAACTTGGGGGGGCAAATTACTCAGTGAGGGGCAGTGTGGAGGGCCCTGTGGGAGACGTCCTTGGATGTAAGAGGTATGGGCGCGATATATGGGTGGGGCTGTGTGTGGGTGTGGCTTGAGGGTGGATGGGGACACAGGGGCCCCATGATCTCCTATTCCTGGGGGAAGTGCCCCTCCAAAGACCAGGCTCTGGATCCGCCACTGGGGCAGTGTCGGGTGGGGGGGGGGGGCCAGGCCTTGAGCTGTGTAAGGGGCCCCAACATTTCTGATGGCAGCCCTGCTTATTGTATACAATTTTTAATTATATCTAAGTGTCTTTTGTAGCCTAATAAAATTCTTGTCATGTTTTTTAATCAGTGGATGTGCGTTTTTTTGGGTTTCTTTGGTCTTTGTGGTCATCATTTATATTTAACTGCCATTGAACTCTATTTTCATTGTAGTGTCTCTCCCACCCCACCCGGTTTATAAATAATAAAAAATATACTCACCCGTCCTTCTGGCAGTTGATTCTTTCATTACGCAGACATAAAAGGCTGGCTCCTGGGGAAAGGTAAATCTTGTGATCTAGATGAAAGAAAGATTTAATATTTTACTGAATGATTGTGCCAGATGTACATTTGTTTTTTGTCCATAGCAGTCTATAGGCTCTGTATTGCAGATCTAATCAGTGCAATATGGATCTGTAATATGACAGTGTACATTAGTCTTTGCATTATATATAATCTAGAGATGAGCCAATCGACTTATTAGAATTGAAATTCGACCAAAATTGTTAAAAAAAAATCTGAAAGACAGACAGAGAGCCTCACTCACCCGGCATTTAAAGTACTTCCAATTACTGTATAATCAATTCATATCAGATTAAAATTTCTTGGCCAATTTAAGAAATTCGTTTATCTCTAATATACTCCTATTTAGGGGAATGCGTCACCAGACAATGCCCTATTGTTTAAATCAAGTCTTTATGATGATGTAAATAATTAAATAATAAAGTCATTGCAGTAGACTGTGAGTGCAGAGGGTCCCACCGGTGAGACCTTCCTGAGGATGTAGGCAGCGACCAACCGACTACAAAACATGTCTCTATAGTAGTCCATTTTTGCATCCCTCTCAGAAGGTATAAGAAATGCACCCATCTTTGATGGGTAGTGAGGGTCTAACAGTGTGGATAGCCAGTAGTCATCCCTCTGCCAAATCCTGACAATGCAGGTGTCACTACGCAAACATGACAGCGTGTATCTGGCCATTTCTGCAAGGGAGTCGGAGGGCCTCCCTGCCTTCATCTCCACTGCATACTGGAGTACTCTGCATCGTCGTCCTCCAGCTCCTCCTGCTCCTCTCTTGTCCCTTGGGCAGATAAATCACCTAAGTGTGTATAAAATTCCTGGGCGTTTATGTCCTCCTCCTCGTCCTCATCCTCCTCCTCTGTCAGTTTATCCTCCACAGGGCTCATGTGGCCATGAGATGTAGGCATCACTTCTTCTGTCCCCTCGCCAATCATATTTGTGGAATCACATAATGTATCCCGAAGTTCTGCCGATTGACAAATAACAAAGGGAATGTATCAGGAAAGCAAGTCAGAGATTTAAGGAGGGGACATATTTTGGATGGCCTTTTATGTTGTTTTTAGTGTTTTGAATTGAGTTCACTGGGCAATGGGGAGCCAGTGAAGGGATTAGCAAAAGAGAGAGGCAGAGAAGAAATAAGGGAAAGGTGGATTAACTAGCCAGCAGAATTAGACTGGAGGAGTACGAAAGTGCTAGTTGGGAGGCCACAGAGGAGGATGTTGCAGTAGTCTAGGCAGGAAAGGACGAGGGCATGCATTAGGATTGTAGTTGACCCAGGGGTGAGGAAGGAGCAAATACAAACGATGTTCTAGGGAAACTAAAAACTACAGCTCTAATACCATGGGTTTCTTCACAGAGACCCAGGTATTAGGACCTTCCAATTACTTCCCCGATTGCCGCTTACGGGAGCCGTGGCGACCCTGGCAACACCTGCTGTGCTATTCATACTTAGTTACATTACTGTACACTATGGCCAACAGACAGTTGCCTGGGTACTCAAGAAGCGTAAGCAGTGGCAAAAAAGTTGCTGTAGGCGGCACAAGTAGCTGTCGTAGCAACAGGTCAGAGCTGTCACTGTAATACAGCGGTTGGAATGGTTGACTCGCTTTTTAACATCATCTCAGGTGACAACAGATGACAGATATACATAGCCAGGAATTGATGGGTTCTTCTGACTCCACACTTAGTTGGCATGGCCCAGGAACAACCTCCGTGCCCCTACCTGTCCTGCGACTGCTTCTTTCTTTTGCTGCTCCTTCTACTCGGAAGTAATGAATGCTGCCGGCTCGGCTCCGCTTTTCAGTGAGAACGAGCTTAGTGACTACAGTCAGCATCTACAGGCCAGCACAGACTTGAAGGAGAGGTCCGCTGCATCCTCCCTTAGGTATGCAAATAGAGATGATGACAGTCGGGTGGGAGCACATGTTGCGAGCTGTCAGGGACGTGGCCATGAGACTGGTGAGGGTGACATAATTTACAAACAGACAGTAGTGGATAATGATGTAGCCGATCACATGTGGGAGCTAGGTGAATAGGTGGCATCATCATCAGGTGGTGAGGGTGACAGCAGGCCCGTGAGACAGCAGCAGGGTAGCAGCATGCCGATGAGCGAGCAAGGTGGAAGCAGTGGAAGATCTGGAGACAAATATGCCCAGGGCAGACCGTCTGCTACTCAGAAGCCCAACTAGTGATGCACAGGTTCATAAAAGCAGTAAAATGTCATACTTGGCAGTGTGGAAATTTTTGATCAAGTAAGATGTAACTATTGTCAGGGACAATATATGTCCTTGACAGCCTACTGGGTAAATGTGGTTCTGGCCCAGGCACACCAGCAACTTGGCCAGGTGATGGCAATGCAGCCTGCACATTACAATCATGGGATTTCTCTGACAATGTCCTCCTCTGCCTCATCCTCATCCTCCACCTTGTCCTCCGCCTTTACTGTATGCACAGTTCAGAGTGGTCCTCCAGCATACCACTTCAGCCACTCTTACTGTTCAAAACAAATTCGCCTCATATGTAATGTTTCTATATGTTGGAATACCATACTCCACATGGTGGACTGACTGTATGAGCAGAGGAAAGCCATGACTGATTTCTTGATGATGCAGAGGGACAGGACTACTCTCCGGTGTAACTTTGATGTTAGACAGTGGCACCTCATGCGTGATATCTGCCGTTTGCTCAGGCCTTTTGAGGAGGACACTTAATTTGTCAGTCCCCAGAACTATGGTATGAATGATGTAATTCCACTCCTTAACGTCCTGGAGGGGATGCTGATAAATTTAGCTGGCGACGGGACGGAAAACGTGGCGCCTACATCCCACCTGAGCCCTGTTGAGGCTGGACTTTCACAGAGGGAGGAGGACGACAAGAAGGAGGACATAAACGCCCAGGAATTCTATAGAGAACTAGTTGGTTTATCTGCCCAACGACAAGAGAATAGCAGGGGGAGCTAGTGGGTGATGACGAAGACAATTCGGATGATCCCCACAGGCCATAGCAGTATGCAGCAGAGATGGAAGTATGAAGTCCCTCCAAGTCCATTGAGCAAATGGGCAGATGCATGCTGAGTTGTTTACATAGTGACAGCTGCATTGTAACCATTCAGCAGAGGGATCAATACTAGCTTTTCACAATGTTGGACCCTTGCTAGAGGACCAAAATAGGTCCCTTTTTTACATCTTCTGAGAGGGATGAAAAACTCATCTACTATGCAGTCATCCTTTGTAGCTGGTCGGTCACCGCTATCGCCCATCCTTACAAAAGTCTAACCGGGGGGACCCTCTCAGCTCACTGCCATTACTGCTGGATGGAATGGGGGGGGGGGGGGGGGTTTCAGGAGCAGCACCAGCTCTACCAGCAGCAACTTAATTTTTGGGTCTTTGATGAGCAGTTTTCTTCAGCTGCCTACTGAAGAAACCACCCAGCAGCGGCTGGACATGGTGCAGAACCTGAACCAGCAGGTGGTAGCATACTTAGACTGCACCCTGTCTCCCCATGTCCAAGATCCTCTGGACTATTGGGCAGCCAAACTTGAATTGTGGCGCAACTGGCCGAGTTTGCCCTGTGCAAGCTTTCCTGCCTGTCCAGTAGTGTGGCATCAGAGTGGGTGTTTAGTGTGGTGGGTGGTATAGTTGCTTCAAAGAGAATACGCCTTTCAACACAAAATGTTAAGAGACTAAGCTTTATAAAGATTAATCAGGTGTGGGTCAAACAGGATTTCCAGGCACTGGTTACTAATGCAATAGTATGGTTGTATTGATCTCACTGTAGTGTGATGCCACACCAGAACTTTGTGACAAATGGCCCATTACTTCTGCCCACATGCTGCTGCCACTATTCTGATGCTGCTACTCACCTGATGCCAAACAAATGCTGCCTCTATTGCCATCTGCTCCTACTGTGATCTTGTGCTGTTACTGCCACTGCTGTTGTCCCCCTTCCCCCTCTGTTCCAGGGCAACTATTGTCACTCTTCATGCTGTTATTTATTTTATTAACCCTCTTAGTGCTAGGTACAGCGTTTTACTCCACGTAATTTCTATTCTAAACGTCCGTTAGGACACAACTCACCTTCCTACCCAGCACTAACTAGTCTTTAAAACTTAGCTTTTATTTTCAAATTACCTTATTAGCTCTATCGAGGACTATTAAAATTCTCAGTTGTCTCTCTCACCCTTGTTTCTCCCCTCTTTTTCGTATTGTAAGCCTCCTGCTGTTCAACTCACAGCATTGGAGTTTTCCCCATTATGGCTGTGCACTGCCATTAGTTGAGCAGTTGATTTGCTAGATTTTTAGTAAATCATTTAGGGTGTTGTGAGCTGGTAACTAAATCTAAAATCTTTAACAACCACTGCCACCAGACATGTTTCGCCGAAGATTCGGCGTCTTCATGGGCTATGGCAGCGCTGAAGTAACATTGTACTACAGCCATTTACGTGGTGTAGAAAAAGGAAATATACGTACGTCCCATTAGACGTTCGGTGGTGAATTGTGATTGCTATATTTCTTATTTTGGGGTGTAGAAATAGGAAAAAAAAGTAAAAAATATATGTCATAATTGGCATTCAGCGGTGAAGTTACATTGTACTACAGCCATTTACGTGGTGTAGAAAAAGGAAATATATATCTGTCCCATTAGCCGTTTGTCGGTGAATTGTGATTGTCATAGTTCTTATTTTGGGGTGTAGTTATAGGAAAAAGAATACATCTTAATTTACTTTCTGCGGTGAATTGTGATTTTTTTTTATTTACGGGGTGAGGGAGTTAATTAATCAGAAAAAAACATATATATGTCTTAATTCCCATTCAGCGGTGTAGTGACATTGTTCTACAGCCATTTATGTGGTGTAGAAAAAGGAAATATACGTATGTCCCATTAACCGTTCGGCAGGGTGAATTGTGATTGTTATATTTCTTATTTTGGGGTGTAGAAATAGGAAAAAGAATATGTCTTAATTGCCGTTCTGCGGTGATTTGTGATTATTTTCATTTTTTTGAGGTGGGGAGTTTATTAATCATTAATAAAAAAATATATATATGTCTTAATTACCGTTCAGCAGTGAAGTAAAGTTGTACTACAGCAATTTACGGGGTGTATTAATAGGAAAGATACATACATCCCATTAGCTGTTCTGTGGTGAATTGTGATTGTTATATTTCTTTATTTGGGGTGTAGAAATAGGAATAAAAAAGGAAAAAATATATGTCCTAATTGGCATTCAGAGGTGAAGTTACATTGTACTACATCCATTTACGTGGTGAAGAAAAAGGAAATATAACGTATGTACGTCCTATCAGTCGCTCTGCGGTGAATTGTGATTGTTATATTTATATTTTTGGGTTGTAGTTATAGGAAAAAGAATACGTCTTCATTGCCGTTCTGCGGTGAATTGTAATTATTATTTTTTTGGGGGGGTGAGTTTATTAATAGTGATGAGCGAACCCGAACTGTGTGGCACCGAATTTTGGGATGTTCGTGACACGGACCCGAACCCGAACATTTACGTAAAAGTTTGGGTTTGTTGTTCGGCAATTTCTATGGCGCATTTTGAAAGCCTGCAAAGCAGCCAATAAACAAGCGTCATACTACTTGCCCCCAGAGGCCATCACAGCCATGCCTACTTTTGGCATGGCTGTGATTGGCCAAGTGCAGCATGTGACCCAGCCTCTATTTAAGCTGGAGTCACGTCGTGCCGCACGTCACTCTGCTCTGATTAGTGTAGAGATAGGATGTAGCTGCTGTTAGGGCGACATTAGGCAGAGATTAACTCAGCAAAAACACCTAATGAAGTGATCGATCTACAGCTGTGAATCATTCAACTTCTGCTAGTTAATTGCTCACTGTTTTCAGGCTGCCCTGAGCATTTTTCTGTCACTTTTTTCTGGGGTGATCAGCAGCCATTTTGTGTCTTGTGGTGTGCCAGCACAAGCTGCCACCAAGTCTATTAATGCATCAATAGTAGTTTTTTTTTTGCTATATCCTACATAAGGGGCTTGGCTGTGCTTATTGTCACCACTAGAAACTCAGGATAGAATTTTCTATATTTTATTGACAGGGGAAATTCACTTAAAAAAATAGCAATCCCCTAAATCTGGTGTTCCAGCTGTGGCTAGCCAAGTGTAATACTGTCAGGCAAAGATATATATTTTTTTCTGGGTTGAAATTCAATTTCCAAAATAGCAATACTCTAAGGCCTATGCACACGACAGTATTTTTTTGCGGTCCGTGATCCTTGTCAGTTTTTGCTTCCGTTGTGTTTCCGCGTGTCTTCCATTTTTTTAGCGGACATGACCCAAAAGATTTTACCAAAAGACAGGCTGACAATTTTTGCCAAGTGCCTGCCAAGGGATCCGCAAAAAAAACGGACGCGGAACGCGGATGACACACGGATGGCCATCCGCATTTTTTTCATGGTCCCATTGACTTGAATGGGTCCGTGTACCGTTTTTCACGGACACGAATAGGACAGGTTATATTTTTTTGACGGACTGGAATCACGGACCACGGACACAGAGGACAAACTGTGTATTTGCTGAGTTTTCCACGTACCCATTGAAAACCAATGGGTCCACAGAAAATCACGAAAAACGGAACAACTGACACGGAATCAAACAACGGTCGTGTGCATGAGGCCTAAATCAGTGGTTTCTGCTGTGGCAAGACAAGTTTTATAGTGTCCGTCAAAGGATAGCTTTTGTTCTGGGGTGAAATTCAATTGCCAAAATAGCAATACCCTAAATCAGTGGTTTCAGCTGTGGCTGGACAAGTTTCATAGTGTCCGTAAAAGTATAGCTTTTGTTCTGGGTGTAAATTCAATTAACAAAATAGCAATAACGTAAATCTGGTGTTCCAGCTATGACTGGACAAGTTTCATAGTGTCCATCAAAGGATATATTATTTTCTGGGGTGAAATTCAGTTGCAAAAATAGAAATTCAGTAAATCTGGTGTTCTAGCTGTGGCTGGGCAAGTAGTTTAATAGTATCCGTGAAAGGATATATTTTGTTCTGGGGTGAAATTCAATTGCCAAAATAGCAATACCGTAAATCTGGTGTTCAAGCTTTGACTGGACAAGTTTTATAGTGTCAGTCAAAGGATATATTATTTTCTGTGGTGAAATTCAGTTGTAAAAATAGAAATTCAGTAAATCTGGTGTTCTAGCTGTGGCTGGACAAGTAGTTTAATAGTTTCCGTCAAAGCATATATTTTATTCCGGGGTGAAATTCAATTGCCAAAATAGCAATACCCAAAATCTGGTGTTCCAGCTGTTGCAGGCCAAGTGTAAATCTGTCCGTAAAAGCATATATTACACTCAGCGTGCATCTCCAAGTGTATTTCTTTCCATAAAAGGGTATATTACACAAAGTGTTAAATTACAATTGCTGAAAGCATAATCCTTTAAATTTGCACGCACTATTGTGCATCTCATAGTGTATTTCTGTCCGTAAAAGGGTATATTGCACTCAAGGTGAAAATACAAGTGCTGATAGGGTCATCCTCAATAACTTCAAACACTACCGTGCATCTCCAAGTGTATTTCTTTCCTTTAAAGGGTATATTACAGTAATTGTTAAAATACAATTACTACAATTAATACAATTACTACAGCCTACATTTGCACACACTGTTTTCATCTCTGAGGCTGGGAACACACTTCGCGTGTTCCCAGGGCGCACCTATGACGCGCATATGACGCGCGCTTCAGCCGCCAAGTGGCTGTTTTATGGGAGCGCGCGTCATATGCGCGCTCCCATAATAGCCTATGGGTTGGATCGCGCGTGCTGCCGCGCGATAGTCACGGCAGCCGACACGACCGGGCAGGGCGTTTTACAGCGCGTTCGTCCGCGCTGTAAAACGCCGACATGTGAACCATGCACATAGGGATGCATGGCTTTTCACATGTTGAGCGTTTTTCAGCGCGTATGAACGCGCTGAAAAACGCTCAGGTGTGTTCCCAGGGTAAGTGTATTTCTTTCCGTTAAAGTGTATATTTCACAGAGTGTTAAAATACAAGTGCTGAAAGCATAATCCTATATATTTTTTTCACAAGCTACTGTGAATCTCCAAGTGTAAATCTGTCCTTAAAAGGATACCTTTCCTCCAGGGCCTAAATAGTAGGCCTACAATTGATATTCCCCTAAACCTGTGGTTACTGCTGTGCCTGGATTAGTGTAATACGGTACACAAATAGATAGCCAGATAGTGTTAGGTGCCTGTAAAGAAAGGCCTGAATTTGAATTTAATACATTGGGCCAAATAATTTTTTTCTTATTGTGGTGAACGGTAACAATGAGGAAAACATCTAGTAAGGGCCTATCACTGGTGCGTGGCTCGGGGAGAAACGGAGGACGATGACGATACGCTTCCCACAGAGGACAGCTTGTCCTTACCTCTGTGCAGCCTGGCACACATGAGCAACTACATGCTGCAGTGCCTGCGCAACAACAGCAGAGTTGCCCACATTTTAACGTGTGCGGACTACTGTGTTGCCACCCTGCACTGGAGCGTGATAAGAATATGCGCTAGTACCAGCGCACGTTGGTAGACGCGCTACTGAGAGCATTCCCAAATGTCACAGGGGAACAAGTGGAAGCCCAAGACGAAGGCAGAGGAGGAGCGAGAGGTCACCAACGCAGCTGTGTCACGGCCAGCTCCTCTGAGGGCAGGGTTAGCATGGCAGAGATGTGGAAAAGTTTTGTCACCACGCCACAGCTAACTGCACCACCACCTGACACGGAACGTGTTAGCAGGAGGCAGCATTTCACTAACAAGGTGGAACAGTACTTGTGCACACCCCTCCACGTACTGACTGATGGTTCAGCCCCATTCAACTTCTGGGTCTCCAAATTGTCCACATGGCCAGAGCTAGCCTTTTATGCCTTGGAGGTGCTGGCCTGCCCGGCGGCCAGCGTTTTGTCTGAACGTGTATTCAGTACGGCAGGGGGCGTCATTACAGACAAACGCAGCCGCCTGTCCACAGCCAATGTGGACAAGCTGACGTTCATAAAAATTAACCAGGCATGGATCCCACAGGACCTGTCCATCCCTTGTGCAGATTAGACATTTATAACTACCTCCCCTTAACCATATATTATTGGACTCCAGGGCACTTCTTCATTCAATCCTCTTTTTTTTAATTTTACCATTATATTGCGGGGCAACCCAAAGTTGAATGAACCTCTCCTCCATCTGTGTGCCAGGGGCCTAAATATCGTAAAGTGGCCTGTTCCAATGGTGGGTGACATGAAGCCTGATTCTCTGCTATGCGACCTCTCTCCTCTGTCTTGGTGCCGGGCCTAAATATCTGAAAGTGGCCTGTTCCATTGGTGGGTGACATGAAGCCTGATTCTCTGCTATGCGACCTCTCTCCTCTGTCTTGATGCCGGGGCCTAAATATATGAAAGTGGCCTGTTCCACTGGTGGGTGACATGAAGCCTAATTCTCTGCTATGCCACCTCTCTACTCTGTCTGGGTACTGGGGCCTAAATAACTGAAAGTGGCTTTTTCCATTGGTAGGTGACATGAAGCCTGATTCTCTGCTATGGGACCTCTCTCCTCTGCCTGGGAGCTGGGGCCTAAACAAATAAAAGTGGCCTTCTCCATTGGTGGGTGACATGAAGCCTGATTCTCTACTATAGGACCTCTCTACAATTGATATTGGTTAATTTTTATTGGGGTCCCCATTGACTTCAATGGGGTTCAGGGTGAAGTTCAGGTCGAGTTCGGATCCCAAACCGAACATTTTCGGGAAGTTCGGCGAACTTCTCGAACCCGAACATCCTGGTGTTCGCTCAACTATATTTATTAATATAAAAAATATATGTCTTAATTGCCGTTCAGCGGTGAAGTAACAATATACTGCAGCCTTTTTTGGGAGGTATTATTTCAATTTTATTTTAATTATTTTGACCGGCCCTTCAAAGGCAGGCAGCAGAAGAAGGGGGGTGGCAGCAGGAGTCACAGTGAGCGACCTGAGCTCCCAGTGTCATCTAGCGGTCATGTCTTGACCAGCAACCCAGCGGTGCTTGAATGGTTGACTCGGTCTTTGAGTTCGTCACAACGAATATCAGACACCCCCAGCCAAGATTCAGTGGGTTCCTCTGACACAGCGCTCAGTTGGCATGGCCCGGGAGCAGGCCCTGTGTGCCCATCTATCCTGAACCTTCCTCTGTCATTTTCAGTTTCCTCAGCCAGAGAAGTATTATATGCCATAGGCTCTGCTACACTTTTCAGCGTGGACGAGCTACTAGAGGACAGTCAGCAGCTCCTGCCCAGCCAAGATCTGGAGGAGACATCATCCACTTCCTCCGGTAGATGGGCAAGTAATGATGATGAGAGTCACATGGGAGCATGTGTTGCGAGCTGTCAGGCTCCTGGCCCTCAGACCATTGAGAGGGACATCAGTGACGTGCAGACATGTAGCTGATCACACTTGGGAGCCGGGTAAAGAAGGAATTTCATCATCATCGTCATCATCATCAGGAGAAGAGGGTGACAGCTTGCGCATGAGGTCAGCGGCTGAGCCAGCATGGTGGCAGAGTGGCAGTGAGTCAGCAGGGTGGCAGCAGTGGGAGGTCGGGAGCCAAACGTGCCCAAGGTAGACCACCTGCTTCGCAGGGGCCTACCAGCCCAGAAAGTAGCGGTGCAGGGGTTCACAGAGGCAGCAGTAGCAGGCTGTCAGTGCGGAGTGTTGGGGAGAAAATGCCATACTCGGCGGCATAGTAATTTTTTGTTAGGCCGCCGGAGGAGGTGAACATGGCCATTTGCCGAATTTGTGGGCAGAAGGTGAAGCGTTGCCAGGGTGCCAATGTTGTCACCATGGCCCTGTGTCAACATATGCAGCATCACCAAAAAGTGGCTTGGGAGAACTGTGGCTCCGATGTGGTGGGCCAGCCTGCCGGAGCATCTGCTGTGTCACCCAGTGGTACACACCCAATTTCATGCAGTCCAGGCTCCACCACCTCAGCTGAAGGGAGCTGTCTGTCCTTCCCATCATCTGCTGGTCCTGATGCTCCTGATCCTCCTCCTCCTCATCAGTCATTCCGTCAGCAATCGATCACTGAAGCAATTGCCAAGAGACAAAAAAATGAGTGCACTCATCCAACGGCGCAGAAGCTGAGGGTGCTCCTGGCTAATTTGCTGGTGCTGCAGTCCTTCCCTTTCCAAGTGATGGACTCTATACCTTTCAGAGAACTGATGGCTTGAGCCAAGCCGAGATGGAGAGTCCCAAGCCGTCATTTTTTTGCGAAAAAGGCAGTACCAGCCCCGCACACATATGTAGAACAGAAGGTATCTGCCAAAGTGCACGGCAGCGCCGCCGTGTGAAGCTGTAACTACGGTCAAGGACAATATTTGTCCATTATGGCCCACTGGGTAAATATGGTTCCTGCCCAACCACATCAGCAACTTGGCCAGGTGACTCGACTTCTGCCTCCACGTTTTCACTTTGTTGGTTCTGCGACAATGTCCACCTCTGCCTCCTCATCCTCCACCATGTACACTGCAGGGACAATTCACAGTGCCCCTCCAGCATACCACATGCAGAGGGGACGGCGGAGTCATGCTGTTCTGCACCAAATTTGCCTGGAAGAACGGAGTCCACAGGGGAGGAACTACTTTGCATCCTTCATCAAAAAAATTGAATCCTAGCTTTCTCCTCGACAACTCAAAATCGGAACCATGGTGACCGCCAGCGGGAAGAACATTGTGTCGGGCCTGCGTCAAGGAGGGCTAAGCCATGCTCCCTGCATGGCACGCGTGTTCAATCTGGTTGTCAAGTGGTTCCTGAAGTCTTCACCCCATCTGCAAGACATCCTGAAAATGGCCAGGAAACTTTGCATGCAGTTCAGCCACTGATACAACGCAAAGCATACCTTGAGCTGCAGCGACAGAAGGCGTCCCCAACATAGGCTGATATGCGACATTTCCACCCATTGGAATTCCACCCTCCATGTGTTGGACCGATGATATGAACAGAGAAAGGCCATAAACGATTTCTTGATGATACAGGCAGACAGAGGTACTCCCCTGTGTAACTTCAATGATGGCCACTGGCAGCTCGTGCGTGACACCTGCCGTTTGTTCGGGCCCTTTGAGGAGGCCACTTTATTTGTCAGTCGCCAAGACTAGGGGATGAACAACATCATTACACTGATTCGTGTCCTGGAACAGATGCTGGTGAATCTGGCTGGCCAGGAAACGTGGTGACTAAATCTCACGGCCACGTGAACCCTGTGGGGGCTGATCTGAGGAGGAGGACATTTGAGCACAAGCAATGTGTAAAGAAATGGGTGGTTTTTCTACACAGGTAAAAAGAGAGAAGGAGCAGGACCAGCCAGAGGAGCTACAGGGCTATAAGGAAGACGAGACAGAGCACCCAGACACACCGTGGCAGTATGCAGTGGAGATGAAGGCACGGAGTCCCTCCGAGTCACTTGCGCAAATGGCCCGCTGCATGCTCACTTGCTTGCATAGTGACACAGCCAAATTGTCACCATTTTGCAGAGGGATGACAACTGGCTCTCCCCCAAGTTAGACCCCTGCTACTGGTCCAAAATGGGGGCCCTTTTTACGTCTGCTGAGAGGGAGAAAGAACTGAACTACTACATCCTATGTAGTCAGTTGGCCGCTGCCTATGTGCGCCATCACCCATCCTCACACTGGTCTGATCAGGGGGCCCTCTGCACTCACGTTCCACTGCCATGGCTGCTGGGGGGGGGGGGGTGAGGAGGCAGGATCAGTACCAGCTCCATAAGCAGCAACTTAAGTCTATAGTCGCTAATGAGTAGTTTTCTTCACCCTCCTACTGAAGACACGACTCACCAGCAGCAGCGGCTAGACATAGAGCAGAACCTGAGCCTGCAGGTTGTGGCATGCTTGGAGTGCACCCTGCCACCCCACATCGAAGATCCCCTGGACGACTGGGCAGCCAAACTCGATTTGTGGCCGCAACTGCCTTGGACAAGCTTTCCTGCCTGGCCAGCAGTGTGGCATCAGCGCTGGCGTTTAGTGTGAAGGGGGCCATAGTTACCCCAAGGAAAACTCGCCTGTGAACCCAAAATGTGGAGAAACTGACCTTTGTGAACATGAATCAGGCATGGATCAGCCAGGATTTTCAAACACCAGTGCCTGATACACCAGACTAGATCATCCATAGTGCCACATCAACATTTTTTTAAAAGATACCTGTTTCTATTGTCTACCTGCTTCAGCTACTCTTCTGATGCTGCCACCGTCCTAATGCCACACCTGCTGCCAGGTGCTCCTACTGCCAGCCACCATCTTCAGCTGGTACTAGTATTGCCCTCCACCCCCCCACTCTGTCACTGGGCCACTCTGTGGTCTCCTTATCCTGCTGCTACATACATCACCACTCTGTGGTCTCCTCATGCTGCTGCTACCTCAACACTATGTCACTGGGATACTTTGTGGTCTCCTCATGTGCTGCCACTACACTACTTTGTGGTCTTTTCATGCTTCTGCCACATCACTACTCTGTGGTCTCCTCATGCTGCTGCTACCTCAACACTCTGTGGTCTCCTCATATTGCTGCCACATCAACACTCTGTGGTCTCCTCATGATGCTGCCACATCACCACTATGTGTTCTCCTCATGCTGCTGCCACTTCACCACTCCACCGTCTTCTTATGCTGCTGCCACATCACTACTCTGTGGTCTCCGTATGCTGCTGCTTCCTCAACAATATGTAATAGGGCCACTCTGTGGTCTCCTCATGCTGCTGCCACTTCAACACTCTGTGGTCTCCTCATGCTGCTGCCACATCACTACTCTGTGGTCTCAGTATGCTGCTGCTTCCTCAACACTATATCACTGAGCCACTCTGTGGTCTCCTCATGCTGATGCCACTTCACTACTCTGTGGTCTCCTCATGCTGCTGCCTCCTCACCACTCTGTGGTCTTCTCATGCTCCTGCCACCTCAACACTATGTCACTGGGCCACTCTGTGGTCTTCGCATGCTGCTGCCACTTCAACACTCTGTGGTCTCCTCATGCTGCTGCCACATCACTACTCTGTGGTCTCAGTATGCTGCTGCTTCCTCAACACTTTATCACTGAGCCACTCTGTGGTCTCCTCATGCTGATGCCACTTCACTACTCTGTGGTCTCCTCATGCTGCTGCCTCCTCACCACTCTGTGGTCTTCTCATGCTCCTGCCACCTCAACACTATGTCACTGGGCCACTCTGTGGTCTTCGCATGCTGCTGCCACCTCACCACTCTATCACTGGGCCACTCTGTGGACTTCCATGCTGTTCCCACCATTCCCAATCCATGACTGAGCCACTAATTTGCCTTTTTGGCCTGGTTGACATCATCATTTATTTGACCCTTCTTCTGATCTGTCAGAATGAAGGAAAAATCAAATGCACAACGGATCCTGTCTATGTAGCAGCTGTAGGGCCTGTATGACATGGTCCCTAGTTTGCATCAGAATTGGCCTATAATTTGGTAGCCAAAAGCAGGAGTGGTTACAAAACACAGAAGACATGCAAATATTCCATTAACGTGTCATCTCTGTTTTGGATCCACGCCTGTTTTTTTTGGCTTTAGCAATACTGATTGATTACTGACCAAATGCTGAAAGCGGATGCTCAACAGACAGGATCCGTTTTTTGGTGGTTATTGTTCTGACAAATCAGAGGAAGGACAAGATAATCACAAATGATTACATCAACACAAATTTACTGCTGACACCGTCTCCCCTCTGTCGGGGGGCTCTACTGCTATAAGCGTTAATAGAACAGGTTCTATAGACATCTATGTGGAATCAGCTGACAATGGTGTAAAAGGAGTGAGCTTCTTTTTGACACTAACATCGACCTGTAAGGCTGAGTTCACACTTGAGTTATTTGGTCAGTTTTGGCCCCATAACTGCCCAAATAAGTGAAGTGTGCAGTGATTCTAAAAGCGACGCCTGTCATCTGCGTGTCATACTGACTCACAGTATTGTTTCACTACCACAGCATACTCTATATGTGTGTTACTGCAAGGCACAGTGTTCTACACCACTATACAATCTCTCTGCAGCCAGGAAATAGCTGTTTTTTAATGTGATTCGACACAAATAAATTTAAATCGAATCAAATCTTTTCCGAAAATTCGGCGAACCGACCGAATCGAATTTTTGAGAAATTCGCTCAACTCTAATCACCACGTCAGCGCTCTGAACAGGTGGGGTGATGTCATCAGTGATGAAAGTGGCCTCTTAAGGGGTTTAGTGATGAGGTGGCGCTATCGCGGTTTTCCGCTACATACAATGCAATGCAAAATTTCTTTGTAAAATTTGGTGAAGCAGCCGAATCAAATTTTTTATAACTTAGCTCAGCTCTACTCTTCATGCTGAGACCACCCTCACCACTCTGTTACGGGGACACTATTGACCCTGTTTGGCTGTGTTGACATCACGGTTTATTTTTATGTTCTTCTGTCCCATCAGAAGAACAGAAAAATAACCAAATAAATGGGCCCTGTCGTTTGATCATCTATAAGGCCTCTATTGTCAGTATTTTGCATCAGGATTTGATCATGATTTTAAAGTCAAAAGCAGGAGTGGGTCCAAAACAGAGAAGACATGCAAATATTTCCATCACATTTTATCTCTGTTTTGGATCCACTCCTGTTTTGCTTCATAAATAATGATCAAATGCTGATAAAATGCACATACTGACGGTTTGAAAGTGGATGCTCAAAATACAGGATAGTTTTTTTTTTTTTGGGGGGGGTGGTCTGTTCTTCTGATGGATCAGAAGAGCGGAGAAATGAACAGTGATATGAACACAGCCATACTGCTCACACCTTCCCCACTGTTATGGGGCCACTGCTGGAATCTTGGCCCATTGCACGGATAAGTCCACCCCAATAAATTAGTGCTGACACTAACATTGAGCTGTAAGGCTGAGTTCGCATTTCAGTTATTTGGCCAGTTATTTCCATCAGTTTTTGTAAGCCAAATTCAGGAGCCAGGCCTACTCTCAGATTAGGTATTATACTGTAAATAGATCTACACCTGTCCTGTGAGTTTGTCCCACACCTGCTTTTGGCTGACAATAAATTATGAGAATAACTGACCAAATAACTGAAGTGAGAACTGAGCCAAATAGTGGCGCTCTGTCATTTTATGGCTAACACAAGGGATTCAAAAGCATGTGTTTGAACTGCCACAACATGGATTAAAAGGACCTTTTCTTTTTTTTTCTTCACTACTTTATTGGCGCTGCCTCCATGTGTTTATTTTGTTCCCCTAAAGAGTCACTGGGACACAGCTCCAGCAGGTGCATGCTGACATTTTTAATTTTTTGCTTTACTGAAGGCTGCTGTATGCTTTTCTTTAGGTTTATCTAGGGGGTTAGCTAGTACTGTTGGTGGCCTGCACAATGATTATCACGTCCATATATGTGACCTGCCTGTCATTCTGACGCACAGTAACTGTTTTGCTACCAGAAAAGACTAGCTATGCATGCTGCTGCAATGCACAGTGATGTACACTGAGATACATTCTCCCTAAACTTTAATGGCAGATGAGGATAGACCTGATTTAATGCGCTTTGTGATTAATTATTTCATAACGAAGCAAATTTCTTGGAGAATTTCGGGGTAAGCAACTGAATTGAACTTTTGAAAACTTTGCTCATCTCAAGTCATCAGGTATTAAAAGCCACTGGACTTATATGCTGTTCCAAGCTGAATGTATAAATAGAGAAAAGTTGGGAACCCAGGACAGAGCCTTTGGGGACACCGTGAGAGAGGGCATGATGAGGAGGTGGTATATGAATGGGAAACACTGTTGATGAGGTACGAGGATATACAGGAGAGGGTCAGATCTCTGATGCTGAGGGATGAGAGTGTATCAACGTTATTCTCTGTCCGCCTTAGTAACATTGCAGAGGTGGTTGCACATGCTCAGTTCCATCCTTCAGCTACCACCATCCCTATCTGCTGTTAGAAACTATAGTAGTTAAACGGAGAGAGGTGCAGCAGAAAGGATGTGATCCTTGAAAAAGGACACACCCCGTGAGCTGCAGCTGAAAAAAGCACAACCTATGGGAAAAACTGAAATAGTGAAAACAGTGATCTGTGGAAACATATAATAATAGGAGAAACATAATATGATAAATAACTTGTGTGATCTGCTTTGATACCAGGAAGTACATTATTTCGATGTGACTGTTACTGGAGATATAATATGTACACAGATCCACTAACATATAGCATTTAATAGATGCTAATTTCTTGAAATTTGATTTGTATTCGATTCGGCCAAATAGGTTGGGCGATTCGATTTGGGTCCAAACTAATTTGTCTGTAATCAAAAGTTCTGCAATTGCAGTTGTTGATGACAATCTAGGGTTTTCTAGGAGTGTATGCAACTCATTTCAAGCCAGCATTAGTAAGCCTAAAATGACAGCAACATATATGGCTATGGGGACGCACATGGCTGCTGGTAGTAACAAACAGCCTCTTTAAAAACAACACTGCAAGATTTTTTATGTTTTAAAAAAATGGTCCAAAAAATTGTTGATTTTTGGAAGCAAATGCAAGCCAATCTGCATACACACAAACTGCCTGTGGCCCATTTTCTTAATTTTCCTGTCTTCTGATGTGAAAAATGGATGATGCCATTTTGAGAAATTCACCCGAAACAAAATAACTTCAAGTTCAGATTTAATCAAAATTTTGTGAAAATTTGGGTTGAATTTGATTTGCTCAGAATCAATTCGCTTATCTCTAATCCTAATGTCTGCTAACTGAAATTCACTGTAAGAAATATGTTTATTGTTTATCTGTAAGGAGGTTAAAAAATTTTTAATCTCAAGACCTATTATTTCTATTATAATTAATTTATTAAAGAAAAAATGTGATACAGTCAGAGTCATCTAATCTTCATTGTACCTACAAGCCCTTACTAACCAAACAAAAAGAGACTAACATTTTGGCACTGTGAACAGGGTGCCCTAATCAATATGGAAAATTATGTACTAAGAGAAAATATGGTGAAACCACTTTTATAGCGGATCTGAAAACAATATTTTATACACAGATGCAGAACAAAGAAAAGAATCCAGTTATTTTTGATTGGATTCAGAGAAATATGGAAATGCAGAACCCAAAGAAGAAAAGTAAGACCCTTTGATGATTCAGTGGATGAACATCACGCATTGCAAGTCCAATTTGTCACTGGTTTGAAAAATGTGGGGTTTATGGGAGCATTGAAAGACTTAATATGATATGAGCTAATGGAGACACAGACTTATACAATGTACATATACAAACCTTATAAAGATGAGAAGGTGAGTAAGTAAACTATTTAGAATTAAATACGGTGGCTCTCCTGTATGGACAATATGCAAGGTGCACGTGTCTGAACTAACTCACCCTAGTCAGAAGAGGCAGGCATATAGGAAACTAGGAAGAAAGGCACTCTATATCAGGCCATCAGCAGATATCAACAAAAGACAGGGATAGTATAGGTATGTTAAAAAAACTATATTTATTTTTGTAGTAGTAATGATAAAAAAAAACGTATTTCAATATAGGTCAATCCCAATGTACAGAGAGAGGGGAATAGTAGTGAAAAATTGGATAAAAAGGTAAAAATTAAATGGGGATAGGAACAAAAATAAAAAAGAGGGGGTTGTGAAAAAATGATGGTGTTAAAATGATATTAAAACACCCTGTATTGGGCTATATGTCCAGAGAAAAAAATAATAATGATAAAATATTGCAAAAGTATAGTCAATGCTCTGGGATGAGTTCAGTGGAAAAAAGCACAGCAGCAGGCTTCCAGACCCAATGTATAAGTATATGCAGCTATGTGAAAGTGATTTTCATTTATGCGAAAATTATTTTCAGCAGACCAGTGCCTGGTGGCATCCCACCGAAAATTGTCTCACTGGTCGCTGTTACCTTTCCTTGAAGAACGCAGGTTTTTTTCTGCGTAGGATCCTCTGTGTGCTGTGGGTACTTGATGCGGCTGGCAGCGCAATTGCAGGAGGATGTGATGATCACGAGAAGCTGCTGTTTGCGGAGTGGACCGTCGATACAAATGTTGCGTTCTTTTCCTCCAATCAGAGGGCCTTTGGCTGTGTCTGGTGTTCTTGCCACGTGCGGCAATTTTTGCACCCGCTTTTTTCGCACACTTTTAGTTCCTGGTATCGTCGGTGGGTGGAGGCAGCCTGATGGTGCAGGGCAGTTTGGAAGAGCTTCCCAGGGCTTGAGAAACCATACACGTTTCGAAGGATTGCAGCCTTCTTCGTCATTGGGCTGGGTCTGGAAGCCTGCTGCTGTGCTTTTTTCCACTGAACTCATCCCAGAGCATTGACTACTTTTACAATATTTTATCATTATTATTTTTTTCTCTGGACATATAGCTTAATACAGGGTGTTTTAATATCATTTTAACACCATCATTTTTTAACAACCCCCTCTTTTTTATCTTTTTTCCTATCCGCATTTAATTCAAACCTTTTTGTCCAATTTTTCACTACTATTTACCTCTCCCTGTACTGTGACCCCTATATTGAAATATGTTTTTTTTTATCATTACTACTACAAAAATAAATATAGTTTTTTTAACATACCTATACTATCCCTGTTTTTTGTTGATATCTGCTGGTGACCTAATCTAGAGTGCCTGTCTTCCAAGTAAGTAAACTAGTATCAGAGTGTTCAACACCAAGTGTCTAAGGTAAATAGAGGTAATGTGTATAGGTCCTTAGTATCTGATCGGTGAGTGTCTTACACCCCACATCCTCACCCATTAACTGCTCCCTAAAGCTACCGCCACTTGAACTGCTAGCACTGTGAATGGAACAGGAAGCACAGCTCAGTTCAAAGTCTAGTGGCTGTGATGGGTTATTGTACTTCAGCTTCCATTGGAGTATATGGTAGCTGAGCAGCAGTAATCCGGCATGACCGCTACACTTTGAACAGAGGCTGCAGGGAATAAGTGATAGGTGGGGGTGCAGGGTATTGGACCCTCATCGATAGCATATTAATGATTTTCCCTTAAGATAGGGAGCCTGGAAAACCCCTTTAAGATACCAAAAAGAATATTTGGTAGCAGAAGTGTTTGCTATTGATCCTTTACAGGTTAGCATCAAACTGAATACATAGTTGGAATATAAATCAGATTGACATATTAATGTGGTAATAGTAGTCCCTTCAGTTGAAGGACACGGATCTCTCTTGGGGTTTGTTGCAAAGGTTTAAGGCTGTAATTCAACAACTTGAAAATGCTTTTGCCAGAAATGCCTAAGCCTTTGGGTTTACCAACTAAATCAACATGAAATCAATATGAGAAACATAGACTGACATAGAGAAAGATGTATAGTAGAAACATACTACCAGCTCTTTATCAAGAAGTAAAGGATCAAAAGAATGTTAGATAACGGTGTTATTAAAGAGAGTTCTATTCCCTAGGCATCTCTAAATGTGCTGGTAAGAAAGAAAAATCAGTTTTGTGTCAATTATAGAAAATTGAATTCTTTTAAGCAGAGAAGCATTGCATACCCTTGGCCAAGACTGAAGGAAAGTTTGGCAGCCCTTGGAAAAAAAATTTTTTTTCATTGCTAGATCTTGCCAGTCGACACAAGAGATCAACAGGATCAACAAAAAACTGCCTTCATTTCTCCTTTATATGAATTCAACCGCATATCTTTTTGACTGACAGATGTGCCCAGTACTTTCGAATGTTTGATGGAAAAATGGCCAATCTCAAATATAAACTGACATTCAATTTTGAGGATCATTTGAAAGACCTTGATATGGTACTGGGGCACATTGAGCAATCTGAATTAAAGTTACAAAAAACTGGAAGATCCCCCCCAAAATACATGAGTTGACAGCCTTTCTTGGATTAACTGGATATTACAGAGGGCATATTAAATGATTAGCAAAGATCACAGGCTCTTGTGGACATAAACCACATAAAATGGGAGACCATCATAACTACAGCAAAAACTTTCTCACTGTTCAAATTATGGAATATGCAGATTATAGCTTTCCTTTTTTGCTATACACATACAGTATTCTACAAGGGTTTGCAGCCGTCTTAGCTTTAAAAGGGTATTCTGGTTACTTTAAGTTATCGACCGTTCTGTTCATTTAAGGGGGCTGCAGGGGGTACCGGATCCTCGCTCTCATGATAGGGGATAGAAGATAACTTAAAGTAACCAGAACACCCCTTTTAATGCCATGCGAGTTTTTCCCTTTTCCAGTCAAAGTCTAAGACCAACAGAGAAAAAAAACAATAAACTACAGTTATTTTAGACAAGAACTACCAGCGGTAATATGTGCAGTTAATGAGAAATCCAGAGGATATCTGATTGGAAACCAGGTAAAGATAATGACTGATAACAACCCATTGACATATATTCAAGCTGCAAAGTTCGGAGCAGCGATGAGTTGCAAGGATAGCAAGATTTAATTATGAGATGCAATATAAACCCAGCAAAGATAAAACTCTAGTACCAAAGTGTTAGTCTCTTTTATTTGGTTACTAAGAGCTTTTAGTTACAGGAAATGAGGATTAGATGGCCCTATAGTACTGTATCAAACATTTACTTTAATGAAGAAATTTTAATAGAACAATAGTCCTTGAGATAAAAATCTATACTTTTTTTTTAAAAATAGTTCTTTAAAGATAATTATATTTCTTACAGTTCTCCTCAGTTAGCAGACATTGGGATCCATCAAAGCCATATATTGGTATATCTAGGTGCATATTATATCTCAGTAACAGTTACATTGAAACAATACACCTCCTGGTATCAGTAAGCAGGTTACACAAGTTATTTATCATATACATATGCTTCTACCATTATCATCTGTTTTCCTTGTAGAAATCACTACTTCCAGCTTTCAGACAGTCACATAGGTGGTGATTTATCAAGATTATAGTTTTTACCGCTGATCCTGATATCCCCTGTACTGTCGGAGGACACCACTTCGTAAATTAAGGTCATACTCTGCAAGTCTTTGCGCCGATATTAAGTCTATGCCAGTATATAACTGGTAGAGATGAACGAATTTAAAAAAAATGCTATTCGGCCGCTTTGCCGAATCTTCTGAAAACAATTAGATTTAATCTGAATTTTTTTGCGGCGAATCGTGTTAAAAACTGCTATTTCGTGGCTGCAGAGAGCCTTTATAGTGGTGTAGAACACTGTGCCTTGCAGTAATACTCATAGGGAGTCTGCTGTGGTAGTGAAATAATTCTGTGAGTTGGTATGACATGCAGATGACAAGCATTTCTCTTAGAATCACTGCATACTTCACTTATTTGGGCAGACACGGGGCCAAAACTGACCAAATAACTCAAGTATGAACTCAGCCTTACTGTTGTCTGCTGATTTTACATAGATGTCTACAGAACCTGATTTATTAAATGCTTATACAAGTAGAGCCCCCCGACAAAGTGGAGAGGGTGTCAGCAGTAAGTTTGTGTTGACGTCACTGATTATTTTGCCCTTTCTCTGATCCATCAGAACAATAACTCCCCAAAAATGGATCCTGTCTAGTGATGATTGAGCACCAAAGTATTTGGGTGTTTGGCCCGAACACATTGCTATATTCATGTGCTCGACCGAGCACCGGAGTATAATGGAAGTCAATGGGAGACAACCAGGCACCCCCTGCTCTGAAGAGGGGAGGGTGCCTGGACCATTGGAAAAGGTCAGAAAGTGACAGAAACACCACCGAAATGGATCGGGAACAGCATGGAAATGATGTCTGGATGCATCTTGGACTCCCAGGTCACTGCTGGGAACCATGTTGTCTGAGTTGTACGCCACTTTTACAGACTAACAAAAATACGCAAGCCCCCCCCCCATCCAAAAAAAATAATCTATTTCACAGTAAAAATTGTTAGGAAACATTCTTTCCTGTATATTCAGTGTAAGTGCTGCAAAAAAGTACAGGAGACACTCCCAAACAGCCATTATATCACATAAAGGAGGGCCTCATTCACATTGTTGTACAATTGTTCAGGTAGTGGGACTCTTACACTCATAAAGCCTATGCACTAAATGAGAGGGCTGCCAAAAATTACAAGGAATCGGCACTGCAATACAACCTTTTTTACACATAAAAGAGGGCATCATACACACCCTTGAAAAATTATCATTGATGGCCTGCTGGTGACCCTCCAAAACATTAGGAGCAAGGTCCTGCTGTTGACCCTCTAAAACATTAGGGGTGAGGGCCTGCTGCTGAGCATTGCAAAAAATGATGGTGGATTGCCTGCTGCTTAGCTGACCATTGAAAAAAATGATGGGCGAGTCTGCTGCTGAGCTGACCCTGTAAAATATTGTAGTTGAGTTCCTGCAGGTGAGCTGACCCTGTTAAATATTGTAATTGAGGGCCTGCAGGTGAGCTGACCCTTTAAAGTATTGTAGGCGAGGGCCTGCAGGAGAGCTGATCCTCTCAAATATTGTAGGTGAGGGCCTGCAGGTGAGCTGACCCTGTAAAATTTTGTAGTTGAGGGCCTGCAGGTGAGCTGACACTCCCTGAAGAGGGACATGAGGAGATCTTGTGCATTGATGCCCAAACTCTTCAGCATCCACAGCCAGAAGAAGATGATGGTGGGGAATGGCAATTAGTGTTTCATGAGGTGGATGATGCGGATGAGACACAGTTGTCAATAAGTGAGGGACTTGTTAGGTCAACAACACAAGTCAGGAGGATGACCTGGGTGAGGAAGTGGAAGAGGGGGTGGTGGACGATGACATCACTGACCCAATCTGGGAAGGTGGAAAGCCAAACGAGGACAGCAGTACAAAGGGGGAGGGATCCACAGCACTGCAACAGGCTGGAAGAGGCTGTGGGATAGCAAGGCAGGCTACACGAAATACGCTGCGTACAGATGTCCTTAACCCAGGCCTTTGAACGTAAGTGCAAATACCCAGCCACCCACCCACAGGCCATAGCACTAAATGCACACCTTAAAAATTGCTGGCCCTGGAAATGTTGCCATTTAGGCCTGTGGACACTGAGGCTTTCCTCAGCCTCATGGCGGCAGACGTCCCTTGTTACTCAGTCCCCAGCTGCCACTATTTTTCTCGGTGTGCCGTCCCCGCATTCCACCAGCAGTTGTGTCTCATAACATCACCCATGCCCTGACCAACGCAGTTATTGGGAAGGTCCACTTAACGACTGACACACAGACAAGTGCTTTTGGCCAGGGACGCCACATTTCCGTGATGGTACATTGGGGGAACCTTTTGAAGGCCGGTAGCTAGTCGTACCCTGGGATGGCACAGGTGCTACCAATGCTACCAAGGATTGCGGGCCACCATTCCATCAGGATTTTCACCACCACCTACATTAGTTGCGGCAAACCCCCTACTCCTACTCCTACTCCACTTCCACATCTGAATTCTTATCTTGCAGCACCAGTCAGCCATCAGTCAGTAGCTGGAAGCAGTTTAGCATGGCAGTGGGGAAGCGGCAGGCCGTGCTGAAACTCATTTGCTTCGGTGACAAACAGCACACTGCCGCAGAGCTGTGGCAGAGTATAAGGGACTAGACTAAGCTGTGGCTCTCGACACTCAACCTACAACCAGGCATGGTTGGTTGTTGTGTCTGATAATGGCCGTAACTTGTTTGCAGCTTTGGAGCTTGGCAAGCTCACACACATGGCAATCATACAGCATATGTGTGTCATGCACAACAAACATCCCAAACTTATACATCAATATAACTAAAAACATAACACACAAGAGTGAAGGTAAACTAATGGCATGGCCTGTTAATTAATTCATAAATAACCAAATAACCATAACATATTTTACAACCATAAACCATAATAACAATAATATTACCAACAATAATACAACCACAAACCATAATAATAATAGAACAGAATGTAATTGCGGATAAATTTACAGCTGAAAGCGCTGGTGGCAGAGTATGTAGTTCCTTGTGCAACCCAGGAGGGGAGATGAGGGGAACACACAGCAGTTTCAGCAAAGGCAGGACAACACTCTCCAAGGCCTGGAACAGTTTCATGACACCGCGCTAGCACCCTTACCCTGATGCGTGGCCTAGTGTCACAAGGTGGGAAACATTTTGGAAGATGGTGAAGAAGTACATAGCAGACCGTATCAGCGTCCTCAGTGATCCCTCTGTGCCTTACAACTATTGGGTGTCCAGGCTGGACATGTGGCACAAACTGCCACTCTACACCTTAGAGGTGCTGGCCTTCCCTGCAGCCAGCGTTTTGTCAGAGCGGGTATTTAGTGTTGCCGGGGGCATAATAACTGATAAGCGTATCCATCTGTCAACTGAAAATGCTGACAGGTCAACTCTTATAAAAATGAACAAGGCCTGGATTGCCCCTGACTTCTCTACTCCTCCTTCCCCTCCATCATATCAACATGCTTTTTAGACTGCCCTCACTCATAATGTTTTAGAGGGTCAGCTCCCCTGCAGGCCCTCACATATAATGCTTTACAGGTTCAGCTCACCTGCAGGCCCTCACAATTCATGTTTTTTAGGTTCAGATCACCTGCAGGCCCTCACATATGATGTTTGGTGAGGGTCAGCTCACCTGCAGGCCCTCACAATTCATGTTTTTTAGGGTCAGCTCATCTGCAGGCCCTCACATATAATGTTTTAGAGGGTCAGCTCACCTGCAGGCCCTCACATATAATGTTTTAGAGGGTCAGCTCACCTGCAGGCCCTCACATATAATGTTTTGGAGGGTCATCTCACTTTCAGGCCCTCACATATAATGTTTAGCAGGGTCAGCTCACCTGCAGGCCCTCACATATACTGTTTAGCAGGGTCAGCTCACCTGGAGGCCCTCACATATAATGTTTAGAGGGTCAGCTCACCTGCAGGCCCTCACATATAATGGTTAGCAGGGTCAGCTCACCTGTAGGCCCTCACATATAGGTCAGCTCACCTGCAGGCCCTCACATATAATGTTTTAGAGGGTCAGCTCACCTGCAGGCCCTGGAAAATTATGTTTGTTAAGGTCAGCTCACCTGCAGGCCCTCACAAATAATGTTTTAAAGGGTCAGCTGCCCTGAAGGCACTCGCAAATGATGTTTTAGAGGGTCAGCTGACCGGAAGGCCCCTTCAAATGATGTTTTGGAGGGTTAACGCACCTGAAGGCCCTCAGCTACATTCTTTTACTCAGTATTATCGTGCCCAGGGCCACGGCCTCTGCATGCACCATCAGCATCACGGCCATTTCCACTTCCCTTACTGGCCGCCTTCTTAATATTAAATTTTATAGATGCTTAAAAGTTTGTCACACCTACAGTAGCGTAGGATTTGTAAGTGCATGCGCCAATAAATTAAAAAAGGTATTTGGGATGCGCACACATTACACAGGAGATTTAGCCCTGTTAATGTCACAGACTAGCATACACTGTCTTCGGATAAAGTACAATATATGTCAGTGATATGTATTAAACGCACACACAGTAGATGTGGCACAAATTATTCAAATTTGCGCTACAGACACTGTTTTCTGATGTAGTACAGAATTTTTCACAGAAAGACACACAGTATGGACACTACGTTAGGCCCAGATTGTTGGAATTTGCAATACAGGCAAATTTTTCAGATGCAGGACAGTATATGTCACAGAAACACACAGAATATGGACACTATATTAGGCCCAGATTATTGGAATTTGCAATACAGACACGTTTTTCGGATGCAGGATAGTATATGTCACAGAAACTCACATAATATGGACACTATATTAGGCCCAGGTTATTGGAATTTACTATACAGACACTGTTTTCAGGTGTAGTATAGTATTGATTACAGAACACCACAGATTATGTTCACTATGTTAGGCCCAGATTATTGGAATTTGTAATACAGACAATGTTTGCAGATGTTTTTCCGTATTTTTACCCAAAGCCACACACTATGGGCACTAGATGTGGCCCAGATTATTAAAGACACAGTCTGCGGATTATGTACACTATATGTCACTAATAGGTATAAAACTAAAATATCTTGCTCTTGTCAAACACACACAGTAGTCCTTAAAAGGACTTTGGGGTCTTTGAAAAGATTTTGGTATTAAAAACAGCAAATTTCTCTCCCTGCACTATCTGTCCCTTCTGAAGCACTGTCCCTGATACTGCAGGAGGTAAATAGATTGCTGCTCTAAAACAGACACACACAGTAGTCCTTAAAAGGACTTTTGGGTCTTGGAAAAGCTTTCTCAGAATAAAAACTGTGAAATTCGCTCATTACTCTGTCTTTCCCTTCCTACGCTCTGCTCTCCCTGTCTATGTCTGAGCCAAACATAGCACCCGATGACGCGTTCCGGCCAGCCAATCACTGTAATGCCAGCAGCCAACATGGCTACTGGCATTACAGTGAGGGCAGTACTTACCTGCACCTTTATTGGCTGCTTAAAACCTTCGAAGCATGCGGGGCGGAGACTCGAGCACTGCGCTCGAGCACATGCGATGCTCGAGCCGAACAGAGATGACACGTGAATGGAATATTTGCATGTATATTGTGTTTTGTATCCACTCCTGATTTTGGCTTCCAAATCACAAGCCAATTCTGATGGGACCATACAGGCCTTACAGCTGCTACACAGACAGGATCCGTTGTGCGTCTGATTTTTCCTTCCTTCTGACAGATCAGAAGAAGGGTCAAATAAATGATGATGTCAGCCAGGCCGAAAGGCAAAATAGTGGCCCATTCATGACGTGGAGAAGGTGGGAACATTATGAGGAGACCACAGAGTGTCAATGTGACATTGTGTGGAGGTGGCAGCAGCATCAGGAGACCACAGAGTGACAAGGTGACATAGTGTTGAGGTGGCAGCAGCATGAGGAGACAACAGAGTGGCAAGGTGACAAAGTGTGGAGGTGGCAGCAGCATAGTTTGGAGGTGGCAGAAGTATCAGACCACAGAGTGGCAAGGTGACATATATATATATATATATATATATATATATTTTTTTTTCAAATATATAAAAGTGGCAAATATATTTTTATTTTTCCACTTATACACGCCTCAAAAGACTTTAAAACATATAACTGCACCGCTGAATATCAAATATATTTTTCTTTTCCCACTATTACACGCCACAAAAGGCTTTAAAACAGGCATGCTCAAGCTGTAGCCCTCCAGCTGTTGCAAAACTACAACTCACAGCATGCCCAAACAGCCTACACCTATCAGCCTACAGCAGGGCATTGTGGGAGTTGTAGTTTTACAACAGCTGGAGGTCCTCAGGTTGAGCTTGCCTGCTTTAGAACATATGACTGCACTGCTGAACGGCAAATATATTTTTATTTTTCAACTTATACACGCCACAAAAGGCTTTAGAACATATAACTGCACCGCTGAATGGCAAATATATTTTTCTTTTTCCACTAATACACGCCACAAAAGGCTTTAGAACACATAACTGCACCACTGAATGACAAATATAATTTTTTTTGCCACTATTACATGACAAAAAGGCTTTTATAACATTTAACTACACCGCTGAACAGCAAATATATTTTTGTTTTGCCACTAATACACTCCACAAAAGGCTTTAGAACATATAACTGCACCGTTGATCGGCAAAAAATTTTTTATTTTGCCACTATTACATGACAAAAAGGTCTTTATAACATATAACTGCACCGCTGAACGGCATATATTTTTTTCTTTGGCCACTAATACACACCACAAAAGTCTTTAGAACATAAAACTGGACCGCTGAACGACAAATATATTTTTTTTGCCACTAATACACACCACAAAAGGCTTTAGAAAATATAACTGCACCGCTAAACTGCAAATATATTTTTCTTTTGCCACTAATACACGCCACAAAAGGCTTTAGAACATTAAAAAATTACCCCCGAAGGTGTACATAAGCCTTGAACATATTAACTTTTTTCATTTTAAGTACTATTTCCATTTGACAACCCTATATTACATTCTTACACACCACTGCACTGCTGGAGGATGCACCCAATTTAGTATAAGGTCATAAATTAGGTGCATAAACCAGCAGTCCTTGCATGTAAAGTGAAACATACACCAGCTTAGAGCTGCTGCATATTTCAGCTGTCTTTTACACCAGAAAACTGATATGAAGATAAATATGCAGAGCCCGCTCCATGGCCTTACCACACTCCCTTCTTGGGAAATTGGTGAGGGCATTGTAGAACCGCCACTTGCACATACATTTAGACTCAATGCCATTTTAAAAAGTTGCAAAAACGAGGTTCACAACATTTTTTAAATAATCTTTCTTTGAGCGGTTAGTCCACAAATTTTATGTTTAATCAAATAAGGTGCTTAATTCTAAATATATTTTGCACTGACACTGATATATTTTTTTCTCTGCCAAGATTTTAGATTTATAAACTTCTGCCTGATTACACAAACCGATGCAAACTTTGATTGAGAGAGTAATGATTGCTACATTAGTTGTTCCTCCCTTATTCTCTTCTATAGATGATCCGCAGCACAATCCTAACTACACAGGCAGATATTCTGCCAATTATCGGGCACCCTTCATCCTGATGATAGATGCCAATCAGCCGATGAACGATCCTTTCATTGGTAATTGGACTGAAATAGTGCAGTCTAATAGGGCCTTAAAGAGGACCTTTCACTGGTCCACAATTTATCAGTTAAAGCTATGTACATTGAGAGCGGCACCCAGGGATGTCCCTGCACTTACTTGTATCCCTGGGTGCCGCTCCGTTCGTCCTCTGTAGCCCCCGGTACCGGCGCTCCTGCTGCTGTAATTTTGCCTGGGGCGGAGATTTCTTCTTCTGCCCTGGGCGTCTTCTTCTCCCAGGGCTGGAGCGCTGGCAAATCGCAGCGCTCAGCTCATATCCATTGCCGCTCTCAATGTACATAGCTTTAACTGATAAACTGTGGACCAGTGAAAGGTCCTCTTTAAGAAAGTGCAAAATTAGGAAGTCAATATATCAAGTGTTCTGAGCCAGAAATGTGGAGTGATTTTGCCTGTTTTGTTGGTGGCATAGACATTTGTGCCAAATGTATTATGTATTTGTGCCACTTTTAGGGTGGTTGGCAGTTTACGTTTACTAAGGGGTTATCAGATGTTTTCTAGAGGGGGCTACATTTTTTCCTTTACACCAAATTTCATAAATCTCTGCTTCATGAATAAGATTTTTGTCCAAACATGTAAATTTCTGTTTATTCAAAATATCCCTCTCTGGTGGCAATCGTTTTCATCTATGTGTTTCTGGAACAATATACCATTCTTAAAATACTGTATAAGAAATGACATCTATATAAATCATATTTATAGTTCATCACATATACTATAGGCAAGAATTGTATTTTTGGGTTATACAGATAAATACTGTAGCACATAGTACATATACTATTAAACTTTCATATACTGTAAGATTGGCACTGCAGGCAGCATAACAAATCTTTCCACGTAAATAAAGTATTTTATGAAATGTCAGGTCCTTTATCAAGGCCCAGTTTCTGTCTTCCTCTGCTATGGCATATGAATAGTTTTAATACTGTATGGCTAGGCACTGTGGGAATACACTTATTACTTACAGTATATGTTGGGTTATTTTTTTATGTGAGGCAAATGCAGGACCGATGTGGCCCTGGGCAAAATTTTAAGTGGGGCCCTAAATGAAATTTGCACAAACCCACAGTCATATATAGCCGGCCTGCGCAGATTTCAGATAAGCGTGGTTTTTCCACGCAGATTCTCATGTGGAGAAACTGCAGCGTAATACAGTACCAGCAAGGTGTATAAGATTAGACAAATCTCATGTACATTTTACTTCTTTGTTCCTTGTGCAACGTAACCTGTCAATGGCTAAGAATGTCATGGCTAATCCATATTTGTGGATGCAAATAGGGGGAACATGGTGTCATGAACCCCCTATTTACATGTGCAAGTATTACAGTGTTTTTATTACTCACCTGGATACAGATAGGGATGGTACAGGCAGAAGTCAGCGATGGAGAATCTTGACTGTAGGAGACAGCAACTGTTGATCACATGACTGTACCTATAAAAGAGGAGAAAAGACAATTACTGCTCACTCAAGTAAGTGGCAGTGAAGAAACCTGAAAGAAAAAGCAACCTGCACGTACAAAGAAAATGGAAGACTTATTAAAACAGTTAATCAAAAAAGATGAAACTCACGGTGGGGGACAGTGGTTCCGCAGATGTCTTCAGCAGGCAGGATTCAGCGCTGATTAGCCTTTTTAATCAACTAATCCGGTCTGCTGCTCACCAGCCTTAAGCAGAAGCGCAGAGTGGGACACAGATGATGACATCATCGCTGTGCCTCTGCACAGCGATACACCGATCTCTCCCCTGCCATCAAAAAGAGCCAGAAAACAAAAAAGGAGTTACTCACCTCCTGTGGAGTCATCAAAACGCAGGATGAAAAATTATACTGCGCCAGCCAGCGCGAGGGACAGCTTTAGGCATCAATCTTCTTTTTAGCAACGTTCACCAGCTTCAACTGCCAGAAAACAATAAGCTTCCAACTGTGACAGGACCTCAAGCAATTCAAAGGAGGATGAGATATCATATATTACACCCACAGAACATAGTGACTGAAACTTGCAGTGCACTAAAACTTCTATTAATGACTGAGTTGAGCGGACACCTGGAAGTTCAGGTTCAAAGGGTTCGGCCGAACTTCACAAAAAAGTTCGGGTTCGGGATCTGAACTTAACCCGAACTTGACACCAAGTCAATAGGGACCCAAACTTTTGGGCACTAAAATGGCCCTAAAAATGTAATGTAAAGGGCTAGAGAGCTGCAAAAGGCAGCAAAATGTGCTTAAGAGTTGGGTTGAGCGAACAGTTCGAGCATAGTTCGGGTTCGTACCGAATTTTGGGGTGTTCGGGACACGGACCCGGAACCGAACCTTTTTAAAAAGTTCGGGTTCGGGTCCGTTGTTCGGCGATTTCTTCCCGCTTTCTGAAGGGCTGCACAGCAGCCAATCAGCTAGCGTTTTAATTCTTGCCCTAAGAAGCCATCACAGCCATGCCGACTAATGGCATGGCTGTGATAGGCCAAGTGCAGCATGTGACCCAGCCTCTATTTAAGCTGGAGTCAGGTAGCGCCGCACGTCACTCTGCTCTGATTAGTGTAGGGAGAGGACGCAGCTTCTGTGAGGGCGAGATTAGGCAGGGAAAAGTCAGCAAAAACACCTAATGAAGTGATCAATCTACATCTGTGAATCATTCAACTTCTGCTAGTTAATTGCTCACTGGTTTTTAGGCTCCACAGAGCGTTTTTCTTTCACTTTAATCGGCGGCCATATTGTGTCTTGTGGTACACCAGCACCAGCTGCCACCAAGTCCATCAATCCATTAATACTAGAGTTTTTTTTGCTATATCCTACATCAGGGGCTTGGCTGTGCTAATTGTCACCCCTAGAAACTCAGGATAGAAATTTCTATACTTTATTAAGGGGTTAAATTCAATTGCCAAAATAGCAATCCCCTAAATCTGGTGTTCCAGCTGTGGCTAGCCAAGTGTAATACTGTCTGCTGTCTGGCAAAGGATAGATTTTTTTCTGTGGTGAAATTCAATTGCCAAAATAGCAATCCCCTAAATCTAGTGTCCCGGCAGTGGCTGGCAAAGTTTAATAGTGTCCGGCAAAGGATATATTTTGTTATGGGGTGAAATTCAATAGCCAAAATAGCAATACCGTAAATCTGGTGTCCCAGCAGTGGCTTGCCAAGTTTAATAGTGTCCGGCAAAGGATAGATAATTTTCTGGGGTGAAATTCAATAGCCAAAATAGCAATACCGTAAATCTGGTGTCCCAGCAGTGGCTGGCCAAGTTTAATAGTGTCCGTCAAAGGATTTATTATTTTCTGCGGTGAAATTCAGTTGCCAAAATAGAAATACAGTAAATCTGGTGTTCCAGCTGTGGCTGGACAAGTTTAATAGTGTCCGGCAAAGGATATATTTTTTTCTGGGGTGAAATTCAATTGCCAAAATAGCAATTCCATAAATCAGTGGTTTCAGCTTTGGCTGGCCAAGTTTAATAGTGTCCGTCACAGGATAGATTTTGTTCTGGGGTGAAATTTCATTGCCAAAATAGCAATACCCTGAATCTGGTGTTCCAGCTGTGACTGGACATTTTCCCTAGTGTCCGTCAAAGGATATATTATTTTCTAGGGTGAACATCAGTAGCAAAAATAGAAATACAGTAAATCTGGTGTTCCAGCTGTGGCTGGACAAGTTTAATAGTGTCCGGTAAAGGATATTTTTTGTTCTGGGGTGAAATTCAATTGTCAAAATAGCAATACCGTAAATCTGGTGTCCCAGCAGTGGCTGGCCAAGTTTAATAGTGTCTGTCAAAGGATTTATTATTTTCTCGGGTTAAATTCAGTTGCAAAAATAGAAATACAGTAAATCTGGTGTTCCAGCTGTGGCTGGGCAAGTTTAATAGTGTCCGGCAAAGGATATATTTATTTATGGAGTAAATCTGGTGTTCCAGCTGTTGCAGGCCTAGTTTAAATTTGTCCGTAAAAGGGTATATTTTTTTCTGGGGTGAAATTTAATTGCCAAAATAGCAATACCATAAATCAGTGGTTTCAGCTGTGGCTGGCCAAGTTTAATAGTGTCCGGCAAAGGATATATTTTTTCTGGGGAAATTCAATTGCCAAAATAGCAATACCGTAATTCTGGTGTCCCAGCATTGGCTGGCCAAGTTTAATAGTGTCGGTCAAAGGATTTATTATTTTCTGCGGTGAAATTCAGTTGCCAAAATAGAAATACAGTATATCTGATGTTGCAGCTGTGACTGGACAAGTTTAATAGTATCCGTCAAAGGATAGATTTTGTTCTGGGGTGAAATTCAATTGCCAAAATAGCAATCCCGTAAATCTGATGTCCAAGCAGTGGCTGGCCAAGTTTAATAGTGTCCGTAAAATGGTATATTACACTCAGCAAGCCTCTCCAAGTATATTTCTTTCCGTAAAAGGATATATTACAAAAAGTGTTACATTACAATTGCTGAAAGCATAATCCTGTAAATCTGCACCCACTATTGTGCATCTCATAGTGTATATCTGTCCGGAAAAGGGTATATTGCACTCAAGGTGTATATACAAGTGCTGAGAGGGTCATCCTCAATAACTTCACACGCTACCGTGCATATCCAAGTGTATTTCTGTCCGTTAAAGGGTATATTACACAAAGTGTTAAAATACAATTGCTGAAGGTATAATCCTACATATTTTTTTAACGCTACCGTGCATCTCCAAGTGTAAATCTGTCCATAAAAGGTTACCTTTCATCCAGTGCCTAAATACTAGGCCTACAATTGATATTACCCTAAATCAGTGTTTACTGCTGTGCCTGGATTAGTGTAATACGGTACATAAATAAATAGATAGACAGTGTTAGGTGCCTGTAAAAAAAGGCCTGAATTTGAAATCAATACATTGGGCCAAATATTTTTTTTCTTATTGTGGTGCTTGGTGAACGGTAACAATGAGGAAAACAGGCGCTAGTCAATTGGGTGGCCGACATTGGACCCAGCACATTCACAACATTATCTCCCACCCAGTCTTCTGCAGAAAGTCTTTTATGGTGTTTGAAGACTCTGCTGGCAGAGTTTCCCAAGGGAATCCACCTAGCCCTTCCCCAGTGGTGGAAGACATAGAATGTACTGATGAACAACCACTTATGTTTCCTGATGATGAGGACATGGGAATACCACCACATCGGAGTCCGCACGTCTCTGATGATGACGAAACACAGGTGCAAACTGCTGCGTCTTTTTGCAGTGTGCAGACCAAACAGGAGGTCAGGGAGGAAGACTGTGTCGATGACGATGCAGGGGACGATGAGGTCTTAGAACCCTCATGGAATGAAGGTCGTGCCACTGCCTTTCATAGTTCAGAGGAAGAGGCAGTGGTGAGACCTTGCCAACAGCATATCAAAAGAGGGAGCAGGGGGCAAAAGCAGAACAGTGCCGCCAAGAGAGTTCGCCTGCTACTGGCCACCACCACCAGAGACCGAACGGAGTTCCCTGGCATAGCACTTCTTTAAACAATGTGTTGACGACAAGACCCGAGTGGTTTGCACGCTGTGCCATCAGAGCCTCAAGCGAGGCATTAACGTTCTGAACCTTAGCACAACCTGCATGACCAGGCATCTACATGCAAATCATGAACTGCAGTGGAGTAAAGACCTTAAAAACAAGGAACTCACTCAGGCTCCCCCTGCTCCCTCTTCTGTTGCTGCCTCGGCCTCTTCCCCGGCCTCGGGAGGAATTTTGGCACCTGCCACCCACTAAACAGAGGATGTGCCACCGACACCACCACCTGCGTCACCATGCATCTCCACGGCATGTCACAAGGCAGCGTTCAGCTCTCCATCTCAGAAACCTTTGGGAGAAACCGTCGAGCCCTGGGCCTGAATGCCAGCATTTCTAAACTACTGGCCTTTGAAATGCTGTCATTCAGGCTGGTGGACACAGACAGCTTCAAACAGCTGATGGCGATGGCTGTCCCACAGTATGTTGTTCTCAGCCGCCACTACTTCTCCAAGACAGCTGTGCCTTCCCTGCACAACCAAGTATCTGATAAAATCAAGTGTGCACTGCGCAACACCATCTGTGGCAAGGTCCACCTAACCACAGATACGTGGACCAGTAAGCACGGCCAGAGATGCTATATCTCCCTAACTGCACACTGCGTAAATGTAGTGGCAACTGGGCCCTAGGCGGAGAGTTCTTTGGCGCACGTCCTTCCGCCGCCAAGGATCGCATGGCATCATTCTTTGTCTCCTGTAGCCTCCTCCTCCTACTCGGCTTCCTCCTCCTCTGCTTCCACCTGCTCATCCAGTCAGCCACACACCTTCACCACCAACTTCAGCACAGCCCGGGGTAAACGTCAGCAGGCCGTTCTGAAACTAATATGTTTGGGGGACAGGCCCCACAGGAGTTGTGGCGGGGTATTGAACAACAGACCAACCAGTGGTTGCTGCCGGTGGGCCTCAAGCCCGGCCTGGTAGTGTGCGTGCCTGGTAGTCGGCGATTTCTTCCCGCTTTCTGAAGGGCTGCACAGCAGCCAATCAGCTAGCGTTTTAATTCTTGCCCTAAGAAGCCATCACAGCCATGCCGACTAATGGCATGGCTGTGATAGGCCAAGTGCAGCATGTGACCCATCCTCTATTTAAGCTGGAGTCAGGTAGCGCCGCACGTCACTCTGCTCTGATTAGTGTAGGGAGAGGACACAGCTTCTGTGAGGGCGAGATTAGGCAGGGAAAAGTCAGCAAAAACACCTAATGAAGTGATCAATCTACATCTGTGAATCATTCAACTTCTGCTAGTTAATTGCTCACTGGTTTTTAGGCTTCACAGAGCGTTTTTCTGTCACTTTGATCGGCGGCCATATTGTGTCTTGTGGTACACCAGCACCAGCTGCCACCTAGTCCATCAATCCATTAATACTAGGTTTTTTTTTTGCTATATCCTACATCAGGGGCTTGGCTGTGCTAATTGTCACCCCTAGAAACTCAGGATAGAAATTTCTATACTTTATTAAGGGGTTAAATTCAATTGCCAAAATAGCAATCCCCTAAATCTGGTGTTCCAGCTGTGGCTAGCCAAGTGTAATACTGTCTGCTGTCTGGCAAAGGATAGATTTTTTTCTGTGGTGAAATTCAATTGCCAAAATAGCAATCCCCTAAATCTAGTGTCCCGGCAGTGGCTGGCAAAGTTTAATAGTGTCCGGCAAAGGATATATTTTGTTATGGGGTGAAATTCAATAGCCAAAATAGCAATACCGTAAATCTGGTGTCCCAGCAGTGGCTTGCCAAGTTTAATAGTGTCCGGCAAAGGATAGATAATTTTCTGGGGTGAAATTCAATAGCCAAAATAGCAATACCGTAAATCTGGTGTCCCAGCAGTGGCTGGCCAAGTTTAATAGTGTCCGTCAAAGGATTTATTATTTTCTGCAGTGAAATTCAGTTGCCACAATAGAAATACAGTAAATCTGGTGTTCCAGCTGTGGCTGGACAAGTTTAATAGTGTCCGGCAAAGGATATATTTTTTTCTGGGGTGAAATTCAATTGCCAAAATAGCAATTCCATAAATCAGTGGTTTCAGCTTTGGCTGGCCAAGTTTAATAGTGTCCGTCACAGGATAGATTTTGTTCTGGGGTGAAATTTCATTGCCAAAATAGCAATACCCTGAATCTGGTGTTCCAGCTGTGACTGGACATTTTCCCTAGTGTCCGTCAAAGGATGTATTATTTTCTGAAGTGAAAGTCAGTAGCAAAAATAGAAATACAGTAAATCTGTTGTTCCAGCTGTTGCAGGCTTAGTTTAAATCTGTCCGTAAAAGGGTATATTTTTTTCTGGGGTGAAATTTAATTGCCAAAATAGCAATACCGTAAATCTGGTGTCCCAGCTATGGCTGGCAAAGTTTAATAGTGTCCGGCAAAGGATATATTTTTTTTCTGGGGTGAAATTCAATTGCCAAAATAGCAATACCGTAAATCTGGTGTACCAGCAGTGGCTGGCAAAGTTTAATAGTGTCCGTTACAGGATATATTATTTTCTGGGGTGAAATTTTATTGCCAAAATAGCAATACCCTGAATCTGGTGTTCCAGCTGTGGCTAGCCAAGTGTAATACTGTCTGCTGTCTGGCAAAGGATATATTTTGTTCTGGGGTAAAATTTCATTGCCAAAAAAGCAATACCCTGAATCTGGTGTTCCAGCTGTGACTGGACATTTTCCCTAGTGTCCGTCAAAGGATATATTATTTTCTGGGGTTAAAGTCAGTAGCAAAAATAGAAATACAGTAAATCTGGTGTTCCAGCCATTGCAGGCCTAGTTTAAATTTGTCCGTAAAAGGGTATATTTTTTTCTGGGGTGAAATTTAATTGCCAAAATAAAAATACCGTAAATCTGGTATTCCAGCTGTTGCAGGCCTAGTTTAAATCTGTCCGTAAAAGGGTCTACTTTTTTCTGGGGTGAAATTTAGTTGCCAAAATAGCAATCCCCTGAATATGGTGTTCCAGCTGTGACTGGACAAGTTTAATAGTATCCGTCAAAGGATAGATTTTGTTCTGGGGTGAAATTTAATTGCCAAAATAGCAATACCCCGAATCTGGTGTTCCAGCTGTGACTGGACAATTTCCCTAGTGTCCGTCAAAGGATATATTATTTTCTGGGGTGAAAATCAGTAGCAAAAATAGAAATACAGTAAATCTGGTGTTCCAGCTGTGGCTGGACAAGTTTAAAAATGTCCGGCATAGGACATATTTTATTTTAGGGTGAAATTCAATTGGCAAAATAGCAATACCGTAAATCTGGTGTCCCAGCAGTGGCTGGCCAAGTTTAATAGTGTCCGTCAAAGGACTTATTATTTTCTGCAGTGAAATTCAGTGGCCAAAATAGAAATACAGTAAATCTGGTGTTCCAGCTGTGGCTGGACAAGTTTAATAGTGTTCGGCAAAGGATATATTTTTTTCTGGGGTGAAATTTAATTGCCAAAATAGTAATTCCATAAATCAGTGGTTTCAGCTGTGGCTGGCCAAGTTTAATAGTCAGTCACAGGATAGATTTTGTTCTGGGGTGAAATTTCATTGCCAGAATAGCAATACCCTGAATCTGGTGTTCCAGCTGTGACTGGACATTTTCCCTAGTGTCCGTCAAATGATATATTATTTTCTGTGGTGAAAGTTAGTAGCAAAAATAGAAATACAGTAAATCTGGTGTTCCAGCTGTTGCAGGCCTAGTTTAAATCTGTACCCTGTAAAAGGGTATATTTTTTTCTGGGGTGAAATTTAATTGCCACAATAGCAATACCCTGAATCTGGTGTTCCAGCTGTGACTGGACAAGCTTAACCACTTGAAGACTACAGGTTTATACCCCCCTAGTGACCAGGCCCTTTTTTACAAATCCGCACTACACTACTTTCACCGCTTATTGCTCCGTCATACAACTTACCACCCAAATGAATTTCACCTCCTTTTCTTCTCACTAATAGAGCTTTCATTTGGTGGTATTTCATTCTTTCTGACATTTTTACTTTTTTTGATATTTAACTTTTTTTTGACGAAATTCTTGCAAAAAAACGTAATTTTTCGCTTTCTGTTGTAAAAATTTTCAAATAACACTACATTTCAATTTAAAATTTTCTCTAAATTTATTGTTCTACATGTCGTTGATAAAAAAAAATGCAATCAGTGTATATTTATTGGTTTGGGTAAAAGTTATAGCGTTTACAAACTATGGTGCAAAAAAGTTAGTTTCCGCACTTTGCTTTTCTGAGCACCTGTCCTGTTTCCTGACGCACTACAATGCCCAGACAGTAGAAACACCCCATAAATGACCCTATTTCGGAAAGTAGACACCCTAAGGTATTCGCTAAGGGGCATAGTGAGTTTATGAAATTTTTAATTTTTTGTCACAAGTTAGCGGAAATGGAATTTTTTTTCAAAATTTTTTATTTTCCGCTAACTTGTGTCAAAAAAGAAAAACTTTCATGAACTCACTATGCCCCTTAGCGAATACCTTGTGGTGTCTACTTTCTAAAATGGGGTCACTTGTGAGGTTTTTCCACTGCCCTGGCATTTGAGGGTCTCCACAATCATTACCCGTATGGCCAGAATTTGGAGTTTTTGCTATTCTCCTTATATTGACCATACGGGTAATGAGATTTTTTTTTCCGTTCAGCTGCTGGGCTGAAAGAAAAAAATGAATGGCACAGATTTCTTCATTCACATTGATCAATGTGGATGAAAAAATCTCAAAAAAATGTGCAAAAAAAAAAAAAAGAGAAGAAAGCTGCAAAGCTGCGATCGCTAAGGGACCCTTAGGCCTCATTCACACGTCTGCAATTCTGTTCCGCAAAATTTTGCGGAACGGAATTGTAGATACATTCAATTCTATGGGGACAGATTTTGTCCCGCTCGGATCCGGAATTGCGGATCTGCACTTCCGGATCCGCAAAAATATAGAACATGTCCGATTCTTGTCCGCAATTGAGGACAAGAAAAGGCATTTTCTATATAGTTCTGGCAATGTGCGGATCCGCAAAATGCGGAAAGCACATTGCCGGTGTCCGTATTTTGCGGATCCGCAGATCCATGGATCCGCAAAACACATACGGACGTCTGAATGAGCCTTACAGGGGGGTGATTAGTGACAGGGGGGGGGGTGACAGGGGATGAGCAGGGGGGGGACATGGGTGATCAGGGGTTAATCAGTGATGGGGGCTGGGGGGCGGTGTGTGTGTAGTGATTGGTGCACTTTACTTATGTTTGCCATGGTGGTCCCAGACAAATGGACCACCAGAGGAGCAGACAGCAAGCATATCAGACGCTGTTTACAAAACAGCGTCTGATATGCATTTTAAATGCGTTTTTTTTCGCATCTACAGCCTGCCAGCGCATGATCAGCGCTGGCGGCTGTAGTTTCCGTTGTCCCGGTTACGATCGCATAAACGCGCATGCGCTGCGCGCACGCGTTCATGCGAAATCTCGGGTCTCACGAGATGACGCCGACAGGCGTTAGCGTGGCGGCAAGTGGTTAATAGTATCCGTCAAAGGATAGATTTTGTTCTGGGGTGAAATTTAATTGCCAAAATAGCAATACCCTGAATCTAGTGTTCCAGCTGTGACTGGACAATTTCCCTATTGTCCGTCAAAGGATATATTATTTTCTGGGGTGAACATCAGTAGCAAAAATAGAAATACAGTAAATCTGGTGTTCCAGCTGTGGCTGGACAAGTTTAATAGTGTTCGGTAAAGGATATTTTTTGTTCTGGGGTGAAATTCAATTGTCAAAATAGCAATACCGTAAATCTGGTGTCCCAGCAGTGGCTGGCCAAGTTTAATAGTGTCTGTCAAAGGATTTATTATTTTCTCGGGTTAAATTCAGTTGCAAAAATAGAAATACAGTAAATCTGGTGTTCCAGCTGTGGCTGGGCAAGTTTAATAGTGTCCGGCAAAGGATATATTTATTTATGGAGTAAATCTGGTGTTCCAGCTGTTGCAGGCCTAGTTTAAATTTGTCCGTAAAAGGGTATATTTTTTTCTGGGGTGAAATTTAATTGCCAAAATAGCAATACCATAAATCAGTGGTTTCAGCTGTGGCTGGCCAAGTTTAATAGTGTCCGGCAAAGGATATATTTTTTTCTGGGGGGAAATTCAATTGCCAAAATAGCAATACCGTAATTCTGGTGTCCCAGCATTGGCTGGCCAAGTTTAATAGTGTCGGTCAAAGGATTTATTATTTTCTGCGGTGAAATTCAGTTGCCAAAATAGAAATACAGTATATCTGATGTTGCAGCTGTGACTGGACAAGTTTAATAGTATCCGTCAAAGGATAGATTTTGTTCTGGGGTGAAATTCAATTGCCAAAATAGCAATCCCGTAAATCTGATGTCCAAGCAGTGGCTGGCCAAGTTTAATAGTGTCCGTAAAATGGTATATTACACTCAGCAAGCCTCTCCAAGTATATTTCTTTCCGTAAAAGGATATATTACAAAAAGTGTTACATTACAATTGCTGAAAGCATAATCCTGTAAATCTGCACCCACTATTGTGCATCTTATAGTGTATATCTGTCCGGAAAAGGGTATATTGCACTCAAGGTGTATATACAAGTGCTGAGAGGGTCATCCTCAATAACTTCACACGCTACCGTGCATATCCAAGTGTATTTCTGTCCGTTAAAGGGTATATTACACAAAGTGTTAAAATACAATTGCTGAAGGTATAATCCTACATATTTTTTGAACGCTACCGTGCATCTCCAAGTGTAAATCTGTCCATAAAAGGTTACCTTTCATCCAGTGCCTAAATACTAGGCCTACAATTGATATTACCCTAAATCAGTGTTTACTGCTGTGCCTGGATTAGTGTAATACGGTACATAAATAAATAGGCAGATAGTGTTAGGTGCCTGTAAAAAAAGGCCTGAATTTGAAATCAATACATTGGGCCAAATATTTTTTTTCTTATTGTGGTGCTTGGTGAACGGTAACAATGAGGAAAACAGGCGCTAGTCAATTGGGTGGCCGACATTGGACCCAGCACATTCACAACATTATCTCCCACCCAGTCTTCTGCAGAAAGTCTTTTATGGTGTTTGAAGACTCTGCTGGCAGAGTTTCCCAAGGGAATCCACCTAGCCCTTCCCCAGTGGTGGAAGACATAGAATGTACTGATGAACAACCACTTATGTTTCCTGATGATGAGGACATGGGAATACCACCACATCGGAGTCCGCACGTCTCTGATGATGACGAAACACAGGTGCAAACTGCTGCGTCTTTTTGCAGTGTGCAGACCAAACAGGAGGTCAGGGAGGTAGACTGTGTCGATGAAGATGCAGGGGACGATGAGGTCTTAGAACCCTCATGGAATGAAGGTCGTGCCACTGCCTTTCAAAGTTCAGAGGAAGAGGCAGTGGTGAGACCTTGTCAACAGCATATCAAAAGAGGGAGCAGGGGGCAAAAGCAGAACAGTGCCGCCAAGAGAGTTCGCCTGCTACTGGCCACCACCACCAGAGACCGAACGGAGTTCCCTGGCATGGCACTTCTTTAAACAATGTGTTGACGACAAGACCCGAGTGGTTTGCACGCTGTGCCATCAGAGCCTCAAGCGAGGCATTAACGTTCTGAACCTTAGCACAACCTGCATGACCAGGCATCTACATGCAAATCATGAACTGCAGTGGAGTAAAGACCTTAAAAACGAGGAACTCACTCAGGCTCCCCCTGCTCCCTCTTCTGTTGCTGCCTCGGCCTCTTCCCAGGCCTCGGGAGGAATGTTGGCACCTGCCACCCACTAAACAGAGGATGTGCCACCGACACCACCACCTGCGTCACCATGCATCTCCACGGCATGTCACACGGCAGCGTTCAGCTCTCCATCTCAGAAACCTTTGAGAGAAACCGTCGAGCCCTGGGCCTGAATGCCAGCATTTCTAAACTACTGGCCTTTGAAATGCTGTCATTCAGGCTGGTGGACACAGACAGCTTCAAACAGCTGATGGCGATGGCTGTCCCACAGTATGTTGTTCCCAGCCGCCACTACTTCTCCAAGACAGCTGTGCCTTCCCTGCACAACCAAGTATCTGATAAAATCAAGTGTGCACTGCGCAACACCATTTGTGGCAAGGTCCACCTAACCACAGATACGTGGACCAGTAAGCACGGCCAGAGATGCTATATCTCCCTAACTGCACACTGCGTAAATGTAGTGGCAACTGGGCCCTAGGCGGAGAGTTCTTTGGCGCACGTCCTTCCGCCGCCAAGGATTGCATCATTCTTTGTCTCCTGTAGCCTCCTCCTCCTACTCGGCTTCCTCCTCCTCTGCTTCCATCTGCTCATCCAGTCAGCCACACACCTTCACCACCAACTTCAGCACAGCCCGGGGTAAACGTCAGCAGGCCGTTCTGAAACTCATATGTTTGGGGGACAGGCCCCACATCGCGCAGGAGTTGTGGCGGGGTATTGAACAACAGACCAACCAGTGGTTGCTGCCGGTGGGCCTCAAGCCCGGCCTGGTAGTGTGCGTTAATGGGCGAAATCTCGTCGCAGCTCTGGGACTAGCCGGTTTGACGCACATCCCTTGCCTGGTGCATGTGCTGAATTTGGTGGTGCAGACGTTCATTCACAACTACCCCGACATGTCAGAGCTGCTGCATAAAGTGCGGGCCATCTGTGTGCGCTTCTGGCGTTCACATCCTGCCGCTGCTCGCCTGTCTGTGCTACAGCGTAACTTCGGCCTTCCCGCTCGCCGCCTCATATGCGACGTGCCAACCAGAAGGAACTCCACCTTGCACATGCTGGAGAGACTGTGCGAGCAGCAGCAGGCCATAGTGGAGTTTCATCTGCAGCACGCACGGGTCAGTTGCACTGCGGTGGCGATGATGCCTTATCAGCGTTACAATACCACTTCTATGTCTCCTTGAGAAAACACTTAGGGCGATGATGGAAGAGGAGGTGGCCCAGGAGGAGGAGGAGGATGAGGGGTCATTTTTAGCACTTTCAGGCCAGTCTGTTAGAAGTGCCTCAAAGGGAGGTTTTTTGCAACAGCAGAGGCCAGGTACAAATGTGGCCCGCCAGGGCCCATTACTGGAGGATGAGGAGGATGAGGAGGAGGTGGAGGAGGTTGAGGATGAAGCAGGTTCACAGCGGGGTGGCACCCAACACAGCTCAGGCCCATCACTGGTGCGTGGATGGGGGGATACGGAGGACGATGACGATACGCCTCCCACAGAGGACAGCTTGTCCTTACCTCTGGGCAGCCTGGCACACATGAGCGACTACATGCTGCAGTGCCTGCACAACGACAGCAGAGTTGCCCACATTTTAACGTGTGCGGACTACTGGGTTGCTACCCTGCTGGATCCCCAGTACAAAGACAATGTGCCCACCTTACTTCCTGCACTGGAGCGTGAGAGAAAGATGCGCAACTACAAGCGCACGCTGGTAGATGCGCTCCTGAGAGCATTCCCAAATGTCACATGGAGACAAGTGGAAGCCCAAGGCAGAGGAGGAGCAAGAGGTCGCCAACGGAGCTGTGTCACGGCCAGCTCCTCTGAGAGAAGGGTTCGCTTGGCAGAAATGTGGAAAAGTTTTGTCACCACGCCACAGCTAACTGCACACCACCTGATACGGAACATGTTAGCAGGAGGCAGCATTTCACTAACATGGTGGAACAGTACGTGTGCACACCCCTCCACGTACTGACTGATGGTTCGGCCCCATTCAACTTCTGGGTCTCCAAATTGTCCACGTGGCCAGAGCTAGCCTTTTATGCCTTGGAGGTGCTGGCCTGCCCGGCGGCCAGCGTTTTGTCTGAACGTGTATTCAGCATGGCAGGTGGCGTCATTACTGACAAACGCAGCCGCCTGAACCAGGCATTGATCCCACAGGACCTGTCCATCCCTTGTGCAGAATAGACATTTGTAACTGCCTCCCCCTCAACCATATATTCTTGTACTCTGGAGCACTTCTTTATTGAATCCTCTTTTTTTAATTTTACCATAATATTGCGGTGCAACCAAAATTTGAATGAACCTCTCCTCCGTCTAGGTGCCAGGGGCCTAATTATCTAAAAGTGGCCTTCTCCTATGGTGGGTGACATGACGCCTGATTCTCTGCTATGCGACCTCTGTCCTCTGTCTGGGTGCCATGGGCTAAATATCTGGAAGTGGCCTTCTCTATTGCTGGTTGACATGAAGCCTGATTCTCTGCTATGTAACCTCTCTCCTCCGTCTGGGTGCCAGGAGCCTAATTATCTAAAACTGGCCTTTTCCATTGGTGGGTGACATGACACCTGATTCTCTGCTATGCGACCTCTGTCCTCTGTCTGTGTGTTGGGGTCTAAATAAATGAAAGTGGCCTTCTCCATTGGTGGGTGACTTGAAGCCTTATTCTCTGCTATGGGACCTCTCTCCAAATGATAATGCTTAATTTTTATTTATTTTAGTTTAATTCATTTCCCTATCCACATTTATTTGCAGGGGATTTACCTACATGTTGCTGCCTTTTGCAGCCCTCTAGCCCTTTCCTGGACTATTTTACAGCCTTTTTTGTGCCCAAAAGTTCGGGTCCCCATTGACTTCAATGGGGTTCGGGTTTGGGATAAAGTTCGGGTCGAGTTCGGATCCCGAACCCGAACATTTTCGGGAAGTTCGGTCGAACTTCTCGAACCCAAACATCCAGGTGTTCGCTCAACTATATTTAAGAGCATGGCAAGTGCTCCGCAAACAAATGTGGATAGGGAAATAGCTTAAAATAAAATAAAATGAATAAAAATTAAAAATTTTTAACCTGGAACTCGGAGGAGGAGGTGGATGTGGAGTCGGAGGTTGAGGAGGCGGTGAATGTGGTGTTGTAGGTCGAAGTGGCAATGGAGGAGGAGGAGGAGGTAGCCAGCTAACATTGTTTGTTTTTTTAAAATGGGGTAGGCAGCAAAATAATGGGACAAATAAAAAAAAAGAAATCAAAGAATAAGTTCACTTGAGTACAAGAATGTATGGTTGAGGCGGCTATAAATGTCTATTGTACACAAGGTACAGAGAAGTATTTTGGGATCCAAGCCTGGTTCATTTTTATAAACGTCAGCTTGTCCATGTTGGCTGTGAACAGACGGCTGCTTTTGTCTGTAATGATGCCCCCTACTGTGCACGTTCAGACAATGCACTGGCTGCAGGGCAGGCCTCCAAGGCATAAAGGGCAAGCTCAGGCCAGGTGGACAATTTGGAGATCCAGAAGTTGAATTGGGCAGAACCATCAGTCAGTACGTGTAGGCTTGTGCACACGTACTGTTCCACGATGTTGTTCAAATGCTGCCTCCTGCTAAGGCATTCCATATCAGCTGGTAGTGCCAGTTGCTGTGGCGTGGTGACAAAGCTTTTCCACATGTCGGCCATGCTAACCCTGCCTTGTGAGGTGCTGGCCGTGACCCAGCTGCGTTGGCGACCTCTGCCTCCTCCGCCTCTGCCTTCACCTTGTGCTTCTACTTGTCCCCCAGTGTCAGTTGGGAATGTCCTCAGGAGCGCGTCTACCAGCATGCGCTTGTAGTTGCGCATCTTCCTCACACGCTCCAGTGAGGGAATTAAGGACGGCACGTTGTCTTTGTAACGAGGATCCAGCATGGTGGCAACCCAGTAGTCAGCACAAGTTAAAATGTGGACAACTCTGCTGTCGTTGCGCAGGCACTGCAGCATGTAGTCGCTCATGTGTGCCAGGCTGCCCTGAGGTAAGGATAAGCTTTCCCCTGTAGTTGGTGTATCGTCTGTGTCCTCCGGATCCCCCCAGCCATGGTCCAGTGATGGCCATGAGCTGCGTTGGTTTCCACCCTGCTGTGAACCCGGTTCCTCCTCCTCCTCTACCTCATCCTCCTCCTTCTCGTCCACCAGAACTGTGCCCCGGTTGGCCACATGTGTACCTGGCCTCTGCTGGTGCAGGAACCCACCCTCTGAGCCACTTCTGAATGACTGGCCTGAAACCCTGTGAAATGCCCCCTCTTCCTCCTCCTCTTCCTCCTGAGCCACATCCTCGTCCATCATCGCCCTAAGAGTTTTCTCAAGGAGACATAGAAGTGGTATTGTAACGCTAGGAACGGCATCATCGGCACTGGTCATGTTGGTTGAGTACTTGAAACACTGCAACAAGGCACACAGGTTTCGCATGGAGGCCCACATATTGGTGGTGAAGTGGTGCTGTTCTGCAGAGCGACTGACCCGTGCATGCTGCAGCTGAAACTCCACTATCGCCTGCTGCTGCTCGCACAGTCTCTCCAGCATATGCAAGGTGGAGTTCCACCTGGTTGGCACGTCGCATATGAACCGGTGAGCAGGAAGGCTAAGCAGCAGAAGGGTAAGAACGCTGAAAGTGCGCACAGACGGACCGCACATTATGCAGTAGCTCTGACATGTCTGGGTAGTTTGTAAGGAATTTCTGCACTACCAAATTCAGCACATGCTCCAGGCAAGGGATGTACGTCAAACCGGCTAGTCCCAGAGCTGCTACGAGATTTCGCCCATTATCGCACATCACCAGGCCAGGCTTGAGGCTCACTGGCAGCAACTACTCATCGGTCTGTTCTTCTATGCCGGTCCATAGCTCCTGTGCAGTGTGGGCTTTGTCCCCCAAACAGCCTGCTGACCTTTACCCCTGGCTCTGCTGAAGTTGGTGGTGAAGGTCTTTCGCTGACCGGATGAGGAGGTGTTAGAAGAGGAGGAGGAAGAAGCGGAGTAGGAGGAGGAGGCAACAGGAGGCAAAGAATAATGCCCTGCGATCCTTGGTGGTGGAAGGACATGCGCCAAACCGCTATCTGCCACGGGCCCAGCCGCCACTACATTTACCCAGGGTGCAGTTAGGGAGATATAGCGTTCCTGCCCGTGCTTACTGGTCCATGTATCTGTGGTTATGCGGACCTTGCCACAGATGGCGTTGTGCAGTGCACATTTGATTTTATCCTCCACTTGGTTGTGCAGGGAAGGGAAGGCTCACCTGGAAAAGTAGTGGCGGCTGCGAACGACGTACTGTGGGACAGCCACCGCTATCAGCTGTTTAAAATAGTCCGTCTCCACCAGATGGAATGACAGCATTTCAAAGGCCAGTAATTTTGACATTCTGGCATTTAGGACCAGGGATCGAGGGTGGGTAGGTGGGTATTTTCTCTTTCTCTCCAGTGTTTGGGAGATGGACAGCTGAACGCTTGCGTGTGACATGGTGGAGATGCTTGGTGATGATGACGGAGGTGGTGATGTTGGTGGGTGGCAGGTGCCACTGTCACTCCAGAGGTGGAGGAAGAGGCAGAGACAGCAGCAGAAGAGGAAGCAGAAGGACCAATTATTAACCCAAGTACAGAAATGCAGCATGTCACCCCAAAAATTATAAAACAGGTTTTTCAGCGTTGTATGCAAACGTGCTCTGTGGCACAACAGTACGGGTTTATTAACCCAACTACAGAAATGAAGTATGTCACCCCAAAAATTATATACTCAGCTGTTCTGGGTGAGAAACATCCAGACCTATGATGTGGATTGATTCATCATTTAGATAGCATATTGGAAGCCTACAAAAATTTCAGAGGTACCGCATGGCATAAATATGACAAGTCTTTCCATCAAAAACTTGCGTTATATCCGGAATTAAATTGGGGGGCAAAAGACGTCAGCCTATGGATTAATCTTATGTTACCACAGAGGTCGAATCTTTTTCGTCAGCAAATTCCCCAAAACAGGAATGTGCTTCGCTTATAATGAGTCAGTATGCAGATGGCAAAACAATTGCAAATACAAACATGAGTGCACCTTATGCTCAGGGAACCACCCAGCAACAAAATGTTATAAAAAGCAAAATTGGCAAAATTCAGAAAACAATGAACCCAATAGATCAAGTGACATCACTGATCATACCAAGAATTATTCAATGTTTAAACTTTTATCCAAACAAAACAATGGCCCAAATACTAAATTACAGTTTCTCATTTGGGTTTTATGTACCTTCGTTTACAGGTTCGGTTGTTCGTTAGTTAACAACTTGAAATCTGTAAAAAGGAATAAATATGCAGTTATAGAAAAAATAAATAAAGAAATTCTTGTAAATAGGGTAACGGGTCCATTTAAATCCCTTCTGTTCAAATTTTTTTGAATATCCGCAAAAAGGAGACTAAGGACCCTTTCACAAAGGCCAATTTTCCGCGCGGGTGCAATGCGTGATGTGAACGCATTGCACCCGCACTGAATCCGGACCCATTCATTTCTATGGGGCTGTGCACATGAGCGGTGATTTTCAAGCATCACTTGTGCGTTGTGTGAAAATCGCAGCAAGCTCTATATTGTTTGTTTTTCACGCAACGCAGGCCCCATAGAAGGGAATCAAGCAAGCAAGTGCGAATACCATGCGATTTTCCTGCAAGGTTGCTAAGAGACGATCGGGATGGGGACTCGATCTTTATTATTTTCCCTTATAACATGGTTAAAAGGGAAAATAATAGCATTATCAATACAGAATGCTTAGTAAAATGTGGATTAAGGGGTAAAAATAAAAAAAATTAGCTCACCTTATCCACTTGATCGCGTAGTTGCCGATCTCTTCTCTCTTCTTCAATCATTAGCTGCCAGCTAAAGGACCTGTGGTGACGTCACATCACATGGTCCATCAACATGGTGATGGACCATGTGATTGGACCATGTGATGAGCGCAGTGAAGTCATCACAGGTCCTTTAGCCGGCAGCTAATGATTGAAGAAGAGAGAAGAGATCGGCAACTACGCGATCAAGTGGATAAGGTGAGTTCATAATTTTTTTTTTTAACCTCCTAATCCACATTTTACTAAGCATTCTGTATTGAGAATGCTATTATTTTCCCTAATAACGATGTTATAAGGGAAAATCATAAAATCTACAGAATACTCAACCCAAACCCGAACTTCAGTGATGAAGTCCGGGTTCGGGTGTGGGTACCAAACATGACGATTTTTCCCATGCGGGTGCAAAACGCATTAAAACGCTTTGCACTCGCATGGAAAAATCACGCATTTTCCCGTAATGCACCCGCATCCTATCCGACCCTATTCCTCAATGCCCGTGTGAAAGGGGCCTAACAGTTACTGACTTATTTATCATTTATCATATCCAAAAGACCATTTATTAAACTATTTAATCAATAAGAATATCACTTCAGTACACTATGCGTCTTTTGATTAAGCAGTGCAATTATTAAATAAAGCAGGCAGAAATGCTTTATTAGCAAAAACAGATATAAAATCGGCCTTCAGATTACTATCTGTTAACCCAGAGGGTTATAATTCTCTGGGGTTCCATTTTGAAGGAAACTATTACTTCGACAAAGCACTCCGAATGGGTTTTTCACTATCCTGTTTTTACTTTGAAGCATTTTCAAGTTTTTTGCACTGGCTGGTAGAAAGTCATTCAAAGGGTGGTTTTATAATCCACTATCTTGATGATTTTTTGTTTTTAGGTAGACAGGGTACCAACAATTGTTACAACTTACTAAATGGGTTCAAAAATATTACAGGTTATTTCGATATACCATTAGCAGAAGAAAAGACAGTTCTTCCCACTAATGTCATCGCTTTTTTTTTAGGTATCTCTATAGACACAGTAAATATGGAATTTAAAATACCAGAAGAAAAAATTGTTGCATCTCGAATATCATTGCAAAATGTATTATCGTCCAAGAAAACTACATTAAAAAGATTACTATCGGCTCTGGGCTCGTTAAATTTCATAGCCAGAGTCATTCCAATAGGAAGAGTTTTTTCAAAACGTATGTATGCAGCTACTAGGGGTAAAAACTCACCATTTGATCACATTCAATTGTCAAAACAAATAAAGGATGATATATGTATATGGCTTCAGTTCTTGGAAAACTTTAATGGTAGAACAATCTGGCAAAAGAAATTTATAGACTCAAATGTCATGCAACTTTGCACAGATGCGGCTGCATCAGTGGGCTACGGTGCATTTTCCAAAAAACAAATGTAAGCTAAATTATGGCCAAAAAATTGGCTAGACAAAACAATCATAAAAAATATAGTTTTCTTAGAACTTGTTCCAGTCTTAATAGCATTATCAATTTGTCACAATGAATTCTGTAATAAACGTATTTTAATATTCTCTACAACAAAGGTGTTGTTTAGCTGCAAAATCTTAAGCAGTCATAAACAGTTTAAGACTAGGGTTGAGTGAACTTGTATTTCAAGTTCGGCGTCCAAAGTTCGGGTTCGGGTTATCTTAGATTCCCGTTATGGATTCCCTACCACGGACCATAATGGAATTTGGAATTTGTCCATCACTGCTCTACTTCCTTCTTCTCCTCCACACAGAGCACAGGAGCTCCGCCCCTCATGCCACATGATCATTATTCCAGGCCCTTTAACACCTCTTATCCAATCCAGTACTGAGCCATGCCCCCTGCATTGATCACATGACAGTGACATCACCCCAGGTCCTTAGTGTTGTCCAAGGTTCGGGTTCATCGAAGAATCCCCTTATGGATTCCAAATTCCATTATGGTCCGTGGTAGCGGAATTCTAAGATAACCCGGACCCGAACTTTGGACACCGAACTTAAAATACAAAGTCGCTCAACCCTATTTAAGACATATTACTTTAACTTGACTAAATAATAACATTTGGCTGAAAGCCAAATATATAGAAGGTAAGAGCAATATAATAGCTCATTCTTTTTGCCGGCAGAACTTCGCACTATTGAGGCAATTAGTACCAGATGCTGAACCGACAGGAATGCCCTCATCAGCAATGGAAGGAAATTTGGAATTGATCTAAGAGTTAGTCAGTAATTCTTTAGCTCCTAATACTCAGCTGCATAAACAATTGAAAAATTTTTTGTTCCGACAACGATATAAAGGTATTAGATACAGTGGCGCTGCGAGCCCCACCGGGTGACACTGCTGATGGGGTGACACCAGTGGCGGCAGAAGATGATTTATTCACTGCACTTGCCTGAAGAGCGATCGCTGTACAGGGAATCCTGGCTTAGGAGTCTCAGCTCTGACTCCATATGTGGTTGTGTCCATATGTGGAGACAGTGCTACGAACATGAAGGGGGTATCTCCAAGCATTGTCAGTATGCTTGGTGACACCCAATGTATTTTAATCTAATTTAGCCTCTATTTCCGAAAGGTTGCCACCTGGATTCAAACTCACAACCTTTTACATCAGAGGCAAGAACACTAACCACTGAGCTATGGAGCTCAATGATAAACTGCACTAGAAAAACCTCATCAAGTATTAGAAAAACCTCATCAAGTGTTAGGTATTACTATACAGCAGAAGTATGATTTTATATATTTTTTTTTCAGTAACTGTAAAAAAAATGTATGGCACAAAATAAATGTGTAATTACTACATATATTGTAATTACATATTTAATTATACTTCTGCTGTATAGGAATACCACAGTTTAGCATTGAGCTTCATATCTCAGTGGTTAGGGTTCTTGCCTCTGATGTAAAAGGTTGTGAGTTTGAATCCTGGTGGAAACCTTTTAGAAATAGAGGCTAAATAATGCATTCATGTATATCAGAAGTATGATAATATATATTTATATATATATATATATATATATATATATATATATATATATAACTATTACTGAGGTTTTTAGCCATAATATTAGTATATTATATTAGTATAGCAGGTTAATATGAAGCTCTGATGGGAGGATGTGTGGATGACACTGATGGGGTGATGTGTGCAAGACACTGATGGGGTATTTGTGGGGGACACTGATGGGTGTGTGTGTGGAGGACACTGATGGGGAGATGTGTGCAGGACACTGATGGTGGATGTGTGGGGGACACTGATAGGGGTGTGTGTGGAGGACACTGATGTGGGGATGTGTGCAGGACACTGATGGGGGATGTGTGGAGGACACTGATGGGGGTGTGTGTGGAGGACACTGATGGGGGATGTGTGCGGGACACTGATGGGGGATTTGTGGGGGACACTGATGGGGGGATGTGTGCAGCACACTGATGGGGGATGTGTGCAGGACACTGATGGGGGATGTTTGGAGGACACTGATGGGGGATGTGTGGATGACAATGATATGGGGATGTGTGGATGACACTTAGGGGGGATGTGTGGATGACACTAAGGGGGAATGTGTGGATGACACTGATGGGGGTATGTGTGGATGACACTGATTGGGGGATGTGTGGATGACACTGATGTGGGGGATGTGTGGATGACGCTGATTGGGGGATGTGTGGATAATAATTAGGGGGGGATGTGTGGATGACACTTAGGGGGGGATCTAGGGAGGGGTGTGGGGATGTTGGGATGGGAGGTCCTGGAGGGGTGTTTGGGTGGAAGCTCTGCAAGGGGTGGGAGGACCAATAGGTATGTGGGGGTGGGAGATCTGGGGCCCCATAAAAAAATTTAGCTATGGGGGGGGGGGAGAAAATGTTTTGCTGTGGGGCCCAGTCATTTCTATCTATACAGATAAACACTGCAGCAGGGCAAGGGAGAGGCGTCTCCCTTCCCTGTGCCTCTGATAGGCTGCCGGCACAAGGCCAGCAGCCTATCAGAGGCCGGCGCAGGCGGCGCGATGACGTCATCGAGCTGCCTGAGCCGTACTGCTCGGCACACAGGCCAGAGGAGGCCTGCATCACATCGCTACCATGGAGGTAAGTATGTGGTTTTTTTTGTTTTGTTTTTCTGTGAGGCGCTGGGCTGCGCTGGGGGGGTCATCGCTGGCATAAAAGGGACACTTTGGGGCTTTATTGCTGGCACATGGGGGACACTATGGGCAATGGCTGGCACATGGGGGACACTATGGGGGCATGGATGGCACATGGGGGACAATATAGGGGCATTGCCGGCACATGGGGGACACTATGGGGCATGGCTGGCACATGAGGGACACTATGGGGGCATGGCTGGCACATGGGGGACAATATAGGGGCATTGCCAGCACATGGGGGACACTATGGGGGCATTGCTGGCACATGGGGACCCCATGGGGTCATGGCTGGCACATGGGGGACACTATGGGGGCATCTACTGGCACATGGGGGCATCTACTGGTGGCATTGCAGGCACATTAGGGGGACACTATGGTGTTGAATGGGAGAAGAATACTATGGGGGTATATTATATAGGCACATTATGGGGGCACTAAGAAGGGGCATTTAATACTGGCACATTCTGGGGGACATTATGGGGGAATCTTATACTGGCACAATTTGGGGGCACTATGGGGAAGAGGAGAGGAGCATTATGTGGGCATTTACTAGGGGCATTATATAGGGGTACTTTCTACCACACCGGGTGACACCAGCCCTAGCAACGCCACTGATTAGATAACAAGATTGTAACACAACATCCAATACATTTTAGACTTATTTAAGAAGGGAGATATAGCAGAATACATTAAAAAAAATCCTAGTTGGGATTGCAGAGGCGAAACAAAATGCAGATGTACCATTATTAATTATTGATCTGCAGACCCATTAAAATTTACAACAAATTGTTCATAAAAAGATCAAAAACAGACCAATCAGGAATTGGCAATTGAAATAAAATAAATGAATTCTCTACTCTTTGTCTAGTTCTAGCCATGAAAGAATGGTTAAGAAGAGTAAGGTCTTACATCCAAGGCCCTCTATTTGTTCATTCTAATAAATCACCTTAAACGAAATTCAAGTTCAATTTTATTCTAAAGGAATGTGAAAACAAAGCTGGATTGAAAAATTAGAAAATTTCTGCTCATTCATTCAGAATTGGAGCAGCTACCTTGGCATCAAAAATTGGTTTAAAAGAAAAAACGATAAAGAGAATAGGAAGATGGACATCAAACAGATATAAATTGTATATTAGACTAGATTTATTAATATAATTATTTTCCAGATTCGGTGAAGATTATCTGGATTATTGGAAATTAACTCATTTTGGCAGCTAAAAACGATCTACAGGAAAATTTTATTCAGACAACTTAGGCTTCCATGACAAGTTTACATTTTTTTGGAAAAGTACAGTTGTTATGCATATAAAAAACATTTACTCAGAATGTATTTCAGTATCAAAAATGTGGCCGTTGCCTAACATGTTGATTATACATACTGGCTCTTTTGACATGGGAAAGATAAAAACCCATGAGTTAATACACTTGGAAGACATACACTTACAATTCCCAAAAGCCAAGATAATGTTTTCGGAAATAACACCCAGATGGACATGGACAGGTAAGAATATGATCTTCATGGAAAATATCAAAATCCGTATTAATAAGAGTATCAAAAAATTCATAGGAGCGGTAAAAGGTAAAACTTACAGGCATGTAAAGTTGGAAGGATTTGTCAGTGGATTGTACGATGATTTCCGAAAGATACTATCTGAAATTGGTTTAGATATACTTGATGTTGGATTCCAAAATGTGACTGAAGGTGGTTGCGGTGCCTGTTTGCCATTTAGCTTTGCTATATGCCGGTATGGGCTAAAGTCGCCCCTGCGGGGGTGGGGGGGGAGGGGGTTACTAATTGTGGTTGGTTATCCATATATATATATATTAATTGCTTGGTTTTAACAATGCAGTTGTATGTAATAAATACAGGTAAAATTAGGCACCGTGGGCAATTATATTCCACTAATAAATAAACTTAAATATTTATTCAAGATGTGTTTAATTAATTAATTACTGACAAACAGCGGTAGGTTTTATTTGGGTTATTTGACAACATGTATATACTGTCATGTATATACAGTAATTATCAAATAATACTACTATACCCAGAACAAATGTTACCACTATAAATTGATTAAATATAAATTATCGTAATTAGTTGTGTAGTTGATAAGATTAAAAAAGAAGGTTTATCTAGTCCAACGTCCACGCTAAAATGAACAAAACACTGTACAAAGGCCAGTATTGCCAATAATACCACTATATGGGGAATCATAACCACTACCATACCATTACCACTATTGAATAGTATAAAACAAGGGGGTACAGATGATCAACACTCTTTAATGCTCTGACACCTCTGGGCGCAAACACTACCACAATAGAAGGGAATAGATTTTTCTTTATTGGTAACAAAATAAAAAATAAGAAAAATCAATTTTACCCTATTGTGGTCGTGTTTGTGCCCAGAGGTGTCAGAACATTGCACAGTGTTGACCGTTTGCACCCCCTTGCTTATACTATTCACTTGCAACTACATACCCTTCACTAGTGTTGTGCCTATGATTGCACAACACCTAAAGGTGAGCATAATCATTTCATTTTTATCGTAATTTATCATACATATCACCCTATAAGTGCCTTTCCCTTTTTTATTGTGCCACAGTTTGCATTGCCACTACTGAATAAAAATCACTACTACTGTTGAGCGTGAATATTCGAATTTTAAATTTTTTTCTCGAATATCAGCACTTCAAAAATGTGCGAATATTTTGAATATAGTGTGTTAGGGTGTTATAATATTCGCTTTACGCGAATATTACATTGCCTATTTTTTGCAAATCAATAGAATAATATCAAATACGAATAATTGCGAATATAGGACGAATATTCTAATGAATATTCGTGAAATATCGCAAATTCGAATATTGCCCCTGCCGCTCATCACTAATCACTACACAAAGACCAATATTACCACCATACAGTGACTATAAAGTGTAGATACTAGTTCTACACAGGAGCTCAGAAGAACAACGTGTTATCTGGAGATTCAATATTAATGGTCTATCTTTAGGTTAGGTCATCAATATCAGATCGGCTGGCGTCCATCTTCCAGGACCCCTGCCGATCAACTGTTGGGAGGCCAGTGATGTCAATTAGAGATGAGCAAAATTTTAAAAAATTCTATTCGCCGGTTCCATCCGAATAAATTTGAGGCGAATTACATAAAAAAACGGCTATTTCCTGGGTGAATATAAACTTTATAGTGGCGTTGAACACTGTGCCTTGCAGTAACACGCATATAGAGTCTGCTTTGGTAGTAAAATAATACTGTGAGTCCGTATGACATGCAGATGAAAGGCGTCACACTTAGAATCACTGCACACTTCACTGATTTGGGCAGTCAAGGGGCCAAAACTGACCAAATAAGTCATGTATGAATACAGCCTTACAGGTAGATGTTAGCGCCAAGAAGTATCACACTCCTTTTACACTGTCATCAGATGATTACACATACTGTAGATGTCTACAGAACCTGTTCTATTAAACGCTTGTACAAGTAGAGCCCCCGATAGAATGGAGAGGGTGTCAGCAGTAAGTTTGTGTTGATGTCACTGATTATTTTGCGCTTCCTCTGATCTGTCAGAACAATAACCCCCAAAAACAGTTCCTGTCTGTGGGGCATCCGCCTTCACTGGGTCAGCATTTGGTCAGTAATCCATCAGTATTGCTAATGCCAAATAAAACAGGAGTGGATCCAAAACTGAGATGACACATGAATGGAATATTTGCATGTCTTCTGTGTTTTGTACCCACTCCTTATTTTGGCTACCAAATCATAAGCCAATTCTGATGGGACCATATAGGCCTTACAGCCGCTACACAGATAGGATCCGTTGTGCGTCTCATTTTTCCAAATCAGAAGAAGGGTCAAATAAATGATGTTGTCAGCCTGGCCAAAAGGCAAAATAGTGCCCCAGTCATGAAGTGGGGAAGGTGGGAACAGCATGAGAAGTCCACAGAGTGGCCCTATGACAAAGTGGTGAGGTGGAAGCACCATGAGGAGACCACAGAGTGGCACAATTACAGTGTGCAAGTGGCAGCAGCAGCATCAGGAGGAGGACACAGAGTGGCACAATGACAGAGTGCGGAGGTGGCGGCATCAGCATCAGGAGGAGGTCATGATGCAGTGTCCCACTATGTGCTATATGTGGGCACTTTAAACTCTTGCTAAATGTCATAGCAAAAAAAGCCAGTGTCACATTAAGAATTTCACCACTAAGTACTTCAGTCCATATCGTAAAAGGAGGTGTACATTCACCCATACATTTTCTGAAAAAAGACCAGTGTCACATAAAGAATTTCACCACTAAGTACTTCAGTCCATACCGCAAAAGGAGGTGTACAATCACCCATTGATTTTCCCGAAGAAAACATGGTTGAAATAAAAATATTCACCGATGAAAGGATAATAGAATTCGGTTCATACAGAAGAAAGTCTACTATCACCCATCAATTTTCCCCAAAAAAGCCTGTTTCACATAAAAAATTTCACCACTACATAATTCTGTCCAATCCATCCCACGAAAAGTGTTTTACCACAACTGCACCACTGAACGGCAAATAGGCCCTAATTTTTTTCTATTTTTACACAAAAGGCTTTTCAAAAGACAAGTGCAATGATGAAAGGCGAATATATTTGTATTTCGCCAGTAATACACGGCAAACTGGGCTGTAAAATATCTCACAGCACCTCTGAACGGCAATTAGGCCCAAATTTTTTCTATTTCTACACAAAAGGCTTTTCAACAGATAAGTGCAACGATGAAAGGCAAAATTTTTTTTATTCCCTTACGTCCTACCAGCAGCACAGATGGGGTTAACCACCCAACGTGGACTGGCAGGACCGACGGAATGTTTAATGAGCCCAAGACTAATAACTCAATTTAACAATTTAGTATCTCCTTAAAAGGAGGAAGTCAACCCGCAGCCCACTGTGTTTTTTTCTGTCCTACCGGACAGGTGGACTAGGCGGTTTGTTCCCCCCTTTCTTATGGAAAGTGCGGGGAGCCTTCTTTTCGTTTGTGTAACGGCGTTGCCCTTTCCTAGGTACCTTGTCAGTTTGGCCGGCAGCTTATCTGCTGCCGGCCCCGCGCAGTTGCACCTGGCTGGGGTATTTTGGCAACGTCCTCAGTCCAGGATTCTCGGTCCCTGGGCGCCACCATCTTCCGGAGGTGACGCTGGGATTCTCCTTTAGCGTCACTTCCTGGTGATCCGGCCGCAATTTTTTCACGGGCACGATTTTTTTTTCATAGATGCGATTATTTCTCGCGGATGCGTTTTCATGCGAAAATTTTAAGTATTTTTTTCTTATGTAGGTCTCTGGCTGCATATGCTTTTCAGCTAGCTCCCAGAGTCCTAAAATTGCCTTCTTTTATCCAATCTCCACGGGATTCAAGCTATCCGGCTAGCCCTCCTTCACTTAGCCCTTCAGATCTGGGGCAAAGCGGTGAAAGTCCAGTCAGATAATATGACTGCGGTACTTTACATCAACAAGCTGGGAGGCATGAGATCACTTCCCCTCCTGTCAGAGATCGGGGTGATTCTGGATTAGGCAGAGTTGTACCTTTCCCACTTATCTGCGATCCACATCCAAGGCTCCCTCAATATGATAGCGGCTGAGCCGCGGTCTTCGGATGGTGGAGTGGTTTTTACATACGGAGATATTCAAGCAGATAGTCCTCAAGGGGGGTATGCCAGAGGTGGATCTTATGGCAACAAGATTCAATGCCAAGGTGGAGAGGTTTTGCTCCCTTTACAGGGAGGACAACCCCCTGGCGTTAGACGCTCTGTCAATATCCTGGAGGTTCAGGCTGGAATACATCTTCCCTCCGTTTTCCATGATTCCGTGGGTATTGATGAAAATCCGTCAGGATCAGGCTTTGGTGATAGCCATCATACTGTTTTGGCCGAAGAGATCCTGGTTTACCCAGCTCACCCAGTTGAGTCAAGGAAAATATTGGAGGCTCCCCCCACAGCAGACCCTGGTGTCGTGGAACACTCACCTCTGCTCAGATCTGCACAGATTCAACCTGACAGCTGCCCTGTCAGACTCGCGCCCGCGCCCCCCGGCTTCTGGAGGTGACTGGGCGGAGCGTGACCACTGTGCCTAGCCTCTGTGGCATCCCTGTGATCACGCTCTTTATGACGTAGCTTAGAAGATGCCGGGCGCGGGTGCGAGTCTGAAAGGACGGCGGGTGCATGCGCGGTGGCGAGAGTGAAGCCGGCTGAGTGTACGAGCCAGAGCCGGGATCGCTTTACAGCAGCCCATTACTGCGCATGCGGGGTCAGAGCGCGGTCCGGGCATGAAAATGTGGCGTTTAAATCAAGGCGCAAGGAGACGGGAAGAGCTGGATTGCAGACGCCGATGCCGCTGCCCCATTGACTTCAAGCATGACTTGAAGCATGGGGCAGCAGAGGAAAAAAATAGCGATTTCTCAATGAATTTAAATCATAGAAAAGGACGCAAAAGTGCTTTAGAACACGACTATGGGGCATTATAAGGTACTTTCAACATTTTAAAAGCCGATTTCGAGGTGACAGGTTCCCTTTCAAGGAAAAAGCTAATTGTTTCTTATCTTTTTTTCTTTTTCTATAGTCTATATCCACTTTTTGGTGAAGATCCTCCTGTGAGAACCCTGAAGCTTTTCTCATAGCTTCATCCAAGACTCTCTTTGAATAATCCCTCACAATTAGACATTCTTTCAATTCTAGGAATTCTCACAAATTGTCCATAGCGGACTGATCTTTTTACACTTTCTGGATGAAAGCTGTTGTAGTGCAGCAAGGAATTGGTTACTGTGGGCTTTCTATATCTCCTGGTGACCACCGCAACAGCCACATCCAAAAACTCTACAGTGAGCCTACCATATTTGCATGTGAAACCTCATATTCATATCGTTCACCTCATTAAGATATGTGACGAGGCCCTGGCATTGCAATTCTGTGCCTGACCAGATCATAAAAATATTGTCAATATATTGCAGAAAGATCTGAATATACGGTGAAAATGAGTTATTCACTGAATAGACATACCTATCTTCAAACCTTGCCAAATAGATATTTGCAAAACTACAAGGCACCTGTGTGGCCATGGCCGTATCATGCTTTATCCTATACCATTGATTCCCGAATCTTAATGTGTTATTAGACAAAATCAGGTCCAATGCTTCCCTAATAAATTCACTGTATTCCATGCTCTTTTTAGTCCCTTCTAATACTTCCATCACTGCTCCTATCCTTGCTTGATGCGGGACAAACTAGTGTACAAACTTTCTACATCCAGGGATACTAAACTGAGACCCTCCTGCCACTAAAAAGTTCTCAGCGCTCAGAGAAAATCATTTCTATCCCGTAGATATGGAGGTGCACTTTTTAACAGTGGCCTCAGAGCCAATCGATGTACTCAGACGGGGTTTCCGTCACTGAGCTGATATCTGCCAGTATAGGGCAGCCAGGTGGTTGGCTCAGCGACTTATGTATTTTAGGCAAAAAATACCAGGAGGGTTTTGAAGGGAACAACAGTAATAGCTTCTGTGCTGTCTTTTTGGATAATAACTAATTTTCCACATATTTACGGAGCAGACTCCTCAAATGAGTCTGAATTCTCACAGTGGGGTCTGCTGGCAAGGTCTCACACACATCCAAGTCTTCAAATTGTCTCAACTAGGCTTCAACTACATAGTACTCTTTTGTCATCAGAACCACATTGCCCCCCTTGTCCGCTGGTTTCACCACTATATCTTTATGTGACTGAAGCCACTTCTGTGCTCTCCCCTCCCCCATACTAATGTTACTATGAGTAGTGGGGGGGTCAGAGAAAAAGAAAAAAAATTGTGAAGTATCAGATGAGAAGAGCTGGGCCCTAAGAGAAGGACGTCAAATGGAAAGTGCTGCTAGGAACAATAAAGCACTGGGAGGAGCAATGCACTAGACAGTTACTGTTACTGAAAGCGAGAGGAGACCTTAACCTTGACACCTGGTGGCCTATTGGCCTAATATCTCTCCTCTAGCTGGAAAGACCCCCTTGAGACTCTTTGTGAAGTGTACAGATTAAGCAAGCAGTGGCTAAATTGACACTTATGACAAATTAATCAGTTGCAGCAGATGCAATCTTGATATTTATTGGCTTTTCAGCTTTGAAGTTCGCTGCAACTGTTTAACGCATTAAGTGTTAACTAGTTAAAGATTGCAGGCACAGACGACAACATCGGAACTCAACTAAAGAAACCTACACTGAACACCAGATCACAGAAAATCACCAAGAAACAAATGTAGTGAATTTATCCTCCAGGACTCTCACGACAACTGAAGTGAGTGTTTTAAACAAGGGTTTTTCCTTTTGTCCTAATACACATGTTAACTGGATGATGATTGATAATGATCTGTTTGATTTTTTCCGTTCTATCAAATTGAAAGTGTGGTTTAAGAATAAGGAAAGCAGGAATATGGGGCCACTTACTGGCGAGTTTACTTTGGGGAAGTTAGCTCTTAGTCGGGGGAGTAACTTTAACCCCAAGGTGAACGAACCAGCAGTGGATATATTCATGCGTAATGTTATACGTGATATAGAGGAATTAAAAACTGTGAATGATGGAGGTCAATTTTTACATCCTAATTTAAGAAAGGATGAAGCAGATGCCTTGAAGTCCCTGAGACGTGATGCCTCCCTTGTCCTCAAACCGGCGGACAAGGGAGGCGCCGTTGTTGTCATGGACAAACATAAATATGTCAATGAGGTTGCACGACAATTGGCTGATAGGAATGTCTATGAGGAATTAAATGGTGACCCCAAGTTTAAAATTGCTATACTCATACGGGACTGTCTCAATGATGCCTGTGGGGCCGGGGTGATCGATGGGGACTTGTTACAGTATCTGACAGTCACTCATCCGGTAACTCCGGTTTTATATATCCTTCCTAAGATACACAAGTCACTCATCGATCCCCCTGGCAGACCTATAGTGTCTGGATCTGATTCTATCTTTAGCCATCCAGCTATTTTTTTGGATAGGGTATTAAGGGGTTTCTCAATTGGCGCCAAATCATATGTAAAGGATACGGTGGATTTTCTCAACAAACTGCAGGCTTTGAACGTGACGGGTTACAGTGAGGTGATCATTGCTTCTTTTGATGTCACCTCACTATATACCTCCATTGAGCATACGAGAGGTTTGGAGGCGGTTGAACATATGTTGACATTATCCACCATATCTGAGGAGGGCACGCAGTTTATTTTGCGGCTCTTAAGGATTATTCTGGACTATAATTACTTCCTCTTTGAGGACACTTTCTATAGACAAAAAGGGGCGTGGCGATGGGGTCTAATATGGCCCCAACGTACGCTAATATATATATGCGAGCGTTTGAGGAGGACGCCGTCTATGGATCGCACCACTTCCAACATGTTTTGGTGTGGTGGCGGTACATAGACGACGTCTTCCTCATATGGACTGGATCGGAAGTGCAGCTACATGCATTCCACAACTATTTAAATGACGTACATGAGTCCCTAAAGTTTACGTTAGTGTTCTCGAGGGAAAGTCTTCAGTTTCTAGACACAGAGGTGGTATGGGACAAAGGAAAGTTTGAAACAAGATTGTTTGTCAAACCAACTGATCGTAATACAACTTTAATGTATACTAGCAATCACCCAAAGAGGATGATTCAATCCTTGCCATATTCACAAATGTTAAGGGCCAAACGTATTGTGTCAAATGAACTTGAGGTGGAACAAACATTAGACGTCATGGTAACTAAGTTCAAGCAACGTGGCTATCCGGATCCCTTGTTGGGAAAGCACAAGAAAAATGTCTCTGGTTTGGACAGAGGTTTGTTATTACATCAGAATAGAATCAAACCAACAAAACCCCGTATTCCGTTTATTTCTATGTACACGGAGAGCAGTCAGAAAATAGGGTCCATCATTAAAAAACATTGGCCCATTCTGGGAAAATCCATTAGAGATGTACCTGAATTTTGTAATCCCCCTTTGTTCTCCTACAGGCGATCCAAAAGCCTCAAGGATCAATTAATTAGAGCTGACCTTGGACCAAGGAAAGTAGTAAGACAGACGACTCTTTCACACCCAAGCACGGGGTGTTTCCCATGCTTGGGATGTGTTAACTGTAAATACATAAGAAAGAGTAGAGAATTTGTGCATCCCATCACGGGAAATACATACCCTATTAGACATCATTTAACTTGCAATTCGAATACGTTGTATACATATTATCATGTCCGTGTGAGGTCTTATATGTTGGTGAGACATCCACAGACTTGAAAACTCGCCTTAATAATCATAGAAACACGATCCGAAAAAATCGACTTGATCTACCGGTATCAAGACATTTTCATGACAAAAACATAGCGAAAGGGATTTACGATGCTGGATAATTGACCATGTACCTATACCCAGACGGGTGGTAACAGAGTTGCCCTTTTAAAAAAAGGGAACTCTACTGGATTTACACACTGGGTTCTCTGTTCCCCAGGGTTTAAACATTGACTATAGATTGGGTGTGTGTTGAGGGAAATGCTTGCCCTGCTTCTCTCCCCCTTCCCTCCCCCCACCCCGGAGGGTTCACACTGTGAATATTGTTGAGTGAGATAACTGTACAGTATAGTTTTCAAAAAATATAAATGCTTTAATGAATCTTCTTTCTCTTTTGTTCTTCGCAGGGAGACGGCTGATTTCCAGTCATCTATTGCCCCTAGAAGTGATGCAACAGGCGACTCTTGAGGACATCGTATTAGTGTCCAATTAAATCCCGTTTTGTCTCTACAATATTTTTATGGTGCCTGATGATGGTGTATGTTGTATCCCTTGGAGGAGAACCCTCCTTCTGCCAACACTGTGATTTGGGTCAGGGGCCTGTTATACACGGGCACTTGATCCTCAGTACCCTTTGGTTGGGGGTGGGCGTGTGAAATATCACGTCGACCTCTGGCTTGGGATTATAGTGGGCAGAGTATCCTATGGGTGAGTTGTGGATGGTTCGGGCTGCCGTCAGTGTGTATGTGGGCACCGGACACGGTTTCCTTCAACCAAGATGGCGGCCTGAATAAATGTGTGGCACTGCGCAGACACGGGAATATCAGTAGGATGGGATGACGTATGTGCGTATCGCTCAACAGCGGGTGACGCCATGTCGCACGCCTTGTTTGACATGCGCAGTACGACACTTCCGGACGCCGACTTGCACGGCGCTGAATGTTTCTCCTGTAGTCGCCTTGGAGCTTCCGGACAGGGGTATGTGCCTGGAGTATCGTCATCTCCCTGCGACGATTAGAAATTTTAACTAATTATGCACCAGCACCTTTTTTGATACATGGACTTTGTACGGAATCACTGATGAATTAATTTAAGTAATGTTTGTAACACATGAATTACTGTATATTGCACCTATGAACATCTATATTAATTATGGGACAACACTTTGTGGAGTTTGTTATATGACCGATTTAATGATATATATATGTAAAGGGTTAATGAATTGTAATGACGCTTGATGATGATGTCACCATTCACTGACTATATAATGTTTGTATGCACTGCACAGTTTGCTTGAGAAAGGCTCCGGTACAGGAGCTGAAACGTTGCCATGCCTTTGGGTGAATAAAGTAAGACTTTTGTTTTTTATCCACTTTTGGAGTGCTGCTCTATTTTTCTTATTATATATATATATATATATATATACACACATATATATATATATATATATATATATATATATATATATATATATATATAAAGTGTGTATCGTTAAAAGGACTGCACCTTTAAAAAGTGCATCTCTAGGAAAGACCAAAATACATCCTTATATGTTAATGCACATTAAGTTCCCAATAAGAACAACGAAGCCCTGAAAACCTGTAAATCAAAGAATATTATGATTGAAAAACCAGAAAAATAAGACCATAACATAACTTCCAATGCAAAATATAAAAATATGTATGCCCATATCATATTGGAAGGTGTCATGATAATGGTGGAGTACCTATTTTGTGTGTGTGTGCTGTACCTTTAAGAGACTTTATAAGAGAGACTTTTTTTCCTTATTTCCGCCCTATATTCCAAAAGAACCTGTAAGAGTGCACCCTTCCACCACCACCATCTGGACATGCACTTTAGAATTGTAATTATACAGTACTTACAGTATAATTCTGAGGTTTCTGCAGTAGGGGTTAGAAAAGGCAAGTAACAACATACATTTTAATGATGCATCATTCTTATTGAAAATGACAAATGACCAGGTAAGTAGGGATCAGTGAACCCGTGGAAGTTCGGGTTCACCGGGTTCGGCCAAACTTCAGGTCAAAGTTCGGGTTCGGGACCCGAACTTGACCGCGAACACGGACCCCATTATAGACAATGGGGACCCGAACTTCACTTTATTATTTTCCATTGTAACATGGTTATAACTGAAAATTATAGCATTTCTTAAGACAGAATGCTAAATAAAATGGCCATTAAGGGGTTAAATATAATTAAAAAAAAAAACTCACCTCATCCACTTGATCGCCCAGCCGGTATCCTCTTCTTTCTTCTTTCTTTCTGCAGGACCTGCAAAAATACCTGCGATGACGTCACCGCGCTCACAACGCGATAGAAAACAATAAAATTTACCTGAACACCGAACCCGAACTTCAGTGAAAAAGTCTGGGTACCCGAACTCGCAAAGTTCGTTCAACCGTACAGGTAAGTAAAAAACAAAAAAAAAGTCAGAAACGTGCCTTTTTGGCTTGACATTCTGCTACAGGGCCCATTAAAAGTTTTAACATTTGAAAGCAGTTTTGCTTTTTATCTGAAATATCAAGATGCATGTTATATGTGTTCTCATGCTATCCAGATGGGTGATCTAAGGACAAATTCTGGGCACCAGGTGGTTTAATGATAGTTTAATGCAACAGTGAATTACGCCTTCTACAGCGGTTGATGCCTCTGGCAGAACACTGAATGACTTCACAGCTGACATATTTGTTCTATTCCTCTCGGTGGCTTGTTCAAAAAAATGCATCTTTTTCACTTCAGGTAACTGTAGTAGCCTGATAGATCCATGTTATAGTTAAACTAAAAATTATGAGGATTTACAGACCTGTAGATAACACAAAATATATGGGAAAGCAAAAGCAATCTGGAATTGGAAGTGTTCTCTTGAATATAGTATTATTTCACAGAAAGAGAGAGAAAAAAAATGATAAGAAAAACATAAAAACAAGGTAAATCTGAGATTAAATTACTCAAATTTATTGATAATATTTGACCTTGGTTCATTTATTCTACAATCTAAATTTGTTAGCGACAGATTAAGTAGTGAAGTTAATATATCATAAACTGACTTCAGTATATTATACATACAGTGCACTGCAAAAGTATTCACCCCCCCCCCCCCATGGCTTTTTTTGGTATTTTTGTGCCTCATAGCCTGGAATTAATATGGATTGTTTGAGGATTTGCATCATTTAATATTACAGAACATGCCAACAACAACTGGAAGGTGAACCTCCATCCTAGCCTCAAATCACGCATAGAGTGTTACAGGTTTTGCTCAAGAGTATCCCTGTATATTGCACTATCCAACTTTCCCTCAACTCTGACCAGTTTCCCAGTCCCGACTGCTGAAAAACATCCCCACAGCATGATGCTGCCACCACCATGTTTCACTGTAGGGATCGTGTTCTTTGGGTGATGTGATGTGTTGGGTTTGCGCCAAACATAGCGTTTTCTTTGATGGCCAAAAAGTTAAATTTTAGACTCATCAGAGCAGAACACCTTCCTCTATACATTTTGGGAGGCTCCCACATGCCTTTCCGCAAACTAACAACGTGCCTTTTTGTTTTTTGCTGAAAGTAATGGCTTTCTTCTGGCCACTCTTCCATAAAGCCCAATTTTATGGAGCGTACGACTTATTGTCATCCTATGTACAGATACTCCAGTCTCTGCTGTGGAAATCTGCAGCTCCTCCAGGGTTACCTTAGGTCTCTATGCTGCCTCCCTGCCCTCGTTGCCTGGTCTGTGTGTTTTGGTGGGCGGCCGTCTCTTGGCAGGTTTGCTGTTGTGCCATGTTCTTTCTATTTTGATATTATAGATTTGATGGTGCTCCTGTGGATCATCAAAGATTTGGATATTTTTTTATAACCTAACCCTGACTTATACTTCTCAACAACATTGTCCCTTACTTGTTTGGAGAGTTCCTTGGTCTTCCTGTCAGTGTATGGTTAGTGATGCCTCTTGCTTAGGTGTTGCAACCTCTGGGGCCTTTCAAAATAGGTTTGTATTAATAATGACAGATCATGTGACACTTAGATTGCACACAGGAGGACATCATTTCACTAATTATATGACTTCTGAAGGTAATTGGTTGCACCAGAGCTTTTTAAGGGCTTCCTAACAAAGCGGGTGAATACATACGCACATGCCAATTTTCTGTTTTCTATTTCTAAACAATAATTTTATTTATATATTTTTCTCATTTCACTTCACCAACTTAGACTATTTTGTTCTGATCCATCACATAGAATTCCGATTAACAAAACATTGAACTTAAGGCTGTAATGTAACAAAACACGAAAAATGCCAAGTGGGTGAATACTTTTGCAAGGCACTGTACTTCATAGAAGTCAACATGGAGTTTAAAGTAATGAGAAAGCAGTGAGAGACCCCAGAAGTCCAATCTGTACCCTCTTCAAGGCTACATGCTTTAAATTACATACTGTATTATTTCATCAATTGGTATTGCCATGGTGACCTACATCTACTAGTTTGGGGCAGAATACATACAAAGGTTAGGTTAGACCAGTGCTTCTCAATTATTTTCTGTCATGCCCCCCCTAGGAAGAAGAAAACATTTCGCGCCCCGCGCGACTGTAAATAGTATCATTTGTCTATAAAATTGTTATAAGTACACCAATCTCCCCACAGACGAGGGCCATTAACACCCCCCCCCCAAACCCCTCCATTAACCCCCCTCCCCAATCATGTGCAGGGTCCAGGCTTCCCCCCTCCCCCCAAATCATGTGCAGGCTCTCCCCCCCCCCCCCAAAATCATGTGCAGGCTCCATTAACCCCCTCCCCAAATCATGTGCAGGCTCCATTAACCCCCCTCCCCCCAATCATGTGCAGGCTCCATTAACCCCTCCCCCAATCATGTGCAGGCTCCATTAACCCCCTCCCCAAATCATGTGCAGGCTCCATTAACCCCTCCCCAAATCATGTGCAGGCTCCATTAACCCCCTCCCCAAATCATGTGCAGGCTCCATTAACCCCCTCCCCCAATCATGTGCAGGCTCCATTAACCCCCTCCCCCAATCATGTGCAGGCTCCATTAACCCCCTCCCCAAAATCATGTGCAGGCTCCATTAACCCCCTCCCCCAATCATGTGCAGGCTCCATTAACCCCCTCCCCAAATCATGTGCAGGCTCCATTAACCCCCTCCCCAATCATGTGCAGGCTCCATTAACCCCCTCCCCAATCATGTGCAGGCTCCATTAACCCCCTCCCCAAATCATGTGCAGGCTCCATTAACCCCCTCCCCAAATCATGTGCAGGCTCCATTAACCCCCTCCCCAAATCATGTGCAGGCTCTAATAACCCCCTCCCCCAATCATGTGCAGGCTCCATTAACCCCCTCCCAAAATCATGTGCAGGCTCCATTAACCCCCTCCCCCAATCATGTGCAGGCTCCATTAACCTTCCTCCCAAATCATGTGCAGGCTCCATTAACCCCCTCCCCTAATCATGTGCAGGCTCCATTAACCCCCTCCCCCAATCATGTGCAGGCTCCATTAACCCCCTCCCCTAATCATGTGCAGGCTCCATTAACCCCCTCCCCCAATCATGTGCAGGCTCCATTAACCCTCCCCAATCATGTGCAGGCTCCATCCCCTCCCCAATCATGTGCAGGCTCCATTAACCCCCTCCCCAAATCATGTGCAGGCTCCATTAACCCTCCCCAATCATGCAGGCTCCATAACCCTCCCCAATCATGTGAAGGCTCCATTAACCCCCTCCCCCAATCATGTGCAGGCTCTATTAACCCCCTCCCCAATCATGTGCAGGCTCCATTAACCCCCTCCCCAAATCATGTGCAGGCTCCATTAACCCCCTCCCCAAATCATGTGCAGGCTCCATTAACCCCCTCCCCAATCATGTGAAGGCTCCATTAACCCCCTCCCCAATCATGTGCAGGCTCCATTAACCCCTCCCCAATCATGTGCAGGCTACAGTAACCCCTCCCCCAATCATGTGCAGGCTCCATTAACCCCCTCCCCAATCATGTGCAGGCTACATTAACCCCCTCCCCAATCATGTGCAGGCTCCATTAACCCCCTCCCCAATCATGTGCAGGCTACATTAAACCCCCCATACTTACCTCCCTGGAAGTGCTGGATGCAGGCCTCTTCCGGCCTGTGTCCCGCTCTGCACGTCATCATGCCGCCTGAACCGCTCTGATAGGCTGCCGGCACAAGGCCCGCAGCCTATCAGAGGAGCAGGGGAGGGAGACGCCTCTCCCTCCACTGCCGCACAGCACAGCGATCTGTATCGCTGTCCAGAGGACGGCGATACAGATCACTATGGAGATGAACGCTTACACAGTGGAAGCGTTCATCTCCTGTGACCTGGAGCCCCCCTCTACGGAGCCTCGCGCCCCCGGGCGCGCCCCACTATTTGAGAACCACTGGGTTAGACCAAGACACTGCAACACCAATGTACCCTCTGTGCTAGAAACAATAGTCTTAGCTAGGGATGAGCGAACCAGAAATGGATAGTTCGGGTTCGTACTGAATTTAGTGGTGTTCGGGACACTAACCCGGACCCGAACATTTTCAAAAAAGTTCGGGTTTGGGTCCGTTGTTCGGCGATTTCTTCCCGCTTTCTGAAGGGCTGCACAGCAGCCAATCAGCTAGCGTTTTACTTCTTGCCCTAAGAAGCCATCACAGCCATGCCTACTAATGGCATGGCTGTGATTGGCCAAGTGCAGCATGTGACCGAGCCTCTATTTAAGCTGGAGTCACGTAGCGCCGCACGTAACTTTGCTCTGATTAGTGTAGGGATAGGATGCAGCTGCTGTGAGGGCGAGATTAGGCAGGGAAAAGTCAGCAAAAACACCTAATGAAGTGATCGATCTACAGCTGTGAATCATTCAACTTCTGCTAGTTAATTGCTCACTGGTTTTTAGATTGCACAGAGCGTTTTTCTGTCACTTTTTTCTGGGGTGATCGGCGGCCATTTTGTGTCTTGTGGTGCATCAGCACAAGCTGCCACCAAGTCCATCAATCCATCAATACTAGGTTTTTTTTTGCTATATCCTACATCAGGGGCTTGGCTGTGCTTATTGTCACCCATAGAAACACAGGATAGAAATTTCTATATTTTATTGAGGGGTTAAATTCAATTGCCAAAACACCAATCACCTAAATTTTGTGTTCCAGCAGTGGCTAGCCAAGTGTAATACTGTCTGTTGTCTGGCAAAGAATAGATTTTTTTCTGTGGTGAAATTCAATTGCCAAAATAGCAATCACCTAAATCTGATGTCCCAGCAGTGGCTGGCAAAGTTTAATAGTGTCCGGCAAAGGATATATTTTGTTCTGGGGTGAAATTCAATTGCCAAAATAGCAATACCATAAATCAGTGGTTTCAGCTGTGGCTGGCCAAGTTTAATAGTGTCCGGCAAAGGATAGATTTTGTTCTGGGGTGAAATTTAATTTGCAAAATAGCAATACAGTAAATCTGGTGTTCCAGCTGTGACTGGACAAGTTTCATAGTGTCTGTCATAGGATATATTATTTTCTGCGGTGAAATTCAGTTGCAAAAATAGAAATACCGTAAATCTGGTGTTCCAGCTGTGACTGGACAAGTTTAATAGTGTCTGGCAAAGGATTTATTTTTTTCTGGGGTGAAATTCAATTGCCAAAATAGCAATACCATAAATCTGGTGTCCCAGCAGTGGCTGGCCAAGTTTAATAGTGTCCGGCAAAGGATTTATTATTTTCTGGGGTGAAATTCAGTTGCCAAAATAGAAATACCGTAAATCTGGTGTTTCAGCTGTGACTGGACAAGTTTCATAGTGTCTGGCAAAGGATTTATTATTTTCTTGGGTGAAATTCAGTTGCCAAAATAGAAATACCGTAAATCTGGTGTTCCAGCTGTGACTGTAAAAGTTTCATAGTGTCTGTCATAGGATATATTATTTTCTTCGGTGAAATTCAGTTTAAAAAATAGAAATACCGTAAGTCTGGTGTTCCAGCTGTTGCAGTCGTAGTTTAAATCTGTCCGTAAAAGGGTATATTTTTTCCTGGGGTGAAATATAATTGCCAAAATAGCAAAACCCTGAATCTGGTGATCCAGCTGTGACTGGACAATTTCCCTAGTGTCCGTCAAAGGATAGATTTTGTTCTCTGGTGAAATACAGTTGCAAAAATAGAAATACAGTAAATCTGTTGTTCCAGCTGTGACTGAACAAGTTTAATAGTATCCGTCAAAGGAAAGATTTTGTTCTGGGGTGAAATTTAATTGCCAAAATAGCAATACCGTAAATCATTGGTTTCAGCTATGGCTGGACAAGTTTAATACTGTCCGGCAAAGGATAGATTTTAAATTGTTGGGTGAAATATTACCATTTTTGCCAGGTGCAATCCCCTGACTGCATAACTGACAGGGAACTTACAATTGGCGGTTACATTCTTGCATGAAATGAAGCTTTTTTGGGCTGTAAAGAAAAAGGTAGTCTCTAATAACTGTTTTTTTATTTTTTATTTTACAACAATGGTTGGGTGAGGCCGGTATACATGTCTATTCTGCATAAGGTTCAAACAAGTCCTGTGGGATCCATGTCTGGTTCTTTTTAATAAACGAAAGCTTAGTTGCCAACATTTTCTGCGGACACGCGGCCGCAATTGTCTGTGATAATGCCCCCAGCCATGCTAAACACACCTTCAGACAATACAGTGGCTGCAGGGTAGGCTAGCACCTCCAAGGCGTAAAGGTCAACCTCAGGACATTTGCCCAATTTGAAAACCCAGAAGTTAAATGGGCCAGACCCAGTGGCGTAGCTAGAAATGATTGGGCACCACATCAAATTTTTGAATGGGGCCCCACCTCCCCCAGTAATTTTTGCACAACCCCTTCCTTTCATGCCGCCATGCCTGTGGCTACTAAAGATCGCTCTCTCAGACCAGGCCCAGCAGCTGTTCCATTCGCTTTCTACACTGTCTATACTGCCACTGTATATAATTTCATTGTATAATACTGTTTAGGGGGCCCTGACAAAGTCCTTTACTCCTCCTCCTCCTCCTGGATGGGCCCTTTCTAAGTCATGGCCCCAAAGCTGTTGCTTCCCCTGCTTCCCCTGTAGCTATTCTTCTAGGCAGACCCATCAGTCAGTATGTGTACTGTTCCAACATGTTGCGGAAATGCTGCCTCCTGCTAAGATGTTCCAGATCTGCTGGTGGTGCAGGTTGGTGTGGCGTGATGAAAAAGCTTTTCCACATTTTGCCAATAATAAACCTGCCTTCTGAAGTGTTGGTGGTGACCCAGCTGCATTGGCAAATTTTTCCTCCTCCTCCTCTGCCTTCACCTTGTGCTTCCACTGAGTCCACGGTGTCAGGTGTAAATGCCATCAGCAGCGTGTCTACTAGTGGGCTCATCTTCCTATCACAATCCAATGAGGGAATTAAGGACGGCACGTTGTCCTTGTAATGGGGATGCAGCAGGGTGGCCACCCAGTAATCAGCACAAGTTAGAATGTGGCAGTAACTGGGCGGTCGTTGCGCAGGCACTGCAGCATGTTGTCGCTCATGTCTGCCAGGCTGCCCAGAGGAAAGGACAAGTTATCCTCTTTGAGGGAGGTATATCGTCTGTGTCCTCTGTATCCCCCAGCGTTCCTCCTACTCAACTTATCCTCCAGACAATTGTGTTCCAGGCCAGGGCCTATGTTGGTGCAGGAACCCACCCTCCGAGCCACTTGTAATTGGCTGGCCTTAAGTTAAGGATAAGGCGTATATATAGTTTTGTTTGTTTGTAAGGTTAGTTTAGCTGCATTATAGTTAAGTATTTTTAAGTAAATTTGTAAATAGTTTGTTAATGGTTTGAGTGAAAGGGGGGGCAGGGGTTTGTGTGTGTTTGATTAACCAAATTGATTTTCACTGTCCGGTGTTTAGGAATTTCTGCACCCCAAATTCAGCACATGTGGCAGGCAGGGGATGTGCGTCAAACCGGCTAGGCCCAGACCTGCTATTAGATTTTGCCCCTTTAGCGCACAACACCAGGCCGGGCTGAAGGCTCAATGGCACCAACCAATCATCCATCTGTTGATCCATGCCTGTCCACAGCTGCTGCGCGTTGTGGGGTTTTTCCCACAAACACACAAGTTTTAAAACAGACTGCTGTCATTTCCTCTGGCTGTGCTGCTGTGGGTGGTGAAGGTGTTACACTGAGTGGATGAGGGGGTGGTAGAGGAGGAGGAGGAGGAGGAGGAAGCAGATTAGGAGGAGCATGAGGAGGTTACAAAGAGAAATGCCCAGCAATCCTCAGGGGCGGAAGGACATTCGCAAAAATGCTATCCGCCTCTGGGCCAGCCGCTACATTTACCCACTGTGTTGTTGGTTATGTGGACATTGCCATAGATAGCGTTGCGCAGTGCACACCTGATTTTGGCCGCCACTTGGTTGTGCAGGGAAGGGATGGCTCGCCTGCAAAACTAGCGGCGGCTGGGATACATGTACTGTGGGGCAGCCACCACCATAAGGTTTTTAAAACTGTCCACCAGACAGAATGACAGCATTTCAAAGGACCAGGAAGTTTGAAATAAGGCATTTAGAGCCATGGGTAGGGGGGTACTTCCTCTTTCAATTTCTTTTTCTCTCCAGTGTTTGTGAAATGGACAGCTGATAGCTGAACACTTTCATGGGATTTGGTGGAGATGCTTGGTGATGATGACAGATGAGGTGGCGTTGCTGCCACATCCTCTGTTTGCTGGGTGACAGGTGCCACTATCACTCACTTGGGCTCAAGTTTAGAATGTTTATTTATTTATTTTCTCAATTTTATGTTATTTTAAGTCATTTCCCTATCCACATTTGTTTGCAGGGGATTTACCTACATTTTGCTGCCTTTTGCAGCCCTCTAGCCCTTTCCTGGGCTATTTTACAGCATTTTTAGTGCCCAAAAGTTCGGGTCCCTATTGACTTCAATGGGGTTCGGGGTGAAGTTCGGGTCGAGTTCGGATCCCGAACCCGAAGATTTTCGGGAAGTTCGGCCGAACTTCTCGAACCCAAACATCCAGGTGTTCGCTCAACTCTAGTCTTAGCCTATATATATATATATATTATTTGGCACCTCTAAAATTGTTCAGCTGGGAAACAACAAGTAAAATTCTGTGAGCATAAAACTAGGCTCACTCTTCCTGCTTTCTAAAGATCGATACTCAGCAGTAGTATTAATATTAGAGATGAGCAAATCGTAGTTAACGATTTGGAATTCGATCCGAATTTCAAGAAAAATTTGATTCACACTGAATCCGAATTTCCTCACGCTTCATGGTAACAAATCGCATTTTTCCCCAAAATGGCTGCTGAACATGTGAGGATATGGAGCAAGAAACTCTGGGAAGGCGGGATCATCTATAATGTCATGCATGCAGCCAATCAGCAGCCAGCCATCCCTGTGATGTCACAGAACTATAATTAGCCTCAGCCATCTTGGATTCTGCCATTTTCCAGTGTACTTAGGGCAGAAAGAGACGTCAGCAGGCGCTAGGGACAGTGCTATAAAAAATGTCATACTGACTCATTATTATTTCACTACAACAGCAGACTCCTTATGCGCGTTACTGCAAGGCACAGTGTTCTACACCACTATAAAGGCTCTCTGAAGCCAGGAAATAGCCTTTTTCAGCGTGATTCGGCACAAATAAATTCGGATCGAACCGAATTTTTTCAAAAAATTTGTCGAACAAGCCAAATCGAATTTTTGAATAATTTGCTCATCTCTAATCAATATCATCACAAACAGGATTACAATGTCACATCTCCTCTGGCAAGTAACTCACTGCTTTTGCATGTTCCTATGTGGCTTACCAAATTCTGAGCAATTAGATAGTCTGAAGGTCTGCTGGCTGAAAAAGTTTACCACCAATCTGATCTGCAGTAAAAATTGAATAAAGGAGACTTAACTAATTTACGGATTTTGCAGAGGTTTTAATCAGAGTAAGTATAAAACTTAATTTGCACTCATAGTACCTACTAGTAGTCATTTGGCTCCAGGAGGAGTACATAGTGGGCTCAGCATGCATGTTGGTACCTGCATCCCTGGATTTAATGGAGGCTGTTATGGCACTAAAAAGGTTAAAAAGCAGGGTTGATCCAGCATGCATGCTGGACCTGCACTTCCTGGATTTTTGTGGCCGTCATGACCCACAACAGGTAGCATTTGGCGTTAGGACCACTCATAGAGGCAGCCTTGGCACGGCGAGTGGCTTATTACTTTTTGATCAAAATGTACACTGACGCCTCTGTTAACATCTAGCATAGTGGTAGGGCAGAGTGCTGGTTTCAGAGTGCTGTTGCATTTCTGTGTTTGTGTGTATATTTTGCCATGGCTACGTGCACCTGCATACAGGGACGTGCTGATTGACCCCCTCTCTTTTTTTTTGTGTAGCATACACTGGAGGTGTGGCATGTACTGAAAGGAGAAAAGTAGGGCGGCACTACTGCAATATTTCCTTAAATTTAAACAGCTCTTCAACGCTAATATAAACAAACTGTGGCAGTGACTGTGCGGTCAACGGTGTTGCTCAGCTCTTCCTGACAGTGGAAAGACAATATGTTTCTTGAAGAGATCGTAGAAAAATGGAGCGGCACTCACCCAGTCTGTAAATAAAACTTCTTTATTGATCCGTGACACAAATTCAGGATCGGAGTTACTTCGGCATCAGGGGGGAGACACGTAAAGTATTGAGGTAGAACAGCGGCGACGACCATTTCGCGCCTCCTTCAGCGCATCGTCAGGCCAGTACAAAGTCGAGCCGCGTTCAGCGCACCTTTATGGCGTCATCATGCGCCCCTGCCAGGTAATCACCGATCGCTACAAGCTAACAACTTTATAAAAACAAATAGAAATTACAACTAGACAAATAAAGTGATGTGGCTAAAGAATATATAATAAATCCTGGGCTGACAAAGAGGCGATTGATTCCGACTTTTACAATGTATATGCAATTATCACTAATCAGGTTTTAAACACAGTCATTATGCAACGTGGAAGTTACCTAGATATGTAGACGTGAGAGAACACCCGGTGTCGAAATCATCAAGATTAAATACCCAAATTTTTTTTATTTTAATTCCTGACTTTACAGAAAGACCGACAGATCATTTCTATCATTGAGTCCATGTGGACCCATCGCGTCTGTATGTATTATCCACCACGCTTCTCTTTGAAGCAAACGCTGATGCCTATCTCCTCCCCGTGGGGGTTCCGTAACAGTTTCTATACCAGCAAAGGATAAACATCTAGAGTCACCACCATGACGGGACCGCACGTGGTCTATTAAACGGGGGCAACCCTTCCCTGTTCTTATGGAGCCTTATGTTCCCTAATGCGTTTATTAGGGTTCTTTTAGTTTTCCCTACATAAAAAGCTCCACATACACATGTAATAGCATACACCACATACATCGTGCGACATGTAATAAAGTCACAAACCTGATGCGACACACCTCTCAGTATTAGCCACTTGCTTTGACTATTTTGGGGGCAAAACGTGCAATGGCCACATTTGAAATTGCCCACTGGACTGGTTCGAGTAAGCCAGTTTGTTGAGGTTGCCACACTGGAGGTGTGGCAACCTCCATTCAGTCGTGCACACCTGACTAGTTTGTCTGCCCTAGAGGCTGGTTTTAATCAGAGTAATTATAAAACTTAATTTGCACTCATAGTACCTACTAGTAGCCATTTGGCTTCTGGAGGAGTACATAGTGGGCTCAGCATGCATGTTGGTACCTGCATCCCTGGATTTAATGGAGGCTGTTATGGCACTAAAAGGGTTAAAAAGCAGGGTTGATCCATCATGCATGCTGGGACTCCACTCCCTGGATTTTGTGTGGCCGTCGTGGCCCACAACAGGTAGGATTTAGCGTTAGGCCCACTCATAGAGGTGGCCTTGGCGTGGCGAGTGGCTTATTACTTTTTGATCAAAATGTACACTGACGCCTTTGTTAACTTCTAGCATAGAAGTAGGGAAGAGTGCTGGTTGCAGAGTGCTGTCGCATTTCTGTGATTGATTTATATTATGTTCTGGGTTGTGAACTTACTACCTGTACCTTCCAAAGATGACATTGTAATACGATAATTTCGTGTATTACGGTAAAAGGCAACACCTCTATTATAATGCTGGAGGCAGATAATACATGATAACATTTATCAATTATGGGGCTGCACACCGATTCCTTGGTATCACAGTACCCCTCCAAAAATCACTCACCTCCCTGAGAAATAATGCCAAACAGGAAAAGTCCAATAGTTTTGTAGCAATCCATGCACTTTTAGGGGGTAATTTCCAATGAGATTGCAAAGATTATTTGCGCTGCAATCTGAGACTTTTCCCTGTTCAAGCCAAGTCTAAAAAAGTGGGAGTGGCATGGGCGGGGAAGGGGACAGGCCAGCAGGGCCTTCTTATTTATCATTTTCTATGCCTGTTTTAGGCGTACAAAACTTCGGCATATCCACCGCCAGCGCATTGGCTTATTAAGACCAGCGTCTAAACCGCAGGTCTTATCCCTTATGATACCAGAGGTTTTTTCATTTTTGTGTTTTCATTTTCCTTCCCTATCTTCCTTGAGTCATAACTTTTTTATATTTCCATTCACATAGCTGTATTCGGGGTTATGTTTTGTACTTTGCAATGCCACCATTAATTATGGCATACAATGTAGTGGGAAGCGGTAAAAAAAATTCCAAGTGAGGTGGAATTAGAAAAAAGCAGTACCAATGTTTTACGGGTTTTGTTCCCATGGCGTTCTGTTTGCAGCAAAACTAATCCATGCCCTTTAGTCTCTCGGTCAGTACGATTACAACGATACCCCTTACGTATATTTTAATTTTTTGTCTAAATAGTGTAAAAATAAATTTAAACTTTGACCATATCACCATATTCTGACCCCCATAAAAAATTTTTAATTAGATCTACTGAGCTGTGTGGGGGGCTCATTTTTTGCGGGACAATCTTTAGTTTTTATTGATACCATTTTAGAGTGTGAGTGACTTTATGATTACATTTTTTTGGGTAAGCAATGAAAAAATGGCAAATTAGCCATTTTGACCTTTTTTTTCATTACGCCATTCGCCCTATTGGAAATATATTTTTATAGTACAGGAATTTTCGGTCACGGTGATACCGATAATGTTTATTTTTATGTTATTTATGTATTTATTTTTTAATTATAAGGAAATGGGGGTGATTTAAACTTTAATATTTTTTATTTTATATATATATATATATATATATATATATATATATACATACATACATACATATATATTATTTATATTATTTTTTTGTAATGATTTTGAAGCTTGTATTTAATCATACTAAATCCATTTTTTTAAATTCTGAATTTAAATTCTGAACAATCATGGATTTTTTAAAATCCATTTATTACTAACAATTGCTCATTTCTTGTTGACCTGCAACTTGGTGGCCAAAATAAGAATTGCAGCTTTGATACCCTCAAACTCTTCAGCGAGGCTGAGTGTATTGAAATCAATTACCGGCATCCTCACTGGCCGCAGAAGATGCCGGTAAGAAGCCCGGAAGATTCTGGGTTTTTCACCCTTTAGATGCCGTGATCTCACTTGATCACAGCATCTAAAGGCTTTAATTTCTGCGATTGGCATTATTGGCGGATCTTTGCTGTTTGAAACAGCGGAAACCCGTAGGCCATGACGTCTGCTGCACGTGCGAGCGGGCACCATGTTTGCCTTACTCTCCAGCACCATACATGTACTGCGCTGGTAGCGAAATGGTTAATAAATGACCCTATTACTGTTTTCTCAGGTTTTCCATTTAGTACTGTGTAGTGTGTATCCTAATCTGATAAACACTCACTGACAAAAAAAACATAGTGCAGATAGAAATATCTAATTGCCACAAAACTCAGCATGCAGTTATGTCTCAGGTGTGGTCTGATTAGACAATGGAACTTGCCACAAGAGGGAGTAAAATTGCTTCCCCATTGCTCTATAAAAAAGGTTCTCAGAAGCTACTTTTAGGTTATGTACCTCTTGGATAGTTGACTGCTAGACGTGCATCTATGACTGTCAGGCTCGTGTGTGGGAGGAAAACACCACACCGAGCATAGGAGGGAAAAGGGGATACCGGAATAAGGCCTGGAAAACCCTAACTCCTATCCTGACAGACTATTAGTATAAACAGGCCCCAAAGCTAGGCAAGTTCATACACCAGATACCTATAAACCTATCTCACCCTATAGGGCCCTGTAACTAATGTCAGGATGTAGTCTACCTGTTTCTCCAAAGGGAAGGACGAACAGGAGTCTCCCTTAGGCCTAATGACAAATAACAGGGAAAAGCAACACACACACATATATAAACAAAATACAAAAGAGAAAGGAAACACTTCTTCAATGAAGCTTTGGTAGCACCAGGAACTCAGCCGAGAACCAAACACAAGCTAACCACAAGTCCAACAGAAGCTATAAGCCGCAATGCATAGTGGGAGAAACAACAATAAATGAGACAGTCAGTCACCCCTAGTAGTGATATGAAGGACACTAACAGCTCAGGTACACGCAGGACATGCTGTGGCCACATGTTTTGCCTCCATTCGCAGGGATTCCAACTGACATTTTTCAGATTTTAATACTTCCTCGGCCTGCTCAGTCACCAGATTTCTCACAAATCGGGCATTTATGGGACCAGCTGGGATGCTAGCTTCAACAACCTATGAGTGTGCAGAATCTACAGGCCCAGTTGCAACATTTGTTGGAGAATGTGCTGCAGGGTACCATATGTATGCTCATGCCCAACCAAACCTCATCTTGTATCCAGGCTAGAGGCTGCCCAAAAGGGTCCTGGAGTCTCCATTTAGTTGTACAGTCTTCCCCAATAAACTTATCATTTTGCTCTTATATTGCAATCATTTAAATACAGTTTATCATTATTACATAGAAAGTTTAACTTGATTCCCAAAACTCCTTTTTGATGTATTATTTTATTTGACAGTGAGTGTATTTAGTGCACGACACAATAACTATGGAGGTATATTCCACATACTCACGAGAGTATTAGACAAGTGCTTTGTACCTCAAATAAAATTACTTATGTTGCTGAGCTTCTGCCCAACCTAGGGTTTCACCCTTCGATAGCCTCCCTATAGTATTCTGCCCCGGAAGACATCATAGAAGGGTGAAACAGGGTCCAGCAGAAGCCCAGTATGATATCTAATTTTACTTAATGTACAAAGTGCTTGTTTAAACATTCTGTAATAAATAATATATGTTACATTCGCAAGTTAGACTTAATGATCTCTTGAAATATAAAATCAAGATCAAACCAGCATGAAAAGAGGGCAAGAACTGTACTGCATATCATCCCCAACTACAATTTTGATGACAACACGGTGCTAGCATAGACCACTTTATTCAAGACTATGACTGTTGGATGGAAATGAGTCTAGTACCCTACTTATGATCTAACAGACATTGGGGATCACTTTTAAGGAGCCTTCATGCATGTAGGGACCCTCTGTAGTTTCACATCTTGCACATATGACCTGTCTGTCCCTGATACAGCCGTACAATTTCAACTTGTGTGTGCGTGATGTCCTAGAACTTGAATGCCTGATTCACTTAATAATGCTCCTGAAGACATCTGGAGAGTAAATATATAAAGGAATAAAAGCTCCGTTAATAGCCCATGAGAAGGTAATGTAAATGTACGTATACTTTTAGACAGAGTCTTTCACTAATTATTAATATAAAAATCTTTATGTACATTTTTAAAGCCATATTAATTATGTGGACATTTCCTGTAATTTCAGTAATATAGAGACATACAAAGTACTAGTGGTCTTTCCAAGAACTGGTTTATAATTCATCCATGGCCTCTTTAATGTTAGCATACTGTATGTTTTTTTCTGTTCATTTTTCTATCATTCATTTTAGAACTTTCTAGAAGGATAAGTACTTTGCTATATGGTTTATAATTTGCTATTTTTCGTAGTAGCTGACTAAGTGCACAATCAGCCACTGATGATCTCAATGATTTACTCCGGACTAGGGTCTGTTTCGTCTATCCTTCACATTTATTCTACAGAACTCAGTAAAAGAAAAGGATACTGTATAAATTAACTTTTATTATCTAATAACAAACATAGGGTCAATTTTGCAGAAAGCCAATTTGCCTATTTTTGGAGTGTGGAAGGAAACTGGAGTACCCAGAGGAAACCCACACAAACACAGGGAGAACATACAAATTCCATGCAAATGTTGTCCCTCAAAGGATTTGAGCTCAGAACCCCTGCACCGCAAGGTACCAGTGCTAACCACTGAGCTACTATGCTGCCCATGTATAGTGTGTAAAAAGAGCAATCAGATGTAAAATGCCTTCAACATGGTGGATGTACAGTACAATCGACCTAGCCTAATTGGGCTTTATCTTCTTTTAGGTTATAGGGTATCTAAGTCTCAATTATCAGGTAATAGCAGTATATGCACTGGACCCTATTAGCTATACTATATCACAATCTAACCTACACTGACTATCTCCCGCTAAGTATCTGTATTATATATATATGAGCTAAATTTTTGTTTAACAAATAAAGGGACCTAACCTGGGTAAGGGTGAATATATATTTACAACGCCTAAAAGGCTTAACCCTATCTTGACCCAGGTATAATATGGTGATTAAGACTTGACTTTTATTAATATCTAATAATAAAATGTCTGTGAGCCAAGACAAACAGTTAAAAACTATGCTGTCACCGAAAAGCACTGAAGTGATTGATATGCTGGAAAATAGAGATGTGCACAATCTCTAAATCACTACTAGCTTTTTGTGCTAGCATAACTTTGAGACCAGTGGAGATTCACTATATAGCTAGCAGCCGCTCGACTGACATGACTCGGAGACATGGTGCATGGATGAGCTAGGGGAGTCAGCCACCTGCGATTTGATCTTAGATGGTGACAATCATGTAAATGTTGCTGTGCTGAGAACAAACGCATCCAATGACCTACACACTTGTCGGACACTACGTTAGTAGCTGTCGAATCACATTCTTGTAGCAACACTCACACCGCACACTCTGATCTATAATCAAATGACATGATGCCTTGGCTGACTAGCTATGCAAACTCAGCTGGCTTCATCTAACGCTGTAGTACTCAAGAAGGTGTCCTACCTCAGAACTACCTAAAAACTGGATTAGGGTGACCAACAATTACTAAAAACTGCAACTGCCCCCCGCCATATAAGCTAACTAACTAACTAACTAATTATATAACATAATGTGACACAGCAAAGCACAGAGAACAGCAATGACACTGCTGTCTCTCTCAGAACTGAAAAAAAAAAAAAAACTGCAGAAAATGGCTGCTGGGGAGGTTCTTATATAGTAAGGGGTAGGCAACTTTCCTATTGGTTGCTAGGGATGTTGCTAAGCTCAGACAAAGACATTGCTGCCTTCTCATTGGCCCACAAGCAAGAAGCAGGGAGGGATCATGGGTTCAGAGGAAAAAAATCTAGAGTATTCACGAATACGAATATATAGCACTATATTCTAAATTCTCGAAGTGGCGATATTCCCGATAAAAATTTGCGATTCGAATACTCGCGCCTAACACTATTGTTAAATGCATGATCACTGCAGATCTGACCTGTCTTTTTTTTTTTAAATTCCCTTTTCTTTTTATTGAAATAAAGAGTATCACATAAATAACAATCAGAAGGACATAGTCTTTGTCCATTGAAATGAAGTACAAAAGGATAATAAGGTGCTGGTGTACGCAGACACCATAAACAAATCAAGTATATCAAAAAAGCACATAACCAGTACAATATTTCTGGTCACAATTACTTCAAGATAACTAGTATTACATTAGAACTCTTTAACTCTGTAATACCCCCCCCCCCCCTTCCCAACCTGAGCAGAAAGACAGCACAATCTGGCTATTAGGAACAGGCAGTCAACTGGATAACCCAACAGCGCCATTCAATTATAGTTACACATTGCAAAAGTTATCCTACAAAGCTATACAGAGGTCCTGGGTAAGGAAGATCTGACCTGTCTGGACAATGGGGAACTCTCTCTGCAGTATTTTGTGGACTTTGTGGACACTATATAGACATTATGTGGTAGTGTTATTTGGACACCATACTGCAGTTTTATATGAGCACTGGCAGTAGTTTCATTGATATAAGGACATCATATGGAAGTATTATTTTACAAATACAATAAAATTATAAGAAAAACTCTAAAGATGGTTTCACATTACTTTTTAAAAACACAGCTTTTTTTGTCTTCATGTTTTTAGCGGAAGTAACACTGCAGCCAGTTGATACATGTTGGCCTACAGGAAATTATTTTGAAAAAAATGCCCCTACAAACAATGAGGAAAATCTGTCAAGTCTTCCCATACACCAGTCTTTATCTCCCTGTTGTATAGTAAGATGTGTCTTAATAAATTAGGGGTATCTTTGCCCCAGAAACTCAAGTCTACACTAGCCAACGGAGAGTATGGAAGCAAAATGTGTTTCTCAACAATATATATGCATTATGTAAGGGTACACTTTTTCATTGTGGAGAGCCCATGGTACACTGAGTACACATAAGCAGTATTGTAGACCATGTGATGCCTCTACTATGCTAAGTAGCCAAATATGTCTGTGTAGTATTGTAGTCCAGGTGGTACACTGAGTAAGTGTGCGTGGTATTGTAGGCCAGGTGAAGCCCCTTTGGGTTGCTGGGAATGATATTCAAATTAGCTTTTGTAAACCTATCTGATGCCGACATATGTTGTGCATGATAATTTGCATATATTTTACCCACAAATCCAGTGGAGCATTGTCTAGCCTACAATAGTTGTCACAAGTATAAACTGGTCTCCATAATAGAAATAGTGGCCACCTAAAGGTTTACCCAAGGCGATGCAACTAGAAATCTTGTTCTCTTCAGTTTTTTTTTCTTTCTGATTTAAGGGATTTTGTCCTGAAACTGCTTGCAGATGTGAGGCTGACTTAGTTATATTTCTTATGTTGCTACATAAGCATGTTTGTTGTGTGAAAATACTGCAGTGCCCATATTGCTGCTGTGTTCTTACTGTTTATCTACAGCAGAAAGTAGGTATTATTATAGCTCTCTACTGTTCACCTGAGCATACATCATCTGTATAGCAGAAACAGATAACACCTTTAGAACTTTTATTTCACCATTTTGATTCAACAGCGTTTGAACCAGAGAAACCTTTAAAGGGAACCTGTCACCAGGATTTTGTGTACAGAGCTGAGGACATGCGTTGCTAGATCGCCGCTAGCACATCCGCAATATCCAGTCCCCATATCGCTGTGTGCTTTTATTGTGTAAAAAAACGATTTGATAGCTATGCAAATGAACCTGAGATGAGTCCTGGAGATCTGATTGCTTACCAGGGGCAACTAAGCTATTTTTACTTTACACCAGCTTTAATAAATCTCCCCCTATATGTATAAAAAAAAGTCTGAAAAAATGTAAATTAATTTGTGTGATTAAAAAAAAGTCACCCCCTCCAAAAACACTTTATAGCATTTTAAAGAAGCTAAAAATGCTAAGAAAACATGTATTATTGAAGCACCCTGAAAAGGGCGAGTGGAGCTCTACTTTGTTACCCAGGGTACAATTTTCTATAATACCAGCCTTTACAGTATGCATATTAATTAATATACATTCCATAATTAAATGGAGAAATGCATAACTAGAAATATCCTCTCATTTAGGACAAGTCTGCACAGCAAGTCTATCACTAAATCCAATAATATAACTCCAGCAACCTGTGAATTTGTCCTCATTTGATGGATACATTTCTCTGTACAGAAGGTATTTTTGGAGTCTTTCAGGAACTATATAGCAGCATGTAAAGCTGTGAGGTAAAGTATATGAGTCACACAAAGTGCAGCTGAGGTGATCCATCGATTCTACTTATTATTGCAATTAAGGTAATTATTCTTCACAAAGGATGTTGACAGCACGAGGTGAAAGTTGTCCTGCATGACAGATGCTGTGCTTTCCATGCATACATATGTAAGCAAATCTAAAGTAGCACAGTTTCTAGTACTGTTATTATGTACTAGAAAAGCAATTGTAAATGATATATCTCTGATAAAAGAGAACATGTCATATTGTTATCCTGAGCAGTCACATACAAAGGTCTGATATTAAATTTTTTTTCTTTTCTTTAGCTATTATTAGTAGAGATGAGTAGAGTTGAGCGAACAGCTGTATGTTCGGGTTCGAGAAGTTCTGTCGACCTTTCCAAAAATGTTCGGGTTCGGGATCCGAACTCGACCCGAACTTCACCCTGAACCCGAACCCCATTGAAGTCAATGGGTACCCGAACTTTTGGGCACTAAAAAGGCTGTAAAACAGCCCAGGAAAGGGCTAAAGGACTGCAAAAGGCAGCAACATGTTGGTAAATGCCCTGAAAACAAATGTGGATAGGGAAATTACTTAAAATAAAATAAATAAAAATTAACCAATATCAATTGGCAAGGTGGAGGAGGAGGAGGTGGAATAGGAGGTTGGGGTGGCATCAGGTGGGAATGCTATGGGAGTTGATGTTCTCATCACAGCCAAAAAGGATTAATTTCTGCCTGCAGTGCCACAGGCCTCATTCACAGACTCAGGTCCATGGCACCCGCAAAGAGGAGAGCGTAACAGCAACATAGGCCTCAGGTCAACCTGCAATGGAACATGCCATTATCATTTATGTAGGCCCTAACACCCAGACAGAGGCGAGGAAATTTGACAGTAAAAAGAGTCTATTGTCTCTCACCCAGACAGCAAGCAATTAAAGGAAATATAGGCCCCTGACATGAATACAATGGGGCGGTCATTAGACAGTAAAAAGAGTTTAATATCTCCCACCAAGACAACAAATGATTAAACAACATATAGGCCACTGACAACCAGACAATAGGGCGGTCATTAAACAGTAAAAGGTGTTAAATGTCTGCCACCAAGACAGCAAGCAAGTACGTGAAATTTAGGCCCCAGTCACCCAGACAATGGGGTGGTCATGACAGTAAAAAGAGTTTAATATCTCCCACCAAGACAACAAATGATTAAACAACATACAGGCCCCTGACACCCAGACAATGGGGCGGTCATTAGACAGTAAAAAGTGTTAAATGTCTGCCACCAAGACAGCAAGCAAGTACGTGAAAGTTAGGCCCCTGACACCCTGACAGAGGAGAGAGGTCCCATAGCAGCAAAAGAGGCATCATGTCACCTACCAACAGAGAAGGCTACTTTTAGTTATTTAGGCCCCTGGCACCCAGACGAAGGAGAGGTTCATTCAACTTTGGGTTGCCCCACAAAATAATGGTAAAATTAAAAAAAAGAGGATTCAATAAAGAAGTGCCCTAGAGTCCAAGAATATATGGTTAAGGGGAGGTAGTTATAAATGTCTTTTCCACATCTCTGCCATGCTAACCCTGCCCTCAGAGGAGCTGGCCGTGACACAGCTGCGTTGGCGACCTCTCGCTCTTCCTCTGCCTTCGCCTTGGGCTTCCACTTGTTCCCCTGTGACATTTGGGAATGCTCTCAGTAGCGTATCTACCAACGTGCGCTTGTACTCGCGCATCTTCCTACCATGCTCCAGAGCAGGAAGTAAGGTGGGCACATTGTCTTTGTAGCGGGGATCTAGCAGGGTGGCAACTCAGTAGTCCGCACACGTTAAAATGTGGGCAACTCTGCTGTTGTTGCGCAGGCACTGCAGCATGTAGTCGCTCATGTGTGCCAGGATGCCCAGAGGTAAGGTCAAGCTGTCCTCTGTGGGAGGCGTATCGTCCTCCGTTTCCCCCCAGCCACGCACCAGTGATGGGCCCGAGCTGCGTTGGGTGCCATCCCGCTGTGAACATGCTTCATCCTCATCCTCCTCCACCTACTCCTCATCCTCCTTGTCCTCCAGGAGTGGGCCCACATTTGTACCTCCCTCTGAGCCACTTCTAAGAGATTGGCCTGAAAGTGCTAAAAATTACCCCTCTTCCTCCTTCTCCTCCTCCTGGGCCACCTCCTCTTCCATTATCGCCCTAAGTGTTTTCTCAAGGAGACATAGAAGTGGTATTGTAACGCTGATAACGGCGTCGTCGCCACTGGCCATGTTGGTGGAGTACTCGAAACAGCGCAACAGGGCACACAGGTCTCGCATAGAGGCCCAGTCATTGGTGGTAAAGTGGTGCTGTTCCATGCGTACTGCAGCTGAAACTCCACTATGGCCTGCTGCTGCTCGCACAGTCTCTCCTGCATGTGCAAGGTGGAGGTCTACCTGGTGGGCACGTCGCATATGAGGCGGTGAGTGGGAAGGCCGAAGTTACGCTGTAGCACAGACAGGCGAGCAGCGGCAGGATGTAAATGCAACCACTCGTCGGTCTGTTGTTCAATACCCCGCCACAATTCCTGCGCGGTGTGGGGCCTGTCCCCCAAACATATGAGTTACAGAACGGCCTACTGACGTTTACCCCGGGCTGTGCTGAAGTTGGTGGTGAAAGTGTGTGGCTGAGTGGATGAGCAGGTGGAAGAAGAGGAGGAGGAAGCTGAGTAGGAGGAGGAGGCTACAGGAGGCAAAGAATGATGCCCTGTGATCCTTGGCGGCGGAAGGACGTGCGCCTAAGAACTCTCCGCCTGTGGCCCAGCCGCCACTACATTTACCCAGTGTGCAGTTAGGGAGATATAGCATCCCTGGACGTGCTTACTGGTCCATGTATCTGTGGTTAGGTGGACCTTGCCACTGACGGCGTTGCGCAGTGCACGCTTGATTTTATCGGATACTTGGTTGTGCAGGGAAGGCACGGCTGTCTTGGAGAAGTAGTGGCGCCTGGGAACAACATACTGTGGGACAGCCATCTCCATCAGCTGTTTGAAGCTGTCTGTGTCCACCAGCCTGAATGACAGCATTTCAAAGGCCAGTAGTTTAGAAATGCTGGCATTCAGGCTAAGGGCTCGAGGGTGGCTAGGTGGGAATTTACGCTTTCTCTCCAATGTTTGTGAGATGGAGAGCTGAACGCTGCGTGTGACATGGTGGAGATGCTTGGTGACGGAGGTGGTGGTGTTGGTGGCACATCCATGTTTGGTGGGCGGCAGGTGCCAACATTCCTCCCGAGGCGGAGGAAGAGGCCGAGGCAGCAGCAGAAGAGGGAGCAGGGGGAGCCTGAGTGAGTTCCTTGTTTTTAAGGTGTTTACTCCACTGCAGTTCATGCTTTGCATGCAGATGCCTGGTCATGCAGGTTGTGCTAAGTTTCAGAATGTTAATGCCTCGCTTCAGGCTCTGATGGCACAGCAGGCAAACCACTCGGGTCTTGACGTAGGCACATTGTTTAAAGAAGTGCCATGCCAGGGAACTCCTTGAAGCTGCCTTTGGGGTGCTCGGTCCCTGGTGGCGGTGGCCAGTAGCAGGTGAAATCTCTTGGCGGCGGCTGTTCTGCTTTTGCCCCCTGCTCCCTCTTTTGCTACGCTGTTGGCTCGGTCTCACCACTGCCTCTTCCTCTGAACTATGAAAGTCAGTGGCATGACCTTCATTCCATGTTGGGTCTAGGACCTCATCGTCCCCTGCATAGTCATCTACACAGTCTTCCTCCCTGACCTCCTGTTCGGTCTGTACACTGCAAAAAGGCGCAGCAGTTGGCACCTGTGTTTCGTCATCATCATAGACGTGTGGACTCCGATGAGGTGGTATTCCCATGTCCTCATCATCAGGAAACATAAGTGGTTGTGCATCAGTGCATTCTATGTCATCCCCCACTGGGGAAGGGCTAGGTGGATTCCCTTGGGAAACCCTGCCAGCAGAGTCATTAAACAGCATAAGAGACTTCTGCATAACTTGAGCAACAGACAGTTTACCTGATATGCATAGGGTTGATGTGACAGACTGATGGGCTTGGTTTTCAGGCACCACCTGTGCGCTTTCTGCAGAAGACTGGGTGCGAGATAATGTTGTGAACGTGCTGGATCCACTGTCGGCCACCCAATTGACTAGCGCCTGTACTTGCTTAGGCCTTACCATCCTTAGAACGGCATTGGGCCCCACCAAATATCACTGTAAATTCTGGCGGGTACTGGACCCTGAGGTAGCTGGTTCACTAGGACGTGTGGCTGTGGCAGAACGGCCACGTCCTCTCCCAGCACCAGAGGGTCCACTAACAACACTTATTACTTAGGCCATGGGTGAAAGGTATCCTCTTACGGACAGATTTACACTTGGAGATGCACAGTAGCGTGTGAAAAAATTATGCTTTCAGCACTTGTATTTTAACACTTTGTGTAATATACCCTTTAACGGAAAGAAATACACTTAGAGATGCAAAACAGTGTGTGCAAATGTAGAGGTTTATGCTGTATTTTAACACTTACTGTAATACACTTTTTAACGGAAAAAAATACACTTGGAGATGCACGCTGAGTGTAATATACCCTTTTACAGACAGATTTACACTTGGCCTGCAACAGATGGAACACCAGATTTTGGGTATTACTATTTTGGCAATTGAATTTCACCCCAGAAAATAATATATCCTTTGACGGACACTATGAAACTTGCCCAGTCACAGCTGGAACACCAGATTTACGATATTGCTATTTTTGCAAATGAATTTCACTCCAGAAAATAATATATCATTTGACGGACACTATGGAACTTGTCCAGTCACAGCTAGAACACCAGATTTACGGTATTGCTATTTTTGCAACTGAATTTGACCCCAGAAAATAATATATCCTTTTACGGACACTATGGAACTTGTCCAGTCACAGCTGGAACACCAGATTTATGGTATTTCTATTTTTGAACTGAATTTCACCCCAGAAAATAATAAATCCTTTGACGGACACTATGAAACTTGTCCAGTCACAGCTGGAACACCAGATTTACGGTATTGCTATTTTGGCAACTGAATTTCACCCCAGAAAATAATATATCCTTTGACGGACACTATGAAACTTGTCCAGTCACAGCTGGAACACCAGATTTACGATATTTCTATTTTTGCAAATGAATTTGACCCCAGAAAATAATATATCCTTTGACGGACACTATGAAACTTTTTCAGTCACAGCTGGAACACCAGATTTACGATATTGCTATTTTTGCAACTGAATTTGACCCCAGAAAATAATATATCCTTTGACGTACACTATGAAACTTGTCCAGTCACAGCTAGAACCCCAAATTTACGGTATTTCTATTTTTGTAACTGAATTTCACCCCAGAAAATAATATATCCTTTGACGTACACTATGAAACTTGTCGAGTCACAGCTGGAACACCAGATTTGCGGTATTTCTATTTTTGCAAATGAATTTGACCCCAGAAAATAATATATCCTTTGACGGACACTATGAAACTTTTCCAGTCACAGCTGGAACACCAGATTTACGGTATTGCTATTTTGGTAATTGAATTTCAACCCAGAACAAAAGCTATACTTTTACAGACACTATGAAATTTGTCCAGTCACAGCTGGAACACCAGATTTACGGTATTTCTATTTTTGCAACTGAATTTCACCCCAGAAAATAGTATATCCTTTGACGGACACTATCAAACTTGTCCAGTCACAGCTGGAACACCAGATTTACGGTATTTCTATTTTTGCAACTGAATTTCACCCCAGAAAATAATATATTCTTTGACGGACACTATGAAACTTGTCCAGTCACAGCTGGAACACCAGATTTACGGTATTGCTATTTTGGCAACTGAATTTCACCCCAGAAAATAATATATCCTTTGACGGACACTATGAAACTTGTCCAGTCACAGCTGGAACACCAGATTTATGGTATTGCTATTTTGGTAATTGAATTTCAACCCAGAATAAAAGCTATACTTTTACGGACACTATGAAACTTGTCCAGTCACAGCTGGAACACCAGATTTACGGTATTGCTATTTTGGTAATTGAATTTCAACCCAGAACAAAAGCTATACTTTTACAGACACTATGAAATTTGTCCAGTCACAGCTGGAACTCCAGATTTACGGTATTTCTATTTTTGCAACTGAATTTCACCCCAGAAAATAATATATCCTTTGACGGACACTATGAAACTTGTCCAGTCACAGCTGGTACACCAGATTTACGGTATTTCTATTTTTGCAAATGAATTTCACCCCTGAAAATAATATATCCTTTGACGGACACTATGAAACTTTTTCAGTCACAGCTGGAACACCAGATTTACGGTATTGCTATTTTTGCAACTGAATTTCACCCTAGCAAATAATATATCCTTTGACGGACACTATGGAACTTGTCCAGTCACAGCTGGAACACCAGATTTACGGTATTTCTATTTTTGCAACTGAATTTCACCCCAGAAAATAATATATCCTTTGATGGACACTATGAAACTTTTCCAGTCACAGCTGGATCAACAGATTTACGGTATTGCTATTTTGGTAATTGAATTTCAACCCAGAACAAAAGCTATACTTTTACAGACACTATGAAATTTGTCCAGTCACAGCTAGAACACCAGATTTACGGTATCTCTATTTTTGCAACTGAATTTGACCCCAGAAAATAGTCTATCCTTTGACGGACACTATGAAACTTGTCCAGTCACAGCTGGTACACCAGATTTACGGTATTTCTATTTTTGCAACTGAATTTCACCCCAGAAAATAATATATCCTTTGACGGACACTATGAAACTTGTCCAGTCACAGCTGGAACCCCAGATTTATGGTATTTCTATTTTTGCAACTGAATTTAACCCCAGAAAATAATATATCCTTTGACGGACACTTTGAAACTTTTCCAGTCACAGCTGGAACACCAGGTTTACGGTATTGCTATTTTTGCAACTGAATTTCACCCCAGAAAATTATATATCCTTTGATGGACACTATGAAACTTGTCTAGTCACAGCTGGAACACCAGATTTACGGTATTGCTATTTTTGCAACTGAGTTTCACCCCAGAAAATAATATATCCTTTGACGGACACTATGAAACTTGTCCAGTCACAGCTGAAACAACAGATTTACGGTATTGCTATTTTGGTAATTGAATTTCACCCCAGAACAAAAGTTATCCTTTGACGGACACTATAAAACTTGTACTGCCACAGCAGAAACCACTGATTTAGGGTATTGCTATTTTGGAAATTGAATTTCACCCCAGAAAAAAAAAAACATTCTTTGCCAGACAGTATTTCACTTGGCTAGCCACAGCTGGAAAACCAGATTTAGGGGATTGCTATTTTTTAAGTGAATTTCATCTCTAAATAAAATATAGAAAATTCTATCCTGAGTTTCTAGGGGTGACAATAAGCACAGCCAAGCCCCTGATGTAGGATATAGCAAAAAAAAAAAAAAACCCTACTATTGATGGATTAATGGACTTGGTGGCAGCTTGTGCTGGCGCACCACAAGACACAAAATGACCGCCGATCAACCCAGAAAACAGTGACAGAAAAACGCTCTGGGCAGCCTGAAAACAGTGAGCAATTAACTAGCAGAAGTTGAATGATTCAGAGCTGTAGATCGATCACTTCATTAAGTGTTTTTGCTGAGTTAATTCCTGCCTAATCTCGCCCTAACAGAAGCTGCATCCTATCCCTACACTAATCAGAGCAGAGTGACGTGAGGCGTGAAGTGACTCCAGCTTAAATAGAGGCTGGGTCGCATGCTGCACTTGGCCAATCACAGCCATGCCAATAGTAGGCATGGCTGTGATGGCCTCTTGGGGCAAGTAGTATGACGCTTGTTGATTGGCTGCTTTGTAGGCTTTCAAAATGCGCCATAAAAATCACCGAACAACGAACCCGAACTTTTACGTAAATGTTCGGGTTCAGGTCCGTGTCACGAACATCCCAGAATTCAGTACGAACCCGAACTTTACAGTTCGGGTTCGCTCATCCCTAGTCACCTCCTCAAAAGGACGCATGAGCCTACAGGCATTGCGTATGAGCGTCCAGTAACGTGGCAAAAAAATACCCAGCTCTGCAGAGGCTTTCCTAGCACCCCGGTCATACAAATACTCATTGACGGCTTTTTCTTGTTGGAGCAGGCGGTCGAACATTAGGATTGTTAAATTCCATTGTGTCGGGCTGTCGCAAATCAAGCGCCTCACTGGCATGTTGTTTCGCCGCTGAATGTCAGAAAAGTGCGCCATGGCCGTGTAGGAACGCCTGAAATGGCCACACACCTTCTTGGACTGCTTGAGGACTTCCTGTAAGCCTGGGTACTTACACACAATGCGTTCTACAATCAGATTCAACACATGTGCCATGCACGGCACATGTGTCAACTTGCCCAAATTCAATAACGCCAACAGATTACTTCCATTGTCACACACCACTTTGCCGATATCCAATTGGTGCGTGGTCAGCCACTGATCCACCTGTGCGTTCAGGACGGACAGGAGTGCTGGTCTGGTGTGAGTCTCTGCTTTAAGGCAAGTCAATCCCAAGACGGCGTGACACTGTCGTATCCGGGATGTGGAATAGCCCCTGGGGAGCTGGGGGGGTGCAGTTGATGATGTGGAGCAAGGCGCAGCAGCAGAAGAGGACTCAGCTGAGGAGGTTAGCAAAGAGGATGGAGTAGTAGGTGTAGAGGAGGTGGCAGCAGGCCTGCCTGCAAGTTGTGGCGGTGTCACCAACTCCACTGCAGAGCCACGCATTCCATGCTGGGCAGCCGTCAGCAGGTTTACCCAATGCGCAGTGTACGTTATATACCTGCCCTGACCGTGCTTTGCAGACCAGGTATCAGTGGTCAGATGGATCCTTGCCCCAACACTGTGTGTCAGACATGCCATGACTTCCTTTTCCACAATACAGTACAGGTTTGGGATTGCCTTTTGTGAAAAAAATTTCAGCTGGGTACCTTCCACTGCGGTGTCCCAATAGCTACAAATTTTTTGAAGGCCTCAGACTCCACCAGCTTGTATAGTAAAAGCTGGCAGGCTAAGAGTTCTGACAAGCTAGCTGTCAGACGTCGGGCAAGGGGGTGACTCTATGACATAGGCTTCTTACGCTGAAAAATTTCCTTGACAGACACCTGACTGTGGGCAGATGAGCAGGAATTGCTTAAGGTGAGAGGCGGAGTGGTGGGTGGTTGAGAGGGGGCAGGGAGGACAGCAGTGGTTGACGTGGCTGAAGATGCTGGACCAGGAGGAGCCTGGTAGCTTTGAGTTTGTGTGCTGCTTGTACTCATGTGTTGATCACATAGGCGTTCGTGATGTGAGATCATGTGCCTTCGCAAAGCAGTTGTACCTAGGTGGGTGTTGGACTTCCCATGACTTAGTTTCTTTTGGCACAGGTTGAAAATGGCATCGCTGTTATCAGAGGCAGACACACTAAAAAATGCCACACTGCTGAGCTTTGCAATGACAGCATTCTGGTGGTAGCAACAGCATGTGTTGATTGGCGTCCTTTCTGACTGACCCTGGGTGCGATACATGCTGTCTGACTGTGCCACTAGCTTCTTGCGATGACCTCCCCCTGCTTCCAACTCGTCTCCTCCTCCTCTCTGTCTCCCCATCTGAACTTATCCTTTTGTTCTTCTTCTCTTCGAGCTGGCACCCACGTGACATCTACGGACACATCGTCATCATCAACCGCTTCACTTGTATCTGACAACTCAGCAAAGGAAGCAGCAGCGGGTACAACATCATCATCATCACACCGTACGTCCATGTTTATAATGCTGCCTGACTGAGACATATCCCTGTTATCGACATCCTCTGGCAATAATGGTTGCGCATCACTCATTTCTTCCAACTGATGTGTAAATAAATCCTCTGACAGATCAAATGAAGCGGCTGTGGTGCTAGCATTGGTGGTGGCGGCGGGTGGGCGAGCGGTAACTTGAGAGGTGCCCGAAGCTGAGCTGGACGAGGATGGTGCGTCAAGGTTCCGAGCGGAAGCTGTAGAAGATTGGGTGTCCTGTGTAAGCCAGTCAACTATGTCCGCAGAATTTTTCAAGTTCAGGGTATGTGGCCTCTGAACACTGGGCATTATTCCAGGGCCAAACGAAATCACAGCACCACGACGGTGCAAGGTACTGTGCCACCCGGTATGAGTGGTGGGCACTGGCAGCGGGCACACTACAGTCAGTGGAAGTGGGCCTGACACACACTGGCAGCAGGCAGGCAACTGAAATTAGATTAAAGTGTAAAAATTAAATGCTTTTTTTTAAATGCAAAGTCCTGTGCCACACGGTATGAGTGGTGGACACTGGCAGTGGGCACACTACAGTCAGTGGAAGTGGACCTAAAACACACTGGCAGCAGGCAGGCAACTGAAATTAGATTAAAGTGTAAAAATTAAATGCCTTTTTTATGCAAAGTCCTGTGCCACACGGTATGAGTGGTGGGCACTGGCAGTGGGCACACTACAGTCAGTGGAAGTGGGCCTGACACACACTAGCAGCAGGCAGGCAACTGAAATTAGATTAAAGTGCAACAATTAAATGCCTTTACTTTAATGCAAAGTCCTGTGCCACACGGTATGAGTGGTGGGCATTGGCAGTGGGCACACTACAGTCTGTGGGCTTGCAGCCTCTCACATACGGACAGGCCAGGCAACTGCAATATATATATGGAGAAAAAAAAAAGCAGACTAATGTAGCAGCCCTAAAAATGGCTTTATGGGGTGCTGTGACGCTGTCCTTACAGCAGATGACTGTGGACAAAGAACACTGGCCTAGCTAACGCTTTCCCTATGAATTCAGAATCATCAGCACAGTAGCAGCTGCAGTCTCCCTGCTCTCACTAACATGCAGCTTCAGACTGAATCTAAAATGGCTGCCGTTTTTATAGGAGGTGGGAAGGTGTGGGATGGAGGGTGCTGATTGGCTGGAATGTGTCTGCTGACTCTGAGGTACAGGGTCAAAGTTTGCTCAATGATGATGTATAGGGGGCGGACCGAACATCGCATATGTTCACCCGCCGCGGCAAACGCGAACAAGCGATGTTCGCCGGTAACTGTTCACCGGCGAATAGTTTGGGACATTACTACCCCCAAAAGATTAACAGTCTAACAGTCACTTCATTCTGCAAAAAATGAGCCCCTACCTATCGCCCAAAAAATAAAAAAACTATGGATCTCAGAATATGGAACTAATACACTAAAATATAATTTTTTGGTTCAAAAATGCTGTTATTGTGTAAAACTTAAGTAAATAAAAAAGTATACATATTTGTATCGATGCGTCCGTAAGAACCTGCTCTAAAAAATATCACATGACCTAACATCTCAGGTGAACACCGTAAAACCAAAAACAAAAAGTGTAATACAAACGATCAAAAAGTCATATGCACCCTAAAATAGTACCAATCAAACCTTCATCTCATACCGAAAAAAAATGAGCCCCTACTCAAGACAAAAAACAAAAAAAAAGACTATGGCTTTTAAATGTGAAGACACAAAAAAAATATTGTTTTCAAAAATGCTTTATTATTTAAAAGTGAAACAAACAACTTGTCGCATGCGACAATTTTGTATTGTCGCATCCGTAACAACCTGCTCTATAAAACTAGCACATAATCTAACCTTTTAAATAACAAAAAATAAGAACGGTGCCAAAACAACTTTTTTTTTGTTACCTTGCCTCACAAAAAGTGTAATATAGAGCAACCAAAAACCATATGTACCACCTTATCCTGTAGTTTCCAAAATGGTTCACTTTTTTGCAGGTTCTACTCTAGGGGTGCATCAGGGGGTCTTCAAATGTGACATGGTGTCAAAAAGCCAGTCCAGAAAAATCTGCCTTCCAACAACCACATGGCGCCCCTTTCCTTCTGCGCCCTGCCGTGTGGCCATACAGCAGTTTACGATCACATATGGAGTATTTCTGTAAACTACAGAATCAGGGCAATAACTATTGAGTTTTGTTTGGCTGTTAACCATTGCTTTGTTACTGGAAAAAATGGATTAAAATGGAAAGTTTGCCAAAAAATAGAAATTCTGAAATTTCATGTTCATATTCCATTAACTCTTGTGGAACACCTACAGGGTTACCAAAGTTTGTAAAATCAGTTTTGAATACCTTGAGGGGTGTATTTTCCAAGATGTTTTTTTTTTTTGGAGCTTCTACTTTAGTGGTGCATCGGGGGGGAGAGGGGGGGGGGTGGGCTTCAAATGGGACATGGTGTCAAAAAACCAGTCCAGCAAAATCTGCCTTCCAAAAACCATATGGCATTCCTTTCCTTCTGCGCCCTGCCGTGTGGCCATACAGCAGTTTACGACTACATATGGGGTGTTTCTGTAAACTACAGAATCAGGACAATAAATATTGAGTTTTGTTTGGCTGTTAACCCTTGCTTTGTTAACGGGAAAAAATAATTAAAGTAGAAAATATGCCAAAAAAGTGAAATTCTGAAAATTTAATCTCCATTTTCCATTAATTCTTGCGGAACACCTTAAGGGTTAACAATGTTTGTAAAATCAGTTTTGAATACTTTGAAGGGTGTAGTTTCTAGAATAGGGTCATTTTTGGGTGGTTTCTATTATGTAAGCCTCATAAAGTGACTTAAGACCTGAACTGGTCCTTAAAAAGTGGGTTTTTGAAAATTTTAAGATTTGCTTCTAAACTTCTAAGCCTTGTAACGTCCCCAAAAAATAAAATGTGATTCCCAAAATGATCCAAACATGAAGTAGACATATGGGGAATATAAAGTAATAACTATTTTTGTAGGTTTTACTATGTATTATAGAAGTAGAGAAATTAAAATTTGGAAATTTGCTAATTTTTGCTAATTTTTGGTAAATTTGGTATTTTGTTTATAAATACATTTTTTTTTTTTTACTGCATTCTACCAGTGTCATGAAGTACAATATGTGACAAAAAACAATCTCAGAATGGCTTAGATAAAGTTTTAAAGTTATCACCACTTAAAGTGACACTGGTCAGATTTGCAAAAAATGGCCTGGTCCTTGAGCTAAAAATTTGCCCGGTCCTTAAGGGGTTAAAAAGTGAGTTTTGGGAATTTTCTGAAAAATTTCAAGATTTGCTTCTAAGCTTCTAAGCCTTCTAATGTCCCAAAAAAAGAAAATGTAATTTTCAAAATGATCCAAACATGAAGTAGACATATGCAAAATGTAAAATAATAATTATTTTAGGAGGTATCACTATTTGTTTAAAAGCAGAGAAATTAAAATTTCAAAAATTGCGAATGTTTCCACATTTTTGGTAAATTTGGTATTTTTTTATGAATAAAAATAAAATATTTTGACTCAAATTTACACTATGCTTATAGGTGACGAATAAAAAGAACTCACTTGTATTCTAATGCGGAGTGCCGATCTTTTTCATTTGCACTGACTTGGGATTCCACCCACTGATCGTGCACCTGCGATTACAAGCGCAGTGCCGCCCATTCATTCGGTTGGTTTCAAATTTACCACTGTCATGAAGTACCATATGTGACGAGAAAGCAATATAAGAATGACTTGGATAAGTAAAAGTGTTCCAAAGTTATTACCACATAAAGTGACACATGTCAGATTTGCAAAATTAGACCTGGTCACGAAGTTGGCAAATGGATGCGAAGTGGTTAAGGACGCTCCACCCACCTCTAACTTTGTTATTGGTTCCGATATGGACCACGACTGCTGGATCTTCTCCAGCCCCGCTCAGTAATCTGATCTGCGATGTGTCGAACTCGAGCGCCAGGAAGACAACACACTGTTTGACGATTCCGGTCTTTGTGACAGATCGACCTATCTATACTCCTAATAATTGAGTCTCCCACTACCAGCACCTGTCTGGCCTGTCCTGCTCTCTTGGTCCCCTGCTTACTGGAGCTGACATTCCCCTGTATGGCAGAGGAAGAGTCCGGCTGCAGCAATGCTGTCCCTGATCTGACATCCCCCTCATCTGCCAACCTTGCAAACTTGTTGGGGTGTGTCAGATCAGGGCTAGCCTCCCTGGCACTCTTCCCTCTAACCCGCTTTCTAACTGTTATCCAGTTAGCTTCCTCACTTTTCTGAGCCTCCTCGCTACCACCCTCCCCCACATCTACCCCATAGAGGGCTTGCTCAGTGAGCAGCAAACTCTTTTCCAAATTGTAGATACACGATGTGAGATTCCGAACGGGCAATTTGCTCACATTTTTAACAAAGATATGCACCGTCAAACAGCTGTTCCTGGACTGCATATATTAGACAAGATGTGCACTGGACTGCGCTGTCAATAATGGAACACATACTAAATGGGGATTACGCAAGACAAGAGAAGAAATACAATATAGTGCAGTGATAAGAATCCCTGAATCTCAAGTCACGTAATCTAAAGTCACACACTTTATACAAACACGCAGTTAACACACAAATGCTCACAAACTTGCGTTATTTGTCTGCTTGTATAAGTGCAGCTCTCAAACCAGACAGCTTTTTTTTCCTCTGGATTCAAAGGACTGAGCTGCCCTCAAGACTGGCTATTTAACTTCTCCTAATTAGATAACCCTAATTACTCACCTATGCAACACCCTGGAGGAGGTATGGTATGGGTAAAGCCTAATGTCAAGACTTCCTTATGCTATCTTCAAAATTGCATTTAAACCTTCATTGGACATTCCATCAGATTTTATGAACAGAATAACACTGCAGGTTTTTTTACAATCAAAATGACAGAAACCACAATGGAGCCTGACATTGAACTGTGTTGTGTTGTGATAAAAGGCATGCATTTGAAGAAAGCCTAAATTGTACATTTAATAACTTTTTACAATAAAACAACATATCGGTTGGGTAAGATATATCACAGAGTCTGATACGCTTACCCTGATAACCTTTTTCACATGAGTATTCAATGAATATGTTACTTTTAGCATTGTTAGAGTCCAGCATTTCTTTTCTATAGTTAACATATGCAGTGTTTACTGAGATTGCCTTCTCCACAGTTTGATTAATGTGCTCAGCATTTGCATTGACTTTTGACCTTAAAGAGAACATTTTAGAATTCTTAACACATAAATGATTGCATAATGTTTTAAAGACTTCACCACCCAAAACGTTTGGCACAATATTGAAATGTAAGGAGAAGGTGTATAACTTGTTCACTATGATTTTACCAAAATTTACGGTGTGCTAGTTTAGGTTACAAGATTGATTTGTTTAATTCGCTTAGATACATTTACTGACCGAAACTAGTGTTGAGCGAACAGTTCGAAAATCGTTCGGGTCCGTACCGAATTTTGGGGTGTCCGTGACACGGACCCGAACCCGGACATTTTCAAAAAAGTTCGGGTTCGGGTCCGGTGTTCGTCGATTACTTCCCGCTTTCTGAAGGGCTGCACAGCAGCCAATCAGCTAGTGTTTTACTTCTTGCCCCATGGCTGTGATTGGCCAAGTGCAGCATGTGACCCAGCCTCTATTTAAACTGGAGTCACGTAGCGCCGCACGTCACACTGCTCTGATTAGTGTAGGGAGAGGATGCAGCTTCTGTGAAGGCGAGATAGGCAGGGATAAAGAAGTGAATGATCTACCTTTCTACACCTGTGCATCAGAACAACTCAGCTGAGCTGTTCACTGAAAGTCACTATTTTGTTGAGACTGGCTAGAGCGATTTTTACTGGCACATGTAACTGGGCTGACCGGCGGTGGCCATTTTGGGACTTGTGGTGCGCCAGCACAAGCTGCCACAGAGTCTAAACCAAAGCTCCAAAGAAGTGAAAAATCTACACCTGTGAATCAGAACAACAGCGATTCAGCTGCTCAGTCAAAGTCAATCTTTTTTCTGGCTGGGCAGACCGTTTTCTGGCACATGTTACTGGGCTGATAGGCGGCGGCCATTTTGGGACTTGTGGTGCTACAGCAAAAGCTGCCACAACGTCCATTAATCTCATGTAATAGTCGATTTTTCATAGATATACTACATCAGGGGTTTGGCTGTGCTTGTGTCACCCATACTAACTGCAAAGATATTTAATATATCAGTGGTGAAACTGAAAGTAACCCACTTGGATAGCAAATCCCATGAATGTGCTGTTCCAGCTAGGCTAGCCAGTGCCACTACAGCCAAGTCCAATACTGTCAGCCAGAAATATATATTTTTTTTTATGTGCCAGAAATATAAATTAAAAAAGCTTTCACCGTAATAATAAAATTATTCTGGTGTTAGACCAGAAGAAGCACTCCTGTTGTAATTAATACTGTAAAAGGCTTAGGCAATATTTCTCCCAGTGTGGGAAATTTATCTAGCAAAACTAGCATTTTAAAAATTCCGGTGTTCTGAAATACCAGCAGTCCTCTTGTAATTAATACCGCAAAAGGCATTATATCGTCCAGTGTTGTAATTTTGGTGAAAAAAAGGCCAATTTAATCAATCTGGTGTTAGTTACACCAGAAACAGTAGGCCTCACGTTTTACTCCTGTAAAAATGAATTAATACCGGAAAAAGGCATTACATTGTCCAGTGTTGTAATTTTGGTGAAAAAAGGCCAATTTAATCAATCTGGTGTTAGTTAGACCAGAAACAGTAGGCCGCACGTTTTTACTCCTGTAAAAGGAATTATATCTCCCCGTGTGGGAATCTATGTACCAAAACTAGCATTTTAAAAATTCTGGTGTCCAATTTGCAGCAGTTTTCTTGTAATTAATACCGGAAAAAGGAATTATATCTTCCAGTGTGGGAATTTATGTACACAAACTAGCATTTTAAAAATTCTGGTGTCCAATTAGCAGCAGTCTTCTTGTAATTAATACCGGAAAAAGGCATTACATTGTCCAGTGTTGTAATTTTGGTGAAAAAAAGGCCAATTTAATCAATCTGGTGTTAGTTAGACCAGAAACAGTAGGCCTCACGTTTTTACTCCTGTAAAAAGGAATTATATCTCCACGTGTGGGATTCTATGTACCAAAACTAGCATTTTAAAAATTCTGGTGTCCAATTTGCAGCAGTTTTCTTGTAATTAATAACGGAAAAAGGAATTATATCTTCCAGTGTGGGAATTTATGTACACAAACTAGCATTTTAAAAATTCTGGTGTCCAATTAGCAGCAGTCTTTTTGTAATTAATACCGGAAAAAGGCATTACATTTCCCAGTGTTGTAATTTTGGTGAAAAAAAGGCCAATTTAACTTCTTACCGACCGCCTAACGCAGGATTGCGTCCTGCAGGCGCGTCTTTGTGATCGGTGCGTCATCTCGCTGGCGAGATTTCCTGTGAGCAGCGCGCGCGTGCGTCGTTCACAGGATCGCGTCGGGAGAAGGTACTACAGCCTGCCAGCGCTGATCATGCGCTGGCAGGCTGTAGAAGTAAAAAAAATGGCATATCAGACGCTGTTTTGTTAACAGCGTCTGATATGCTTGCTGATCGTTCCTTTGGTGGTCCCTTTGCTTGGGACCACCAAAGGAACTTTATAAGTGCACCAATCACACACAGACCCCCCACCCATCCCCCACCCCAGTCACTGATTAACCCCTGATTAACCCCGATCACCCAATGTCACCCCCCTGACACTAATTACCCCCCTGTAAGGCTCATTCAGACGTCCGTATGTGTTTTGCGGATCCATGGATCCGCGGATCCGCAAAACACAGACACCAGCAATGTGCTTTCCACATTTTGCGGATCCGCACATTGCCAGAACTATATAGAAAATGCCTTTTCTTGTCCGCAATTGCGGACAAGAATAGGACATGCTCTATCTTTTGCGGAGCTGCGGCCGGATGTTTGGTGGCCGAAACCCGGAAGTTTGTGGCCGCAGCTCCGCAAATGCTGATGCAGCGAGCGCATAGTGTGCTCTCTGCATCACCGCCAGCCCCATTCACACTGAATGGGTCTGCATCTATTCCGCAGGATTGCGGAATAGATGCGCACATTTAAGCGGACGTGTGAATGGGGCCTTACTACTTTTTTTGCACATTTTTGGCAGAGATTTATTCATCCACATTGATCGATGCGAATGAGGAAATCTGTGCCGTTTTTTTGCACATTTTTGGGCAGAGATTTTTCATCCACATTGATCGATGCGAATGAGGAAATCTGTGCCGTTCATTTTTCTTTTTCAGCCCAGAGGCTGAGCGGGAAAAAAGTCTCATTACCCGTATGCTCAATATAAGGAGAATCGCAGAAACTCCTAATGCTGGCCATACGTGTAATGATTGCGAGAGACCCTCAAATGCCAGAGCAGTACAAAACCTCACATGTGACCCCATTTTAGAAAGAAGACACCCCAAGGTATTCCGTGAGGGGTATGGTGAGTTCATGTAAAATATTATTTTTGTCACAAGTTAGTGGAATATGAGACTGTAAAAAAAAAAAAAAAAAATATCAATTTCCGCTAACTTGTGCCAAATTTATTTTTCTGTGAACTCGCCATACCCCTCACAGAATACCTTGGGGTGTCTTCTTTCCACAATGGGGTCACTTGTGGGGTTTTTATACTGTCCTGGCATTTTAGGGGCCCTAAAGCGTGAGAATCCAAATGCGTAAAAATGGCCTGTGAAATCCTAAAGGTACTCATTGGTTTTAGGGCCCCTTTGCGCATCTTGGCTGCAAAAAGTGTCACTCATGTGGTATCGCCATACTCAGGAGAAGTAGGGCAATGTGTTTTGGGGTGTATTTTTACATATACCCATACTGTGTGTGAGAAATATCACTGTAAGCGACAACTTTTTAAATTTTTTATTCAAAGTTGTCAATTTACAGAGATATTTCTCACACAAAGTATGGTATATGTAAAATACATCCCAAACACATTGCCCTACTTCTCCTGAGTACGGCGATACCACATGAGTGACATTTTGCAGCCTGGGTGCGTAAAGGGGCCCGAATTCCAACGAGTACCTTTAGGTTTTATATGGCTGCTCACAATTTAGCCCCGCCCAAAATGCCAGAACAGTACAAACACCCCACAAATGACCCCATTTTGGAACGAAGACACCCCAAGGTATTCGCTGAGGGCATAGTGAGTCCATGAAAAATTTAACTTTTGTCAAAAGTTAGCAGAAAGGGAGACTTTGTGAGAAAAACAATAAAAAATCAATTTCCGCTAACTTGTGCCAAAAAAATCTTCTATGAACTCGCCATGCCCCTCACAGAATACCTTAGGGTGTCTTCTTTCCAAAATGGGGTCACATGTGGGGTATTTATACTGCCCTGGCAATTTAGGGGCCCTAAAGCGTGAGAAGAAAATTGCGTAAAAATGCCCTCCTAAAAGGTACTCATTGGTTTTAGGGCCCCTTGCGCATCTTGGCTGCAAAAAGTGTCACTCATGTGGTATCGCCGTACTCAGGAGAAGTAGGGCAATGTGTTTTGGGGTGTATTTTTACATATACCCATGTTGAGTGAAAGAAATATCTCTGTAAATTGACAACTTTGAATAAACAAATGTAAAAAGTTGTCGTTTACAGCGATATTTCTCACACGCAGCATGGGTATATGTAAAATACACCCCAAACACATTGCCTACTCTCCTGGTACAGCGATACCACATGAGTGACACTTTGCAGCCTGAGTACGCAAAGGGGCCTAAACCAATGAGTACCTTTAGAATTTCACAGAGCATTTTTCGCATTTGGATTCAGACATCTTCTCACGCTTTAGGGGCCCTAAATGCAAGGACAGTATAAATACCCCACATGTGACCCATTTTGGAAGAACACCCCAAGGTATTCTGTGAGGGCATGGCGAGTTCACAAACTTTATTTTTGGCACAAGTTAGCGGAATTTTTTTTTTTAAATTTTGTTTTTACAAAGTCTCATATTCCACTAACTTGTGACAAAAATAAAATTTTACATGAACTCACCATACCCCTCATGGAATACCTTGGGGTGTCTTCTTTCCAAAATGGGGTCACATGTGGGGTATTTATACTGTCCTGGCATTTTAGGGGCCCCTAAAGCGTGAGAAGAAGTCTGGAATCCAAATGCGTAAAAATGCCCTGTGAAATCCTAAAGGTACTCATTGGTTTTAGGGCCCCTTTGCGCACCCAGGCTGCAAAAAGTGGCACACATGTGGTATCGCCGTACTCAGGAGAAGTAGGGCAATGTGTTTTGGGGTGTATTTTTATATATACCCATACTTTGTGTGAAAATATCTCTGTAAATGACAACTTTTAAAATTTTTATACAAAGTTGACAATTTACAGAATATTTCTCTCACCCAACATGGGTATATGTAAAAATACACCCCAAAACACATTGCCCTACTTCTCCTGAGTACGGCGATACCACATAAGTGACACTTTTTTGCAGCCTGGGTGCGCAAAGGGGCCCAAATTCAACGAGTACCTTTAGGTTTTACATGGCGGCTCACAATTTATCCCCGCCCAAAATGCTAGAACAGTAAACACACCCCACAAATGACCCCATTTCGGAAAGTAGACACCCCGAGGTATTCACTGAGGGGCATAGTGAATCCGTCTGAGATTTCTTTTTTTTTTGCCAGAAGTTTGCAGAAATTGAAACTTTCCGCTAACTTGTGAAAAAAAATTAAATGATACATGAACTCACCATGCCCCTCCGCGAATACTTTGGGGTGTCTTCTTTCTAAAATGGTGTCATTTGGGGGGTATTTACACTATCCTGACATTCTAGCACCTGAAGAAACATGACAGGCGCTCAGAAAGTCAGAGCTGCTTCAAAATGCCGAAATTCACTTTTTTGCACCATAGTTTGTAAACGCTATAACTTTTACCCAAACCAATAAATATACACTTATTGGACTTTTTTTTTTTATCAAAGACATGTAGAACAATCAATTTAGAGAAAAATTTATATAGAAATGTAGTTTTTAAAAAAAAAATTACAACAGAAAGTGAAAAATGTCATTTTTTTGCAAAAATTTCTGTCATTTTTGATTAATAGCAAAAAAAGTTAAAATGTCAGCAGCAATGAAATACCACCAAATGAAAGCTCTATTAGTGAGAAGAAAAGGAGGTAAAATTCATTTGGGTGGTAAGTTGTATGACGGAGCAATAAACGGTGAAAGTAGTGTAGTGCGAAATTGTAAATAGTGGCCTGGTCATTAAGGGTGTTTAAGCTAGGGGGGCTGAAGTGGTTAATCAATCTGGTGTTAGTTACACCAGAAACAGTAGGCCTCACGTTTTACTCCTGTAAAAAGGAATTAATACCGGAAAAAGGCATTACATTGTCCAGTGTTGTAATTTTGGTGAAAATTATATCTCCCCGTGTGGGAATCTATGTACCAAAACTAGCATATTAAAAATTCTGGTGTCCAATTTGCAGCAGTTTTCTTGTAATTAATACCGGAAAAAGGAATTATATCTTCCAGTGTGGGAATTTATGTACACAAACTAGCATTTTAAAAATTCTGGTGTCCAATTAGCAGCAGTTTTCTTGTAATTAATACCGGAAAAAGGCACTACATTGTCCAGTGTTGTAATTTTGGTGAAAAAAAGGCCAATTTAATCAATCTGGTGTTAGTTAGACCAGAAACAGTAGGCCTCACGTTTTTACTCCTGTAAAAGGAATTATATCTCACTGTGTGGGAATCTATGTACCAAAACTAGCATTTTAAAAATTCTGGTGTCCAATTTGCAGCAGTTTTCTTGTAATTAATACCGGAAAAAGGAATTATATCTTCCAGTGTGAGAATTTTGGGGCTAAAAAATAATATATTTTATTGTGGTGCGAGTTGAATCGCAACAATGAGAAACATTCTATTAAGGGACGAGGACGCGGTCGTGGTGGTGTCCGTGGAGCCTCTGTTGCTGGCAGAGGACGTGGCCGTTCGGCCTCAGGCGCACAAAGTAGTGAACCAACTCCCTCAAGTAGCCGGCAGAATTTACAGCGATATTTGGTGGGGCCCAATGCCGTTATGAGGATGGTAAGGCCTGAGCAGGTACAGGCATTAGTCGATTGGGTGGCCGACAGTGCTTCCAGCACGTTCACCACATTGTCTTCCGCCCAGTCTTCTGCGGAAAGCGCACAGGTGGCACCTGAAAACCAAGCCCATCAGTCTGTCACATCACCCCCATGCATATCAGGGAAACTGGCTGAGCCTCAAGTTATGCAGCAGTCTCTTATTCTGTTTGAAGACTCTGCTCCCACGGTTTTCAGGGCGTCCACCTAGCCCTTCCCCAGCGGTGGAAGACATTCCATGCACTGGCGCACAACCACTTATGTATCCAGATGATGAGGACATGGGAATACCACCACAGCAGAGTGACCGAGTCTCTGATGATGACGAAACACTGGTGCCCACTGCCGCGTCTTATTGCAGTGTGCAGACTGAACAGGAGGAGGTCAGGGAGGAAGACTGGGTGGAAGACGATGCAGAGGACGATGAGGTCTTAGACCCCACATGGACTGAAGGTCGTGCCGCTGACTTAAATAGTTCAGAGGAAGAGGCAGTGGTGAGACCGAGACAACAGCGAAGCCAAAAGAGGAGCAGGGGGCAAAAGCAGAACAGCCACCGTCCAGAGAGTTCGCCTGCTATTGGCCAGCGCCAACAGGGACCCAGCACCCCAAAGGCATCTTCAAGGAGTTCCCTGGCATGGCACTTCTTCAAACAATGTGCTGACAACATGATCAGAGTGGTTTGCACGCTGTGCCATCAGACCCTGAGGCGAGGCATTAACGTTCTTAACCTGAGCACCACCTGCATGATCAGGCATCTACATGCAAAGCATGAACTGCAGTGGAGTACACACCTTAACCTCTTGCTGCCACGCTAACGCCGATGGGCCTCAGCGCGGCGGCTCTCTCAGGTCTCAGTCACGCCTATCGGCGTCATCTCGTGAGACCTGAGATTTCACATGAACGCCGCGCGCGTTCATGTGATCGGAGCCGGGACAACTGAAACTACAGCCTGCCAGCGCTGATCATGCGCTGGCAGGCTGTAGATGTGGAAAAAAACGCATTTAAATCGCATATCAGACGCTGTTTTTAAACAGCGTCTGATATGCCTAATATCTGTTCGTCTGGTGGTCCCTTTGTTTGGGACCACCAGAGGAAAATAGGAAAAGTGCACCAATCACTACACACACACCCCACCCCATCACTGATTAACCCCTGATCACCCATGTCACCCCTGATCACCCCCTGTCACTTTCCGCGATTTTGCAGATCCGCACAGAACTATATAGAAATGCTTTTTCTTGTCACAATTGCGGACAAGAATAGGACATGTTCTATATTTTTGCGGAACGGAAGTGCAGACCCGGAGCGCGGATCCGTAATTCCGGATCCGAGCGGGACAAAGTCTGTCCCCATAGAAATGAATGGGTCCGCAATTCCGTTCCGCAAACAGAATTTCGGACGTGTGAATGGGGCATAAGGGTCCCCTATCACCGCCAGTTAGCTAGCTACTTGTTAGGTAGCTAGCGCCCAGCCCACCGCACCGCAGTCACTGATTTTGGCAGAGATTTTTCATCCACATTGACCGATGCGAATGAAAAAATCTGTGCCGTTCATTTTTTTTTTTTCAGCGCAGCGGCTGAACGGAAAAAAAAATCTCATTACCCGTCTGCTCAATATACGGAGAATCGCAGAAACTCCTAATGCTGGCCATACGTGTAATGATTGCGGAGACCCCTCAAATGCCAGAGCAGTACAAACACCTCACATGTGACCCCATTTTAGAAAGAAGACACCCCAAGGTATTCCGTGAGGGGTATGGCGAGTTCATGTAAAATTTTATTTTTGTCACAAGTTAGTGGAATATGAGACTTTGTAAAAAATATATATATATATATATATATATATATATATCAATTTCCGCTAACTTGTGTGAAAAATTTTTTTATGTGAACTCGCCATGCCCCTCAGCGAATACCTTGGGGTGTCTTCTTTCCACAATGGGGTCACATGTGGGGTATTTATACTGCCCTGGCATTTAGGGGTCCTAAAGCGTGAGAATCCAAATACGTAAAAATGCCCTGTGAAATCCTAAAGGTACTCATTGGTTTTAGGGCCCTTTGCGCATCTTGGCTGCAAAAAGTGTCACACATGTGGTATCGCCGAACTCAGGAGAAGTAGGGCAATGTGTTTTGGGGTGTATTTTTACATATACCCATGCTGGGTGAGAGAAATATCGCTGTAAACGACAACTTTTTAAAAATTTTTATTCAAAGTTGGCAATTTACAGAGATATTTCTCTCACCCAGTATGGTATATGTAAAATGCACCCAAAGCCATGCCTACTTCTCCTGAATACTGGCGATACTACATGACCTTTTACAGCCAAGATGCAAAGCAAATTCCAATGAGTACCTTAGGAGGAGCATTTTACGCATTTTCTTCTCACGCTTTAGGGCCCTAAAATGCCAGGGCAGTATAAATACCCACATGTGACCCCATTTTGGAAGAAGACACCCCAAGGTATTCGCTGAGGGCATAGTGAGTCCATGAAAAATTAAACTTTTTGTCAAAAGTTAGCGGAAGGGAGACTTTGTGAGAAAAACAATAAAAATCAATTTCCACTAACTTGTGCCCAAAAAAATTTTTCTATGAACTCGCCATGCCCCTCATGGAATACCTTAGGGTGTCTTCTTTCCAAAATGGGGTCACATGTGGGGTATTTATACTGCCCTGGCATTTTAGGGGCCCTAAAGCATGAGAAGAAAAATGCGTAAAAATGCCCTCCTAAAAGGTACTCATTGGAATTTGGGCCCCTTTGCGCATCTTGGCTGCAAAAAGTGTCACTCATGTGGTATCGCCGTACTCAGGAAAGTAGGGCAATGTGTTTTGGGGTGTATTTTTACATATACCCATGCTGGGTGAGAGAAATATCTCTGTAAACTGACAACTTTGTATAAAAAATTTAAAAGTTGTCGTTTACAGCGATATTTCTCACACGCAGCATGGGTATATGTAAAAATACACCCAAACACATTGCCCTACTTCTCCTGAGTACGGCATACCACATGAGTGACACTTTTTGCAGCCAAGATGCGCAAAGGCCCTAAAACCAATGAGTACCTTTAGGATTTCATAGGCCATTTTTACGCATTTGGATTCTCACGCTTAGGTTCCCTAAAATGCCAGGTGAGTATAAATACCCCACATGTGACCCCATTTTGGAAAGAATACACCCCAAGGTATTCGCTGAGGGGCATGGCGAGTTCACAGAATTTTCATTTTTGGCACAAGTTAGCGGAAATTGATATATATATTTTTTAAATTTTGTTTTTACAAAGTCTCATATTCCACTAACTTGTGACAAAAAATAAAATTTACATGAACTCACCATACCCATCACGGAATACCTTGGGGTGTCTTCTTCTAAAATGGGGTCACTTGTGGGGTATTTATACTGCCCTGGCATTTTAGGGGCCCTAAAGCGTGAGAAGAAGTCTGGAATCCAAATGCGTAAAAATGCCCTGTGAAATCTAAAGATACTCATTGATTTAGGGCCTAGCACTCAGGCTGCAAAAGTGTCACACATGTGATATCGCTGTACTCAGGAGTGAGCAATGTGTTTGGGGTGTATTTTATATATACCCCTGTTGGGTGTGAGAAATATCTCTGTAAACGACAATTTTTAATTTTTTATACAAAGTTGTCAGTTTACAGAGATATTTCTCTCACCCAACATGGGTATATGTAAAAATACACCCTAAAACACATTGCCCTACTTCTCCTGAGTACGGCGATACCACATGAGTGACACTTTTTGCAGCCTGGGTCCGCAAAGGGGCCCTAAAACCAATGAGTACCTTTAGCTTTTACATGGCTGCTCACAATTTAGCCCCGCCCAAAATGCCAGAACAGTACAAACACCCCACAAATGACCCCATTTCGGAAAGTAGACACCCTAAGGTATTCACTGAGGGGCATAATGAGCCCGTATGAGATTTTTTTTTTTTTGCCAGAAGTTAGCAGAAATGGAAACTTTATTATTATTTTTTTTCCTCAGAAAGTGTCATTTTCCGCTAACTTGTGAAAAAATGAAATGATACATGAACTCACCATGCCCCCTGCGAATACTTTGGGGTGTCTTCTTTCTAAAATGGTGTCATTTGGGGGTATTTATACTATCCTGGCATTCTAGCACCTGAAGAAACATGACAGGCGCTCAGAAAGTCAGAGCTGCTTCAAAATGCCGAAATTCACTTTTTTGCACCATAGTTTGTAAACGCTATAACTTTTACCCAAACCAATAAATATACACTTATTGGACTTTTTTTTATCAAAGACATGTAGAACAATACATTTAGAGAAAAATTTATATAGAAATGTAGTTTTTAAAAAAAATTTACAACAGAAAGTGAAAATGTCATTTTTTTGCAAAATGTCGTTAAATTTTTATTAATAGCAAAAAAAGTAAAAATGTCAGCAACAATGAAATACCACCAAATGAAAGCTCTATTAGTGAGAAGAAAAGGAGGTAAAATTCATTTGGGTGGTAAGTTGCATGACGGAGCAATAAACGGTGAAAGCAGTGTAGTGCGGAATTGTAAAAAAGGGCCTGGTCACTAGGGGGGTATAAACCTGTGGTCTTCAAGTGGTTAAAAACAAGGAACCCGCTCAGGCTCCCCCTGCTCCCTCTACCGCTGCTGCCTCGGCTTCCGCCTCGAGAGGAATGTTGCCACCTGCCGAGCAGCAAACAGAGAATGTGCCACCAACACCACCACCACCACTGCCACAGTCACCTAGCGTCTCCACTATTTCACACAGCAGCGTTCAGCTCTCCATCTCTCAAACCTTTGAGAGGAAGCGCAAATTCCCACCTAGTCACCCTCGAGCCCTTGGCCTGAATGCCAGCATTTCTAAACTACTGGCCTTTGAAATGCTGTCATTCCGGCTGGTGGACACAGACAGCTTCAAACAGCTGATGGCCATGGCTGTCCCCAGTATATGGTTCCCAGCCGCCACTACTTCTCCAAGACAGCCGTGCCTTCCCTGCACATGCAAGTGTCCGATAAAATCAAGTGTGCACTGTGCAACGCCATTTGTGGCAAGGTCCACCTAACCACAGATACGTGGACCAGTAAGCACGGCCAGGGACGCTATATCTCACTAAACGGAACACTGGATAAATGTAATGGCGGCTGGGCCCCAGGCGGAGAGTTCCTTGGCGCACGTCCTTCCGCCGCCAAGGATCACAGGGCATCATTCTTTGCCTCCTGTAGCCTCCTCCTCCTACTCGGCTTCCTCCTCCTCCTCTGCTTCCACCAGCTCATCCAGTCAGCCACACACCTTCACCACCAACTTCAGCACAGCCCGGGTAAACGTCAGCAGGCCATTCTGAAACTCATATGTTTGGGGGACAGGCCCCACACCGCGCAGGAGTTGTGGCGGGGTATTGAACAACAGACCGACCAGTGGTTGCTGCCGGTGGGCCTCAAGCCCGGCCTGGTGGTGTGCGATAATGGGCGAAATCTCGTGGCAGCTCTGGGACTAGCTGGTTTGACGCACATCCCTTGCCTGGCGCATGTGCTGAATTTGGTGGTGCAAAAGTTCATTCACAACTACCCAGACATGTCAGAGCTGCTGCATAAAGTGCGGGCCGTCTGTGCGCGCTCCGGCGTTCACATCCTGCCGCTGCTCGCCTGTCAGCGCTACAGCGGAACTTCGGCCTTCCCGCTCACCGCCTAATATGCGACGTGCCCACCCGGTGGAACTCCACCTTGCACATGCTGGAGAGACTGTGCGAGCAGCAGCAGGCCATAGTGGAGTTTCAGCTGCAGCACGCACGGGTCAGTCGCACTGCGGAACAGCACCACTTCACCACCAATGATTGGGCCTCCATGCGAGACCTGTGTGCCCTGTTGCGCTGTTTAGAGTACGCCACCAACATGGCCAGTGGCGATGCCACTGTTATCAGCGTGACAATACCAATTCTATGTCTCCTAGAGAAAACGCTTAGGGCGATGATGGAAGAGGAGGTGGGCCAGGGCCAGGAGGAGGAGGAGGAGGATGACGGGTCGTTTTAGCACTTTCAGGCCAGTCTGTTAGAAGTGGCTCAGAGGGAGGTTTTTGCAACAGCAGAGGGCAGGTACAAATGTGGCCAGCCAGGGACCACTACTGGAGGACGAGGAGGATGAGGAGGAGGTGGAGGAGGATGAGGATGAAGCAGGTTCACAGCGGGGTGGCACCCAGCACAGCGCAGGCACATCCCTGGTGCGTGGCTGGGGGATACAGAGGATGATGACGATACGCCTCCCACAGAGGACAGCTTGTCCTTACCTCTGGGGAGCCTGGCACACATGAGCGATTACATGCTGCAGTGCCTGCGCAACGACAGCAGAGTTGCCCACATTTTAACGTGTGCTGACTACTGGGTGGCCACCCTGCTGGATCCACGGTACAAAGACAATGTGCCCACTTTACTTCCTGCACTGGAGCGTGATAGGAAGATGCGCGAGTACAAGCGCACGCTGGTAGACGCGCTCCTGAGAGCATTCCCAACTGTCACAGGGGAACAGGTGGAAGGCCAAGGCCAAGGCAGAGGAGGAGCTAGAGGTCGCCCACGCAGCAGTGTCACGGCCAGCTCCTCTGAGGGCAGGGTTAGCATGGCAGAAATGTGGAAAAGTTTTGTCTCCACGCCACAGCTAACTGCCCCACCACCTGATACGGAACGTGTTAGCAGGAGGCAACATTTCACTAACATGGTTGAACAGTACGTCTGCACACAACTCCACGTACTGACGGATGGTTCGGCCCCATTCAACTTCTGGGTTTCCAAATTGTCCACGTGGCCAGAATTAGCATGTTATGCCTTGGAGGTGCTGTCCTGCCCGGCGGCCAGCGTTTTATCTGAACGTGTATTCAGCACGGCAGGGGGCGTCATTACTGACAAACGCAGCCGCCTGTCCGCAGCCAACGTGGACAAGCTGACGTTTATAAAATGAACCAGGCATGGATCCCACAAGACCTGACCCTCCCTTGTGCAGAGTAGTCCTTAATAACTGCCTTAAACCATGTTGTCTTGTACTCCTGGCCACTTCTTCATTGAAAAATCAATTTTTGAAATTAACTAGGATCTTGGGGTGCAAACCCAGAGTTGAATGAACCTTCCTCTGTCTGGGTGCCGGGGCCAAAGTACATGAAAGTGTCCTTCTCCTGTGCTGGGTGATATGAATGTTATACTTGTGCTGTCTGACATGTCTCCTTTGTGTGGGTGCAGGGGGCCAAAGTCACTGAAAGCGGCCTTCTCCTGTGGTGGGTGATCGAAATGCCTGATTCTCTGCTGTGGGACCTCTCTCTCTTCTGGGTGCAGGGGTCAAAGAAACAAAAGGTGGCCTACTCCTGTGGTGGTTGACATGATGCCTGATTCTCTGCTGTGGGACCTCTCTCCTCTGTGTGGCTGCAGGGGTCAAGGTCTCTAAAAGTGCCCTTCTCCTGTGGTGGTTGATGTAAAACTGATGCTTGTGCTATCTGACCTGTCTCCTCTGTGTCGGTGCTAAGGCCTAAGTCACTGAAAGCGGCCTTCTCCTGTGCTGGCTGATATACATGCCTGAATCTCTGCTGTGGGACCTCTCTCCTCCGTGTGGCTGCAGGGGTCAAAGTCTCTAAAAGTGCCCTTCTCCTGTGGTGGTTGATGTAAAACTGATGCTTGTGCTATCTGACCTGTCTCCTCTGTATCGGTGCTAAGGCCTAAGTTACTAAATGGTGGCCTTCTCCTGAGGTGGTTGATATGATGCCTGATTATGTGCTGTGGGACCTCTCTCCTCTTTCTGGGTGCAGGGGTCAAATTAACTAAAGGTGGCCTACTCCTGTGGTGGGTGATCTGTAAAACTGATGCTTGTGCTATCTGACCTGTCTCCTCTGTCTCGTTGCTAAGGCCTAACTCACTGAAAGTGGCCTTGTCATGTGCTGGGTGATATAAATGTTATACTTGTGCCATCTGACATGGTTGCCGGGGTCCCATTAAATGGTGGCCTACTCCTGTGGTGGGTGATCTAAATGCCTGATTCTCTGCTGTGAAAACCTCTCTCCTCCGTCTGGGTGCAGGGGTCAAATTCTCTCAAAGTCGCCTTCTCCTGTGCTGGGTGATATAAATGTTATACTTGTGCCATCTGACATGGTTGCCGGGGTCCCATTAAATGATGGCCTACTCCTGTGGTGGGTGATCTAAATGCCTGATTCTCTGCTGTGAAACCTCTCTCCTCCGTCTGGGTGCAGGGGTCAAAGTTTCTAAAAGTGGCCTACTCCTGTGGTGGGTGATATGATGCCTGAATATGTGCTGTGGGGCCTCTCTCCTCTTTCTGGTGCAGGGGTCAAAGTAACTAAAAGTGGCCTTCTCCTGTGCTGGATGGTATAAATGTAATGCTTGTGCTATCTGACATGTCTCCTCTGTCTGGGTGCTAAGGCCTAAGTCACTGAAAGTGGCCTTCTCCTGTGGTGGTTGATATGATGCCAGATTCTCTGCTGTGGGACCTCTCTCCTTTGTCTGGATGCTGGAGTCGAAATAATAGTAAGCGACCTTCTCCATTGGTGGGTGATTTGAAGCCTGATTCTGTGCTATGGGACCTAACTCCAATTAATATTGGTTAATTTTTATTTATTTTATGTTATGTCATCATTTCCCTATCTACATTTGTTTGCAGGGGATTTGCCTACATTTTGCTGCCTTTTGCAGCCCTCTAGCCCTTTTTGGGAGTCTTTTACAGCCTTTTTAGTGCCCAAAAGTTCGGGTCCCCATTGACTTCTATGGGGTTCGGGTTCGGGATGAAGTTCGGGTTGAGTTCGGATCACGAACCTGGACATTTTCCGGAAGTTCGGCCGAACCTCTCGAACCCGAACATCCAGGTGTTCGCTCATCTCTAACCGAAACATATGCTTTTTGCAAACATCTTGATCTCCCTTATACATATTATGATTTATATTTTATTATTCTGTTTGTTTTGCATTATTATGGAGGTTATCTTAAGAGATGAAAAATAGAGAAAAAAAAAATTACATTCGGCAGCTTCACTGAATTTTGACAAAAAATGTGATTTGTTATAAATTAATTTGTCATCAATCACTATGTTAAAAAACCCATTCAACCTATCAATTATAAGGACCATTTTGAATGGCCGCTTAGACCGAAGTGCAACCGTCTAACATCCGTAAAAAATTGTAATACGCTAGTGCAATATAGCCTTTTGGGTTTCAAAAAACAAATCACTCACCTCATTTACTTGCTTGCACAGAGGCAGTCTGCTACTCTCTTGATTAAAAAAGACCTGCCAAAGGACCTGCACTGAATGTGATCACGTCACCGCGCGCTCCCAGCATGATCATGTGGGGACGATGATGACGACGTGTTTTGGATACACACAAGCTTTGCTATCTTATCAAACTATCCAAATTGCAAGTTGTTAGTTAGTCGTGCACGACAGAGAAAATCACACTGACAACTCTTCAGAACTCTCAGGCGCACCCCCTTGCTGTCTCCAAAGAATAAGAAGAGTCGACTGCAGTATGCCAAAAGTAATGTGGACAAACCACAAAAGTTTTGGGATAGTGTTCTGTGGACTGATGAAACAAAATTAGAACTGTTTGGGCCCATGGATCAATGCTATGTTTGGAGGAGGAAGAACAAGGCCTATGAAGAAAAGAACACCTTGCCTATTGTGAGGCATGGCGGGGGGTCAATCATGCTTTGGGGCTGTTTTGCTTCTACAGGTACAGGGAAGCTTCAGCGTGTGCAAGGTACCATGAATTCTCTTCAGTACCAGGAGATATTGGATGAAAATGTGATGCAGTCCGTCACAAACCTGAGGCTTGGGAGACGTTGGACCTTTCAACAGGACAATGATCCCAAGCATACCTCCAAGTCCACTAGAGCATGGTTGCAGATTAAAGGCTGGAACATTTTGAAGTGGCCATCGCAGTCACCAGACTTAAATCCGATTGAGAACCTCTGGTGGGACTTAAAGAAAGCAGTTGCAGCGCGCAAGCCTAAGAATGTGACTGAACTGGAGGCTTTTGCCCATGAAGAATGGGCGAAGATACCCGTAGATCGCTGCAAGACACTTGTGTCAAGCTATGCTTCACGTTTAAAAGCTGTTATAACTGGAAAGGATGTTGTACTAAGTACTAAGATTGAATGTCACTTGGGGTTGAATAAAACTGATAATGATGTGAGCACAGAAAAGACATTTGTGGTTATTTCATTATAAATGTTATGTTATATTTGTCTGACTTACAAGTGCCTCTTTGATTTAATTGTAAACAAGATGACTGAAATGATCAAAATCAATGTCAAACTGGCCAAAACACTCAATTTCAGTGGGGGTTGAATAATTTTGAACACAACTGTATCTGTTGAAAAGCCTGTTGTGTACTAGTAGAAAAAATGTTGGGCCTAATTGACGTTCCGCGGTGCAGTGATATATTGGGAAGCCCAGCTTGCCGTGTATTAGTGGCGAAATAAAAATATATTCACCGTCCAGAGTTGCATTTATCTGTTGAAAAGCCTTTTGTGCAAAATTGGGAAAAATTAGGGCCTAATTGCCGCTCAGCAGTGCAGTGATATTTTCGGAAGCACAGTTTACTGTGTATTAGTGGAAGAAAAAAAATGCATCATTTCATTTATCTGTTGATAAGCCTTGTGTAGTGTAAAAGTAAAAAAAAACAAAGGCCTATTTGCCATTCAGCGGTGAAATTTTTTCTGTGAAGCGGACTTTTTTTGGGAAATTTTATGGGTGCCTGTACACCTCCTTTTGCTCTATGGACCAACTTAGGAAGTGGTGAAATTTTTTCTGTGAAACAGGCTTTTTTGGGGAAAATTAAATTCCAGTGCTTCATGTCCTGGAACAGATGCTGGTAAATCTGGCTGGTCAGGGGACTGGAGACGTGGCACCTAGAAAGATGGCGGCAGAGTTTCATACACTTAGTAGGTCATTGGCACGAAGGAGTAGTAATTTTCAAAGCCCGATGTATCCTCCTGGAAGCTTGACCACTGCACGTTGACGGTCTGCATTGCGAAGCTTGTCTAAAACAAAAATCCTGCAGTGCACCCCCTTGGAGGAAACTCTTGATCCGCACAGGCTGCTTTGCTCCTTCGAAAAAAATGGACTCTGTACAGCATGACACCGATGTATAATTCCTCATACACCAGACTGAAAGATTATTCCAAGCACCTGTCTGCCCACACAGCTGCCGAGAAGCAGAATGGTCTTGCCATTGAAGTGGGCTCAGAGCTGAGCCTAAAAGCCAAATTTTCCTGTTTACCTGCTCTCAAAGGAAAGGGCAGAGATCCACTGGCTGTGCTCATACAGATTTTATCCAAGACTCCACTCAAAAAGGCAAGCACAGAGGACTGGATTGTGTGAACAGGTTCGTTCTGTGGGACATACACAGAGGACGATCTATTGGAGGTATTACCAAAGACATTTACTCGCCTCCCGCTCTTCCTGTATAACGGCTCCAAGGCTCTTATGGCTACGTGGTTCCAAAGAAACTTTGACTGTTCTTTTGGTAAGCTGGTGATCAGTTCTCAGGACCTTACTTGGCTAACAATGATGTGAACCGGGTATGACGTGTCTGGATCAGTGTCCGCCACAGAGCTTGTTTTCACTGTGCCTGTCGAACCTTGCATAGACATTTCTTATGCCATCCACGCAGAGGACTTCAAGACTTTATGGAATGATATTCATAAATCAAAGGATGAGGTCACGTTGGAGGAAGTGGACAATTTATTCTAATGTCTTTACTCGCATTTCTTCAGACACTTTAGAATCCACTTATCAGCAACCCAGCTCATCAAGGTGACGGCATCTGTGGCATCAGTGCATTGTGAAGCAAAATTGAAGTTCCTCAGTAAGGACTACCTAATCCGAGTGCTGGGATTCATCACGGAGCTGGCCATCAATAACATCCAGTATTGAACACATGGACGACTCTCATCTCGGACCTTGCCCACAATTTTCGGGACCCCCGAACGTCTTACATGTCTTAGACATGATCCCTGCAGTGGTTTCTACATGTTATACCGCTTCTTACTTTTCTGTTACAGCGGCTATGAGACCTGCACATACTAAGGCTTATTACCGACCAGTTACCTTCCAGCTGTGATTGTGTAGCCTGCACTGTAGGAATGAGCAGGAGTCGGCTTGTTTGCTGGACTGTCCTCCAGTTATCAGCTAGAACCCCATGCATTTCATGATCAATATGCATTACCATCGTGGTCACCCCGACACTGGTCGTCAATCCATTCTTGTTGATGAAGAACTTTTTTTTTCAGGTTGTCTTTTAAATTTTGTGGTTTTGCACCTTCTGTGTTGTATTTTATGTGTGTTAATGTCCTGTTTGTTAAATAAAGTTTTTTTTTCTCCCCAGTTAAAAAAAAAAGAAAAAAGAATTGGCTTGTGATTTGGTAGCCAAAAGCAGGAGTGGGTACAAAACACAGAAGACAAGGAAATATTCCATTCACGAGTCATTTGGATTCACTCCTATTTTTTTTTGGCATTAGCAATACTGATGGATTACTGACCAAATGCTGACCGAGTAAAGGCGGATGCTCAACAGACAGGTTCCATTTTTGGAGGGTTATTGTTTTGACAGATCAGAGGAAAGGCAAAATAATCAGTGATGTCAACAAAAACTTACTGCTGACACCTTCTCCACTCTGTGTATCTATGTGAAATCAGCTGTTGACGGTGTAAAAGGAGTGTGCTTCTTCTTGACGCTAACATTGACCTATACTTGGGTTATCTGGTCAGTTTTGGCCCTGGGACTGCCCAAATAAGTGAAGTGTGCAGTCATTCTAAGAGCGACGCCTGTCATCTGCATGTCATACGGACTTACAGTATTATTTCACTACCAAAGCAGACTCCCTATATGTGTTACTGCAAGGCTCAGTGTTCTACACCACTATAAAGGCTCTCAGCAGCCAGGAAATAGACAGTTTTTAACGTATTTTGCTGCGAATATATTCAAATCAAACCAAATTTTTTACGAACCGGCGAATAGAATTTCTGAAAAATTCGCTTATCTCTAGTTTTGATCATAAATGGTAAATTGCTTGAGACCATAGCTGGGTCTTGTGTGTTTTCCTCTGAGCTTGTATATTTTTTTTTATCTATATCAGGAGTCGTGCTGGGAAGGCAGAACAGCACGGATTGCGCTCACAGCCCAGTATTTATGAATCTGGCAGGCTGTTCCCGACCAGAACAGCTTGCCAAATTTTCAACGCAGATGTGGAACAGGCCTATGGAAGTCCTGTCTGCCACTCTAATCATCTGCTGTGTGGTAAGCTCATGGAAGGGGAGGTAGATGTATCTGGCAGCATGGTGGGCACTGGGACTGGCACTGTGGTGGGGCACTGACATTGTGGTGGGACACTAGCTGGTATTATGGTGGGTCAGTAGCTGGTATTGTGGTGAGGCACTGGGACTGGCATTGTGGTGGGTCATTGAATCATGTAAAGTTACAGAAAAATAAAAAGCCTCTTTTATGTGGCTAACTGCCTAGTGACCAGCCTGTTTTGGGCTTTAAGGCTGGATTCATATCACGTTTTCACATCCTCTTAATTTATACAAAAAACATATACGTTAAACCGATGCCTCAGCTAGATACAGTGGCATCCGTTCACAATAGAGTTCTGTTGTGAAAAAAAAAATTCTTACCGGACATATACGTATATGTGAAACCGATAGCAAAAACGTGATATGAACCCATTCCAACTCCCAGAGTTTTTGAACCAGCAAAGTTTTTTCTGCTGTGCTATTTGTGTAGCTCCCGTTCACTACAATGGAAGTTACAAAGCACCAGGCTGCTCGACTGTTTGTGTACCATACCATGAGTCTGGAGATTTTTCCCCTCAGTGTAGCTGTATGAGATTTTTTTTTTTTTGCAAAACAAGTTCAGGATTGCCAACCATCCTGAAATATCTGTCACTTTTTTCCAGTGTCTGTGAAAAAAATAATTTGATAAAGAGGTAGGTAAAGACAAAAAAATAGAACACTGAAGGGGAAAAATCTTATTGCAGCTCCTTCAGTTAGAACAATATAGCAATGTGCTTCTCAGACCAAAAAAAGTTGGTATTAAAGGGATTCTCTGGGCAACAGATATTCATCATGATCTATCCTTAGGCTAGGTTTTTTCCAGCTCCATACGCTGTATAGTATCTGATGTCTCGGCTGCCCGAAACAGCTGATAGGCGAGGGTGCCTGGTGTCAGAGCCCCACCCATCTGATATTGCTGACTGACCCTGAGGATATCCTAAGATCCGTAAGGAGCATTGCTAGGTTAAAACATTTGTGGTCTGGGCTCCAGATGTTTTGTCCCAGGCCTGGAATGTATTGCCTGCCAGATAGAAACAACTGTATTGCTGTTCTCAGGCCCTGAAGGACCTGTGATGACATCACGGTCATGTTATCAGTGCTAAAGGCAGTGGTTGAGAAGGACCTGCGATGATGTCCCCATCATGTGACCAGTGTAGGAGCTCACCAGTGAAGAGGAGAAGTCCTGGGTAAGAAGCTGTGGTGTGGTCTGCTACATGAAGAGAGGTAAGTGAAGGGATACATTCTCAGTGTGAGAATAATGCTGGGAGTTGTGGTTATTTAACTGGGACTGTATGTTAGTGCTGAAGGGAGGGATAATATTTTCATGGGACTGTATGTTGCAGTGAGGTGGAGTTATGTCATTTACATGGGACTGCATGTTAAAGGTGGCTGGGGCAGGGTGATGTTATTTACATGCGACTGTATGTTAAAGGCGGCTGTGGGAGATAGTGATGTTATTCACATGGGACTCTACGACGGAGGAAAATAATGTTATTTACTTGGGTTTGTATGGTGAAGGGGCTGAGGAATTAAAATTTCTGAGGGCACTAAAGGGAGGAATTTAACTACAGGGGGCACTGCAGAGGGCATTATAAATACTGGGGGCACTTCAGGGAAAGCATTATAACAGTAGGGGACAATATAAATACTGGTGGCACTGTAGGGGGCATTTTAAATACAGGGGACATTATAGGCATTCTTATAACTACTGGGGGCTCTATAGGAGTGACTTATAGATTCGCCTAATTTATTACTACTGAGGTGTCTTTAGAGAGCTTTATTACCACTGGGGAAACAATAGGGGGGCCTTATTTCTATTGGGGGCTCTGTGAGGGCATTATTAATACTGGAGGGCTATTCTACTAATGGAGGCGCTCTTGGGGAGTATTATCACTCTAAATGGCACTGTATGGTATGTGAGGCAGTGGCAGGCCTCATAGCTATGAGAGGAGATGTATGTCAGGATTTTCAGTGCTTTCCCCACAATTCCCAGGTCTGAGGTAAGAACAGGTGTGATCATCACATGGGAATAAAATGACCCTCAGAGTGAGAGAGGGATTTTTTTGGAACAGAGGCCTGCAGAGGCTCTGTGTAGCTCCAGCCAGGAGGCCTGGAGCCGTAAGGCTGAGGAAGCCTGAGTTTGGGGGGATGCCCTCGACGCCTAAGAAAGAGAGGTCAGAGTCAAGAGGACTGCTTGACCCAAGCCCCCCAAGGTATTTCACTGCTTCCATCATAAGGACTGGTGGTTTACATTGGTTGACAGCAGAGAGGCTGTCGGACTGAAGTCAATACCGTAAAATGTGAATTGTGTCTTAGAGGTGAGTTAGGGAAACCTCTGTTTAGTGAGTGCCTAGCCGGGTGAGTGTTTATTGTGTTGTGTTGATGTAACACAGTGTGAGTTGAAGCTGTGCCTTCAAAGTGCCAAATGATGTCAAAACTCGGACATATGATGTGAAGAGTGCCAAATAAAAGCAATGTTTGGACATGGAATCAGTTGTCTGAGAGGAAATTTGTGATTTTGACCCCCTGAGAGAGCGATCCCTTACAGGTAGGGTTAAGCGAACTTGTATTTTAGGTTCAGCGTCCAAAGTTCGGGTTCGGGTTATCTTAGAATCCCGTTATGGATTCGCTACCACGGACCATAACGGAATTTGGAATCCAAGTTCTCGCAACCGTCCTTCACTACTCTACTTCCTTCTTCTCCTCCACACAGAGCACAGGAGCTCCGCCCCTCATGTCCCATGATCATTATACCAGGCTCTTTACCACCTCTTATCCAATCCAGTACTGAGCCACGTGATGTCACCCCAGGTCCTTAGTGTTGTCCAAGGTTCGGGTTCATTGAAGAATCCCCTTATGAATTCAAAATTCCATTATGGTCCGTGGTAGCGGAATCCATAACGGATTCTTCGATAACCACAACCCAAACTTTGGACGCCGAACTTAAAATACAAGTTCACTCCCTACCTAGTGACCTAGTTCAACCCTACTTACAGGTACTAATTTTTCTTCAGGATGGTATTTGGGGGTATTGTGGAGCACAACGAGTAGCAAGTTAACACTGTTGGGACTCGAGGTTGGGGGATGATGATGATAGAAAAGTGAGGAAGCTAAGATGTCTGTGTGTCGCACTTTGCAGAGACAAGGCGCGGCTGAAAGAAGTTGTCCAGACCATGGAGAAGATGATGACAGAAAGGATCTATATCACATGAGATGTCACCTGGGGGGCACTGGATGTAGGAGGTATGTGCTGCTTTGGAGGGAGTTTACTGGCATTTCATACACTAGTCTTATCGCAAAGTGGTTTGGTGGAAGATGTGACAAACTTAATAACAGGGTCAGACCTTTTAATAACATTTGTCAAATCTTTGCCAGACTGTGAGGCAGAAAATTAAATCTATGGCAGCTATGAGCTGATAGAGATCCATGTTATAATTTCTGCGTCTGGTGGAAATTATAGTAAATCTGTCAGACTGTGAGAGGACGCCCCTTCATGTAACATTCCATCCACTTCTTTTTTTTCAAAGTAACATGATCAAAGTAAAAACCATGATTGCACGAAAAAATTGTGACATTTTAATACCAGTTTTCTGACGTTAAGGTCATGATAAATTCCTCAGTTTGTTTTCACTGCAGGTAGCCAAACATTATAAATCTGCCATGAAGGTAATCATATTTATTAGGTTGTTCTTCACACAAGCCAACAATCAGGCCAGTAAATATGCAGCGTCCAACTGGCAACGTCTGGGGTATCCCTTGCCACTTAGGAGGTTTCTATGATATATGTCCCTCATATAGAGCAAGTAATCGTGAGACACCAGCTGCGGTTAAGCAGTGGAAGCACAGGGCTCCCTTTAGATGATGGAGTGTACCCAAATGTAGGAAGGCCAGTGTGGTGTTAAATAGGTCACAATATCCCTGAAGATGTTGTGTAGCACATGTTTGGCTATGGTTGTAATCCTGGGCGTGGTGGTCTGAAGCAAGTGCAAAGGGGGTTGTTAACTTGGATGATAAATAAGTAGAATAAATGGAGTCCAGACTTGGTCAAATGTTGAACAGTTGCTTTACTTGTAATAAACAGTAATCCAAACAGTTTCCAGACTTGTCTTGGTTTCCAATAGGTTTTAGCAGGCAAATGGCAGGCAAATACTTTCTCTGCAACAAACTGCTCTCTGCTGTATCCTCTCTGTAGCTCTCTTAGCTCAGCTATGTCAATAGTCGGTTTCTTACTGTAGATAATCCTAGGAAACTCTGTCCTAGCTGTGAGTACCTCAAGATCTATCTTTAGTTTGATTTCAGGCATTGCAAGCCCAGGAGGGGACATGCAACCAATATGCACAACCTCAAGTGATAAGGTTGGCTAGGACAAACAGAACCTGTCTGGACAGGACTCGGCCTGGGTCTTTCCCCTAGCAGGGGTGAGACTCGACTCCTCACACAACCTCTCCCCAGGAGGGGGAAAGCTAGACTGACTGCTAACTAGCTAAACTCCTCCTCTCCTTCTCCCTATAGAGGGAAAGAGAGAATGGACAATCCAGTCTATTCCCTGCAACTTGCACTGCCAAGTGTTTGCTTCCACCTGCTGGCGGACCAGGTAATTACATGAACATTTAACAGTTACAGAAATACATATGCACATTGTGAAGATAAGAACACTACTGCATTAGATGACATTTATGTTAGCCTATAGGAAATGGTAGTGAGGTGCCAAGGAGTGGAAATGACACTCCGGGACATTACAAATGCAGCTCACAAACAAGGTGTGAAAACAGTCCTAGTGTAATGGGTAGTGAGCAGCCACAGCCTCTATAAACAAGGGATTTAGAGCATTGACTGACTAATCATGGATAGAAGATGGTGGATAAGGCTGTGGCAGTGGTGCAGTCACTATGAAGGCAGACTAAGGCACTAATATGGGACCCATGGTAAAAGAGGGCCTGGCAATAGACTTCTCCTGCTTCCCAGCAGCCATTAATTGGGGAAGCTCAATGTGTAGCTACTAGGGATGAGCGAATCGACTTCGGATGAAACATCCAAAGTTGATTCGCATAAAACTTAGTTTTAATACTGTACGGAGCGAGCACTTTGTAAAGTATTAGAATGCATTGGCTCCGATGAGTCGAAATTATTACTTCGAGAAGTCTCGTGAGACTTTGCATAATAACTTCAGAAATTGATTTTCCGAACTCGGGTTCGGTTCCAAGATACCACTTTTTTTTACAGTATAAGGCTCCATTCACACGTCCGCAATTCTGTTCCGCATTTTGCAGAATGGAATTGCAGACCCATTAATTTCAATCGCGTTCCCGAAAAATATAGAACATTTTCTATGAGAGTGCTGGCGATGTGCGGTCCGCAAAATGCGGAACGCACATTGCCGGTGTCCGTGTTTTGCGGATCCGCGGATCCGTGGATCTGCAAAACACACACGGACGTGTGAATGTAGCCTAAATCAATTTCTGACGTTATTATACGAAGTCTCGTGAGGTTTCGCGAAGTAATAACTTCGGCTCATCGGAGCCAATACATTCTAATAAACCAAACGTAGAAGAAGAAAAACGGTGGCACTTCCTATCTTCCCCCTCGCCACAAAAGCCGGCTATGACACAGAAAAAGACCAACACAGACGGTAGGGGGCTCAACCCTGCAAGCATATATGCAAAATCCAGACACATGCGGTGGTGCTCAGCAAAAAAGGAAGTCCCATGAATACAAATCCAAGTAAGAGAAGTGCGGCACTCACCAAATGCTGGGTATAAATTGAAGCTTTATTGGTATCCGATGCAACAGTCCGCACTGGCAAGGGCGCCCCCAGGCTTATTGAACATGTTATGTCTACCCACAGGGGTAATCCTCGTTGCCTCTCTTTTTCGGGGGTGGAGTTTGTCCATCCCCACCTTCGGGGTGGGGATCGGCATCGACACCTTCTACAGAGAGAGGCGAGGTGGATTATTAAAACAGGGGCCCTGGGTCCAGCAAGCCTTAATGATAAAAATGACATGGCCGTATTTTTGTGATTTGCCATGCCCCCCCCCCCTTTTTTCTACCTGCCTGGGCGCCCTTTTCAGTAGTGAGACTACTTACAGTTGTGTTCAAAATGATTCAACCCCCACTGAAATTGAGTGTTTTGGCCAGTTTGACATTGATTTTGATTATTTCAGTCATCTTGTTTACAATTAAATCAAAGAGGCACTTGTAAGTCAGACAAATATAACATAACATTTATAATGAAATAACCACAAATGTATTTTCTGTGCTCACATCATTATCAGTTTTATTCAACCCCCAAGTGACATTCAATCTTAGTACTTACACAAGTGTCTTGCAGCGATCTACGGGTATCTTCGCCCATTCTTCATGGGCAAAAGCCTCCAGTTCAGTCACATTCTTAGGCTTGCGCGCTGCAACTGCTTTCTTTAAGTCCCACCAGAGGTTCTCAATCGGATTTAAGTCTGGTGACTGCGATGGCCACTTCAAAATGTTCCAGCCTTTAATCTGCAACCATGCTCTAGTGGACTTGGAGGTATGCTTGGGATCATTGTCCTGTTGAAAGGTCCAAAGTCTCCCAAGCCTCAGGTTTGTGACGGACTGCATCACATTTTCATCCAATATCTCCTGGAACTGAAGAGAATTCATGGTACCTTGCACACGCTGAAGCTTCCCTGTACCTGTAGAAGCAAAACAGCCCCAAAGCATGATTGACCCCCTGCCATGCTTCACAGTAGGCAAGGTGTTGTTTTCTTCATAGGCCTTGTTCTTCCTCCTCCAAACATAGCGTTGATCCATGGGCCCAAACAGTTCTAATTTTGTTTCATCAGTCCACAGAACACTATCCCAAATCTTTTGTGGGGGTGCGCCTGGGAGTTCTGGCATGGAGGCCTTCATTACGCAGTGTGCGCCTTATTGTCTGAGCTGAAACTTCAGTACCCGCATCTGACAAATCTTTTTTCAGTTCCTCAGCAGTCACACGGGGACTTTTCTCCACTTTGCGTTTCAGGTAGCGCACAGCAGTCAAAGTCAGCATCTTCTTTCTGCCACGACCAGGTAGCGTTTCAACAGTGCCCTTTGCCTTGAATTTGCGAATTATGCTTCCTATGGTGTCTCTTGGTATGTTTAACATCTTTGCAATCTTCTTATAGCCATTGCCCTTCCTGTGAAGAGAAATCACCTCTTCTCTTGTCTTCCTGGACCATTCTCTTGACTTCACCATGTTTGTAAACACACCAGTAAATGTCTAGAAGGAGCTGAGTATCACTTTTAGGGTACGTTCACACGACGACAATTTTCGCGCGACAAAATCCATTCAAGATGGGTTTTTCTGCGACTGTCGCGTCGCAGTCGCAGCATGTCGCATGTCGCAATGCGACACCATAGACTCCCATTATAAAAATTGTCGCGCGACAATAGTGCGACAAAATGTCGCGCGACAAATGTTGCAGTGAAGTTGTGCCCTATTTGTCGCGCGACAATTGTCGTCGTGTGAACGCACCCTTAAAGCTGCCTAATTGGTGCTTATTATGCTTGATTGCTGCTCCTTGACATCCACAGGTGTTTTCAATACCTGATCGAAAACACTTGAATGAACCTCTGTTCTTAAGAGTGGTAGTCTTTAAGGGGTTGAATAATTGTGTCAATGAAGAAATCACTAAAAAAACATTTAATACTGTATTACAAAAACAATTGATATCATTTCAGTTGCATTTGGTTCTTTAAAAAGTCCTTGTAAGATTTCATTCTGAACACAATTACAAATGTACACTAAATTCCCTAAAACCCTTTACAGCATTGAGGGTTGAATAATTTTGAACACAACTGTATATCTATTAGGTATAGCCATCGGCCTTCATGATCATCACCATCTTGCGCTTCTATCCATATGAATTTACTGAGGTATAAGGCATGATTCCATCTCTTTATGTATGGTCACTTTTTAGTCTGTGTTTCTTGTCTATGTTATGTTTCAAATTATAGGTGCGGTCTGGGGTGGCGTTGGGCGTTGCCTTGGTGACGGCCAGGTCGCGACCTGACACGCCCCCGTATGTGTGTAATATGTACGCGCTGATGCGCCCGCACTGAGTTTCCGGCCAGAGGAAGCGCGTTGTAGACACGCGAAACGGCCGTCGCCGGTATCGCACGCTAGAGGTGTCCGCTCCACACCCGCATCTACTGCTGCTTCATGTAAGTTGCATCGGATTCCAATAAAGCTTCAATTTATACCCAGCATTTGGTGAGTGCCGTACTTCTCTTACTTGGACTTGTATTCAATACATTCTAATACTGTACGGAGCGCTCGCTCCATACAGTATTGAAACAAAGTTTCATGCGAATTGACTTCGGATGTTTCATCTGAAGTCGATTCGCTCATCCCTAGTAGCTACCATTGAGTTCATTGGTAGTTATGTAAATTCCTATTCACTGAGCTCCCCCTAGTGGTGGCTGCAGGCAGCCAGTGTTATCATCTACAGTGTAAAAGGAAATGGGAATAAATATTGTATAGAGAGAATTATAAATCAGTTGTCTGGTGTAAATACATTAAAAAATCAGGTGTTCAGACTGAGCTCCATATTTATGAAGTGAGTGTGGATTAGTCTTCAGTGAGGCACAGAGTTTCGTTTTCTGACCTGGCGTCTAAGTCTAAGCCAGATTCATCCCTGGTGTGTTATACACTGCAGGAAAGATATACGGGCACTCCACATGCATTGTGCATCAGTATAAAGGTCTGCTATTTTGTCAGACTGTTTGGGGTGGAGGGAATATTTATTAAAATACTATTAAATGTCCCCCAGACGGGGACGAGCCTCCCTATCGTCACCCGCGACCAGGAGCGGCACAGTAAGCAGGGAGCCAGGTAAGTATATTCAATGTAAGGGGCCCAGGCATATGGGGAGCATTTAATAGTCTTGGATAACCCCTTTAAGTTTTCCTATGCGACCCTATTTCTGTGTATGCACTTGGGATATAGCAAAGTTAAACACCATCAGAAGGGGCCAATGTTTGGTCAATGTTTGATCAGTGATTTCCATCTGTGAGTCAAAACCAGAAATGAAGTCTACACAGAGATATAGATGTTTAGAGGTGTAGGGGAAGGATCTGCACTTTTGTGTTTGTAACCCGTACCTTGTATTGCCTGAAAATCACTGACCAAACACTGAAGTGTGAACTAGGCCTTAATCTCTGCCATGAGGCCCTCTCACATATATGCACACCACTGTCACTGAGATTTCTTGAGTCCCACTCATAAGATGCTCTCTAGAAACAGAAACTGCTCTTTGGCAGAATTATAAATGTCAGTGTATTAGATCTTAGCAAAAATAAAAGGTTTCTCTTGAATGTGATTAGTCAGTTGCTGGTCACATGACCAGGGCAATTGTGATGATTACATCTGAATGTCAGTGAGTGACAGTTGGAAGTGACAGTTAGAAGTAAGTGACGACGGATGAAGACGTCTGCTGGCTGTAAGCAGAGCGCTATAATGGATGCGGAGGAAGAGAAGGAGAAAGGAGGAGTGAAAAGAAAATGGACCATGGACTCATCAGCTGATGGAAGGAAGTCGTTAGTCAAGAGGACAAACATCCGGTCCAGAAGAAAGACGAGATCCAGAAGATGGGATTCAAGAAGAGAGCCGCCATCTTCAGCTCAGGACAAGGGGCCAAGAAGGTCAAGAAGGCAGAAGAAGAAGTCCAAACCAGAGAAGATGTAGCGGACGAACAGGGAGGCTCAGGTAGATAATCTACATGATATCAGTATGGGGAACCATACAATTATAACACTGTGCACACAGCACATGTCTAATGCAGCTCTGTCACCTCGAATGACTGTATCATGTGAAATGGCTGAACACTGATGTGAATGATATCTTCTCCTCCAAAGGCTGGGTTTACATTCAGCATTACCTGCTGAAAGCACACTTTAGAGAGATTTTTCAAAACTGATGCAAAGAAAAACTGTCCGACTTGTCCATAGCAACCAATCAGATTCCACCTGTTATATTTCAGAGGTCCTTTTGAAAATGAAAGGTGGAATCAGATTGGTTGCTACAAACAACTAAGACAGTTTTGTACCCGTTTTGATAAATCTCGCCCGTTGCTTTTTTGTACTGCTGCATTACCTGCTGAAAACACACCTTTATCAAAACTGGTGCAAAGGAAAACATATTTGTCCATGGCAACTAATCAGATGGATCCAGATTCATCCCATGGAAAATGAATAATGATAGGTGGAATCTGATTGGTTGCAATGGGCAACTGTTTTCTTTTGCACCTCATTCAAAAAATCTCCCACTATGACCTTAGAAATTTTTTTGAAAAAAAATTTAATTCCAGGATGATTTTATGGTTTAATTTTAACTGTGCTTAAATCATGTTCGCCTCCACTCTCTTCAATCTCTATAGGACTGCCAGTAATAGCTGAACACAGGACTGGTTATCTCTGGCTATCTCATAGAGAATGAATGTAGAGGCAGCGCACATGCTTGGCTTCCACTCCACTCATTTGTGAACCCTGTTCTCATGATCGGTGGGCTTCTTAGTGGTAGGACCCCGCCAATCAGATGCCTATCTCCTATCCTGGGGGCAGAGGGTGATTTTATCTTGATACAGATCTGTTCTTCTCCTTCAATTTGGGGTATTCAAGAACCCTATTCTAATGATCAGTGGGGGTCCCAGTGGTCGGACCCCAAGTGATCAAATGCTTATCCCCTTTCCCGTGGACTGAGAATGCATTTTAACCTCAGTAAAAACATTTAAAAGGTTAAAATAAATGTCCAGTGTAAAAGTTTACAACCCTGTTACTTGTAGGAAGTGAGATGGCAGTGACATGGTTATGCATAGAGTGTGGTGTGGTGGTTATTTTTACCATAGAGTTACCATGAATAGAAGGACAAGTAAGATATAAGAGCCATGGAATAATAATTTGTCTTTTTTGTCGAGTAAAAACAAAATAAATTATGGTTATATATTTACATTATATTTTGGTAAATATCAGTTTAACTTCATATAATGTTGCTGTCGTTTATAGAATGTGTAGGTAATAGATCTAGTAACTAAATTTTCTCTATTCACTCTTATGGGACTGACTGTGTGAGTGCTGTAATGGACAGTCCTATGGAAGTGAAAGGAGGGGTCGTACATGTGCACAACCACTCCATGGGGCACTACAGGATCTCTGTTCTCCTCTGTAGATTGGGATAAGTATTGTTAGCTAAAAACCCCTTTAACCCCTTAACCCCTTAAGGAAACCGCCCTATTTCACCTTAAGGACTAGGCCATTTTTTCAAAATCTGACCAGTGTCACTTTATGTGGTGATAACTTTAAAACACTTTTTCTTATCCAGGCCATTCTGAGATTGTTTTTTCATCACATATTGTACTTCATGACAGTGGTAAAATGAAGTCGAAAAATTTCATTTTTATTTATAAAAAAATACCAAATTTACCAAAAATTTGGAAAAATTTGCAATTTTCCAAGTTTTAATTTCTCTACTTCTATAATACATAGTAATACCGCCAAAAAAGTTATTGACTTACATTCCTCATATGTCTACTTCATGTATCGATCATTTTGGGAATGCCATTTCATTTTTTGTGGACGTTACAAGGTTTAGAAGTTTAGAAGCAAATCTTGAAATTTTTAAGAAATTTTCAAAAACCCACTTTTTAGGGACCAGTTCAGGTCTGAAGTCACTTTGTGAGGCTTACATAATAGAAACCACCCAAAAATGACCCCATTATAGAAACTACACCCCTCAAGGTATTCAAAACTGATTTTACAAATGTCATTAACCCTTTAGGTTTTCGACAAGAGTTAATGGCAAATGGAGATAAAATTTCCAAACTTCCCTTTTTTGCCAGATTTTCCATTTTAATCATTTTTTCCAGTAACAAAGCAAGGGTTAACAGCCAAACAAAACTTAATATTTATTGCCTCGATTCTGTAGTTTGCACAAACACCCCATATGTGGTCGTAAACTGCTGTATGGCCAAACGGTAGGGCGCAAAAGGAAAGGAACGCCATATGGTTTTTGGAAGGCGGATTTTGCTGGACTGGATTTTTGACCCCATGTCCCATTTGAAGCCCCCCGATGCACCCCTAGAGTAGAAACTCCATAAAAGTGACTCCATCTAAGAAACTACACCCCTCAAGTTATTCAAAACTAGTTTTACAAACTTTGTTAACCCTTTAGGTGTTCCACAAGAGTTATTGGCAAATGGAGATGAAATTTCAGAATTTCTATTTCTTTTTACCTTGCCTCAAAAAAGTGTAATATAGAGCAACCAAAAATCATATTTACCCTAAAATAGTACCAACAAAACTGACACCTTATCCCATAGTTTCCAAAATGGGGTAACTTTTTTGGAGTTTCTACTGTAGGGTGCATCAGGGGGGCTTCAAATGGGACATAGTGTCAAAAAAACAGTCCAGCAAACTCTGCCTGCCAAAAACCATATGGCGTTCCCTTCCTTCTACGCCCTGTGGGAATAAGCACAAACGCTGTAGAAAAAAAGAAAAAAACTGTGCTAAAACAACCATTTTTTGTCAACTTACATCATAAAAAAGGCATATGCCCCCCAAAGTAGTACCAATCAAACCGTCACCTCATCTAACAAAAAATGAGCCCCTACATAAATCAATCAGGAAAAATAAATAAAAATATGGCTCTAAGAATATGGAGACACTAAAACATGATTTTTTTTGTTTCAAAAATACTTTTATTGTGTTAAAGTGAAAAAAATAAAAAAGTATTATTATGTATCACCGTGTCCGTAACAATTAGGTCTATTAAAATATCAAATTTTTTTTTTAAAATAAAAACGTTGTAAAATTATTTTTGTCACCTTACAAAAAGTGTAATACCAAGCAATCAAAAAGTCATACGCACCCTAAAATAGTACCAATCAAATTCTCATCTCATCCTGCAAAAAATGAGACCCTACCTAAGACAATTGTCCAAAAAAAAAAAAATATGGCTCTCAGAATATGGAGACACTAAAACATGATTTTTTTTGTATTTTAAAAATGCATTTATTGTGTAAAACTTTAATAAATAAAAAAAGTATACATATTAAGAATTACCGCATCTGTAACAACCTGCTATACAAAAATATCACATGACCTAACCCCTCAGGTGAATACCATAAAAAAAAATGGTCAAAAAGCAATTTTTTGTCACCTTACATCACAAAAAGTGTAATACCAAGCGATCAAAAAGTCATATGCACCCTAAAATAGTACCAATCAAACCGTCATCTCATCCCACAAAAAATGAGCCCCTACATAAGACAGTCGCCCAAAAGATAAAAAAAAAACTATGGCTCTCAGAAAATGGAGACACTAAAAAATATTATTTTTTCAAAAATGCTTTATTATGTAAAACTGGTCATATTTGGTATTCTCATGTCCGTAACAACCTGCTCTATAAAAATAGCACCTGATCTAACCTGTCAGATGAACATTGTAAAAAACAAAAACGGTAAAAAAAACTGATATTCTTTTTACCTTACCTCACAAAAAGTGTAATATAGAGCACCCAAACATCATATATGCCCTAAAATAGTAGAAACAAAAATGCCACCTTGTCCTGTAGTTTCCAAAATGGGGTAACGTTTTTAGAGTTTAGAGCTTGTAGTTTACAGAAACACCCTATATGTTTATCTTTATCTTCAAAGGTGACATGGCAACTTAAAATTATCCCAGTGAAAACTGCCCTCCAAAAACCACATGGCGCTTCTTTCCTTCTGTGCTCTGCCGTGTGCCCTTACAACAGTATACGATCACAAATGGGGTGTTTCTGTAAACTACAGAATTAGGGTAATAAATATTGAGTTTTGTTTGGCTGTTAACCCTTGCTTTGTTACTGGAAAAAATGGATTAAAATGGAAAATCTGGCAAAAAAGTGAAGTTTGGAAATTTTATCTACATTTAATTCTTGTGGAACACCTAAAGGGTAAACAAAGTTTGTAAAATCAGTTTTGAATACCTTGAGGGGTATAGGTTTCTAAAATGGGGCCATTTATGGGTGGTTTCTATTATGTAAGCCCCACAAAGTGACTTCAGACCTAAACTGGTCGTTAAAAATTGGGTTTTGGAAATTTTCTTAAAAATTTTTAGATTTGCTTCTAAACTTCTAAGCCTTCTAACGTCCCAAAAAAAAAAAATGTAATTTACAAAATGATCCAAACATGAAGTAAACATATGGGAAAGGTAATGGTAATAACTATTTTAGGAGGCATCGCTATCTGTTTTAAAAGCAGAGAAATTAATATGTTGAAAATTGTGAATTTTTCAAAGTTTTTGGTATATTTGGTATTTTTTTAGAAATAAAAATGAAATATTTTGACTCAAATTTACCACTGTCTTAAAGTACAATAGGTGACAAGAAAACAATCTCAGAATGGCTTGTATAAGTAAAAGCATTTTAAAGTTATTACTAGTGATGAACGTCAGGGGCTATATTTGAATTCACAATATTTGACGAACATTATGTAGAATATTCATCATATATTCGTGAATATTTGAAAAAAAAAATGAATATATAGCAATATATATAGTGACTCATAAACAGCGCCCTCTATTAGTTGAATAGTCTTATGACAAGACTATTTGCTGTTGTGAGGTCGTGAAATCTCATTTCCGATGGTACATTCTAACTCCGGAGGCGTTAATAAAAAAATTTATTCAAATATTCGTGCTCAACACTAGTTATTACCACATAAAGTGACACATGTCAGATTTGCAAAAAATGTCCTTAAGGTGAAAAATGGCACGGTCCTGAAGGGGTTAAACGTAGTGCCACATACGGTTTTCTTTAGTGTGTTTTATTGCCTGGAAAAAGATCTCACACCTAAGATGCTCAACATATTTTGCAGCAGTTTTTAAAGCAATTTCGGCCAAATAGTTTGTTTTACCAATTGGTGTTTTTTCCATGCCTAGAGTGATCTTTAGATTCGTGCCCCTGTAATATGTCTGTGAAGGTTCTCATTTATCCAGGTCATGGTATATCTGTAAAGAATAAATCAAGGCAACTGGATTTGCTGCAGATTTCTTGAAAACGTTTCACTCGTTCTTCCAACGAGCTTTCTCAATTCTGAGTACTTGTACAAGAATTCTCTGGTCACTCAGAATTGAGAAAGCTCGTTGGAAGAACGAGTGAAACGTTTTCAAGAAATCTACAGCAAGTCCAGTTGCCTAGATTTATTCTTTACAGATGTGCCCCTGTAATGTCGCTTCCTATGTAGAGCAGTATGGGGAAGATATTATCATACTTTTTCGCCTGTATTTTTCGCCCTAAAAGACGCACACCCCTCCCCCCAAAGTAGGGGGTGTTAGTGTGTCTTATGGGGTGAATACTAATGAACGCTTTCTTTATGGAAGCACTCATTAGTACAGATGGACAGATGGACCAGGAACCGGTGAATGCAGCACTGCCCAGGATCTGTACTCACCACTTCCTGGTCTTCTATAGGCCCTGTGTTGCGAGTTATGCACAGTGTGAGGATGTCGGCACTCTGTGACCTCACACTGCGTGGCGTCGGGTGAATAGGGGTCTTATTACCATGCCAGTCTGAATGGGGGTCTTGACATTGGGAGTCTGATCTGAGTGTCTAAATAGGGATCTTATTAACATGCCGGTCTAAATGGGAGGCTTAACATTGGGGGTTTTATTAACATGGGGGTCTAATCTGAGGTCTGATTGGGGGTCAGGAATAGCTATTTCCGGCTGCAGTTCTTTATCTGTCGACAACTGTATCAGCAGTTGAAAGTTATGGCCTGGGTCAATTGTATCTGTCTGCTGCCTTTGGTAAAAACTGCAATGGCACCCCCACCCTTGTGCCAAATTCTTAATCCAACCTCTCCCCCCAGCCCTACAGCTAAAGGTATATTTGAATTAGAAATTACATACAGCACCACATACCTCTTATATCCAGTGATGTCTCCTCTGATGTACCGTAGATGTTCTCTTTCCTCATCTTCTCTATTTGGACCATGACAAAGTATTTGAGCCTTGTCTCGTCTCTGCAGAGTTTGACACACAGTCATCTTAGATTCCAAATTTTTCATCATCTTTACCCTCCTGGTTCTCCTGTTATCCTGCTTTACCTACTATACTGTGCCCGCTGTGCTTCCTAATGCCACCAAATACTATAGTGCAGAAATAACAGTGCCATACAAACAAAATTGATCCAAAAAGTCCCACCATTAGTAATAATTATCGCCCAGAGTGCCCTCACTAATAGTAGTTCCCCCTACAGTGCCCCCAATAGTGGTAATGCTCTCCAAGAGTTCCCCCATTAGTAGCAATGTCCTCCATATTGTGCCTCCACAGTACCCTGGAAGTAATAATGCAGTTATAATGCACCTTGTAGTGCCCTCAGGATTTATATTACCCCAGTAGTGCCCCTTGTATGGTTAATGTACACTAGTATTTATAAGGCCCCTGTAATACCAGCAATATTCAATGCTCCCAAGATTTATAATTGTCTCCCTGTAGTGCCCCCAGTATGTTTAATGTGCCCAAGCAGTGCCCTCTGTTAATATAATGCCCACTCTCGTTACTGTATTTTATACTGCATATTATTGTATACAGTATTATAATATCTCCCACCAGTACTCTCTTTATTAATATTGAAAGAAGTTTCTTAAACAATCACACCACATTTTTGGCAGAAAATTCTGTGAAGTAAGCCAAGCAATAGGTGATCTAAAGTAAGAGAAAAGTGCCCAGCCCTGGGCCAGAGTTCTCATCCAATCTGAATCCCTATGATGAATCTGGAGCACCTTCAGATTGCCTTAATCTGTCCACATTTTAGCCAGGATTAGTAAAACTGCCCTGTGTAATTCCTCTATTCTCCTCCTAGGAAGCCGCGGTGTTCTGCCAACCAGCTCCAGCAGCACAGTCTCCAATAACATTAAAAAGAAATTTTGGAACAGTCCTGCTGGCGAAATATCCATCTACCCGTAAATACTTTGCTGTTAAGGTCATCAGCAAAAGAACCAGAAGCCATTTGGTTCCAGGAGAGGTACTAGTGGGCTCAGCATGCATGTTGGTATTTGCATCCCTTGATCTGATGGACGCTGTATGGCACCAGACGGGGTTACAAGCGGAGTGTATCTGGCATGCATGCTGCACCTGCACTCCCTGGATTTTGTGTGGCTGATATGGCCCATAAAAGGTAAGAATTAATGTTAGGGACCACTCATAGAGGCAACCGTGAAGTGGTGGGTGGCTTACATAATTTGGCCAAAATATAAACTAATGCCTCATCTAACATCCAGCATAGTGGCAGGACGGAGCTCTAGCTGCAGTGTGCCATTGCACCTTTGTTTTTACATCAGCAAAAGAGCCCTGCTTGCTGAAGGCGATGAGTCTGTGATGGTGGAGCGACGGGTTTTCCAGCTGGCATCTGGGAGCCCATCCCTGGTCCATGCACACTTTGCATTTCAGACTAAGGTAGAGTATTGACTATACGAGGGGTTAGCAACCTTTGGCGCTCCAGCTGCTGTGAAACTACAATTCCCAGCATGCTCTATTTATTTCCATGAGAGTTCTGGGAAGAGTAGAGAAAGTATGCCTGCTGGGAGTTGTAATTTCACAACAGCTGGAGTGCAGGAGGTTGCCTACCCCTGAACTACAGGATATTAGGAAACGCCATTGTTGCACCACATACTCCACTGCCTCATGGGCCCCACTGGTTTTATCTTCTGACAATATGTCATATGGGTAACTCAGATTATTACAAAAATATCATGCAAATGGGATAATGTACCCCTACTGTAAATAATAGACATATTTGCTGTCACCCAGGGAGTACCATGGCCTAAAGTTTCATAGGACCTCTGAGGTGTCTGCTGATATTATTAATATAGTAAAGGTTACAATGAGCCTCTTTTTATCAAAATGTCTAAAAGAAAAACAGTCCTTGTCACCTATAGCAATCAACCACAGAGCAGTTAAAGAAAATAAAGCTGAGATCTGGTTGGTTTGTATTGGTAATACTCACCATGGAGGCAAATGACGCCACTGCTATGGGATCACGGGTGAGAGGCGGACAGAAGGGACTACTTCTCCTGCTTACTGGTATAAATATACCACATTTTCCTGTAGCTGCCACTAAGGGAGCTCAGTGCAATGAGACTTTTAAACGTGCTATTAAGTTCAATGTTAAAGGTTTTTCCAGTACTTATACCATTGGCTTTTCTTCTTGATAGACCATCTATTTCTGATTGGTGGGGGTCTGACACCTAAACCCCCCACTGAACAGCTGTTCTGCAGTAGCTCTGGTGCCAGAAGTCGTGGAACTACATAGCTCTGTTTATTGAGTAGTGGGTGAGGGTGACTGCAGTGCTGTTCACAGTCTGTTCACTGGAAGCAGCTCTGCAGTAACCAGCTAAGTTCACTCCATAATGAAAAGAGCTGTGCAGTTCAAGCCAAAATCTGGAACCAGAACTACTGCAGAACGGTATGCATGGTAAGAATGGTATAAAACAAAAAGAATGTCCTTGAACTGTATAAATTCCTATCCAGCACTGAGCTCCCTCTAGTGGTGTTTGTAAACAGCAAGTTTTGTAATATAATACAATGTGAGAAGGGAAACAGGAGATTTGGAACAGTACGGAGGTAAGTGTCAATGTATTTTTGTCAGGATTCCTGAGAAATATGGTATCTAGAATGAGTTTCATATTTATAAAACACCTATTTCTTTATTTCTGACATAGAAGTCGAGTAAAGTGGGTGAGAACAAAGGTCAATTGTTATCTTTTTATTTTAAAAAAATAATAAATTCATCAGTTTATCAGAGATCTCAGTGGGGAAGATGGGCCTTACTATGTTTTGCTATGGGGCCCTATATGTGTACGCACCTGGTAATTTAATCAGTGATTTTCACAGGAAAATAAACTTTCTGTAAAAGTGACTTGTGAGAGGCGACTTCTACAGGAAGATATGTGGAGCTCCACTCCACTGACATCATATGTGGTACAGTGTTATATGCAGTGTTGAGCGAGCACGCTCGGCCGAACTCCATTATGCTCAGCACATCGCAGAGTTCGGCCGAACACTGCGTGTGCTCAAGTGCGATGCTTGAGTCAGTGTATTTAAATCTAATTTAGCCTCTATTTCTATGCAGAAGATTGCTGTACAGTGAGGGAATCCCTTAGTGTGAGTCTTCAGCTTAGGAGTCCCTGCTCTGACTCCCTATATAGCTATGTCCATATATGGAGTCCGTGCTTGGGGACACCCAGTGTATTTAAATCTAATTTAGCCTGTATTTCAGAAAAGTTTCGACCTTCTTCATTTGAGGCAAGGCACTTAACCACTTAGCTATAATTGCTGCATAGCCAGTTACTAAATAAATAAATAAATAAATATGAGACTTCTACTGTAGAGGAATACTTACTAAGTATTCCTATACAGTAGAAGTCTCTTTTTTTTAAAGTGACTAGCGATGTAGCTATATAGTGTAGTGGTTAAAGTTCTGGGGTGTGATGCAGAAGCTGTGGGTTTAAATCCTGTCACAAACTTTTTCAGAAATAGAAGCTTAACTTAAATATTTATATATATAATTTGTAGCCATATAAATTTATACATATTATGATATATTTAGAATATATAATATAATATATTATAATATATTAAGGCTAAAAACATCAGTAGTAGTTTCTCACATGTTATGAAGTATGATTATAAATATATATATTTTTTGTAATTACACATTTATTTTGTGCCATACATTTTTTTACAATTACTAAAAAATAAAAACATTTAATTTAACCTCTATTTCTAAAAAGTTTGTGACAGGATTTGAACTCACAACTGAATCACAGCCCAGAACTTTAATCTCTACACTATACAGCTGCATAGCCAGCCAAATATAAGACTACTACTATACAGGCATACTTACTATACATATATATATATATATATATATATATATATATATATTTATAATCATACTTCTGATATATATGAATCAATTTACAGAAAACTAAATAAGTGGGTGTGCGTCTCTTTTGAAAAATCAATCACTGTCTGTATAGGACGCTAAAATAACAAAATCAATCTTTATTAGTATACTCGGTAAAAAAAAAAAAAAAAAAAATAGACAGGGGTAAGCAATGGTCTCAGCAAATAAAGTGCCAGATGTTGAATAGGAAGGATAGTTGAATCCGCCTACTCCAAATATCAGGCTGACCCCACTGTGTATTATAATAGCGCACTCAGCTAGTATGAGCTGCCGGTACATGTGCAGCCCATACTGCCAAGAAAGCTACCTGCTCTATACTCCAGCCAAATAGCATGCTACTGGTGCAGCGCTGGGGCATTAAAGCAGGATAAGTACAGTGCTGGCTCCATCGTGTTTCAATTGTAAATATCGTCAGGAGCCTAGCTAAGTAGCAACCCTATGTGACCCACCACTGGGCCAGTACAAGAAGAGAAGGACACACCCCAAAGGCGGGGTGGGATGCAAACTGTTGCCAGTCAGGAGGCAGGAGCCGGACAAACCCCCGGTAAGCTCTGCCCACCTGCAGACAGCGTTTCGTGGATGCGCTTCAGCTGCATAGAGAACAGTTTATGTGGGAATAACAAGCGGTTAAAGCAGACAGGGGGGGGGGGCGGGGGAGTGGGGATCTTCTGCATAAACCTCAGTGGGATCCGGCACCCTCCCCTCTTCTGAGCAGGGGGGCCTCGGGTTCTCCCATTGACTTACATTGTGCTCGGGTGCCGAGCACACTAGCACATTGGTGCTCGATCAACACTAGTTATATGTAATCACATCTGTAAGTGATCCTAGTACATGGAGTACATGAGCTGCGGAGACTTTTATACCTAACTTATATATTAACTACTGATCTGATCATAACTGTAAATAAGATATACAATTGTCTATCTTCATATCTGGGTTGTTTTATGTGCATTTAAGGTTCTAGTATTTTCTATGGTAGTAAGAGTTAGTGATGAACGGCAGGGGCAATATTTGAATTTGTGATATGCAAATATGTGGTAGAATATTTGTCATATATTCGTATTCAAGATTATTCTCTTGATTGCGAAAAATTGGCAATATAAAAATCGCATAATCCAAAATCGTAATGCGAAATACAGGGGTGGGTCACTTTGGCTACATTTTTCAGGCTGCTAGAAGTTTCCTGAGTTTATCCTGAGACTTGAGAAAATGGTTGGCAAGGCAGAACATTACAATAGCTTTATATGCAGTTAGATTGCTCCAATATATTTGCAATTAAGCAAATTAGAATTTTTTGTCGCACTACTTGCAACTTCACATTTTAGCAGGTCTGACTGCATATTACTGATTGGTGCACTAAGTATTGTTGTAAACTTGACATTGCTGCCTTCTCATTGGCCCACAAGCAAGCAGAAGGGAGGAATCATGTGCTCAGATGGAAAAAAATGACGAATATTCGAAATTAAGAATATATAGTACTAAATATTCGCGAATTCTCGAAGTTGCAATATTCGCACTTAAAATTCGCTATTCGAATATTCGTGCTCAACACTAGTAGTAGTGTAGGCTGTGGCCATATTCTAGTCACCAGAACCTCGTCAGAGCCTGACCGACCCATTATTAGTCACTGGGGTCTGACAGGATTTGGTGTGTTCGATGGACAATCATCTATGGAGTAGAAGAAATATCTTAGTGATTCTTGTGTTATCCTCGGGATCTTACACTCATTCATTGTCTTTCTGTCAGATTCTATGGAGCTGAACTCGTCTGCGGAATCCAGTTCCTGCACTCAAAGGGCGTCATCCACAGGTAATTACACTTTAATTGTCTGTTCCAGGGTTCACACTAAAGTCTAACCTCAAAATCAGCCACTTCTCAAAGATATGTAATTGTAGGATGAACTCTCTAAACATTCATTTTTCTTCATATTTAACAGAGACCTTAATCCCGAGAACATCTTGGTGGCTCAAACGGGCCTTATTAAAATCACAAATTTCGGTCTCGCACTTGTCAACATGCATGGAGACCGAACAGCCACTTCATACGCTGGAACACAAGGCTACATAGCTCCTAAGATGAGAAGAATAGTTTTCCACATTGTAATTGTATTAGTCAACATGGATCATACACATGGCCCTACATATGCCCATTACAGTTCATCCTGACAACATAGATAGAGATCTAAGAATCTTCAAGTCAGAAAATAGGGGCACCGAAATTACAGAGTACAGACCATTAACTGTTATAAGAATGTGTAAAGCTTAACATCATCTTAATTTCACGTAAAGCCATAACTAGAGGACATCAAATCTCAGGGTATTACATAAAAACCCAGAATTATTCTAAGGATAACTCAGCATGGTGACCTAAGTTGTAGAATATTTTCACCAAATAAGTATCTATTCTCTTCCTCCTGATAGATGCTGTCTCAGAAGGAGTATAACGCCGGAGTAGGCTGGTATTCTTTTGGTAAAACTAGTGGTGCAGGAACAGCACACACCGGTCCGTAGTCCTAGTGGAAAGATGCAACAGCCCTGCACCAGCCGCAGATCCAATCAGCCAGAAAATACGTAAAATCAAATAACGGTGTCAGCATCTCCCATTACTTCATCTTTATTGAAGACTTCACAGCATACCAAAAATGTGCAACGTTTCTGCTGTGCAACAGCCATTGTCAAGCATGACATGCTTTACAAAGGCTGTTGCACGGCCGAAACATTGCAAATTTTTGTTATGCTGTGAAGTCTTCTATAAAGATGAGGTAATGGGAGATGCTGCCACCGCTATTTGATTCCTGGTATTCTTTTGGTGTCATCTTATAAGAAATGGTTACCAGTGATTGGGCGTACCATCAGACAATCGATGATGTATCCTCCTTTATTAAGAGCATCATTGAAAGGTCAGTAGTCTTACAAGGTATTAGCACTATGGCTTATCAGTGATGGCGGTGAGCGTATGTTTTGGCTCTACCTCTTTCATTTATAGGTTCTGATTTATCATTTTTAGCTTCTTCGGAAAGATCCTGCCAAACATTTAGGAGTGAACTGTAACATCAGAAAGCACCGATTCTTTCAGAGCATTAACTGGGTCTCAGTGGAAGCCCTAGAGCTGTCTCCCCCATACATACCTGAAGTAAGTACATGACCAGATGTTATTCCAGCATCTCTTTTATTATATGTTACAGAAATGATTCCTTATAAGAGGAGCACTGATAGGAAGATAACATTAATTATAATCTTTGTCACTGGAACCTGAGTATTATGGTGGCACTAATACTGGAAAGGCAATGCACCACACCAGTGCTATAGGACACCCAGTAAAAGTGTGTGTGTGTGGGGTGGGGGGCGACGCTGAACTTCTATTCCCAACATAAAAAATTATGGGGCACATTTATTAAGACCGGCATTTTAGACGCCGATCATAATAAGCCCGTGTGCTGGCGGTGGATTGTCGAGGTTATGTAGAGGCGCCGGCCTCTACATAACTTCAGCATATCCACCACTGATTCTAAAGGTGCATTCAGACAACCGTACTGTTTTGCGGATCGTCTGAATGAGCCCTAAATGTAAGACAGCTTCCTTGCTATCTTACATTTATACCATTTTCTACACCTAAACCAGGTACAGAAAATGATGAATAAGACAGGCCTACCAGCTCATCCCCTTCCCTGCCTACGTAAATGATCTCCTATGTCTTTTTTAAACATAAAAAGGCTGAACATACTGATAATTTTGCTCCAATGAGTTTTAAAAAAAAAGACTGCTAGTGAAAGACTCCTAATATTATAATTCTGTCTTGTTTTAGCCAACTGAACCTTGTCATCGGCCTAGACCATTCCAACTGGACAAATTAGAAGCAGCAGAGGTCAGAACACCCATTTCAGCAGCAGACCAGGTCTTGTTTGAGGGGTTTTCTTTTGTCACCTTTAACACTCTTGATAAAACACCAGCTCTATAGTCACCAGAGCAAGATGCCCCACCCGAACATCTGGAAGAGGAAGATCAAGTGAGGAACAGAACAGGACCTGACTGCAGTGATCAACCAGCAAGAACTGCATGAATGAAGGAGACCATGATGATATTGAGAGAACTCCAAAAAAAGACACTGAGGATGGAGAAGACAGAAGATCCACTCATATGCTGGCAGTAAGTATAAAGATCTCCATATTATACTGAAATTATATGACTTACCATATTTTTCGGATGTATAAGACACACTTAGGATTTGGGGTAGGAAAATAAGGCAAAAAATATTTTTTGGTAGACCTCAGATCAGACCACCCAATCCTCATCAGACCTCAGATCAGACCCTCATCAGACCCCCCCCAGCCTTCATCAGCCTCAGATCAGACCCTCCAGCCTCCATCAACCTCAGATCAGACCCCCATGAGACTCATAACAGATTTCTATCAGACCTCAGATCAGAACTCATCATCCTCAGATCAGATGTTAAAAAAATAAAGAAACTTACCTCGCTTGCTCTGAACAGCGCTGCCACTCACTCACTCACCATTCCCTGGTCTTCTTCCTTCCTGCTCTGCATTGTATCTGATGTTGCACAGCGTTAGGTCATAGTGCGCACCTACGTGCACTTCGTCCTGACGCTGTAAACAGTATGTGAATATGCATCTGCCCATAGCTCGGTGTATTAGTGTTCCCAGTATGAGCTTCACAACATGAATACCTGATACCCCCTGTAACCTCTAGGATTATTACACATGACTAAGCAGGAATGAAGGCTGTTCATTATGTTTACAGGAAACCGAGATAGAGAACATTTCAGAGGATGACATCACTGCAACAATGGAGGAGGAAGCCGTGATGGAGGATCCCTCAGAAGAAAGCAGCACAACTACAGAGGAGGAGGAAGAAACACCTTGCTGTGCCTGACCCCACATTCCAGGAAGAAGAATCCTGAGAAGTTCAAGGGTCCTCCTTCATAAACTTATAAGTTATGGTAAGCAAGATAAGTATAGGTAAGTATATTTAGATATTAGATATTTATAGTGAATATACTAGAAAAAAAAAAAAAAATATTAAATAGAGTATTATAGGGTTTTATGATTTAGAGTAAGTGTAGTTGAAAAATCCTACTAAATAATTATAATATTTAGTAAGGCTACTTTCACTCTTTTGTTTTCCGGTATTGAGATCCGGCAGAGGATCTCAATGCCGGGAAAAACGTTTCCGCTTAGTCCTCAAGCATTCCGAATGGAAATAGATCCATTCAGGATGCATCAGGATATCTTCCGTTTTATCAGCATTCCGTTTTATTACCGAACACAAAACTGCTGCAAGCTGCGATTTTGTGTCCGGTCATAAAAACTGAAAAAATGGATCTCACTGAAAACAATGTAAGCCAATGATGACAGATAAACATTTTTAGGAGCCTAAAAAAACAGATCAGTCACCCATTGACTTTCAATGTATTTAGTGATGGTCTGGATAATTTTTTTTCCGTTTTAATTTCACACAACCACATCCTAACGGAACAGATGCCTCCTGATGTGCAAAATCAAAACTAATCTGTTTAAATCCGGTATTGAGATCCTATGCCTAATCTCAAAGCTGGAATTAAGAACGCAAGTGTGAAAGTAGCCTAAGAGAGATTTAAGTTAAGCGTGTGATCATTTTAAGATTTATTACTAATGATAAGTATAGGATAGACAGTAGTTAGGTATAAGACACAATTAAAGCAACTTTCCAGTGGGAAGTGAACATTTTAGAGAATGTCAGGGACTGTACAGGTAAATTCAGCTACGCCATTTGATGTGACCATAGGGGCTGTCATGGCTGTACTTTACTTCTACTGCCGCCTTGGCCATAGGGTAAAGTAGTTTGAGGCACTTCCCTTAAACTCTGCTGATGCATACACATTTTACATTTTTTAATATGGGGTGATATATGGATTTTTAAAACAGTGTAGTTTTCTAAAGGGAGAAACTGGAGATTCGCTTTAAGAGATTTTAAGATATAACATAGTTATAAGCTAAGATCAGAATACCCATTGTATGAAGTGGGCAATGGAGGCCAGGATTACGGAAGGAGCCAAGTGTATTGTGCTAGGCTGTTATAGTAACTATCACAGATGTGAATAAGAACTAGAGAAACAGAGCAGCATAGCAAACCATGCTATTCCCACAGCTCTGGAGATACAGAAACAGTGCAGAACAACCCACTCTGCTGATTCAGTAACCCTGCCCATCTCTGCCCTCTGCATACAATGGGTATTTTAATTTTACCCATGAATGGCCCAGATGCGAATACCCCTTTAAGTTAAATATAAAGTAGACAGAAGTAATAGAGTAGGGATGCTCAACCTGCGGCCCTCCAGCTGTTGTAAAACTACACCATGCCCTGCTGTAGGCTGATAGCTGTAGGCTGTCCTGGCATGCTGGGAGCTGTAGTTTTGCAACAGCTTGAAGACCGCAGGTTGAGCATCCCTGTAATAGATGTAATGAATAGTGTTGAGCGCGAATATTCGAAAAGCGAATTTTTTTAGCGAATATCGGCACTTCGCTAATTCGCGAATATTTCGAATATAGCGCTATAAATTCGCTATTTCGAATATTCGTTTTTTTTTTTTTTTTAGTTATATTTTTTTCTTTCCTACTTCCCAAAAGTAGTTCTTACCTGTCCTGAGGATTCCTGGCTTCCTGGCTGCTCTAGTCAGTGCCCGTTGCCGCTTCTGCCGACTTCCGTGCTCATGTGGAGCGTCCCCATCCATGGGAGAATCTCCATACACTAAAATGTACTGTCGGATTTGAGGAATTACGTTGAAATCGCAATGCGATTAATTCAAGTTATATTAATCGCATTGCGATTACAACTTAGCACTGCTATCTTACATAGGCTAGAATTAACGAATATGGAATATAGATTAGCTATGCACTAGCAGTGCTAAGTTGAAATCGCAATGCGAATACTTTAAGTTAAATTAATCGCATTGCGATTTCAACTTAGCACTGCTGCTATATTCCATATTCGTTAACTTCGTTAATTCTAGCAAGCTGACCCATTATAAACCCAGCTCTAAGTTGAAATCGCAATGCGATTAATATAACTTGAATTAATCGCATTGCGATTTCAACGTAATTCCTCAAATCCGACAGTACATTTTAGTATATGGAGACGTTCCCATGGTGATGGGGACGCTCCATGAGCACAGAAGTTATGGTTGGCTTGGTAGAATTAGCGAATAGCGAATATGACGAATGTATTCGTCATATTCCTCAAAACGAAGATAACGAAGTATTCTACATCTTCGTTTTAGCAACCTATTCGTCACCTTCGCTAATTCTAGCAATCAAATAGGAAGGTTGACTGACTATAGAGACAGCTGTGTTAAATTCGCTATGCGATTTTTTTTTAATACAATAATTATATTACTTGATAAAATTATTATAAGTATTCTATTTATAAAAAAAAAAAAAAAATCGCATAGCGAATTTAACACAGCTGTCTCTATAGTCAACCTTCCTATTTGATTGCTAGAATTAGCGAAGTTGACGAATAGGTAGCTAAAACGAAGATGTAGAATACTTCGTTATCTTCGTTTTGAGGAATAGACGAATACATTCGTCATATTCGTCATCCTCGCTAATTCTAGATATGAAACCAATAGGAAAGTAGCCTTAAGTACAAATCGCAATATGCGATTATTTAAATCGCATGTTAATCGCGATAACTAGAAAAAATGACGAATATTCGATTTCGACGAATATGAAACGAATATTCATTCGAATATTCGCGAATTTCGTCGAAATCGAATATGGCGCCTGCCGCTCATCACTAGTAATGAACAGACTGAAATGCAAAAAAACATCATATAGACTGTAAAAGTAGAACTTATGCATGTGCTGCTACATTAGATATAGTATAAGGGTAAGACTTAAAAAAAATATAGTTAAGAACATAGTTAAAGGGGTTGTATCATCTTGGACATGCTAGGATATGCCCCCAATGTCTGATAGGTGCGGGTCCCACGTCTGAGACCAGCACCTATCTTTAGATTCGAGCCTGCAAAATGCCAGAGCGCACACTGCGCATATGCGGCGACCCTCCATTCATTAATATGGAACTGCCAATAGCTGCTGCTTGGCTATTTTCGGAAGTCCCATTGAAATGAATAGGAAACTCACCACGCAAGTGAAGCCACCGCTCTATTCACTTCGATAGGGCTTACGGAAATAGCCAAGGCAATGCCCGACTATTTTTGCCAATCTCTTAGAAATGAATGTGTGGTACGCCATCCAGAACTTTGCAGGCTCTGGTCCCAGAGGTGGGACCCAGGGACGTGCACACATAGGGCTCAAAGGGGGCTTGAGCCCCTGCCCCTTTCTGCCTCTGCCCCTTTAATTCCCTTTTTTCTTTTCTTTTTTTTTTCTGGGTCGGCCGTGCTAGGCAGAACAAGCAGCTGCCTTTTTATTTTTCTATGTGCACAAGTGTCGGGCGGCGGGCACCCGCCCAGCCTGCGTGTGCCGGGCCGGGACCGTGCGGCGCATCCACGCTGCACTGTTCAGCGCTGCAGTCAAGTGGCTCATTAGTCACGTGGGGGCGCCGCGCGGGAGTCCGTAGCTGAGCTGACTTCAGAAGTTCAGAGACTGTAACTGCCTGCAACCTGCTCATCACCGGTAAGTCAGCTTGTGTGGGGCTGTCCACTGTCAGTCTGTCACTGTGCCATCATGGAGGGGGTTGCCTGGTCAGGGAGAAATGTAAAAAGGGGGGGAAGGGAATTCAAAATGTGCTGCAATGCAGCCAGTGCTAGGCCCAGAAATGTGTGGGGAAAATTACTATTTGGGGGCAGTCAGTGTAGGGAAAATTACTATGTGGGGGCAGTGTGGGGCAAATTTACTATGTGGGGGCAAATTACTTTGTGGCGGCAATGTAGGGGAAATTACTGTTTGGGCAGGGTAGGGACAAATCACTGTGTGGGGCAGTGTGGAGAAAATTTACTATGTGGGGCAGTGTGAGGGCAATTACTGTGTGGGGGCTGTGTGGGGACTAATTATTGTGTGGGGGAAATTAATTTGTGGCGGCAGTGTGGGGAAATTACTGTGTGGGAGCACTTACTGTGTGGGGACAAATTGCTATGTGGGGCAGTGTGGGGACAAATTACTATGTGGGGCAGTGTGGGGACAAATTACTGTGTGGGGGAAATTACTTTGTGGCGGCAGTGTGGGGGCAATTACTGTGTAGGAGAAATTACTTTGTGGCGGCAGTGTGGGGGAAATTACTGTGTGGGAGCGATTACTGTGTGGGGACAAATTACTATGTGGGGCAGTGTGGGTACAAATTACTGTGTGGGGGAAATTACTTTGTGGCGGCAGTGTGGGGGAAATAACTTTGTGGCGGCATTGTTGGGGAAATTACTTTGTGGGAGCAATTACTGTGTGGGGACAAATTACTATGGGGGCAGTGTGGGGACAAATTACTGTGTGGGGGAAATTACTTTGTGGCGTCAGTGTGGGGGCAATTGCTGTGTGGGGGCAATTACTATGTAGGGGCTATGTGGGGACAAATTACTGTGTGGGAGCAGTGTGGGGACAAATTACTGTGTGAGGCAGTTTGGGGACCAATTACTACGTGGGGGAAATTACTGTGTGGGGGAAAATTACTATGGGCTGATTACTATGTGGGGGCAGTGTGGGGGAAATTACTATATGGGGGTGTTGCTATAGGGGAGACACTGTAGGGGCAATTCAATTATTTATGCGGACACTATACAGGGAATACTACCTGGAGCACAATATAGGGGGTTATTACTGGGACACTCTTGGAGACATTATAGCTGTTGTGGACACAGGGATATTTGGGGTAATTTATCAAACTAGTGTAAAGTAGAACTGGCTTAGTCGCCCATAGCAGCCAATCAGATTTCACCATTCATTTTTAACAGCTCTTTTGGAAATCCACTTCTCTTTTACACCAGTTTGATAAATGACCACGTTATGTCTCCTGGGGTCACTATTTTTTCAGCAGTATAGTACCTGGGACATTGGGGAGCACCACGGGCACAGTATTGGGGGTGGCAGCAATGATGACATTGTCGGGACACCAGGATGGGGAGGGTGATGAAAACATTGATAAATGTGATTGTGTCTGTATTACAAACTCTGTAGAGGCGAGATGTGACTGAAAGAATTTGCCATGGCGGTTTGGGTCAGACGAACGAGAAGAGGAAAGTGAAGATCTACATGACAGGAGATGTCCCTGGATGTAAGAGGTATGTGGTCCATCCCGCCAGCGGCAGCGCAATTTATTCACCAATACAACTTATTCAACAGTCCGCCCACTCACCAGTGCAGGGTTAGAGGGACAGGGTCCTTTAAGGCTAGCGCAGGGGCTGGACGTGTGTGACGCATGTCTGCTACGTCATGTGACAAGTGCCCTTTTTTTTTATTTAAGCCTCCGCCCTTCAAAATGTCTGTGCACTCACTGGTGGGACCCGTACCTATGAGACATTGGGGGCATATCCTAGCAATATGCCTCTAATGTCCAAGATGGGACAACCCTTTTAGGGTTAAGTTAGACATAAAATATGAAATCAATAGGTAAGGCATTAAATAGATATTAGATGTATAAGTTAGACTTTAAGCATATCTGAACTTTTTCAAAACTTTTGATATTTCACAGAGATTTAGTGATTTGTGTGGTCTGAGTGCTGAGACCCCATCGATCACTAAAATAAGGAGTTAGCACTGTTTCTCCTCACTGCTAAGCACAGAAATGAAGATGGACTTTCTATTAAGCTCGTCTTCATTTCCATGTTTAGCAGTGAGGAGAAACAATGGGTGAGGGATCTTAGCTCTTGAACCCCCGTTTTTACAATGGGTGAGGGATCTCAGCTCTTGGACCCCCCACGATCAAAACTTTCATATGTAACTATGACATATCAAATACTTTGAACCAGTGCAGTTACTCTTTAAGGCAAAATAAATATTCATTATATAGATATACTAGGCGCAAAAAATAAAATACAAAATATAACAAAAATTTAGGATAGGGAGGGGGTAAAAATAAGTTAGACAGCAGATCTAAGAGAACAAGAACTCACACATCAGATAATAAACTGATAGGTATAAGTATAAGGTAAAGGGTATTCCCACTTTAGGCTACTTTAATCTGTGTTTTTGCTTGATCTGTCATGGATCAGCAAAAACACTTCCGTTAGAATAATATATAACCATCTGCATCCATTATTAATGGATCCGGTTGTACTATCTCTAAAATATCCATGACGGATCCAGCAGTAAAACCATTGTAAGTCAGTGGGTGTCAGATCCATTCTGTTTTTTGTCTGAGAAAACGGATCTGGCATGATTGACTTACATTGTGTTTCATGCCGGATCCGTCTTGCTCTGCATCCCATGAGCCATTCAAAAACACTGCTTGCAGTATTTTTCTGTCGGGCATGGGAAGGCAACCCAACGGAACAGAATCCATTCTGGTGCACACCATTCCTTTCAGTTCAGTTTTGTCCCCATGAATGGGGACAAAACTGAAGCGTTTTCCTTCGGTATTGAGACCCTATGACGGAGCATTTATGGTATTTACAAACCTCTTCAATGACTTCTAATGGGACAAGGGACCATCATTCTCTCTATAGATGGGATTCCTAGAGGTGAGAACAGCTGTAGGATGCCATAAACGTTTAAGATAGAAATTTTAATTTAATAATGAGGTAGATTAGAAAGGTAGATGATATATTAAAGATTAGATATAAGTGAGGTCCTGTTACACAGACGGATTATCGAGAACAAATGTCAGTACCACTGTCTCTTCTCCAGATCATTGCTGCGTGTCCAAAATACTCACTTATCGGTGATCAGATGTTTTATGTGGCATTAGAAATGCCTGTTTGTTGGCAGCACATCGCTCTATGTAAACGGCATATGCTGCCGACAAATGAAAACTGTATGGGGATGAATGATCCTATTACCGATCATTCATCCCCATACTAATGATAATTGCTGCATAGAACTGTAGGTAACGAGCACGAATAACATGGTGTTACCAATTTTTACCAATGTGACAGGACCTGTTATATAAGATATAAGATATTCCTTCAAAGACGAGGCAGCACTCCAATGTCCAGTGCAAATAACGGACCCACTTTATTTCCCCATTGCAACGTTTCAACCGTTATTTGCACTGAACATTGGAGTGCTGCCTCGTCTTTGAAGGAATATCTTCGCCAAGGACTGCCTAGTCAGCGGTCAGAGGAGTTGCACCCCTATTCATTTAGCTGCGCTGCTGATCTCTTTTGTGTTATAAGATATAAGATCGGTATACAAGAAAATAATTTTGAGATAAGATAACTATAAGATAAGTAAAAGGTAAAGTTGGTCATAGACATAATGAAGAGCACACAGGAGGGTTATAATGATATCCGATATTCCTCGTCTGTGCCGGGTTATGTGGGTTTTAATGTGATCGGTCCAATAAAATGAGCGAGTGACTAATAAGTCATACTTCAGTCTCCCAGATTGCTTTTTATGTCTATGACTAAATAGAAAGTCATTTAGCTTTAAGGGGTTGTATAAGATTAGATTAAGGGTTATATAATATAGCTATTAAATAGATATTATAAGCTATAAAATCAGTATTAGTTCTAAATAAGCCATAAATAAGATAAATATAGAGATAGGATAGGAAAAATATTACATATAAGGTGTGACAGGGCCCCCATCCAGTGCTGACACTGCAGAGAACCAGGGGTTAGCCGATCGCCAGTTAATGGGGTCAGGAAGGAATTTTTTCCTCCCACAGGGGGTTATGTTTTGCCTTCCTCTGGTCCACATCTTCTCACGCAGTAAATTCTATTAAGAATACTGGATGGTTAAAATTAGTCCAAATTTGATAATAGATAGTAATAAAATAATTATTTTACTTTAATTCTCTGTGTCTGTGTCTTCTTTTCTGTGCTGTGATTCATTGTGAAATCCCCTGATTATCCATCATTGCAGTTTATATTTCTACACCACAGATCTCCCTGACAATATTATTACATAATGCAGAGCTGGTTTATGTCCATGTAGTAAAAGGATTGTCCAAGGGTATGACATATATCAATATTTTTCAGGAATATCTTCAGCATAGGTCATCAAAATCTGATCAGTTGGGGCCCGACTACCAGCCGATCAGCTGTTTGAAAGGGCCGCAAATCTCAGAGGTGGAACTACCACCTCTTTTTCGTCCCATAAGACACATTTTTTCCCAAAAATGGGGGGAAAATGTCCCAGCGTCATAGGGGGTGTATACTAATGAGCAATTCCATTATGGAAGCGCTCATTAGTAGTGTTGAGCGAGAATATTCGAATAGCGAATTTTTTTAGCGAATATCGGCACTTTGCTAATTTGCGAATATTTCGAATATATCGCTATAAATTCGCTATTTCGAATATTCGGTTTTTTTTTGTTTGTTTTTTTTTCTTTCCCACTTCCCAAAAGTAGTTCTTACCTGTCCTGAGGATTCCTGGCTTCCTGGCTGCTCCAGTCAGTGCCTGTTGCCGCTTCTGCCGACTTCCGTGCTCATTGAGCGTCCCCATCACCATGGGAACGTCTCCATATACTAAAATGTACTGTCGGATTTGAGAATTACGTTGAAATCGCAATGCGATTAATTTAAGTTATATTAATCGCATTGCGATTACAACTTAGCAGTGCACTGCTATCTTACATATTAGGCTACAATTAACGAATATGGAATATAGCAGCAGTGCTAAGTAGAAATCGCAATGCGATTACTCCAAGTTATATTAATCGCATTGCGATTTCAATTAGCACTGCTATATTCCATATTCGTTAACTTTGTTAATTCTAGCAAGCTGACCCATTATAAACCCAGCTCGAAGTTGAAATCGCAATGCGATTAATATAACTTGAAGTAATCGCATTGCGATTTCTACTTAGCACTGCTGCAATATTCCATATTCGTTAATTCTAGCCTAATATGTAAGATAGCAGTGCTAAGTTGTAATCGCAATGCGATTAATATAACTTGAATTAATCGCATTGCGATTTCAACAGACATGGTTTACTATGGTTGCTAAAACGAAGATGGAGAATACTTCATTATCTTCGTTTTAAGGAATATGATGAATAGATTCGTCATATTCGCTAATTCTACCAAGCCAACCATAGTAAACCAGGTCTAAGTAGAAATCGCAATGCGATTAATTCAAGTTATATTAATCGCATTGCGATTTCAACGTAATTCTCAAATCCGACAGTACATTTTAGTATGGAGACGTTCCCATATATGGTTGGCTTGGTAGAATTAGCGAATATGACGAATGTATTCGTCATATTCCTCAAAACGAAAATAACAAAGTATTCTCCATCTTCGCTTTAGCTACCTATTCGTCAACTTCGCTAATTCTAGCAATCAAATAGGAAGGTTGACTATAGAGACAGCTGTGTTTAATTCGCTATGCGATTAAATATATATATATATATATATATATATATATATATTTTTAAAAATAGAATAATTATAATAATTATCAAGTAATATAATTATTCTATTTTTTTTTTTAAAAAAAGCAAAGTAATATAATCGCATAGCGAATTAAACACAGCTGTCTCTATAGTCAACCCTCCTATTTGATTGCTAGAATTAGCAAAGTTGACGAATAGGTAGCTAAAACGAAGATGGAGAATACTTTGTTATCTTCGTTTTGAGGAATATGACGAATACATTCGTCATATTCGTCATCTTCGCTATAATTCTAGATATGAAACCAATAGGAAAGTAGCCTTAAGTTACAATCGCAATACGCGATTATTTAAATTGCATATTAATCACGATAACTAGAATAATGACGAATATTCGATTTCGACGAATATGAAACGAATATTCTATTGAATATTCGCGAATTTAATCGAAATCGAATATGGCACATGCCGCTCATCATTACTCATTAGTACCGGAGGATCGGAAGCGGTGAAGGCTCTTACCAGCTTTCTGGTCCTCGGCTGTCAGCTCTGTTGTGGCTGTGCCTAGAGTGAGGACGCTCTGTGACCTCACGCTGTGCACGTCGGTTCACAGCACAGCCGGTGGCAGGAAGAGCCGGCGCTGGAGGTGAGGAGCGACATCCGGAGAAGGAGAGGTAAGTGGATTTTTTAGTTTTTCTGATATGAGGCATGGGGGCTGATATGAGGCTGCTGGGGGCTGATGAGAGGCGATGAGGGCTGATGAGAGGGAATGGGGACTTATCAGAGGCAATGAGGGCTGATGAGAGGCATATGGGGGCTGATGAAAGACATAAGGCTCTAATCTGAGGTCTGATTGAGGGTCATTTACATTGAGGTCTGATCTGAGGTCTTATTAACATTGGGGGTCTGATTGGGGCTGTAACCTGAGGTCTGATTAACATTAGGGGTCTGATTGGGGATCTGAGGAGGTCTAATGAAAAATGTTTTTTTTTTCTTATTCTCCTCCTCTAAAACCTAGGTGCGTCTTATGGGCTGGCGTGTCTTATATGGCGAAAAATACGGTATATTGGCTGTGTTTACAATTGCAGCTCCCTTTTCTAGTATCTGCAGGGGTTTGACTCCCTGCCAATCAGCTGTTTGAAGAGAACACTGCACTTGTACAAGAGTTATGTTCTCTTCACTGTTTACCTGCTCACTGTCGACATCTCAGTGGTGATCAGTGTAATTGCAGCTCCTCCGTCCCATTCATTTCAATGTGAAGGGATACATTCCATCTACTGCTTCATATTAAAGTGTATGAGGACGGAGGAGCTGCAATTAAACAGTGAAGAGAACACAGTACGCGTACAATAGGTCGACGATAGGTAATCAATATAGGATACTATCCAACCCCTTTATATGGGACTTGCTGCCAGTGGATGACGTCACAGGCAAAGGAAGAGGTGACAGTGATTACCATAATTGCTGTGGCTTCCTCCAACAGATGTTGTATACAGATAATACAGGATGTAATTCAGAAACAGTACAGGATGTGTACATTATGTACATACATTACTTATCCTGTACCGATCCTGAATTACTTTCTGTATTATACTCCACAGCTGCACTCACTGTTCTGCTGGCAGAGTCTGCTGACTGTGTACATATATTACTAAGGCCCCATTCACACACCATAGTGCCACTGCGTCTGCTGACCTCAAAACAAGGGTCTGCAAAACACAGGCACTGGCACCATCATATGTCCTATCTTTTGCAGTGAGGAGGCATGGACCCAGAAGCCCATGGAAACACTTAGAAACTTGCAACACGGGCATGCGTGGCATCACAGTCTTGTGAATAGGGCTTTACCCTGTACTGATCCTCCCTGTCACATAAATTACCCCAGGCCCTGTGTGTGTGCAACATATGCCCCAGTATATTCGCGTTGTGGTCTGCGAGTGGTATAATATGGCTTAGTGTAGTGTCACGGTGGTCCTACCTCAGGCTGTTGCTCCCTGGGGGTGGTACGCTGCAATAATTGAGCTGAAGTAGATAAAGAAGTCCAGAGTGGGAAACTTGAACATAGTTTACTGAATGAACTTGGTAATACAAAAACGTTTGGTTGGAATTCACTCCAGTTGGTATCAGCAGCGTGCAAGATAGCGGCAGATGGTCCACTTGGTTCCTATCTGGCTTAAGTCTGCTAAACAAGCAGCGACAGTTGGGATTAGAGGAAGACCAGGCAGATGACCATGACAGACCGTGGCAGTATGCAGTGGAGATGGAGGCAGGGGGTTCCTCCGATTCCCTTGTGCAAATGGCCAGATGCATGCCGAGTTGCTTGCGTAGTGACAGCCACATTATCACCATTCAGTAGAGGGCTCTCCACAATGTTAGATCCTAGCTACCGGGCCAAAATTGTGGCCTTTTTTACACCTGCTGAGAAGGATAAAAAACTGAACTACTAAGGAGACATCCTATGTAGTCGGTTGGTCGCTGCCTACAGTATGTGAACCATTACCCATCCTCACGAAGTTCTGACTAGGGGGAATCCTTGCACTCTCGCTCCACTGTCATGACTGCTGGAGGGGCAGTGGACTTAAGCAGCAACTTAAGTATGGAGTCTCTAATAAGCACTTTTCTTTACCTGCCTACTGAAGAAACCACCAACCAACAGCAGCAGGACATGGAACAGAACCTGAAACAGCAGGTGGTGGCATACTTGTACTGCACCCTGCCACCCCGGATCCAAGATTCCTATGACTACTGGGCAGCCACACTTAATATGTGGCAGCAACAAGCCGGGTTTGCCTTGGGAAAGCTTTCCTGCTTGGCCAGTAGTGTGGCATCAGAGCGAGTGTTTAGTGCGGTGGGGGGCATAGTTACCCCAAAGAGAATTCTTCTTTCAACAGGAAATGTTGAGAGATTAACCTTTCTAAAAATGAATCAGGAGTGGGTCAGCCAGGATTTCCACACAACGGTGCCTGATGCACCAGACTAAATTATTCTAGCAGTAATATTCTAAATGCACTGTGTTGCTCCACCAGAAGATTGTAAAAAGTGGCCCATTACTTCTGGTAACCTACTTCAGCTACTATTCTGATGCTGCCCTCTGCCTGATTCCACACACCTGCTGCCTCTGCTGCCACTATGTTGACTCCTTATGCTGTTGACACCCTCATAACTCTGTGACTGGGTGACTGTGTTGACTCCTCATGCTGTTGCCACCCTCATCACTCTGTGACTAGGGCCCTATGTTGACTCATCATGTCGTTACCAACCTCACCACCCTGTAACGGGACCACTAGTGTCCCTGTTTGGCCTTGTTGACATCACCATTTATTTTAGGGCCCATCGCAACACTAGTCTGAACAGGTACCTATCAACTATAGCAATTGCATAGCAGAGTTCCTCTCTCCTTTTCTTTTATCTGTATGTTTCATTGTGTTTTTATATTAATAGTATAGGAGTTGTTGGTATACGGCACATGCATTAATTTGCTGCATTCCCACTCTATATATATTTTTTAATGTGAACTTTATGTAAGCTTTTGTATAAACAGATATTGAGCTGGAGTGACTCTGGTGGTCCAGGTGAAAATCAATAGTGTCGACTGGGTTGGAAACAGTTAACTATAGTTCACACCCTGTTTCCATGCTTTTTGGAAGGGGAGGGAATTAACACCTGAACATAATTACCCACAGGCCTATTTATACCTGTGAACACCACACACTACTGTTACAAATAAGAAGTTTTCGAAACGCGTCAACAGCCAATACACCTAAAGAGATATTGTGTCCTATATGTCTGTGAAACGTTGCCAATAAAGTACGGAGGAAAAGACACTTCAACAAAGTGAGTGCTGGAGCCTTTATTCCATTATTTGTTGTTCCTTCCAAAGGAGGTTGAAAAAAACCTGGCACCGTGCACACGGGTTTATCCGAACTGCAGACAAAGTGAGCTGGTATATGTATCGTACTTGTCCAAGATGTTTGGAACAACCTCACTGCCGAGTTCCTTCAAAGACTATTTACAAGTGTACCTAAAAGAATTAATGCTGTTTTCAAGGCAAGGGGTGGTCACTCCTAAGGCTACTTTCACACTAGCGTCAATGTTTTCTGGTATTGGGACCCATCATAGGGTCTCAATACCGGAAAAAAGCCTTCCGTTTTGTCCCCATTAATTGTCAATGAGGAGAAAACGTAACAGAACAAAACGGAATGCTCCAAAATGCATTCCGTTCCATTCTCATACCAGAGAGCAAACCACAGCATACTGCAGTTTTCTTTCCATCCTGAGATGCGGAGCAAGATGGATCCATCATGACCCACAATGCAAGTCAATGGGGACGGATCCGTTTTCTTTGACACAATTGAAAACAATTGACTTTCAATGGGGTTCATGACGGATCCGTCTTGGCCATGTTAAAGATAATACAGGATCCAAATATAACGGATGCAGATGGTTGTATTATCAGTAACGGAACAGTTTTTGCTGAACCCTGCCAGATCCAGCAAAAACGCTGGTGTAAAGGTAGCCTAAGGGTACGTTTTTGATGGATCTTGCAGGGCTCAGCAAACACGCTTCCGTTACTGATAATACAATCATCTGCATCTGTTATGAACGTATCTGGTTGTATTATCTTTAACATAGCCAAGACGAATCCGTCATGAACTCCATTGAAAGTTTTGCTCTGCATTCCAGGACAGAAAGCAAACCGCAGTATGCTGTGGTTTGCTCTCCAGTATGAGAACGGAACAGAATGCATTTAAGCATTTCGTTCTGTTCAGTTACGTTTTGTCCCCATTGACAATGAATGGGGACAAAACGGAAGCGTTTTTTTCCAGTATTGAGACGGGTCTCAATAATTAAAATTTTTAGTTCTAAAGTCACTTTGTGGGGCTTACAAAATAAAACAAACCCATAAATGACCCCATTTTAGAAACGACACCCCTCAAACTATTTTAAACTGGTTTTAGAAATGCTGTTAAGCCTTTAGGCATTCCACAGGAATTAAAGCAAAATAGAGGTGAAATTTCAAAATTTCACTTTTTTGCAGATTTTCCAGTGTAATAATTTTTTTTCCTGGAACACATCAAGGGTTAACAACAAAACAAACCTCAATATTTATTACGCTGATTCTGCAGTTTAAAGAAAAAACCCATATGTGGTCATATACCGCTCTATGGCCACACAGCAGAGCTCATAAGGCAAGGAGAGCCATATGGTTTTTGGAGGGCAGATTTTGCTGGAATGGTCTTTGGGCACCATGTTGCATTTGAAGAGACCCTGAGGAACCCCTACAGTGAAAACCCCCAGAAAGTAACCACATTTTGTAAACTACACCTCCCAAGGAATTTCTAAGGGGTGTAGTGAGCACTTCATTCAACAGGTGTTTCATAGAATTTTTAATACTTGGGTGTGAAAATGAAAAATAAATGTATTTCTTTTTTTACAAGAAAATGGTGCTTTAGGCCCAAACTTTCTTTTTCACAAAAGACAACAGGTGAATATCCCCCAAAAATGTACTACCTATTTTCTCCTGAATACAGTAAGACCCCAATTGTGGTCGTAAACTGTTATTTAGGGATACGCCAGGGCTAAGAAGGTGAGGAGCGGCATCTGGGTTTTCTAACATGGAATTTTCAGTCATGGGTTTTAAGAGCAATAACTTTTTTATTTTTTGTTGACTGAGCTGCGTGAGGGCTTATTTTGTGCGGGGCAAGCTGTAGTTTTATTGGCACCATTTTGGGGTACATTTGGCTTTCTGGTTGCTTTTCATCTCATTTTTTGGGAGGTGAAGTCACAAAAAGTTGTTTGGTTGTCACGAGCAGGGGGCGACGGTGTACAACTTGGCGGCAGTCCCTTACCTGCGTAAGTGAGGGAGGACAGACAACACTGAAAGTCACTGTCAATACAGATAAGGCAAAACAAGGTGAAACAAGCCAGAGGTCAAACCAGGAGAGACAAACACGCCAAGGGGAGAACGAATAGGAGTAGGTACACAAGCCGAGAGTCAATACCAGGATATCAAATATAGACCAGATAAGCAGACAAGGGAAGGTCAGAATATAAGCCAAAGGTCACAACCAGGAAAACCACAACAGAGTATCAAGAGAGCACAAGACCAGGGAGCCAAGATGCAATACCTTACCAAGCCTGAGGAAACACCAGGTAAGCAGTGTATACACAGGCAACCTGGTTGCCTGTTTAAATAGTGGAGGCAAGGAGTCATGTGACATGGCCAGCGTTACATGACTCAACAGCCTGCCTCAAGCCAAGTAATCAGCCCAGCACTCAGCCCTCAGTTGTCATGGGAGCGGAGGGCGCCGGCCATGCAGGAAAGGTGTGTGTTGTCGACACCCCTCTGCTCCGCGTTACCCTGGGGACGAGGACACCCGGCACGGCCTCGCTTAATATCACACGATCACACGCTGGATGTCGACGGCACAGAGGAGAACGAGTGTAGCGCCGGCTTCCTGTGACAGTATTTCCTCACCGGAACCAAGACAGTAGGACACGGCTTTTCAGGATTAGCAAGATGGACATTTTTAATCATACTAGTAGCGTGCATCTTGCTCAAGGGGACCCAGGATCTTTCTTAAGGTCCATAACCTTTCCAATGAACCAAGTACTGGAACGAATTACGAACCTTCCTAACATCAATGATTTTGGACAAAATGAACTCATCATGGCAATTCACCAGAAGTGGGGAAGGAGTTGTCTGCAAGGAAACAATGGGTGAAACATAGCTTTTAAGCAATGCTTTATGAAATACATTATGAACCCGAAAAGAATCTGGCAGTTGCAGTTTAAAAGACTCGGGATTAATAATATCAATAATCTCATAAGGTCCCACAAATCTCAGTGCAAACTTCTTAGAAGGCACTGTTAAAGATACATTTTTGGTAGATAACCACACCTTTTCTCCAACCTTAAAATCCACCCCTTTGGAGTGGCTCCTATTGGCGAAATTCTTTTGACTTTCTTGAGCTTTTTCCAGGTTCTCTTGCGCACAGTTCCGAAGTAACATCATTGGCCTCAGGGTTAGGTGAAAGAACAGAAGGACCGGTATTGAATCAAGGGTGGAAACCAAAATTACAGAAAAATGGAGAGACTCCAGTGGAAGAGTTCACACAGTTATTGATAGCGAACTCCGCCAGAGGAAGAAATTTCACCCACAAGAGCTGATTATCAGAAATGTAGGACCTTAAGAACTGTTCCATCGCCTGATTCAACCGTTCAGTTTTCCCATTAGCCTCCAGATAAAAGACTGACGAAAAGGACAAAGATATACCACACCTCTGACAAAAGGCCCTCCAAAACTTAGAGACAAATTTAACACCCTTGTCAGAAACAATATTCTCAAGAATATCATGCAAACGAACCACCTGGTCAATAAAGATAGAAGCCAGAGTCTTGGCATTAGGGAGCTTAGTCAGTGGAATGAAGTGTACCATCTTGCTAAACCTATCGACCACCACCCAAACCACAGTCTTACCCTCAGAGAGTGGTAAGTCAGTAATGAAATCCATAGAAATATGGGACCAGGGTTTACTAGGAATGGGTAATACTCGTAAGTTACCAACAGGACGTGTTCTGGGAGTTTTGGATCTGGCACAAACTTCACAGGCACATAAGCACGAACATCTCTAGATAATGTAGGCCACCAGTAACCCCTAGACACAAGTTCTCTAGTGGCCTCAACACCAGGATGTCCACAAAAAACACAATCATGACACTCATCCAGCAACTAGAAGTTGAAATGTACAGGAACAAACAACTTATCTGTGGGTGTCTGCGGTGGGACTAGATCTTTTGCAGCCTCATTATCAGAAGCAAGGTCCGAGGACAATGATGCCACAATAATGTTAGCCGGTGAGATGGGTTCAGGAGGAGTATCAGGATGTTGAAACGCACAAAAACTTCTGGACAAAGTATCAGCCTTCACATTCTTACTTCCTGGCCTCAAAGTAATGAAAAAGTTAAAGTGCTTAAAAAATAATGCCCACCTAGCTTTGCGAGGGTTAAGACGCTTAGCGGACTCGAGAAGTAACAAATTTTTATGGTCAGTGAGAACAGTAATGCAATGTTTGGCCCCTTCCAAAAAATGCCTCCACTCTTCGAATGCTCAGTGCCCACTTAATGGCTAACAACTCTCAATTACCAATATCGTAATTCCTTTCAGTGGGAGAAAATTTACGTGAGAAAAAGGCACAAGGTTGGAGATTAGTAAAATTAGGAGGTCCCTGGGAAAGAACTGCCCCCACCCCATCCTCAGAAGCGTCAACAACCTCAACCACAAAAGGTTTCTCTAGATCTGGCTGAATCAAGACTGGGGCACTCTCAAAGCATCTCTTAAGGTTCTCAAAGGCTTCTATGGCTTCAGAAGGCCAGTTAACGAGATCCGCCCCTTTCTTGGTCAGATCGGTTAAAGGTTTGGCAATTACAGAACTTTTTTTAATAAACTTGCGGTAATAATTAGAGAAGCCCAAAAAGTGTTGTAATGCTTTCAGGGAGAAAGGTCTAACCCAGCCCTGAATTGCCTGTACCTTACCCGGATCCATCTTGAACGAGTGTGGAGTGAGAATATATCCTAGAAACAATATTTTTTGCACCCCAAAAATACATTTTTCTTGTTTAACAGACAAATGATTTTCCCTAAGAATATCAAGTACTTGTTTGAAGTGAAGGAGATGGGACTCCCAATTAGGAGAAAAAATCAGAATATCATCAAGATAAATAATCCCAGATTTATCTGAAAATGTCATTCATAAAATTTTTAAAAATTGCAGGGGCATCACAAAGACCAAAAGGCATGACCAGGTATTCAAAATGCCCCTCAGGTGTATTGAAAGCAGTTTTCCATTCATCTCCCTCCTTGATTCGGATCAAGTTATACGCTCCTCTCCAATCAAGTTTAGAAAACCAGGATGCACCCAAAACCTGATTAAAGAGATCTGCAATCAAAGGGTCTGAGGCCTCCGTCCTTTTTCTTTACAAAAAAGAACCCTGCCCCCATGGGAGACACAGAAGGCATTATAAATTCGACCTTTGGGGAACTTAGAACCTGAAATTCACTCAATGGCACAATTATACGACCTAAGGGGGGGGGGGGCAAACCCTCTTAGGTCGGAGGAGGAGAAAACATCAGCATACTCTCTGACATATGAAGGTCAATTCTTAAGTTCGGCAGCGACATTTGCCTGAATAATAGATAAACACAGGAGTGGCAATTAGGACCTCACTTTTCCACCTCTCCCAGGGTCCAATTAATTATGGGGTTATGCAACTGGAGCCATGGCATCCCTAAAACAATTTCAACAGGCAGATTTTCCAAAGCAACGTCTTTATTGAATCCTCTTTTTTTAATTTTACCATTATATTGCAGTGCAACCAAAAGTTGAATGAACCTCTCCTCCGTCTAGGTGCCAGAGGCATAATTATCTGAAAGTGGCCTGTTCCAGTGGTGGGTGATATTACGCCTGATTCTCTGCTATGCGACCTCTGTCCTCTGTCTGGGTGCTGGGGCCTAAATAAATTAAAGTGGTCTTCTCCATTGGTGGGTGACATGACGCCTGATTCTCTGCTATGCGACCTCTGTCCTCTGTCTGGGTGCTGGGGCCTAAATAAATGAAAGTGGTCTTCTCCATTGGTGGGTGACTTGAAGCCTGATTCTCTGCTATTATTTTAATTCATTTCCCTATCCGCATTTGTTTGCAGGGGATTTACCTACATTTTGCTGCCTTTTGCATCACTCTAGCCCTTTCCTGGACTTTTTTACAGCCTTTTTAGTTCCCAAAAGTGATCCCGAACCCGAACATTTTCAGGAAGTTCGGCCGAACTTCTCGAACCCAAACATCTAGGTGTTTGCTCAACTCTAATTGCTACCATTGTGGGGTCCATATGACTTTTTGATTGATTAACATTATGTTTTTTGGGAGGTGAGCTAACTTAAAAAAATCTGTTTTGGCTCAATGTTTATTTTTTTAATTTTTTTTAGGCATTCACCTGATGGGGTAGATCAAGTGATATTATAGAGGCGGTTGTTGCGGATGCGGTAATACCAAATATGTCTATTTTATTTTTTTCTTCAATTTTTAACATTATTTAAATTACTGATTTGGGGGGGTAATGTTTTTATTTATGTTAAAAAATGTTTTTTTTATTTTTATTTTATACTTTGTGTCCCCCATAAGGTCATCTAGGGGACATTTAACTTAATTTTTCTTTTTTTTTTTTACTAATAATTTCTGACACAGTAGACCCAGTCTCATTGGAAATACACCCCCCAGAGAGGATGTTCAGCATAATACTGTGCTGTACAGCCTCAGTGCAGGGCTGATCGTGGTCTATGGAAGACCTGACAGCTCCTGCACTCTCCCGACCCCGGCGGTCACATGACCACCGGGCCAGGACAGGAAGCGGCAGATCGCTTCCTAATCTGTATACACAGCGCTCATTCAGCACTGTTTATACAGCGATCTAGAAGGCAGGGACACCCAGTAATGGTCCCTGTCTTCTCTCTGGGGTTCCCTGAGCAGACCCTCTGCTCAGCAGCTGCATGATTACCGTGCAGCTGCTTTCTCTGAAAGGACGTTTAGAAGCGTCCGATCAGAGATAAACCCGACCTCCCAGAACGTTTATAGTCAATGGGCAGACGGGAAGTGGTTAATGGCTGCGCGGGACCTTTAATGCACCTTTTACCTGGTATGTACCCACTTCTTCAACGCCAGCGCTCCCCTGCCCTACAGGTGAGAGAACTTCTTCTGCCATCTGCTTTTCTGCCTTTTCCACATCATCTAATATCGATGAGAGTATGTGATCAGGAACATCCAGCTCCTCCTCTCTCTGCATCTTGCTGACTTTTCTAGGACATGAAGACTTTGAAGGATGATTTGGAAGAAGTAAAGCCAGCAAAAGATGAGGATGTCATCATGAAGAACTGGCCCCCCTAATGGGTGTAGGCTTGATGGTATTGGATGGTTGGCACGCTCTCAGTGGAATAATAGAGGCTTCCATCTTATTGGTATTCAATTACATATATTAGTTTACAGCTGCAGTAGGAATAAATAGATAAAACTGATGCAGTATAAATCTCCCTGCCCTCTTCTTGCAGTCTTTTTGCACTGTCCCCCCACTCTCCCTGCACTGTCAATCTCCAATATTCTATCCAATATTCATCTATCAATCGTTTTCAGCAACACTGTCCCTAGCACATGCTCACATGTCACATCTCTCCCTATTCTCAGCTCACAGGACAATGACGGAGACCAGGAGACCACGGGTCTCCACCATTGTCCTACAGAAATTCATCTTTAGTGTTGAGCGAACAGTTCGAGCATAGTTCGGGTTCATACCGAATTTTGGGGTGTTCGGGACACGGACCCGAAAGCGAACATTTTCAAAAAAGTTCGGGTTCGTTGTTCGGCGATTACTTCCCGCTTTCTGAAGGGCTGCACAGCAGCCAATCAGCTAGCGTTTTACTTCTTGCACTAAGAGCCCATCACAGCCATGCCTATTAATGGCATGGCTGTGATTGGCCAAGTGCAGCATGTGTCCCAGCCTCTATTTAAGCTGGAGTCACGTAGCGCTGCACTTCACACTGCTCTGATTAGTGTAGGGAGAGGACGCAGCTTCTGTGAGGGCGAGATTAGGCAGGGAAAAGTCAGCAACAGCACCTAATGAACTGATCGATCTACAGCTGTGAATGATTGAACTTCTGCTAGTTACTTGCTCACTGGTTTTTAGGCTGCACAGAGCGTTTTTCTGTCACTTATTTTCTGGGGTGATCGGTGGCAATTTTGTGACTTGTGGTGCACCAGAACAAGCTGCCACCAAGTCCATCAATCCATCAATACTAGTTTTTTTTTTTGCTATATCCTACATCAGGGGCTTGGCTGTGCTAATTGTCAACCCTAGAAACTCAGAATAGCAATTTCTATATTTTATTAGGGGGTTAAATACAATTACCCAAATACCAATCCCCTAAATCTGGTGTTCAAGCTTTGGCTAACCAAGTATAATACTGTCTGCTGTCTGGCAAAGGATAGATTATTTTCTGTGGTGAAATTCAATTGCCAAAATAGCAATCCCCTAAATCTAGAGTCCCAGCACTGGCCGGCAAAGTATAATAGTGTCCGCCAAAACATATATTTTGTTCTGGGGTGAAATTTAATTGCCAAAATAGCAATACTATAAATCTGGTGTCCCAGCTGTGGCTGGCAAAGTATAATAGTGTCCGCCAAAACATATATTTTGTTCTGGGGTAAAAATAAATTGCCAAAATAGCAATACCCTGAATCTGGTGTCCCAGCTGTTGCAGGCCAAGTGTTAATCTGTCCGTAAAAGGTAATATTTTTTTCTGGGGTGAAATTCAATTGCCGAAATAGCTATACACTGAATCTGGTGTTCCAGTAGTGGCTGGAAAAGTATAATAGTGTCCACCAAAACATATATTTTGTTCTGGGGTGAAATTCAATTGCCAAAATAGCAATACCATAAATCAGTGGTTTCAGCTGTGGCTGGCCAAGTTTCATAGTGTCCGCAAATTCATATATTTTGTTCTGGGGTGAAATTCAATTGCCAAAATAGCAACACCATAAATCAGTGGTTTCAGCTGTGGCTGGCCAAGTTTCATAGTGTCCTGCAAATTATATATTTTGTTCTGGGGTGAAATTCAATTGCCAAAATAGCAACACCATAAATCAGTGGTTTCAGCTGTGGCTGGCAAAGTATAATAGTGTCCGCCAAAACATATATTTTGTTCTGGGGTGAAATTCAATAGCAAAATAGCAATAGCATAAATTAGTGGTTTCAGCTCTGGCTGGCAAAGTATAATAGTGTCCGCCAAAACATATATTTTGTTCTGGGGTGAAATTCATATGCCAAAATAGCAATACCCTGAATCTGGTGTTCCAGCTGTTGCAGGTCTAGTTTAAATCTGTCCGTAACAGGGTATATTTTGTTCTGGGGTGAAATTCAATTGCCAAAATAGCAATACCCTGAATCTGGTGTTCAAGCTGTTGCAGGCCAATTGTAAATCTGTCCATAAAAGGATACCTTTCATCCAGGGCCTAAATACTAGCCCTAAAAGAGATATTCCCTAAATCAGTGGTTACTGCTGTGCCTGGATTAGTGTAATACGTAACATAAATAAATAGGCAGTTAGTGTTAGGTACCTGTAAAAAAAGGCCTGAATTTGAAATCAATACATTGGGCCAAATATTTTTTTTCTTACTGTGGTGCTTGGTGAACGGTAACAATGAGGAAAACATCTAGTAAGGGACGCGGACGCGGTCGTGGTGGTGTTAGTGTACCCTCTGGTGCTGGGAGAGGACGTGGCCATTCTGCCACAGCCACACGTCCTAGTGAACCAACTACCTCAGGTTCCAGTACCCGCCAGAATTTACAGCGATATTTGGTGGGGCCCAATGCCGTTCTAAGGATGGTAAGGCCTGAGCAGGTACAGGCACTAGTCAATTGGGTGGCCAACAGTGGATCCAGCACGTTCACAACATTATCTCCCACCCAGTCTTCTGCAGAAAGCGCACAGGTAGCACCTGAAAACCAAGCCCATCAGTCTGTCACATCACCCACATGCATATTAGGGAAACTGTCTGAGCCTCAAGTTATGCAGCAGTCTCTTATGCTGTTTGAAGACTCTGCTGGCAGGGTTTCCCAAGGGAATCCACCTAGCCCTTCCCCAGTAGTGGAAGACATAGAATGCACTGATGCACAACCACTGATGTTTCCTGATGATGTGGACATGGGAATACCACCTCATCGGAGTCCGCACGTCTCTGATGATGACGAAACACAGGTGCCAACTGCTGCGTCTTTCTGCAGTGTGCAGACCGAACAGGAGGTCAGGGAGGAAGACTGTGTGGAAGACATTGCAGGGGACGATGAGGTCCTAGACCCCACATGGAATGAAGGTCGTTACACTGACTTTTATAGTTCAGAGAAAGAGGCAGTGGTGAGACCGAGCCAACAGCGTAGCAAAAGAGAGAGCAGGGGGCAAAAGCAGATCAGTCGCCGCCAAGAGAGTTTGCCTGCTACTGGCCACCGCCACCAGAGACCGAGCACCCCATAGGCAGCCTCAAGGGGTTTCCTGGCATGGCACTTCTTTAAACAATGTGCTGACGACAAGACCCGAGTGGTTTGCACGCTGTGCCATCAGATCCTGAAGTGAGGCATTAACGTTCTGAACCTTAGCACAACCTGCATGACCAGGCATCTACATGCAAAGCATGAACTGCAGTGGAGTAAACACCTTAAAAACAAGGAACTCACTCAGGCTCCCCCTGCTCCCTCTTCTGCTGCTGCCTCGGCCTCTTCCTCCGCCTCGGGAGGAACGTTGGCAC